>JAZKJV010000603.1:588494-1188494 GCA_037367405.1 Ottelia alismoides
TACCCCTGTGCCAAACCCGCGCCTCCGCCTTCTACTCCCATCGCCGCCACCTTCCCTCCTCCTTCACAGTGCCGACCCCCCCCCCCTCCCGATTTGCCTCTTGAACTTCCCCTCTCCACGCCGCCCAAAATCCCCCCCCCCTCCTCACACGCCGCCGCAGCCCTCACCCTCCCCTCTTCCCACTCGCCCCGCTACTCGCCAGCCCGCAAAACCCCTACGCACCACCAACCTCTCCTCCCTTCCTTTCCCACCGCAACCCCGCCGCCCCCACCCCTGCTGCTGTCGCCCCCACCCGCAGCGCCCCTCCTCCTCCCCACGCGCGCACCGCCACCCATGCCCCGCGCACCTGCCCATCCTACCGCGCAACCCAGCACCCATCCCGTCGCGCAACCCAGCAGTGCGCCGTCGCACATCGACCGCCCCGCGCGCCACCCGCATCCCCGTGCGCGCCCACGAGCGCGGCACTCCCTCCGCCCAGCCGGTCCACAGCAGTCGCGCCGCCCCTGTGGTCGCGTGATCGCCGACCCCGCACCTTCCCCGCTCCACTACCGCGTCCTCCCCGCCGCCTTTGGTTGCGGAAGAGAGCAGCCCTATCGGGGTTTTCAAGACCCGAATCCCTGAGATTAAGGGATTGGGAAACCAATTGGACAAATTGCAGAGTAAAAATTCTCAAAATCCATATTTGCAGGAAGGTCCAAGGCCATAGGAATATGAGGAAATTTGAAGGGGTACGAAAATTGCAGAGATGCCCCCCAATTGGAAAAAATTACAAACGTAACGCGGAAAATGATCGCATTGGGGGAAATTGAAGCCCCAATTCAAGGATGATTTCTCCAACGATCCACCTACATCACGCAATTCGTCAGGAGCCGAATTTTTAAAGCGGTGGAGAGTTGATGCAGCGTGACCCCAAATTATAGGGCCGTATTTATTTAATTAGTTAATCGTCAATTTTATTTACGTTTTTAGGTTGTCGAAATTGTCTAATTAAATAATTGAGATCGCTTGTGATCTCAACGTTTATTTCGTAGATTTTAATTTGAAATTGGGTCAATTAATTAGTTAGAGTCAATTTAGGCAAGTCGGTTGTCAATTTAAATTAGTTTACTATTTTTGTAAACCCATCTCTCCTATATAAAGAGAGGGTAGTCCCATGTTTTTATTCAGTCAAGTATTAATGAAAAATTGAGATTGTTATCTCTAGCCCTCTCTCTCTCCCTTCTCCCTCCACGCGATCTCCGCGGTTCTCCTCCTCCAACCCCTCGTTACCGACGAGTTCTTCTCCTCAACCCCTCCGATTTCTTCTTCTCAACCCTTCTATCTCTTCTATCAAAAAATCCACCAAAAAAATTATTTTATTCGACGACGCCGGAAGCCGTTGCGTTCGGCAACACCGTTCTACTGGGATGTGTAGGCATACGAGATCTGGTTGATGCCAAGAGACCTGAGGAACTCGGATAGCTCTAAAGTGCAGAACTCTAAGGCTTTGTCAGATCGCAAATAATTGACAATAGCAGAGAAAATGTTCTTTATTTCATTAATAAAGGTTTTAATGATGAACCCAATCTCAGACTTATTTTTAACAGAAGACCCAAGAAAGTTTAGAATAGCCATCCACATCAACAAGATAAAAACGATATCCATGGTGATCAGGAACATGACTCGGACCCTAAATACCTAAGTGAATAAGCTCAAATAACTGAGTACCACTATGACCATGACGGTCAGGAAAAGAAGAGCAGTGATGCTTCCCAAGCTGGCAAGCATCGCACTAGAAGGAAGATTGTATGGAAATCTATGGAGGAAATGACACAACTTATGTAAAGGAAGGTAGCCAAAACGAAGAAGCAACAAGTATTGTGAGACTGGTCCAGTAGGAACAGTAAAGGCACTAGCATAGGGAGGTTGGACCAGTCTGTAGAGCCCCTGCTGCTCACAGCAACATCCAATCACTGTATCCGTGAGTATCTCTTGAAACATAAGAGAAGAGGGATCAAAAATAGCACGACAAAGCAGATCCTTCGTGATCTGGCGAATAGAAAGCAAGTTCGTCTGAAAGTCAAGAGCATATAAAACATTCTGCATATGCATGGAAGGCGTCAAATGCACCTCCCCTATCCTGTTACGGGTAAGTAAACCACATTCGCAATGACAACCCATCTACCAGGGGGTATAAACATGTATGTCTCCATACAGATGATGGGAAGAACCAGAGTACATGATCCACTCAGTCATATATGCCCTGTTAAAATCAAGGTTTAAAGAAGCATGAGGCGGTCCGAGGCGTTTTCTCCGAAATTGAGGCGAGGCGTAAGCCTCAATTTTTAGAATAAAATTAAAATTAAAGAAAAATACATTGAACAAAGTATATAATATTATTAAGCTTTGCCAAAAACACATTTAAGAATAATTTAAAACTATTAAAAGATACAATACATAAGCGATAAAGGCATTTAAGTTCAAATAAACTAATACTAAGCCAATATTATATGGAATATCAAGTTCCAACTCCAACTTCAATGATTTTATATGAGTATTGAACTAAAGTCTATAATTAATATTAAAGTACAATAGAAACCATAATTTTTTAGTGTTCGAAGTAAAAAAATGTTAATATGCCTTGAATCCCAAACATTTGTCTTGTTGGACGCAGTTGGAGAACCATCATATGCATCCCCTCCTGCCATATTATACCCCAATAAGATGGGGGTAATAATTCTATTTGGCTATTCACGATAAATGTAATAATTATTTTACTTCACGTTTTATTTTTCAACCTTGCTTCTTTATATATGTGATAACTATTCTAAGATTTACAACTCATATAACCAAATAACAACATTAAGTTGCAAACTTGAACTAATATAAACTATTTATTATAATTCAAACTCAAATCTATGTGCAATAGAACTAGTATGTGTAGATGTATGATAAATTGAATATTATGTATATAAGATCATTGAGCTTCTTTTGTTTCAGGCGATCTTTTCTTTTTGGGATTTTATCACTTGTGCCCCTCCGAGATATCGCAATTTCAGTTATGCCCCCTTCTTTTGGTAATATCAGTTGTGCCCCTCAAAACTTGCTAATTTATCACTTGTGCCCCTCGGGTTAGTGACCGTCCATCCACAGTGCAAACGGCCGTTAACTTTGAGGACATAGGCGGAATTACTTTAAAAAAAAGGTTAGGAGGTCATTTTACATCATCTTCCTCATCCTCTTCTTCTTCCTCCTCTTGCCCATCCTCTTCCTCCTCCTCCGGCTCCTCCTCCTCCTCCCTCTCTAGCCTCGCCCCTGCCCGCGCTGCCTCTCCTCCCTCCTCCAATCTGCCAGCAGCACCTCGTCGTCCCCTTCCTCTGACCTCCTCCTCCACTTCATCCTCCGGCAACTACCTCCGCCTCCTCCCCCCACCGACCACCTACTCCTCTCATTCCTCCTCCAGAACCAAGCTCCATCGAGACCTTCCCCCCGCCCCTATCGAAGCCCCCCTCCCCCAGCCTGCATGAAGGTGTTAGTAAGAGGTCCCCTATCCTTGCAGAGACGGGTCCGGTACTGCGCCGGGTGAAGCCAGCACTCGAACACACCATGCGCGTACTCACAGAGGTCGCCGCGGCGGCATGCGCCCTTGCGGAAGTCCGGGCACGGCACGCAGCTGTAGTGGAACTTCCTCGGATCTCTGCGCCATGCGTTCTCTCCCGGATGCACGAACGGGCACTCCATCCAGTCGTGCGAGTACGCCCTCGAGCACGGCCTGACCTTGAACGAGAACATCTGAACTCGTCGGTGGAATATATGTTGTTTTTTATGTCCGGCAGCGAGGGATCGAGCGGATACTCCCTTTTCTCGGGGAATTTCCCGGCGATCGGAGACGATGTCGAGTTGGGAAAACGGCGATCCACCTGCATCCCCGTCAGGGGAAGCGGATAGCGGCGGGGAGGAGCTTGATGAGCTCGTCGACACCTGAAGCCCGCCGAGAAGCTCCAGGAGCTCGATCCTACGGTCTGAGGCGTTCGGCAGGGAGGCGATGACGTCCACAGGTCGATTCCCGTCGGAGTCAAGGACATCCGAGTCCGCACCGGCCGCGAGAAGGGCGCGGACGGCGGCGGCGGCGTTGGGGGCGCCGCCAGAGGCAGCGCAGTGCAGGGCAGTAGCGCCGTCCTGCGCGGCGGCACAGCCGACATTAACGGTGGGGTGCGAGAGTAGGAACTCGAGGACGCGGACGCTGCAGTACGTGGCGGCGACCATCAGCGGCGTGCGCTGAAGGAGAACCGTACCCCCCAGCCTGCATGAAGGTGTTACCGGACCTCCCCCAACCCCTGCGCGCAAGCTACAACTCCTGTCGATGACCCCTCCCGCCCGCAGCCCCCGATCTGCAAGGCCCCCTGCGTGCTCCTGTCGACGACCCACACCCACCTCCCGCTTGCAACCCCCCGTTGAAACCCACCTGCAATCCCCCCCTTCCCCGCAAGCTCCAGCTTCTGTCGACGACCCCCCCCCCCCCCCCCGCCCCCTCCAGCTTCTGTCGACGACCGCTTGCAAATGGAGAAGGAAGAAGATGAAGAAGGGTATGGACCATAATACCCTTTTTAACCACACCATGGTTTGAATAAACCATGGTTATTTTAATTTTTTGACGGTCAATCTGACGGAGGGCACAACTGGTGACGGAGCAAGAAGTTAGGGGCACAACTGATATTACCAAAAAGATAGGGGTATAACTGATATTGCGATATCTCGGAGGGGGACAAGTGATAAAATCCCTTTCCTTTTTTGCATGGATCTATGTATAGAAATATGCAACTATGTAAGGTTTAACTGAAAACATAAAAAAAAATAAAGCTTAGGTAAAAATAAGGTCGAGTGCAAAGCAAATAATCAAAAAGTTAAAAAAAAAGCCTCCAGCTCGAGGCTTATGCTTCTGTCTCGCGCCTCGAACGCCTCAAGCCAGGTCAAGGCGTACGCCCCAACCCAAGGACCTGAGGCATGTGCCTCGGGGAGATTTTGGCACGCCTTGCCTCGAGGCGCCACTTTTTAAAACCATGGTTACAACCGGTAAAAGCATATGCTATACCTGAGGAGCTAGAAGAGGCTCTAGCAACAACTGCAACATTTGAGGAACATGTAGTGGTGCCGGCAATAGGAGTCATGATCTCTCATATACAAGAGACAATATCATCAAGGCATGGATCTGCCTAAGGAGTCGAAGTGTTTGAGGCTCAATATGCCATGCCACTCGAGCAGATGTGGGATATACGTGCTTCTGATAGTATGTGTCCTCCGAGTGTCCTGGATGACGACAGTAGGTGCAGGGGCCACGCTGAAATCCACCTCCTCTTCCACGGGGACCACGCCCTCTGAACTGCATATAACCTCCCCTACCGTGAGATACAGCCATCGTCGAGGAGGTCTGTGTGGTGGCAATGAGTGGGATAAGAAGCATGCTCAGGCGATTGTAGGCCTCCATGGGAGGTATGATTGCACCTATAAGGAGTTGTGTGTGTGCAGCCTCATACTTCGGATCTTGGGCTGCCAAGGAAACTCCAACCATCGTAGAGTTCCTATATGACAATTGTTGCTCCGTGGAAGTGGTAACAGGCATGAAGCTGTGAAACTTCTCAAACATGCCTCGAAGTGAAGAATAAAAGGTATGCAGAGGGCGACCATTCTGCTTGGTCGTGTATATACCAAACTAGAGCCGAAGAATCTTGATATCATTCTTCGCTTGGCCATATGTAGCTGCCAGAATATCCCACATCACTTTAGCGGTGAGCTGGTTCACAATATCATTGGCAATCTCTGTACTAAGAGTCCCAGATAGCCAAACACGTGCACGTGTCATCTTGCCTCCACGAAGCATTGTCCTCGATCTTGTCTGTTAGCTCAGGCTTTGCCAGGATGTGCTCCTTGTTATTGCACTGCATAAGGGTCATAAACTGTATAGACCACAACTCGTAGTTGGTCCCATCCATTTTCATGATGGGAGCCAGGCCCTTGGAGGAACCGAATGAAGAGAAGATTCCACCCTTGTTTTCTAGCATGAAAAAGAATATAGAAACGGAACTCGACTGGGGAAGTCGACTGATCCAAGCAAGCCTACACGATCATATAGAGGATTTGTTGTGCGTAGATTCATACAACAATCCTCGTCAATCCTCGATCCGTGCTAGGCCGAAAAATGTGATTTATAGGTCTGAAATTATGGTTTTGATCAAAATCAAACCGTACAGCAGATCTAGGCAGAGTCGGAGAGCAATATAAGAGCCTTGTGAGGCATATCATGGGCCAAGGAGGGCCTAGAAGGGGGCTTAGGAGGCATGGTGGAGGCGTAGGGTGTCCAAGATAAGGCAGTGCGGCACCAGTGGTGCCCTGGCAGCAGCGATGGAGACCTCCAGCAGCCTGGTTGGTTGTTGCGGAGCCCCAAAAACAGGTTGGCGCCATGGGTTGGACCCCTCCGGAGGCTACCAGCGACAGCCCTGGAGGGTTGAGGCCCTTCGATGGCGTCGCTAGGACCCTAAGAGGGTCTGCAGTGCAGCCTAGGGTCCACGAGAGACCACTGTGGCCAACACGTGCGAGGGAGACGAGAAGGGCAGGGCGGTTGGTGGGGTTAGGGCACGTGGTATGAGAAGTATGGTTTAAGACCGTCGCTTTCATATCATGTGGAGAGAAAAGAATGAGTTGTTTATTCATGAGGCCCTAGTGTTCTCTTATATAAAGGAGAAAACTGTTGAGCCAAATTACATAAGATGGATAAAAAGATAAGAAAATACAAGAAAGTGATAAATAATAACTAATATCTCAACAACACAAAACTTTGCTTTACAAATCCTGTGGACATCCTATTGATGCAGTCTGCGCCTCAGAATACCCAAATAGACAGACAAAGTTTTTAAGAAAAATGCCTAGCAATGAACCCGTTTCATCCAATTTAAAGGAAAAACGCTTCACATTATCATGGGTTAAATTAAAAAAAGTTACTTATTATATATGTGATAGGTACCATTTACTTAAAAGGATTGCCACAGGTTGGACAAAAATATCAATTGTAAAAAATATAAATTAATAAAAAAAAGTACACAGCAAGAACCTAATCGAAATAAGCAAATCTTATTGACGACCAAAGTGAAGAGCCTCCTATCGAAAATTGTCACTGTAAAAATAATGCAAAGTTGGAGGGCAAGGTTCAGAAAGTCGGTATGCGGTATTCGTTCGGTCAGATGGTCCCGAGCGAGTAAGAGTATATGCGGAAGTATATGCGGATTATGTTGTTTGCAATATTTTAATTAAAAATATTAAAGAAAAATATTTAATTGTGATGTCAAAGACGAAAAACTACATATTTCCTTTAGATTCTCACACATACTTTTAAAAATCAAAAAAGGGACCAGAATAAAAAGCTACATAGTTCCTTTAGATATCAAAATATGTTTCCAAATGTAGAATGTTCAAATATATAAAGTTATAAATCGACTTCTAAATTCTAATCTAAACTATCTTCAAAATTGATAGCAGAAATATCATCATTGCTTTTTGTATCACTCATAAATTCTTCTTCATCATCCAAAGTTGGCAAAGCTTATGCATTCCTTTGGCTCCTATTCTAAACAAATTCTTCTGCCCCACTTGCTTCTGCAACCAAGTTCCATGTGAACCCTAATCCTTGGAATATTTCTTCTTCTTCATTGGCATTGATCCCATCAATAACACGTGTTATGTCCTTTGAAACAAATGGATATCTCCTATTTATTGATCAACGCTCCTTAAGCTTTGAATTGAATCTCACGAAAACCAAATCATTAAATCTCTTGATTTCTAGTTTGTTTCTTTAGATGTGAATCTGCAATATGAATGTTTACAATTGATAAATAATAAATTATAATAACTTAATGAATGTATTCAATTGTACATCCAAATGGCAAGAGTTATACCGCTGCAACTGAGCTCCAATTCCTCTCGCGACCAGAATAAGATGTCAACTTCAGAATTCTCAAAGCCCTAGACAACCAATCAAGCAAGCAATCGACCCATCAGACTAATATTTGACTGTAAATCCCCTCTTGATTCAACCACCTTGTAGTCACTAGGTGGATCGACTAGTTGCCATGTGTCATGTAAGATAAGAGCAATTATCTCTTCTTTCATTACAAGTTATCATTTGGAGTAATAAAGTACCTCGTTATGATTACGAGAGATATTTGAGGCAGATAAGACCTTGACAAACCGTTTGTAAGACGATCCAAGATTTGAGAAAGAAACAACCGTTGAAATATGATGCTTGGTACACTATCTTGTACCCGTCATTAGAGCTGGGGAGAATTGTGGCATCAACTGCCCAGCTGCCTCTTAACCCTGAATCTATATTTATGGTAAAAATTTAATCAAAAGACTTACCTTCATGAGAGGTGATGCTGGCTTAGAAGGGGGTGTCTTCGTTGATATTAAACATTGTACCGAATATCCTATGGAATAGGAACAAGAATTTGTGCGGTTTCTAAAATCGTAGGAGGTGGAGACATGGGCATCAATGATGGGTTAAAAAGGAAGTGATTTAAAAAAAGATAACATCAATATTCAAACTAACGTAGTGCTTCTGTGACCTAAGATCATAGCAGCAATATCCTTTATGATTCTGGTATTACCCTAAGAACAAACATTTGATCATCATGGTTGCCAATTTGTCCCTAGACTCCCTACAAGGGCCAAGACTGTGAACAAAGGCCACATACACACATACTTTAGGAGGAACAAGGAACATTCCCTTTCATGAATAGAGGATCTCAATGGGAACTTGCTCATCAATGGAATTAGAAGGCATACGATTTATAAGAAAATGTAGCCGTAAGGACCGCATGCCATCAATATGTAGGTGGAAGTATCGTGTATGACCAAGGTTCAGGCAATATCAAGAATGTACCGATGTTTTCTTATGGCAAGCTGTCTGATGTATGATCCCTTTAATGGAGAGGAAAGACTGACTGCATGCCATGTGAAAGACATTTTCTGACATTATCAGACTGAAGGGTTTTAATATTGACACTAAATTGACTTTTTTTTCATTAATAAATTCGACTATAATGGAGGGGACCCTATGCTTATTTTTAAGCAAAAATGTCCATAACACATGAAAGAAAACATCAATTAGAACTAGATAATAGTGATTCCCCAAGTGATTAGAATATTGACTGACTGGTCCCCAAACATCAAGGTGGAAAGCTTAAAAAGATCGGTGGAATGAATAGTATTGGAAGGAGGAAACAAACTTTGGTGATACTTCCCCAGTTGACAGGCCTCACAATAAACATATGTGCTATTAAGATAAGAATTCTCAACTAATAACATAAAATCAGAAAGCCATCCTGAAAGAAAGCAAAAATGAAATTTCAACGTGATGTAACGCATGGCCTTTTCAATTAAGCTAAAATTACTTCGATTGGTAGCTTTATCAATAAGCAAAAAAACTCAAAAATTTGACTATACCAAGGTAATGAATACATAAATTCTCATATACAAGGTCACAGACAAAATAATTTGAAACAAAAAAAAATTATTCCAATATTTGTAAGGGCTCGGACAAGACATCGCAGTATCATGGTCAAATTAGAATAAGCAGAGACTCACTAAGCCACCAGAGGAAGACAAGAGTGAACAGCCCAACATAGCCAAACAACTTCTGGACATCAATTCCTTCTCCTTCCCCTGCAAACTTCTTTAGAAGCACTGCAAAAAGTATTATGCTCACCATTTATGTTGGGAAATAATTGTATAAAGATTTAATTACAGACACAAGCAGAGAGAACAATATACAACCTGTAAAAAGGCCATAAGACATGGCAGACAGAAGTCCAAAAAGATCTCCTACAAGAGAACGCTCACTATTTCTGCGTATGAAAGTGAGATTGATAATTACTTCTCATATTAGAATGCATATTAAATGTCCACTCCTACTAATGAATATGATGGCAACAACAGTAACAATCTTACACCGCAGAGCCTAGTTGGGCTTCGTCTGTTGCCCAAGTTTTGCCCAGAGTCGTCATTGCAACACCAGCCATACTAATAAAAACTGCAACAACTTTTGCCATGTTTAAAGAGTCTTGTCCCAGAAGCGCACCAACGAAAAGAGTAAAAAGTCCAGATGTTGAAGACAAGACCGTAGTGCTTGCGACACTTGTCCGAGCAAGTGCAGCATTTGAAAAATACTGTAAAGAAAAGTACTTCCATTAAGTTGTTTTCTCATAGATTGATTTCAAGTCTATCTTACTAGCACTTTCAAGTAGTATCTAACATAACTGCTAAAATCGGGAAAATTTGATTAGATTGCTTTTTTTTATAAACGAGAGAGTTGCTAGTTTTCTGTTTGTCTTACAGTTGCTAATCTTGATCAGGTTACTTTCATTATTAGTTCTTGTTGTTGTATAAGCATATTTATCTATTATCTCTAGTTTCTGGGCTTAACCTTCCTCAATTAACACTGCTCAGAAGAAACTCTAGCCGGGTTGATAAGTCCAATCTAATATGTTTTATAGCAAATCTGCATCCTCACCACAGATCCGAACAATCCACCTCGCAAGCAAAGCTTTATTCATCTCCCCAAGCCAAAAAGCCCCCAGATCACCCTTCTTCACGGCCTACGTCACCACCACTCACTCCACCGAGGTGATTCCCGAAGACTCTCCCGATGAAGACCAGAAAAAAGGTTGCATCAATGACTCAAGATGCCTAATACTACCAATTGGCAGCAATCGCGATGACAGGAAAAACACTGGGATAGCAAAAAGGGGCGGCATTCACAGGCACCAACTAGCCCCCTCTTGAAACGCATGATGCTTTCCAACCTGCCAACTTCTTCTCAAGCTTTTCGACGACAAGCAGCCAATCCACATGCCTTAATCTGCCACAAAAATAAAAGCATACCCATGTAAGGAATGGGTAAGCTCATCTTAGGAATGTCCAAGATGGTCTCACATGGTGCCATCCCCTCAAATGTCATGCCAATTGAAACAAAA
This sequence comes from Ottelia alismoides, assembly GCA_037367405.1. NCBI lineage: Eukaryota > Viridiplantae > Streptophyta > Magnoliopsida > Alismatales > Hydrocharitaceae > Ottelia > Ottelia alismoides. The sequence continues at coordinate 599,498 of JAZKJV010000603.1, forward strand.
ACGAGTTTCCTTCCATTGCCTTGCAACATAAACATCTCATCAAAGATTTTCAACACCGCATTGATTCTTCTACAATCAGAAAATCCTCTTTCAATGGAAATGCTTGTATCATCAATACTAAAGTACGAAACATCAAAATGCCATCTCTAAATTATCCCTCGGGGAATTCCCCCTACCGCCAACTTCACCATGAAAGATAGCACATCCTCTACCAGAACAAACGCAAAAGGGACAAGAGGACATCACTATTTAACCGCCCTCTGAGGTTGGAAAAGACTACCCTCCGACCTCACGTTTATAAAAAAACAAGACACCATTGTAATACATCTTTTCATTAAGGCAAATCACATCTCCGGAAGTCCCCTTCGAAGATTAGATGCCCAAATGAACTTCCAATCAACATAATCATATGTTTTGGAGAAATCAGCATTCCAAAGCATCCCCGAAGTCGGACGCATCTTCCAATCAGCTATGATCTCCATAGCCATGACCACATTATTAAGTAATTAACCTTTAACCCCCAAAAGAAACATTGATTGCTCCGACAAAATAATAGAATCTAAGGAGATTGGCTAGCACCTTGGTCACAATAAGGTATGTGGCACCTGACAAAGCAATGAACCGAAGATGCTCAACCCTCATCGTGATCTCCTTCTTTGGAAGCAAGAAAATCAACAATCTATTCAATACCTAAAAGCCTCGATTAACGCATCTAATCGTATTAAGAATGGTCATAACATCATCTCCGCTACATATAGAACTCTTCGAAGAAAAAATTAAGAATCCATATGGACCTGGAGAGCCATCTTCATTGGGGTCAAAAACCATTGCACGAACCTCCTAGGAATTGAACCCTTTGATGAGTATGCATGCCTGCTCCCGAGACAACCTCTTTACATGTTAGGCAACTAACAGGCAATGCTCGAAGGGGTTTGTTTGCTACCCTCTGTGAAATGCCCCTACAACTCCAGCACCTATCGCATTGTCACCATGAACCTGTGCATCCCCTACATAAACGAAATGTATGAGATTCCACCCTCTCTCCCCATTAGCCATATGTTGAGATATTTTTACATTCTGTGTATCTTTCCAGTTATTTTATTTCTTTATGTCTATCTTATGTAATTTACCATAGGTTTCTCCCCTATATAAGAGAGTCTAGGGTTACAAGAAATAAAAATCCTAACCCCACCTCAACATGGTATCAGAGCGGTGGTCCTAGACAGGAGCTCTCGTATCCAAAAACCTAACCCCACATCTTACCCCCCACCTCCACGCACCACAGGCCCCATCTTCGTGCGTCATCGTTGCACGCTGCCCTGTGTGCCGCCCACGCATGCCGCCTTCACGCGCGCCACCCTGCGCGCCTCCACGTGTGCCGCCTAGTGCGCTCCCGCACCGCCTAGCGCGTTCTTGCACCGCAACCCTTGGGCATCGTCCTTCGCGCGCGGCTCCTCTATGTGACGCGCCTCTACACGCCGCCGTCGTTCACTTCATTGCATTGATGGATTTGGGGCATAAGTCTACATATACACCCAAATCCACGTATGTTTGTGTAGACATTCACTCTTTGGTCTACAAAACCCTAGTCTTCTACATCCGACAAGATGTCTGAGAATAAAGTTGATGTACTTGCCACAGGCATATTTAGAGGTCCAACGCCTATCATCAAAATGGACGGGACAAATTATGATCCATGGGCTATGCAATTCATGAACCTTATGAAGTCAAATGATAAGAAACATGTTCTTACCGAGGATGAGCCAGTGGAGAAGACTGGGGTAAACGCCTCATGGGAGGCGGACGACGCATATGACAAAGTTTGGCTTTCAGGAACATTGACGATTGAGATCGTGAATGATGTGTTACATCAGCATACTGCTAAGGCGATGTGGGATATCCTCGCGGCAACATATTCTCAAGCGATGGACGAGACGAAGATCCTCCAACTCCAGCATGACATATTCACTATCAAGCAGAGCAGATGTCCTCCGCATTCATTGTATACATCCTTGTGTGGGATGTTTGAGAAGCTTCATAGTTTCATGCCTCTAACGGCAACTCCAGAGCAGCAAAAACATATAGGAATGCTACCATGGTAGGGGTATTCCTAGCAGCCCTTGACCCTGAATATGATGCTGCTCGCTCTCAGATTCTAGCAGATGCAACTATTCCCCCCCATGGAGGAAGCGTTCCGCAGGCTCAGCAGGATTACTATTCCTTCCACAGCCTCTAGTCAGACTTCCTCGGCCATGGCAGCCTCTCGAGGAAGAGGAGGCCATTCTACCTTCCCTGGACGCGGACCTCATTGTAGAGGAGGTCGCACTCGTCAGCCCTGTACTTTCTGTCACCGCCCAGGTCATACCGAGGAGACACGATATTCCAAGCATGGGTTCCCGACATCAGTCTGCATTGCAGAGCAGATTGAGTCTCATGTTGCTTCTACTCTAGATCAGATGTTTGATCACCTCGTAGCCAGACAGAGGGATATTATACCCCCTTCCGCTTCACCATCCTCGGGACATCATTCAGATGTGGCAGCAATAGCATCTACCAGTACCTCAGTTACAGCCAGCACCTCAGGTACTTGTGCTTTTACATCCTATCATGGATCTGACATTACAGAATGGATTATGGACTCCGGTGCAACACATCATCTATGTGGAGACAGACATCAGCTTACGTCATATAGACAGGTTATGTCAAGGAAAATAGTTGTGATAGTTGACGGGACTCATTCCCCGAACACTGGACATGGGGAGATCACTTTGACGCCTTCGATGCGTCTGCAGAATGTTCTACGTGCTCCAGATTTCTCTATGAATTTGCTTTCTATTAGCCAGATTACAAAGGATTCGCACTGTCGAGCTATTTTTGACCCATCGTCTCTTGTTTTTCAGGACATTTTTACGGGAAAAGTGATAGAGTGTGGCCGTGAGCAGGGTGGTCTCTATCGCCTGGTTCGGACTCCATATGCAGGCATATTTTCTCGTTCGTCTGGATCAGTCTCCCCATTCACCTGGCACCTCCGGTTTAGTCATCTCCCTCTTCAGAAGATGTATCATATGCTACAGCAGATTTCACCTAATTCTTCCTTTCAGTGTGAAGTTTGTCAGTTGGGAAAGCATCATCGGTTTGCCTTTCCTAGTCGTCAGAGTCGAGGCAGTAGCTCCCTTTTTGAGTTATTTCATGTTGACATATGGGGTTCGAGTCGTGTGCCTGATCACTAGGGACACAGATTTTATCTTGTAGTTGTCGAAAATTTTTCACGATTGTCATGGGTATTTCTTTTGAAAAATAAATCTGAAGCAGGGAATGTGATCAAAACCTTTATTACTGAAGTGCAAAATATTTTCTCTACCTTTGTGAAGTTTGTGCGAACTGATAATGCGTTGGAATTTTATACTCGTGATCTATCTCATTTTCTTTCGTCTAGAGGGAGTATTCATCAAACATCTTGTCCTTACACCTCTCAACAAAATGGTGTTGCTGAGAGAAAGCATCGTCATCTTCTTGATGTCACTCAAGCTCTTCTCATTCAGAGTCGCGCACCACATTCATTATGGGTTGATGTTGTTCTCACAGCATGCTTTTTGGTGAAGCGTATGCCGTCATCTGTCTTGGGTGAGAAAATTCCTTTCTCCATAGCTTTTCCTGAGGAGTTATTCCCACTAACTCCTCATGTGTTGGGATATGTTGCTTTTGTTCACCAGTTGACTCCTAGTCTTGACAAGCTCGCTCCTAGAGCTGTCAAATGTGTGTTTGTTGGATACTTCATGACTCAGAAGGGATATCGGTGTTATGATCCTCTGCGCAGAAAATACAATATCAGTGTTGATGTCACATTTTTTGAGTCTGTGATGTACTTCTCTCCTACAGGTGATAGGTTGGCTTCATCGAACACAGATGATGAAATTTACATGCCACCTCCTCCCGTGCATGGTGAAACACCTCCACCAACTCCTCCACCACCACCACCTCCGCCCCCTCCTCCACACCCTCCTACTACCTAGTCACATGCGCCACTTGTTCCATCTCTACCTAAGTTCTACACTCGTCGGACTGCTTTTACTCATGGTCATCGCCCATCCACGGAGCTCCAGGTTTATTTTGATAACATAGCTTCTAACGATGGGTCTGGAGATATATCTGTGCAGGAATCATTGCAGGAAATTAGTACACAGATGGAAGACGTTCCATCTGACCTGGATATTCCTAGTGCAGTTCGAAAGCAGAAGCGATATTGTGCTTCCTACCCCCTGGCTTCTCAGGTCTCCTTTCATCGTCTAACAGGGGATTTTCAGAAATTTGCAGCGGCTCTATCTGACGTGGAAATTCCACAGAATTACGAGGAGGCACTGAAGGATAGTCGTTGGTGCTTGGCTATGGAGGAGGAGATGGTTGCGCGACAATCACGTGGCACGTGGAGTCTGGTTTCTGCTCCAGTTGACGCGTCAGTTGTGGGATGCAAATCGGTGTTCACTGTTGTTAGAAAATAGGAAGCGGTGGCGGAATGATAAACAGAGCATAAGAACAGAAATAATAAACATGGAACACCTTGATTTTTACTTGGAACCCTACTCCCTAAGGAGCGGGATGAAACCACGGGAGAAGCCCTCAAAGGGGCATATGTAGCATTGCTTTTCTCTCAATGGATACAGGAGGTATGGGGCTCCTTATATAGCCTCCTCAAAGCCTCCAAGTCCCACCACTTGTAGATGTGGGACTAAACACTGTGATGGGGTAAAATGGATCCTGGAGGTATCCATTTACCCATCTACAACTCAATAGACGCACAACCAAATACTCCAACACTCCCCCTCAAGCTGGAGCATGCAATGTTCAGCTTGGACAAACAGAAAGAAACTCAACTCACAATACATGACACTAAAGACAATATCAACTCAACGCGCACAACTGCCGGCTGCTGTCGAGGACGTTGCTTCTCATGTCGTGCAGGTGAGGAAGATGAATGGGCTGGAGTGTGAGTGAACTGAGGACTCGGAATCTGACCATCGAGTCTGAAACTACACCCGGAGTCTCCTCGTCGGAGAACTGGGTCTCTCCCATCTGACTCAGAGAATGGTACTCTACTCTGGAGTATATATGATATTACATGAAAACCCTTGCCCGCATGGCATAGGGAATGGTCCTCTGCTCTGGTGTCCATATGGCTCACATGAAAAACTCTTGCCTGACAACACAAGAATAATGATGGGGACCACGACAAAAGATGGCAAACATGTGCTCATCTGAAATAAGACCGCATCCATGTGCGTGTCTGAAACTCAAGAAGACTCGGAAACATCTGACGTCGAGTCTAAAACTGAATTGTAGAGTCTGAGAAAATCTGGCTGGTCTGCATCTGGCATCTGAATCTGCAACAGGACCTGTGACTCTACATAATACTCCCCCTTTCTCCCATACTAGTCTGAATACATGACATCGACTATGTTGGGAGAAGACAATACAAATGGGAGAAACATGAAACATTCACAAAAAATTCATGCGGTTTTTTTTCATTTTTTTAAAGCCGTCCAAACACATTTTTTTAAACTGTTCGAATTTTTTCATACGGCTTTCCTCCTCCCTTTTTTTATTTTTTTTGGAATTGCGTACGGCTTTTCTTTTATACGTGCCTTTTTTTCCTTTTTTTTCTTTTTTTAACAAAATAAATTTGGCCCAATTAGACCCAAAGATGCTCAGCCCAATTAGGCTTTACAAAACATAGCTCTCTCTCTCTCTCTTGCTTTTTTAAGCAGAACAGCCTACTTGGGCACCTTAAAAAAACTTTTTTTTTAAATGATGCTCATTTAGGGTTCCCACAATTGGGAACCCCTTCGTTTCCATGCGCCGAACCTTCGTTTCCCACCCTTGGGCTTCGGGGTTGTGCCGTCCCACGATTCTGTTCGTTGAGAAGGGTGGCGCCGATGCTGCACGTTGGAAAAGCCTTCTGTGTGTGGACGACTGCGCGCTTGAGGAGAAGGCGCTGCTAGGGCTGGAGTGCTGCCAGGATGCGGGTACGAGGTGAGAAGGGCTCGCCGCTGGAGCTTGGGGAGCACGAAGGGCTCCGCCTGGAGGTTCTGGAGGTCGAGGGAGCGTCGCCTGGTCGATTAGAGAATGCGTGTCGTCGGCTGGAGGTAGAAGCCTCGCACGGAGATGGAGAAGCGGCAGGAGGAGCCGCAGCGTGATGGAGGAGCACCCGGAGCCGCACGATGGAGGTGCTCGAAGAAGGAGTCCTGCCAGGAGCCGCACGATGGAGCAGCACGGCTAGGAGGCCCTGCCCGAGGGTTCTGGGCTTCTCTCACGTCGCTCGAGCACGATAGGGAGATGGCGATGGGGTCGCGCCTGCGACAGGGAGATGTTCGCCCGTGTTGGAGTATTTGGTTGTGCGCCTATTGAGTTGTAGATGGGTAAATGGATACCTCCAGGATCCATTTACCCCATCACAGTGTTTAGTCCCACATCTACCAGTGGGGGACTTGGAGGCTCTGAGGAGGCTATATAAGGAGCCCCAGACCTCCTCTATCCATTAAGAGAAAAGCAATGCTATATATGCCCTTTTGAAGCTTCTCCTGTCGTTTCATCCCGCTCCTTAGGGAGTAGGGTTCCACGTAAAAATCATGGTGTTCCATGTTTATTATTTCGGTTCTTATGCTCTATTTATCATTCCGCTTCCGCTTCCTATTTTCTAACATGTTATTAGAGCGGGTTCAATTCTCGAGGAGTTGTTCTTGAATATTTATTTTTTTTGTTTTCGAGATTCGATTATCAGTATGTTCTTGAAGATTTGTTAGAGATGATTGGGTTTGGATTTATTCAAGTTCATGTCGAAGATCTGATTGATGTTATTCTATAGTTTCACGCATCTAGGGTTTTCCGAAACCCTAGCTGTCCTTTGCGCGATCTCTAGGCGCGTTTCTTCAGAGTACACGCCATATCCAACCGCATCTCCTCCTTCCCGTTTCTATGTGTGGCGACGCAGTTCTATGCCGCGCAACTCCAGGTACGCATCGCGCGTGAGCCCCATCCAGGAGATCATGTCGCGACGTTCATCTCGCTCCTCGCATCGTCGAGGCTCCAACCCCCATCGTGATCTTCATCCTACAGCAATCTACAAGCGGCGGTGGCACCATTCCAGCACAGGAACCACGATCCTGCTCCCAGCAGTGTCCCTGTGAGGCGGCACTACCCATGCTCCTCTCCAACAACTGTGAAACACCGTGCGGATGGCAGTGTGAATCGCTATAAGACGAGACATGTGGCACGTGGGTTCACATAGACATATGGGGTGGACCATCAGGATACTCTTTCCAGTGGCCAGGCATTCTACTCTATATATTCTTCTTTCAGTTGTTGTGACACGAGATTGGCCCATGTATTAGCTTGATGTGAAGAATGCATTTATTTATGGTGATCTACAGGACGAGGTCTACATGCAGCAGCCACCTGAGTGTGTTGCTGAGGGGAGTGTCAAAAGGTGTGCAGGCTACACAAGGCTATTTATGGCCTTAAGAAGAGTCCAAGAGCATGGTTCCAGAAGCTCTCGGACTTGATAGAGCAACAGGGGTTTGTGCGATCGACTACCGATTACTCCTTGTTTGTGCAGAAGACCCAGAGAGGTACTATTGTCATTCTTGTGTACGTTGATGACATTATTGTTACAGGGGATGACAAGAGGGTATTCAGGGTGCCAAGGACTTCCTAGGTCAGCAGTTTGTGACCAAGGATCTTGGACATCTATGTTACTTCCTTGGGTTGGAGTTTGCAAGGAACCAACGAGGTCGTGTGATGACCCAGAGGAAGTATGTTGCATATCTTCTTTCAGAGACAGGCATGGCAGATTGCAGACCTGCCACTACTCCTATTGACCCCAGCATGAAGCTATATGATGATGACACTGGGGAGGTCGACAAGAGAAAGTACAGGAAGCTTGTTGGCAAGCTACTATATGTAACCATCACCAGGCCCGGCATATCCTTTGTTGTGAGCAAAGCAAGTCAGTTTATGGAGCATCCCAGCCAGACAAGCACATATAGATGCAGTCCATATGATTCTGAGATACCTGTAGACTTCACCTGGTACGGGACTTCTTTTCAACAGCGGCACATCTCTCTCAGTTACAGCATGTGCAGATGCAGATTATGCTGGATGTCCAAAGGATAGAAAGTCTACCTCGGGTTTTGTTGTGTTTCTAGGGAATTTCCTGGTTTCATGGAAGAGCAAGAAGCAGACTATGGTTGCCAGATCGAGTGCTGAGCCAGAATACAGGGCTATGGCACAAGCTACCACAGAGATGATGTGGGTCAGATCTGTTCTTACTGACCTGACTATAGAGATGACACTTCCCATGCACCTCCAATGTGACAATCAGGCTACTTATTTTATTTCCAACAACCATGCATTCCATGAGAGAACGAAACATATTGAGGTAGACTGCCATTATACTAGAAATATGATTCAGAAGGGTCTGATTTCTACTTCTCATGTTAGTTCAGGAAAGCAAACAGCAAATATCTTTACCAAGGCATTACTCAGTGGGTCATTTCAGAAGTGTCCGTCCAAGCTGAGCATGATTGACATCTATGCTCCATCTTGAGGGGGAGTGTTGAGATATTTCTACATTCCGTGTATCTTTCCAGTTAGTTTATTTCTTTATGTCTATCTTATGTAATTTAGCTATAGGGTTACAAGAAATAAACATCTCTTATTTTTCTCCCAACACCATAGTATGAAAAAGTCTCATATTTGTATCTCCCTCCTTGAGCTAGGTTTGTCTCAACCTTTTCCTGACCTCTCTAACGAGTCTAATTGCTTGCTCAAGAGATAGCATCTTCACACCTCTAGACAACTAATGAGCATTACTTGAAGGAGTTTATTTGGAAACCTCCTTAAAATACCGCTACAGTTGCAGAACGTACCACATTGTCCCCATGAAGCTTCTCAATGTATGAGATTCTGTCTTCTCTTCCCACTAACCATAGCATTAAAAAAATTGTTTTCTCATCCCTTACTGAAGTTAGATTCTTGACCTTTAGCTCCACTCCACCTATCTTTTCATCCTCCTCAAATGTGATCTATTGTGCATTTGTGTGTCGCCTCTCTTCCTCAAAGAGATATTGCTAGTCTTCAATGTTACCAAGATGGGACACATCCTCTTACATCTTATACCGTTGTTCATCCCACTTCACATGAAGCTCACTCTTGTAGACTATGAGCATCTTATGTAACTCACCAAACTTTTACGCAACCCTCCTCATACATACTCGATCCCTCATCATTGCTCGGCTCCCAGTATATGGTATGTGATTCAAGTGTGATCTCTAGAACGAGCGAACAAACATGATCTATCGCCTGTCGTCAAACATGATCTACTGTAAGCGAACAAACATGATCTATTTATAGTCTTGCTCGAAGAGATCTTGCAGTCTTCAATGCTATCAAGTTGGGAAACCTCCTCTTGCACCTTACACCTTTGTTCATCCCACTTCACATGAAGCCCACTGTTGTAAACTATGAGCATCTTATGTAACTCACCAAATAGTTACACAACCCTCCTCATAGTCAAACTGTCATCATTACTCGGCTATTAGTATATGTTGTGTGATCCGAGTGTGATCTCTAAAGCGAGCAAACAAACATGATCCATTGCTAGTCTTTAAACATGGTCTACTACGAGCAGACAAACATGATCAACTGTCAGTCTTCCTTAAAGAGATCCTATCAATTTTCAATGTTATTAAGTTGAGACACCTCCTCTTGAACCTTACACGTGTTCATCCCACTTCACATGAAGCTCACTCTTGTATACTATGAGCATCTTATGCAACTCCGCCAAACTTTTATGCAACCAACCTCATAGTCGACCCCTCCACATGTTATGAACCCAAGATCCTACCACCAGTTGCCCAATCCATCCTCCATTAGATATGATCTCTCAAACCAACAAACATATCGCAATCGATCACCATCGCTCCGCTCCCAATATATGGGTGTGTGAACCGAGTGTGATCTTGAAAACAAGTGTGATCTTGAAATATGATATATTATTAACTCAGCCATGGCCAATCCCAAGCCCGGGTAAATTGAGGAGGATTGCACGTTAGGTAGCCGACAGCCAGCACAAGAGAGACAAATTCCTAAATAATATTCTTTTTAAGAACATATTTATGAATTTGTCTCAAAATAGTTCGGATCTTTTCAACATGGATTTAAGCAAACAATTAGATTCCGTTAAGGCATTCCCTACTAGCGACGCATTGCATCGCTCGAATGCAATGAGAAGTTGGCAAGAGCCGCTACATCTTTTCCCGAATGTAGTTCAAAATTTGCAAGGGTTCTCGCATGAGGAACGCATGCAAGTAAATAAGCTAGCTCTGTTGCATTGCCGCCTGAATGTAGTTCAAAATTTGCAAGGGTTCTCACATAATGGACACATGCGGGTAAAGAAGTTAGTCCAAAAGAGGTTGTAAAGGAATTTGTGGATAGGTAGTTGGAATATTGACACGTTGCATTGCCGCCTGAATGCAGTCCAAAATTTGCAAGGTTTCTCGCATGGACACATGCGGGTAAAGAAGTTAGTCCAAAAGAGGTTGTAAAGGAAGTTGCGGATAGGTAGCTGGAATATTGGCACTTTGACTGGCAAATCGATGGAGATAATCGATACAATATAAAGAAGGAAGATTCAGATACTATGTCTCCAAGAGATAAAATGGGTTGGGGAGAAAGCAAGGGAGATCGTGAAGATAGGCTTTAAACTTTGGTATTCATGTAGAGATAAGGTCAGAAATAGTATCGGGGTAGTTGTTCCTAACGATTTGAAGGATTGTGTGGTTGAGGTGCAAAGATTCGAGGATCGGGTTATTTTGCTAAAAGTTGTGCTCGAAGAAAAAAATCTAAATATCATTTCAGTTTATGCACCGCAAATTGGCTTAGATGAAAGAATTAAGCAAGCCTTTTGGGAGGATTTGGATGATTATGCAAGGAATCCCACAAAGAGAGATGATTTGCCTAAGTGGAGATCTTAATGGACATATGGGAAAGGATGCTTCAGGGTATGCTAGTGTTCATGGAGGACATAGCTTCGGGGCAAGGCCTTAAATGTCGGATTTTGGTTTCGTTTCGGTAAACCTAGAAAGAGAAATTCGGTGGAATTTCGGCGAAATGGCCGAAAATTGGGTCAATTACATGAAAACTTGTTTTTTAAAATAAATATTTTTAATATTCTTTAACTCAATAAATGAGATATAAAGATAGTTTTTTGCTAATAGAAAGATATTATTATGATATGTTACAGTAAATTTCCATTCAATCGTCCCGACAGTCAAAAAGTAGTATGCTACTCAAAACCAGAACCAGATTTGGAACCATAATTAGAAGCCACCGGTTTCTCCTCTTGAACATGAAGAGTAGTGACACGTGAGCTCTACTTCAATAAGAATGAGGTGACATATATGATAACTACTAATTAAAACATATATATCAAAACAAAGAAAAATAAAAAATATAAAGATCTTCAGTTAAAACTTTGACTTAACTCTTAAATCTTGAATCTAAATGACTTGGTTTGGATTTATATCTAGAATATAGAACTGATTCTCTATCAAAAAAATATAGAAACTAGCTAAAGAAACTTCTTTAAACAATGTAAAACACTCTAACAACTCAACACATTAGCGGGTAAATAAGTGAAAACTCATTAATATATGCAAATTTCGATGAAAGCAAAGGGTAGATTCCCTTATTTTTGTTGTTTTGCCGAAACGACATGTAATTTCAATGAAATTTCGTTGACATTTCGTTGATATTTCGTTGAAATCCTAGAAAATGAAATAAGAAAGCGTTTCGATTTCGGTAACCTAAAGAAATGGAAATTTCGGTGGAATTTCGTTGAAATTTGAGGCCATGCTTCGGGAATAGAAATGAAGGGCGAAAAGTCATTTTAGATTTTGTAACAGCTTATGATCTTTTTATAGCAAACACTCTCTTCAAGAAAAGGGAAAAGCATTTAATTACTTATAGGAGTGGTTTGACTGGAACACAAATAGATTACTTTGTGTTGAAGAGAAGAAATCGGTTGTGTTGCAAAGACTGCAAAGTAATACCAAGAGAGAATTTGACCACCAACATCGCTTGTTAGTCATCGATGTGCAAATAAAAGGGTTGGTAAAGAAAAGGAGGGTTTCCAAGATCATTATAACTAGACGGTAGAATTTTCAATTGAATCAATCAAGCTTCAGGGAGAAGGTTTTCGAAGACTTATCTTGGGATTGTAACGAAAGTGCAAACGAGATGTGGGACGCGGTAGCATCTTGTATCTGAAGGGTAGCCAAAGAGATGTTAGGTGAGTTAAAGGGAGGAGTTCCAGGACAAAAGGAGGCTTGGTGGTGGAGTGGAGGGGTGCAAGAGAAGCTTAAAATTAAAAGAGCGTGCTTTAAAGCTATGTCTAACGATAGAATAGAGGAAACTGTCACAAACTACAGAATAGAGAAGAATGAAGAAAAAAAGGTTGTAAGCGAAGCTAAGTCAAAAACTTATGAAGTTTTGCACAAAAATATCGACTCTAAAGAGGGACAGAAGGATATATTCCGGTTGGTTAAAGCAAGAGAAAGAAAGACCAAAGACCTTTCTCACGTGAGATGCATTACGAATGAGGAAGGTCACATGCTTGCTACTCAGAAGGATATAGAGACTAAATGGAAGCAGTACTTCCATAAGCTTTTCATTGGGGAAGGAAATAGAGATCACTTCGAGATATCTAGCTAGTAGTAAAAGTTACTTGAATTGTGCAAGTTATAGACGAATACAAGGAAGTGAGAAGGCTTTGAAGGTTATGAGACCTGGGAAAGGTGTACGACCTGATGACATTCTTATAGAAGTTTGGAGAGTTTTAGGTGAGCGTGGGTTGACTTGGCTTACAAATGTATTCAATGTTATTTGGCGAAGCAAGAAAATGCTTGAAAATTGGAGGAGAAGCATCGTGGTACCTCTTTATAAGAACAAAGGAGACATTCAAATTTGTTCAAATTACAGAGGTATCAAGCCGATGAGTCACACTATGAAAATTTAGGAATGTGTCATCAAAAGAAGGTTGAGGCAAGTTTCCAAAGTAAAAGAAAACCAATTCAGATTCATGCCAATTCGCTCAACTATTGAAGATATTCACTTGTTGAGGAGAACAATGGAAATTTATAGAGCTAAAAGGAAGAACATCCATATGATTTTTATCGATTTGGAGAAGGCTTATGATTCTGTCTCACGTGAGATATTGTGGAGAATTTTGGAGAAGAGACATGTACCTATCCTATACATTAACCTCGTAAAAGATTAGTAAGATAGGGCTTCATCTTGTGTAAGGATACAAGCTGGGAAGACTGACTATTTTGGTATCAATATTGGTATGCATCAAGGTTCAACTTTGACTCCATTCCTTTTTACTTTGATTGTGGACGAGTTGACAAGTCACATTCTGGATGAGATACATAGGTGTATGTTATTCGTTAACGATATTGTGTTGATTGATGAGACTAGAGATAGAGTAAATGAGAAGCTTGAGGTCCGGAGACATCCATTGAGACTAAAGGATTCCATATAAGTAGGGCTAAGACTGAATATATGGAGTGAGCTTTTGATGGAAGCAATAGTGAAAGAATCGAGGTGAAGATTGGTGACGATTACATTCAGAAGAGAGATTCTTTTAGATACTTGTGGTCTATTTTGCAACATGATGGGGAAATTGATGGAAATGCTACAAGTAGAATAAAGAAATATTGGCTAAAGTGGAGAGGAGCCTCTATTGCTCTCTGTGATAAGAAAATTCCTTTAAAAATCAAAGGAAAGATTTACAAAGCAACTATGAGACCTTCTATGCTTTATGGATCTAAATGTTGGCATGTGAACCATAGACATGTGCCATTGTTGTAAAAGTCCCCCGACCGGCCCGACTAGTAGGTCCGACTAGTCTAGTCGGTGGGGTGGCCGATCGAGTATTGACTAATTCCGACTAGGGCGACTATTTGATTGATTTTTGGTTGAAGATACCGTATTTTTTCTTTTTTAAAGCAAACTTATTCTAATATGCTTAATATTTTATTTAAATTCAATTACTTCTTTTCTTTCATTACGATAATAAAAATATATATAAATCTTTGTAAACATATAAGAATATATGTATAAAAATGATTTATATATTTAAAATAATTAACAAAATTGAAAATCAATTAAAGCCCGACCAAATCCGATTAGTCGTTCGACTGCCGATTAATCCTTAGTCAGTGACCCAACCGACCGAGTACCGGCTACCAATTTTTGCAATCTTGACATGTGCGAAGAATGGCATTAGCAAAAATGAAAATGCTAAGGTGGATGTGTAGACACACATGTAAAGATCGGATTCGGAATGATACCATCAAAAGGAAAGTCAGTGTAGCTCCGATCGAGAATAAGATTCGAGAAAATCTCTTAAGGTGGTTTGGCCATTTGCAAAGGAGGTCAACTGATGCACCGACGAGGAGATGCGAGTTTTGGGATATTGGGTCGGCTAAGAAAGGGCGAGGAAGGCCCAATGGAATGAGACTATATGAAGGGATCTTAGTTTTTTGGATCTAAGCCTGAGAATGACCCAAGATAGATCTGAATGGAGGCAAAGAATCCATATAGCCGACCCTACTTAATGTGGGAAAAGGCTTTGTTGTTATCGTTGTATCTCTTCTTCAAAGAGATCCCTCCAGTCTTTAATGTTATCAAGTTGGGACACTACCTCTTACACCTTACACCTCTATTCATCCCAATTCACATGAAGCTCACTCTTTTAGACTACGAGCAGTTTATGTAACCCACCAAACTTTTGTACAACCCCCCTCATAGTCGACCCATCCACAAGTTGTGAGCCAACGATCCTACCACCATGACCCCAATTCATCCTCCGATAGCTACCATCTCTCGAATCGAAAAACATATTGTGATCGATCACCATCGCTCGACTCCCAATATAGGGGTGTGTGATGCGAGTGTGATCTCGAAAGCAAGCAAACAAACATCATAGGAAACATCTCCATAAAGTCAAGTGACGTAAGGAAATGGTCCAAGCGAGATCTAGATGCATTGTTTCACCATGTCTGCCTATCGTCAATTATTGTTACAATATTCAGCCAAATGGACCAAATATTTGAGCGAATATTCTTATTATGTGGGGTAACCGAATAGAATATTGCTATTCGAACAATATTCAACCCAACCCAAATGCCAGATACTCGGCCGAAGATTCGGCTGACTATTGCAATAGACTGCTCATTTTTTTCAAAGGTTCCCATTTAACTCAACATTACCACAAATGTTAAAGTTCCATTTGTGTAACTTGTTAATTGGTACTTTTATCTTGGTTTCTTATTGATTGATTACCATGTATGTATAAATTTATAAGAATATATATTAATATAATTGTTATATCTAAAATAATTAATAAATGTATAATCAAATAATTCTGAATAATCTCCTGAATATTCTTTATACAGTGACCCCTTCGACTGAACATCAAATACCGACTTTCATAACACTGTCGTTGAAGCATCCAACACCTTCAATGCCAACTTCACGATGAAGAAAGAGAAAGCACCATACTTGAGGTCATGTCCACCCCTCACTCTAGGCTGGTCTACAAGAAGCAGAGTAACATTAAAGTCACTACCTATGATCCAAGGCAGAGTCGAAAAAGCAACCTGAGCCCGACATGATCTTAGAGCTCTTCACACTTGATTGCTCCCAATAGAATTGTATACCAAAGGAAACCATGGATGTAGCATCGCTCGTCGCTCAATCTATGATGATCTTCACAAACTTGGATCACATCACCTCCACCAGCCTAAACATGTTACTATTCCACACTAACACCCTCTCCCCCACCCCCGCCGTACTTCTTACCACATCAAGTGATCTTATATCAATCATTCAAGAACAAATATCTAACCTATGCAAGCTGAATTCCAACCACTAATCTTCTTCTCTTGCACATGCAATATCAACCTACAACACCCTCTTCACAAAGCTGCCCATACCTCTATATCCCAACTGATGAAATTTATTTTGCAATTGAATGGCACTCCCCAACAATCTAGGCCCCTACAAAAATAACCACGTGAGCATGCATTTCTACTCTGCATCATGGCCCTCCTTTACCATGCCATATCAAACTACATTTCCCATAGCCATTCCGCTCCCTTGACACCATGTAAGGTAACTTTAGGTAGAGATATCCAAGAATCATCCCCCTTCACTTGCTCAAACCACCCCACCACATATAGCTTTCTTCTTTTGAGGGAGGACACAAGAAGATGTTCTGACGAGAGCCTTGACTTGAGAATTCAGAGCTCCCCTCCACTACCAACCGCCTTCACCTACTACCATGTAAGGCCTCCAAGCTCGTTATCGCTACCTTTATTGAGTGGTATAAACCCGTATAGATCCCCTACAATGCACCTTTAATCTTTCCATTAGCTCCCTCAGATGATTACTCTACCATATGCATCACCATCAGAATGTCATGGCTGATTCATAACATTGGTCCATATTTATGCTCAAAGCAGAGAGAGTCCACTCCTTCCACTCCAACACCAACGTCAGGGCGGTGCTACTAAAGCTACTGCAGGACATGGGCTTCACCAAAGCAGAGGAGCTCACATCAACTCGATCCGGGTGAAAAGGCTCAAAATTCATGCCTAGGTTAAACTCAAAATTCAAAACCAATCTACATCAGATCTCCATGATGCAAGATATGCCTATAGTGGGTCTTACAGCTAAGGCCAACACAGCCTTAAGGAAAGAGACCAAACTCTAACCCTGAATTCGGAGATGACTCCCTACATTCTCTGCCCCATTGCAAGTAAAGACTTCAAAAATTTATGGGGTGACCGTACCTCAATCTTCATCATTTGTTATTGGTGTTTTGCTTTCATTGTTGTTGGATCGTAGAGATGGTCGCCATTGTCAGGAATGAGCTCAAGACCAACCACAAAGGACATATAATCCACATGATAGATCAATGTCGATGGCACTCACCTCAGAGTCCATGTCATCACCATCAAACCTCCATCAACTCGTCTATTTTCTAGCCACTCCTCAATGCTGCATCTACTTCTCCAATTAAAGTCATTGTCATATGTATTGACACCAAGGCTTGGCATTCCTTTGATAGAGACTAAGCAACGAGGATCCAGGGTCATAGCCCCATTCTAAAAGGAGGGTCGTTGCCACCTCACCGCTACAAGGAAAAGCCCATCGCCATCATAAAGAAGCAATATTATCTCTTCCTTCTTTATGCCTTCCACATAAAACAAGGAGTCCCCCAACTAGACTCCATCCTCTACACAGATGCCCCTCTCGCTAAATGCAAAAGGTCCACCACCACATGGATGTCCTCCAATGATCCCCCTCACCAACAAACCCTCTTAAAGGGGTCATGGGTCGACCTAATAGGGTCCTTCGATTCCACCCTCCACGATTTTGACTCGCATTCTTCCCCTCTGGAAGTTGGGTAAACGACATTGGGAACAAATTGCATTCTCCGTGATGCATCTCCACAGAAGATGGCGCAGCTCTTACACATGTAGAACCAAATCCAGCTACCGCCGTGAGGAGGCCCACCAACAGGTCACTGCAACCGTCACATGGACCTTTGCCACCATTCCTCATCGAAATAGGTTATCATAGGATTCCCGGAGCCTTCCTCCACAGATGCCTCCTTTTCCTTTTCCATGCTTTGCTGCTAACTCTCACCAATGCTATCATGGCCCTACCTTCCCTTTCGATCACTCGCTCACTCAACTTCACACCCTGCTCTCTTGCCTCTCCATTTTCCCCTATCAATCCCCAAATATCTCTATATTATAATCCATTAAATCATTGAGTCACATAAAACGCTCTGTGACCTTATGTCAATACGATCATTTCTCAAGTTGAACATTTGGCCACTAATTGACCATATCAAAATTCTGCAGTGAGCAAGTTGAGACAATGCACTAATATTAGCCTCCATTCATATACTTTATGCATTTTAAAAGAGAAATAAAAGGATGCCTCAATGCATGTAGTTCTTTTTTAAAAAGAAAAGTAAATAACAAAAAGAAAAAACATAATTGTGAAACAAGAAATAACCTTATAAAATGACATTATAGATATCCGAGAAAAAACTTAGAATGTTCTAAAATTTAATATAACTGAAAATAATATTTATTTCTAACCCGATATTACTAATAAAAGGATAGAAAGCCTCCATCTCATTGATAATGGCAATTGTTCTTTTTGTATTTGTTGAGAAAAAGATCAAAATCTATATTCCAAAGAATACTAAGATTCTCTTATATAGGAGAACCTCATGGGTAAATTACATAAGATGGAAGAATAAATATAAACTGTGAAAACAGTATATAGACATAACAATATCTCTACAATCCCCCTTAAGATGGAGCATAGATGTCAATCATGCTCGGCTTGGATGTACACTTCTGAAAGGATCCTCTAAGTAAGGTCTTGGTGAAAATGTATGCAGTTTGTTCCCCTAAGCTTACATGGGAAGTAGGAATAAAGCATTTCTGAATCATGTACAGTGTATAGTGGCAATTTACTTCAATATGTTTAATTCTCTCATGAAAGGCATGATTATTTACAATGAATAAGGCTACATGATTATCATATTGTAATTGCATAAGTGGCACATCAATTGGAGATCACCATACAGAAATTCATTTTTGACATCAAGTTGAAATAAAGGTCAATCACATACTAGTGCTACAGCAAGGAGAACTTGAAGTGTGGAGTGGCGAGCAACCACGGACAATGTGTCCAAATAGTCCACCCCATAGGTTTGAGTGAACCCACGTGCATCTAATATGGTCGTGTAACGATCAATACTTCCATCGACGCGGTGCTTGACAGTAAACACCCACTTGTAATAGACAATAGATGCCTCAGTAGGAGCAGGGACCAAGCTCCAGGTGTCACGTGACTGTAGCGCGATCAACTCCTCTTCCATGGCAAGATGCCACCTAATATCTCTCAAGGCCTCCTGGTAAGTCCATGGAATCTCCACAGTAGATAGACCAACTGCAAACTTCCTGATATCCCACGCCAGGCGATCAGAAAAAACATGGGAAGTGAGAGGATATGATGCACACGTACGTTTTTGTTTCCGAAGTGCAATAGGCATATCCAGGTCATTGGGGATCTCCTCAATCTGTATGTCACCCCTGCAAAGGTTCCTACTCAGACACATCTCCAGATCCATCAATAGAAACAATGTATTCAGAACAAACCTGAGGCGTGCTAGATTACAAGCGAGGACCATGAGCAGAAGCCGGTCAACGAGCATAGAAACATGGCAAGGGTGGAACAAGGGAAGTGGGTGGTGGTGGTGGTGGTACAAGAGGAGGTGGTGGAGGTGGAGCAATAGGCGCAGCAGGAGATGGTGATGGGCATGTAGAAGGAGATGGTATGTAGACCTCATCATCTGAATCAGATGAAGTCAATCTATCTCATGTAGGAGAAAAATACATCACCTAACTCAAAAAATGAGACACCAGCACTAACATAATATTTCATGCACAATGGATCATAGCACCTATATTCCTTTTGTGTCCTGGGGTACCCAACAAAAACACATTTGATAGCTCTAGGAGAGAGCTTGTCAAGACCAAGGACAACGGGTGTATAAAGACAAGTGAGCCAAAAAAACGAGTGAGTGATAACAAATCCTTCTCGAGAAAGGCAAGTGAGAAAGGAACTTTCTCACCCGATATAGACAAGGGCATGCGACTCACAAGATAACAAGCAGTATGAACCGCATCACCCCAGAACGAATGTGGAGCACGAGTCTGAATTAGAAGGGTTCGAGTAACATCAAGTAAGTGGTGGTGCTTACGTTCTACAATACCATTTTGTTGAGACGTGTAGGCACATGATGTTTGATGAACAATACCATGAGATGAGAAGAACTGTGAGAGTGCAAGAGTATAAAATTCCAATGCACTATCAGTTCGCACAAATTTGACTGTAGAGGAAAATATATTCTTTACTTCATTGTTAAAAGATTTTATCACATTTCCAATCTTAGGTTTATTTTTTTAATAAGAAAACTCAAGAAAAAGAGAGAAATCATCTACAGCCACTAGATAAAATATGTCCCTGGTAATCGGGTACACAACTCGAACCCCAAATGTATACATAAATCAACTCAAAAAGAGAGCTACTACTCTGACCCTGATGACTAGGAAAAGCAGACTGGTGGTGCTTTCCTAATTGACATGTCTCGCACTGGAAGGATGATTGAGGTGAGATATGAGGAAGAACGTAACACATCTTCAGAATAGGAAGGTGACCAACACGCAGGTGTCACATAAATGGAGAGATTGAGGGAGGCGGCAGGGGTTGACTTCGCTTCTGCTTTTCGTGGGGGTATCCAGGGGCACCTCTCATCTTTTTGGCGTGGGGTGGTGGACGCCCTAAACCGCAGTAGACTATTATTTGCTCCTAAGCTCGGTGATGGAAATTCGTTTCGCTTTTGGGAGGATGATTGAACTGGGAGGGGTGCCCTAAGGACCCTATACCCCCGGTTGTTCGCTATGGTGATCGACAAGGACGTCACGGTGGCTTCTTGCTGGGATGGTGGCTGTTGGTGCCCTTCAATTACCGATAATTTATCGGACCAGCGGCTGCAAGAGTTCATCTCTCTCATGACTGTTCTCGCCGACGCTCCCAGGCCTTCTATCGGTCGTGATCATTTGGTTTGGAAGGATGGCCCGTTCTCTACCCGTAAGGCGTACCGGGCTCTTATTCCAAACTATATCGGGGATGATGCTACCTTCTTGCAGGATTGCAGATTCTTGTGGGGTCTCAAGCTCCCCGAGCGCATCGGCATATTCCTTTGGTTATTACGGCGTGGCTGATTGTTAACTCGTGACCGCTGTGCTACTATGTTTCCCAATGCCTCGCCCAACTGTGGCCTTTGTGGCCTGGAGACGGAAAATATTGACCACTTATTCTTTCATTGTGGCTGTGTTTGTGCCCTGTGGGATGACTTGGGCTGGCTTAACCTGTCCTCCTTTGCCTCGTGCTGCGATAGCTTGATCAACGCTAGGGGCCGCCCTCGGGAGGTTTTGTTGGAGCCAATTGCGCGGCTATGGAGCATTTGGCTGGGAAGGAACGAAGCTCTTTTCGCTCGGCAGCGGTTCTACTTGGAGAATATTCGTATTTCGGCCTCGGGGTTCCTTCTTGATTGGTCCTCTAGCTAGTATGAAGCTTTTGTAACGGGGGGTACCTCGTCTTGGAAACAATCCGCATTTTGTATTTTGGTTGCATGTTTGTCCCTTCTCTCTTATAAGTATTTCTCTTTCTTTCTTTTTAATGCATTGGGGCGAGCACCGTTGAGTGCGTCCCCCTTTTTTGAGCCTCAAAAAAAATAAATGGAGAGATTGATCGTGTAGGATAAGAAAATACATCAGCATATGGAGTATGGACCATTCGATAGAGGTCGCTTTGCTCACGGCCATAACCAATCACCCTGCCTGCAAGAATGTCCTGAAATACAAGGAAACATGGATCAAAAATAGCACGAAAATGTAAATCTTTCGTAATCTGACTAATAGACAATAAATTCATAGAAAAATCAGGAGCATGAAATACATTCTATAAATGCATTGAAGGCATCAAATTGATCTCCCCATGTCCTGCAACTGGAGAATGAGCCACATCAGCTATGATAATTGATCTGTCATGGGGAACCTGTTTGTATTCAGCAAACTGACTCATGTCTCCACACATGTGATGGGACGCCCCAGAATCCATAATCCATTCTGTAATATATGTTCTATGACAATTGGTAAGAGCATAGATGCTACTTGAGGTATTGGCAGAAGTAGAGGTTGTAACATCTAAATGACCTCCTGATGTAGGTGGAGAAGCATTAGAACCAGCAGGGGGCATAATCTCTTGTAATCGGGCCACAAAGTCATCAAACATTTGATCAGATGTAGGAGCAACGGGGGGCTCAGCCTACTCAGCTACACAGGTAGATGTGGGAAAGCCATGCTTAGAGTAGCATGTATCCTCCAAGTGACCTAGACGGTGGCAATATGTGCATGGCTGACGAATACGACCTCCTTTACCACGAGGTCCACGACCACGAAACTGAAATCAGCATCCCCTAACGCGGGAGGCGGGCCATCGCAGAAGAGGTCTGACTAGAGATAAACGATGGGACTATGATCCTGTTGAGTCTTCGATAAGCCTCCTCCACAGGGAGGAATAGTAGCATCTGCAAGTATCTGTGATAGAGCAGCATCATACTCTAGATCAAGTGTTGCTAGAAATACGCCAACCATGGTGGCGTTCATGTATGTCATATGCTACTCAGGGGTAGCGGCAAGAGGTATAAAACTGTGGAACTTCTCGAACATGCCGCGAAGAGATGTGTATAGAGAATGAAGAGGCCGTTCATTTTGTTTGACAATGAAAATGCCATGCTGCAATTGCAGGATTTTTGTCTCATTCCTTACGTGGGAATAGGTGGCCGCGAGATTGTCCTACATCACCTTGGTAGTGGGCTAATGTAAAACATCATTGGCAATCTCTATCGTTAATGTACCAAATAGCCAAACACATGCATAGGTATCGTCCGCCTCCCATGAAGTGTTCACCACAGTTTTCTTAGTCGGCTCCTTCTAAGTAAGAGTATGTTTCTTACTGGTAGACTGCATGAAGTTCATGAACTGCATGGCCCATAATTCATAATGTGTCGCATCCATCTTGACTATCAGCGTTGGACCTCGGAAAGCGCATGTGGCGGGGATGTCAACCTTATTTTCTGACATACTGTCGGATTGAGAAAAACTAGGATTTATAGACCAAAAATAAGAGTCGTCTACACAGAAATACAGGGAAGTGGTTGCATGTGTAAACTTAGGATGCAACCAATCCCATCAACGACCTTTGCTGCAAAACACAACCGCTACTGGAAGAAGATGCAACAATAGGCAGCAGCCACGGGCAGCAAGCGGTGCGGAAGCCGCAGGGAGTGACGGAGGTGGTGGATGCGCAGGCGGTGGCGACGGGAGCCGTAGTAGGTAGCGACGGGAGCCGCTGGCGATGGCAGGAGCCCATGGTGGCAGCAACAAGAGCCGCTGGCAACGCTCCGGGAGGTGGGGGCGATAGGTTGGGGGCTAGGGTTTTTTCTTGGGTATGAGAGCTCTCGTCTAGGATCGCCGCTATAATACCGTGTTGGGAAGAATATCAAAATCTATATTCCAAATAACCCTAGGGCTCTCTTATATAGAAAAGCCCATGGGTAAATTACATAAGATGGGAGAAATAAATACAAAATGTGAAAACAGTAAATAGACATAATAATATCTCTACAGTATTCTCCTTAAAGTATAATAAAAACGAAGCAGATATTTAGTTACAACCTAACTATATCATCTATGAAGTAAGAGCATCAAGTACAATGCATCAAATACCATAATTCTCAGAAAAACTAAACAAGTTTTAAATAATATTTCTTCTAATAAAATTGTGTTAAAAATAGAATATATACACAGTTACAATTGACAAAGAGACTACATCATACCTCGGTAATAAACCACAATGGAGCAAGAAAAAGGCCATATCTTGCTATCTCTTTTGCAGTGTATTCTCTTTTCTCGGTACGAATTTCCTCATTTTTGTGTCTATTGATAAATGGCATGCCTTCCTCTTGTGAAGAAAGATCAGCTTCACTGTCCTTCCTGGTCAAGGTACTTTGTAATTCCATTTCCAAGATTCTTTGCATGCCACCAAACCTTAGGGGCGAGTTACCTCCATTAGAGGACTTGTCAACATATTCTGTGTTCCTACCACCTTTAGAAGAATGCTTTCTTAGTCTGTTACAAAGCCAGTCCTTAATGAATGCTATTGGAAGATAAACTACCATAAGTGAAGCACCCAAATATGTGACAGCAAATGGTTGTTTGTAAGCTGTAAATATATCCTGCAACAAAGGCTTGATTTTAGGGATCAAATAAAATGTGAATTCTGCATTATGCCAAAAAAAGTAACGGTGACAAGAGGTTGCACAATTTTATCTCCAAATGAGTAAAATATCCATGACGTGTACCCCTTACATGTCATCTAAATACTCGGATATATGTTATTTTCTTTAGGAAGACCTTTTCAAAAAAAGTACAGGAGATTGTAGCATCAGAATTGAATTCAATTAAACAGGATACTCTTCAGCTATCACTGGTCATATGTGAATGTTTTCTTAAGGAAAAAGGGTGTGACACCATAAAGACGAGCATCCAAAAACTTTATTTTTGAAAGAAAAGAGGGAGAGTCACCCATGTTAATGGTGACCTCCCACAATTAGAAACTTTTTATTCACAAGTTTTAAGTATCAAAATTACAAGGATTAAGAATAAGGTAGAATCTTGGTGTGTTCCAGTACATTCTCTACATAGAACCTCTCACCCTAGAAGATCACACCATTCCTCACAAGTCAAATTGCCCGATGGTCATTGGTCGGATCTTCCAAGGCTTCAAGACAACTCCAGATAGCCCACTTCCCATTGAGATTGACCCCGCCCAGATATCTCTCAATGCATAGAAAGAAATTAAAAGGTGGCCAATGTCCTTCGCCCCCTTGGCACGGCGTTGGCATGAACTGCCAGCCTCTTGGAACAATCTGACCCTTCAGACACATGTCATCACCTTATCCCTCCCCAACAGCCACCAAAAAACCTTGACCTATCAGGGGGATCAGCCAGCTCCAAATCGGTCTAAACACCAATATAGCAATTCGGATGCATATGGAAAAATTCACACGGTGGAAAGATATTTGGTGTAAGCAATTTGGAGGGGATAAGCTTGCACATCGAGCGGTAAAGTGTGCTTTGTGGGATGTTCTAGAACCCAAAAGGGGTATAGATATTATGATTCGGCCAATCGTCGATAGTATATGAGAGTCGATGTTACATTCTTTGAGTCTATCTCATATTACTCCACCTCGGGTTCCCTTGTGGTTGCCCCACACAGTAAGGAGGACTTTTTCCTTCCTATGATGACGCCATCTCCATCTTCGTCTCCTCCGGTCATCCCCACAAAGAACCTTTCAAGTTGGTGCATGTTAGGTAGGTGGCACCCCCTAAGACCACATCCGCACTTGATCATAAGGTATGCCATGATAAGACCATTGATGATATGGTGTTAATAAATGAGCAAGCTATCGAAGATGATATTCAGTTGGTGCGACTTCATAATGATCTCCCGATTGCACTCTGGGAAGGAAAACGCGCATATATGTTGCACCCTATTTCCAATTACGTCGCATGAAAAAATTATCTTTAGGATATCAAGCATTTGCAGCGGTTGTTTTTATCGTTACTGTCACATCCACACATGAACAGGCACTCTTAGATCCTGAATGGAAGATAGACATGCCTGAAGAAATGAAGGATGTTCCAAACCGGGGAACATGGACCATACTTGACCCCCACCCTCAAGAATGCCATGGTAGTTGACAACAGGTAGGTCTTTACTACTAAACACCTTCCAGATGAATCTGTGGAAAGATACAAGGCTAGTCTTATTACGAACATGGCATTAAATTTCAGTGAATTCCATTTAATTTCCCAGAAATTTCCATTTCTCTATGTCAGCGAAATCGAAATGTTATCTTATTTCCTTTTTCTAAGATTTCAATGAAATATCAACGAAACTTCATCAAAATTACATGTGGTATTGGTGAAACGTCAAAAATAAGAAAATCTACCAGTTGCTTTCATCGAAATGCCTAGAACTTTCACCCGTTTCTCCACCGATGTGTTGAGTTCTTAAAGTGCTTTATATTATTAGAAGAAGTTCCTTTAGGTAGTTCAGAATTTTTAGCTCTGATCCAAACTAAATCAGTTAGAAACAAGTTTCAAGAGTTAAATTCAAGATTTAGTTGAAAGGCATTATATTTTTTGTTCTTTCTTTATTTTGATACATATACATATTGTTCAGTAGTTATTGCATGTGTCACCTCATTCTTGTTAAGGAGGTGATTATCATGGTTTTTGCTTCCACTTTAGAATCCATTTCTAACTCTATGTAGCGTGTTGCTCTTTTATCAACATGTGTCGTAAATATGATGATAATACTGCTTCAAAACTTATATTTACACCTCTACATTACAAATAAGCGTGTATTTCTATTCAATTTATTGTTTTAGGAGCATTAAAATCTTTGATTTTTGGAAAAAATGAGTTTAGAGTCATTTCCATGATCTCTGATGATTTTAGAGAAATTACATCCAAATTCTCCGAAATTTCTCTTTATGTACTTGGTGAAAGGAAATCTAAATCCGTAATTTAAGTCCTCAATTGTTGGGGGTTGCACGCGAACATACGAAGTGGGGTATTTGGAGATTTTCTCTCCAGTGGTCTACCTTCCAATTATGAGCATTCTTATTTCTGTTGTCCGGTTGTCATGGTCAATTCATCAACTTGATGTCAAGAACGCATTCCTATATGGAGATCTGACTAAAGAGGTGTATATGTAACAACAACTTGGGTTTGAGACCCATGGGAAGCATCACAAGGTCTATCACCTTCACAAAGCAATTTCTTGTCTCAAACAAAGTCCAAGAGCATGTTTTTAGAAATTGTCAGATTTTATGTTAAAGATAGGCCTTTTATAGATTCATTGTAGATCGTTCCCTCTTTGCCAAGAAAGATGATGCAGTTCATGCCCAAACATGAGGGGGTAAAAGCAAATTCAGCAACAAAAGATTAAGTATAAGAGTCCTCTTGCAATGTGTTAAGTTTGAAGGGCCTCTGTTGGAGTATGTGGTAGTGCGCCTATTGAGTTGTAGATGGGTAAATGGATACCTCCAGGATCCATTTACCCCATCCAGTGGTTTAGTCCCACATTGTCCAGTGGTGGGACTTGGAGGCCCTGTGGAGGCTATATAAGGAGCCCCAGGCCTCCTGTAACAGATGAGAGAAAGTCAATAGACAAACACGCCCCGTTGAGGGCTTCTCCCGTGGTTTCATCCCGCTCCTCACGGAGTAGGGTTCCACATAAAATCTCGTTCTTCTTTTAGTTGTTTATCATTTTATCCATGTTATTGCTTCCGCTTCCGATTTTCTAACATGGTATCAGAGCGGGTTTGATTCTCGAATTTTTTTTAAGATCATCATGTTCGTGGTTGTTCAAGAGTTCTAGGGTTTTGTGAAAACCCTAATTCTGTGAAGATTTTTTTTATCGAGTCGGCCCTTTTGAAGATTTTTTAAGGCCATGCGAGGCTGGAGTTTTGTTCACGATCCGTCCGATTGCTGGAGTTTTGTTCAGGAGATTTTTTCAGCATGAGAAGCAAGTCACGCAAGGTCCTCTACCCTTCAGATCCCAAACCTCCAGCGGCAAGTCCCTTCCAGATCCAACAACATCCAGATGCAACACCTCGCCCAACAAGCAACAGGCGCAACTCCTCAACCCAGGCGGTGCAGATCCAACAACATCCAGATGCAGGGATGCGACTTCATCCTTGATCCCCGCACGAGCACCATCCAGGCCGAGCCCACGGTGTCGCCTGCACCCTTCTTGGCAACCCAACGCGCAGGCGGCGCACCCTAAGCAGCAGGCGGCACACCCACGAGATGAAGCGCCCCTAAGCAGCATGCAAATCCGCAGGCGGGGCTCCCAGTCCAAGATCGAGGCCCTCGGCAGCGCCCTAATCTCCAGGAGTCGCGCCGCGGAGGCGACTCTGCCATCCTTCTCCAGCCATACAACCAGGAGCCTTGTGTGCAAATCGCGCAGGCGCGCGAGGCCGCAGACATATCTCGCGATGGCGCACGCGATGGTGATCTCCAACGCCAGGCACGCAGTCAAGACGCGCGCGCGCGGCACCAGATTCGAGTAGGTGATATGCCCTCGCGCGCGTTCCTCTCCAGCAGCGACCGAGTCCCATGGGGGGCCTCAAGGCGGCAGCTCCGGTGTCTCTGCGTGCAAAGGGGTTCCCTGCTGGGAACCCTAGAAATTGTCGTGCGTGGGGGTAGCCCAATAGGGCTCGGTTCCAGGAGACACATATGTTTGGGCCCATATGAGCCGAAGGTGTTTATTTAAAAAAAAAAATAGGGCTGTGAGTTTAGAGAGAGAGAGAGAGATGTATGTAAAAAAAAAGAAAGATAGAAAGAAAGAAAAAAAAGAGAGTTGAGATTAAAAAAAAGGCGCGTACATACACAAAAGTCGTACGCTAAAGTTCAAAAAAGTGTTTCAAAAAAATTGTGCGAAGTGAAAGCCGGAAAAAAAAATGTTGAAACGGCTTACAAAAAAAATTGACGGCTTATAAAAAAATTTTGAAAAGCCGCAAACTTCATGTTCGATTTCCCCATTATGTTGTCTTCTCCCAACTTTGTCGATGTGTCTGTTTTCCGACAAGTATGGGAGAAAGGGGGAGTATACATGTAGAGTCACAGGTCTTGTATTCCAGATCCAGATTTCAGATGCCAGTCTCCAGACCAGCCAGATGATCAGACTCTACAGTTCGGTTTCAGACTCGACGATTGTCTTACGAGTCCAGTTTCAGACACGCACGAGTGTGCGGTCGTTTTCAGATGAGCATATGTTGCTATCATCAGGTCGAGGTCCCCATCATTCTTGTTGTTGTTCGGCCTGAGTTTTCATGTGAGCCATAGGGACTCCAGAGTAGAGGACCATTCCCTATGCCATATGTTGGCAAGGGTTTTCATGTGGTATCATAGGTACACCAGAGCAGTGCACCATTCTCTGAGCCAGATGGGAGAGACCCAGTTCTCCGACGAGGAGAATTCAGACGCAGTTTCAGACTCGATGGTCAGATTCCGAGTCTTCAGTTGACTCACACTCCAGCCCGTTCGTCCTCCTCACCTGCACGGCATGAGAAGCAACGTCCTCGACTGCAGCATGTGCGCGTTGGGTTGATATTGTTCGTAGTGTCCTGTAGCGTGAGTTGAGTTTCTTTTTGTTTGTTTGTCCAAGCTGAGCATTGCATGCTCCAGCTTGAGGGGGAGTGTTGGAGTATTTAGTAGTGCGTTATTGAGTTGTAGATGGGTAAATGGATACCTCCAGGATCCATTTACCCCATCCAGTGGTTTAGTCCCACATTGTCCAGTGGTGGGACTTGGAGGCCCTGTGGAGGCTATATAAGGAGCCCCAGGCCTCCTGTAACAGATGAGAGAAAGTCAATAGACAAACACGCCCCGTTGAGGGCTTCTCCCGTGGTTTCATCCCGCTCCTCACGGAGTAGGGTTCCACGTAAAATCCCGTTCTTCTTTTCGGTGTTTATCATTTTATCCATGTTATTGCTTCCGCTTCCGATTTTCTAACATCCTCTACATAAATTATCCTTTTTATGTTTGTTTTGAGTATATGGCTAGGACGATGCAGCTCCATACATTCTCACCAACCTATAATTTGGACGGCAGACACAATGTAATTGCACAAGAAGGGGATGCAGTAGCAATTGAGATGCAAAAAAACCCACAGGTCTACCTCTTCGTGAGCCCTATCTCTTTTGAGTCTTCTCCTCCTCCTCCCAGCTCTCCCTCCTCCATTCTCCTAGCAGCTCTCCCTCTACCCTAGCAGTCCCACCACCTCTGCTTCCCTTATCTCCCTACAAAAACTCCACAATCATCCTTCTTCCCCCAGCAGCCATCCCTTTCTTTTCTCCACCAACTGCAGTCCAACCATACCACCACCCATGTAGCAGCTCTACGGTCAGTCACCTTCCATCATCACCACCTTTACACCGCCAACATCCAACCCTGAACAAACGACCACCACCACAGTCACTGTTGTGTAGCTCTCCCGTTAGGCCATCCCCCCCTTCTTCGCGCAGTCATTTTGTATCAGGATTTACCATTTTCTACCTATTTTATGTCATTATTAGAGCCTTTTCAAAAGTTCTGGATAGAATATGCTACCTTTTTTAAGGACCGAATTCCAATTTTTTTATTATCTTAACTCAGATTTTCATTTTCTTTATCTTGTTGTCTATCTGCAGGAAATTGGTCCACGCAGTCGCATATGCGTATGCGGCTAAAATGGGGGACTGATTTCCTAAAGCGGGTCGTTATGCGCCCAAACCGCTGAAGTGGGCCACATGTGTTGCATAATCGGTCCGCTTATACTGTTTAAAGCAGTTTTCAAGCTGGTAAGGGTCCAACTTAAGATCTGAATGTTATATGTTCTCAAATCATCTCTCCAGGCACCCTTCAGCCTGCCACTGCAGACTCGAGAAACCCTAAACTCTTCTCGTGAAACCTCCCACGCACGGTCTCTACCTCTCACCTCCTCTGCCTAGAGATGAAGCATCCATCGCCGCACCTCTGCTTGGAGACAAAGCTTGCTGGTCACCTCCGCCTACGCCTGCTCTTGTGTCTCCTCCGCCGGCATTCTCGCTTGCGAGCTCCAACCTCTTCCGACTGGAGTCAAGCTGTTGCTCGCCGCCTCCGCCTAGAGACATGTGTGACTTCTTGTGTCTTCTCTTTTGAAAGCTAGGTACATATATTCTCGATATTAAAAAGTATTCCTCATTCTCTCGCATATCAGCACCATTCTCATGCATATTCATCATTCTCAATCTATTGCTCTAAATATCATTCTAGTTTCTTTCAAAGAAATTATCATTCCAATTTGCTTATGTCCTAATATTTTATTTTTATCATTCGGTCCCAGATTATTGCCCTAAATATCATCCCAGCTCCAATAAAATGATATAAATAATGAATTATTGTTAGCATTGCAGTAAGCTTGTCAAGTTGTTTATTCAATATTGTAGCAGTTTGTTATGGCATATTAGCAACATGTAGAAGTTTATTATAGCATATTAGCAACATAGCCTGTTTGTTCAATTTTTTTGAGTCCAATAAGCTTGTCAGCTGGTCTCAACTCAATACATCAGTTTATTACTCTAAATATCATTACTTGCTTATGTCATAAGATTTAAATCTAAAATCTAAATTTTATTGCTCTAAATTTAAATTTAAAGATTTATGCATGTCTGTAGCCTAAACTAAATATCTCTAAATCACCAATCTTCAACATGATCTTAGCCGCTTTCTCTACCCACAAGCCACATCTGAGGTTATTTTAGACACTGACATACTATTGTTTGGATTATTTTTTATTAGCTAAATGTATTTTCTTTGATTGAATGTTAGGCAGTTATGGCCTCTAAACAACCATCTAACAGTGGTTCTTCTCCTACGCCTGGAAGTAATCCACATGTAGAAACTACTCAGAGCGAGACGGTGGAGTTCTTTGTTCCTCCTGGATCTAATGATCCGGGTTGAAAGTGTGCTTTTCTAGCAAATCCGAGTAACCACATAATGGTTACTTGTCGTTTGTGTAGGAAAGTTGTGACTGGAGGGATCAATCGCATGAAGCATCATTTGGCACACATCAAAGGCAATACAGCATCATGTCCCAGGGTGACTCTTGAGGTGAAGAAAGAAATGAGGGACAATATGGATGAGATAAAAATGAAAAAGAATGAGAATATTTTGAAAATGAAAGACATTCAAGAGCTGGTATCCATCAAGATAAATCAATCCTTGAGCGATGGAGAGAGGGATGGAAAAAGGCCTCTAACTTCAACAGAAGATGTGCTAGTGAAGAGTCTCCGCCAATCCATAATCAAAGATTCCTTTGCAAAGGAGGAATGTGCATGTGTGAATTCATTCATGGCAAAATACTTATATAATTGTGGCATTCCTTTCAATGTTGTCACAAGTGATTCCTTTCTTCAAATGTGTGAAGCAGTTGTGCAGTATGGAAGGGGGTACAAACATTGTTTTTAAAAACGTGCCTCGGGGCACTAGGCGTTTTTCAAGGAAAAACGCCTCGAGGCTATAGCCTCATTCAGCCTCAATGAGGCATGCGCCGCGAGGCTTATGAGGCGCGCCTCGAGGCGTACGTCTCGAGGCGCTGCGTTATGTATGAGCTGATTTTTTTCTACAATATTTTTCTTTTCTTTTTTATTGAGAGCTTTTCATCTTTCGTAAATAAGTATTTTCAAGTCCTTAAGCTTACGATTCACTGAAATACATTTTATTTAGTTTATTAACATTTTAAGCTTTTTTTACTTTGTTATGCATGTTCTTTATAAATCAACATGAACAAAAAATTGAGTCATGAGTCCTTAAATCTAATGCCTCTACTCTTTAGTATGAATCAAGCATAAATGCTTCCTTTATTAAAATATTTGGATGCAAGTCCCCTACTTTGACCTAAATTTAGAAAAGTATATTTTTGTAAACATGTCTCATCTTTCATCTATTCAATCGGGACTAAATTAGTATACATCAAAGCATGCATGGACAAAGATGGTCATAACATGCAATATTCAAGTGTTTTATCCTCCAATCCTTATGGTAAAGTAAAAAATGATCACTAATTCACTGCGTACTCTCTTATCCTTCTCAATTGAATGACACACATATCTTACCTAATTTTGAAAATGGTGTGTTACATCTAGTCCCTTTAGTTAAATTTTATTCAAAACTTTAAACTTTGTAGAGAGTTACCCATTACTGTGCTTGCATATGCATATTTACTTGACTCCTTACAGATTTAGAGTCCAAAAAAAAGAGTTATATAACAACTTGGATGTTTAAACCATGATGTTAGCCTTGAAATGTCATGGACTTATGTATTTAATCATAACTATTTAATTTCTAGAACTTGAAAATTGTTATTATGATTAATTATTATGTTTTATGAAAAAAATTCTTTCACGGGTGAGGCTTACGCCTCAAGGTAGTACTGGAAAAATGCCTTTATACGCCTCACGCTTTTTAAAATATTGGGTACAAGCCTCCATCATGCTATGAGCTTACAGAGACCTTGTTGAGGGAGTAAGTTCTGGAAACAAAGGAGTTCTTGAAAGGCCATCATGTTTGTTGGAACACTTCCGGATGTTCCATTATGATGAATGCACGGACTGATAGGAGAGGAAGGAGCATCATGAATATTTGTGTCAGTTGTGAACTTGGAACTAGTTTCTTTAGTTTTATTGACTCATCTGCAGATTCTCATACCGCCGACTACATTGTTCCTTAGTGGATAAGCCCATTAAGGAAGTTAGGCCCGATAATATAGTCCAAGTTGTAACAGAGGGTGCATCTGCCAATATGGCTACAGGAATAATATTGAGGACCAAGTACCCATGGATCTTCTGGAGTTTGTGTGCAGAACAGATCGGTAAAGAGACAAAGGTGAAAACTGCCATCACAAAGGCAAGGGCATTGACTGGTTTCATATAGAGTCGTGCAAAAACTTTGAGTCTAATGAGACACGTTTACGCAAAAGGGTGAGATGGTGAGGCCGGGAGCGACGAAATTTGCTACTACATATCACACTCTGCACTATGTGATGGAGAAAAAGGACAAGCTAAAACTTATATTTTCTTCTGACGAATAGAGGGAATGTAAATGGTCCACGACAAAGAAGGGTGAACCGGATTCAATTGTTTTAAGTCCTTCATTTTGGACTCAAGTGTCTTTGACCTTGAAGGTCTTCTCTTCATCGGTCCAGGTTATGCGCATTGTTGATGGAGATAGGAGGCCGGCTATGGGTTTTGTATACGGCAGATTACAAGATGCAAGGAGAGAGATTATGAGCGTATTCAAATATGTGGAAGCATCTTACAAGCATTTTATTGATGCCATTGACTCAAAATCAAAAGGAAGGTTGGATAGCTCCCTTCATCCTACTGCGTATTGTATTATTTGAATCCTTATTTCTATTATAAGGACAATGCTCAAATCAAGAAGGATAGCATTGCTCTGAAGGGATTCTTGGATTGTATGGACATTTTATCCTGGTTTAGAGATCCTATCATCACTAGAAAGAGTTGTCTTTATATGAAGGGGCGGATGGGTCATTTAGCAAACATTTGGCTAGGGGTGTTAGAAAATTCTTAAGTTTGATATTCGCTCAGGTTTGGCTCGCTAAAAGTTCGATTCACATTCGGTTCAAAAATAAACGAACTGAACTTGAACACAAGTTTAGGCTCAATTAAATAAACGAACTGAATCTAAAATCATAGGTTCACTTGAGTCGATTCGTTAAAAGCTCGATAAACATACATATATATTTACAAATTATTGTCCGCATAAGAGGACCTTATTTTGAGATAAGTGGATTTTGTTCCAAGATAAGTGAACTTTGCCTGGAGATAAGTGAGTATTTACGAGATAAGTATATTTTATCTTGGTATAAACTATCCCAAAATAAATAGTCACATTGTGGTTACAACATCTATCATCTATGTGTCTATTTTTCTCTTTTTTATCCTCAAATCAACAAAACAAGTATAAATCTTACTTATTGCATATCCCCACATTATTACTTATCCTCATTTGCACGGATATAAAAATATATTATAATTATATTTTTTAAAAAAGATGAATCCTTATTAATCTATTTCAAAAGATGTTAAAAAGGAGTTAGATAAAGAAAAAAATTGAATGAATGTTTATTCTAATTATAGACATATATACATATATATCCATTTCTTTTCTTTCACCCTGTCTTATTAGAGAATTCTAAAGTTAGATATTCGCTTAGGTTCGATTCGATTAAAAAGAGGTTCGATTCAGATTCGATTCGAAAATAAGCGAATCGAACCTGAACACAAGTTTAGGCTCGATTGAATAAACGAACCGAACCTAAAAAATATAGGTTCGCTCAGGTTCGGTTTGTTTGCACCCTATCTTTGGCGATCAAACAAAGGTCAACCAATAATGATGATTTTAATCCAGGTATAAGTTCTCATTTAGAATTCTTGTACTTATTTATTTACCCTTATTCTTGATAATTATTAACTAAGATGTTATAAATATTCTTATAAATAGCTCATTGGTGGGGATTGCATGGCATTAAGACGTATTTGAAAGAGATGGCAATGAAGATATTAAAGTTGACAGCTTTTTCCTCAGGTTGCGAAATGAGTTGGAACACTTTTGAGGCGGTAAGGCTAAATAATTTGTGCAACACATTTCATATGTTACATAAAATCAATAAGGCGATTAATGATATTTATGTGGTTATTTTGTAGATTAAATGGCAAAGAGCCTTCTCCCACTATAAGTAGGGTCAGCTACATGGATTCTTGCTCAAATCCATGTTGAAAGATTCGACTATTTTACGCTGGCTAGCTCACAAAGAAAATGAACAAGCTTCAATTCAAGCGATCAAATGACTTGGTGTATGTCAAATTCAACTCTATGTTGAGGGATCGCCATCTTAGAAAATGAAATGATCCATTTATTATCAAATGATAGATCCCATGTGAGAGAATGGATTGGTGAAGATAAATGAGATGATGAACTATTTGAAGGATCATGGCTGACATGGAATTTAGTGGTTGAGCCAACTGGTGTAGAAGGTTTAGTGCAACATAGAAGAAGCCAAACGCATGCTAGTGGTTCAACCTCACTGCCAAGCTTGAATGAAGAAGAAGAACTCTTATCTGAGGAGAGTGAAGATGATGATGATGATGATGATGGAAACACCAATGTAGTGGAATTCCATGATGATCTGGATTAGAATTACTTTGTATTCAGTATACTATTATCGCTTGAACAATTTAGATTATCTTAGGCTATCTATTTAGTACATTAGTAATGTTATTTGTGTTGATTTTATATTTTTTTTATATTTACATACTTTGACGATTGTCATCATATAATATGTTTGTTAATTTTTCCATTGATATTTGGTGGATAGATTATATTGAGATCTAGTCGAAAGTCATTTTTCTTAGATCTTTTGTTGGATCTCATTTATTCATAAATTCAGTTCAGCTTTTTGTTGAGATATTTGTTATCTTTATTTTTATTTTCTTATTTTCTATTTTTTTGTCTTCTTCTAGTAATTTGCCCAATAGGTTATTCTCTTATATAAGAGAACTTGAGGGCCTCTCATCAATCGAATTCATTCTTTTCCCTCTACATGTTATCGGAGCAATGGTCCTAGGCTGGAGTTCTCGTATCCCACCCTAACCCTAACCCTACATGCCCAACCTCCTCCCCACGCCGCCGTCGCTGCTCTAGGCAGCCACCTCCGCCCAGGCCTTCGATCCTCGGCCCCCCAAGTCCCACCCCCCTCCTCGACACCCCCAGGCCGCCGGCTACTGCCCCCAACCGTCTCGGGCCGTCACTGGCTCTCCCGTGCCCTTCCGCGCATCCCTACGGCTTGATCTATTGTTTGATTCGGTCTAATTTTGACCAGAGAACACGATTTCATACCTAAAAATCATGTTTTCCGACCCTAGCAAGCAGCGGAGATTGATGAGGATGGTTGTATGAGTATACACATACAACCAATCCTTCGTATGATCGTGTAGACTTGTTCATATCAGTCTACTCCTCAGTTGAGTTCCATTGGCCAGACGTTTTTCCGTCATGTCATAGAACAAGAACGATATGTTTTCATCCAAGGCCTTCAAGGGCCCGGCTCCCATCGTTAAGATGGATGGGACCAACTATGGCTTGTGGTCCATGCAGCTCCTCACCCTTATGCAGTGCAACAACAAGGAGCAAATCTTGACAGATCTAGATCCAACGGATAAGACTTTGGCAAATGTTTCTTTGAAGCAAGATGACACGTATGCGCGTGTTTGATTTTGTGGGACCCTCACCACAGAGATAGCAAATGATATTCTGAATCAACGCACTGCTAAGGCGATATGGGATACTTTGACATCCACCTATGCTAAAGCGGAGAATGAGGCCAAGATTCTTCAGCTACAGTTCGATATCTACAACGCCAAACAGAATGGTCGTCCTCTGCACGTACTACTCTTTGCTCCGTGGCATGTTCGAGAAGCTTCATAGCTACATGCCTATTACGACATCTACTAAGCAGCAGAAGATGTATAAGAACTCCACGATGGTTGGAGTCTTCATGACTGGACTTGATACAAAGTATGATACTGTGTGTACTCAGCTTCTTACCGGAGCTACCATACCTCCCATAGAGGAGGCCAATGGTCGTCCCTGACGGATTATCATGCCTTCTACAGCCACTTCTCTGTCCTCTTCAATGATGGCTGCTTCTCGTGGCCGAGGAGGGATGATCCAGTCCAGAGGATGCACCCCTCGTGGCAGAGGAGGTGGATGCCAGCATGGCCCTTGCATTTACTGTCATAGGCATGGACATGCAGAGGATACATGCTACTATAAGCATGGATATCATGCGTCTGCTCGTGTAACAGAACAGATTGCGCCTTCAGAGACTACAGCTTCCCAAGTCGATCCTCGCATGGATGATATTGTCTCTCGTATTCAAGAAATCATGACTCCTACTGCTGGCACCACCACTACAGATACTGCAGCCGCAGCTAGAGCCTCTTTCGAGCTCCTCAAGTATCGCCTATGCATTTACCGGTAGTACTGGTGCAGGCATAACAGAGTGGATTATGGACTCTAGTGCTGCACACCACTTGTATGGAGACAGAGCGTAGCTGAGGTCCTACAGGACCATACCACCTGGCAGATGGGTTGTCATTGCTAATGGCGATCACTTACCCATTACAGGACAGGGGAGGTACATTTGACGTCATCTATGCGCTTTCAGAATGTTTTATATGCTCCTGATTTTCAGATGAATTTACTTTCCATTAGTCAGATTACTAAGGATCTGCATTGTTGTGCCATTTTTTATCCTTAGTCTCTTGTGTTTCAGGACATACTCACAGGCAGGGTGATTGGTTGTGGTCGTGAGCGGGGGCTTTACAGACTGGTCCAACCTCCTCATGCTAGTGTTTCTACTATACCTACTGGACCAGTCTCACCATATCTATGGTACCTTCGTTTTTGGTCACCTTCCTCTGCAGAAGTTGTGTCATGTTCTCCCTCAGATCTTTACGAGATCCTCTTTCCAGTGTGAGGCATGTCAGCTTGAGAAGCATCATCATTCCTCCTTTCCATCCCGTCAGAGTCAGAGCAGTTCTCAGCTATTTGAGCTCCTATATTTAGACATTTGGAGTCTGAGTCGTGTTCCTTATCACCAAGGACACCATTTTTATCTAGTTTTAGTCGGTGATTTTTCTAGACTTTCCTGGGTCTTTTTAGTTAAGAATAAGTATGAGGTTGGATCTGTGATCAAATATTTTATTAATGAGAAAAAGAATATTTTTTCGACAAAAGTCAAATACCTTCGTTCTGATAATGCTTTAGAGTTCTGCACTTTACAGCTTTCTGAGTTCCTTAGATCTCTAGGTATTGTTCATTAGACCTCATGTGCTTATACTTCCCAACAGAACGGTGTTGTTGAGCGCAAACATCGTTACTTACTTGATGTAACCAGAACCTTGCTGATATAGAGTCGTGCTCCTCATACTTAATTGGGGAGATGTTGTCCTCAATGCATGTTATCTAGTGAACCACATGCCCTCGTTTGAGTTGGGAGAGAAGATTCCTTTCTCGACTGCATTTTCCGAGAAGGATCTTTTCTCCCTTACACCTCGTGTATTTGGTTATGTTGCATTTGTTCATGAAGTCTCTCCTGGTCGTGACAAGCTCTCTCCCAGAGTTGTCAAGTGTGATTTTTTCGGATACTCTCGTACCCTGAAAGGGTACCGCTGCTTTGATCCACTCAGGCGGAGTACTTAATTAGTGATGACGTCACTTTCTTTGAGTCTGTCATGTATTTTTCTCCTACCGGTGACAGACTAGCCCTATCTGACTCTGACGATGAGATCTACATGCCTCCATCTCCTACTGTCATACCACCACCGCCACTACCACCACCACCTACACCTACTCATGTGGCTCCACCTTTTACTGTGACTCGGTTTTTGCCACATGTTTTTACTCGCAGGTCTCGCTTGGTTCCCCCTGCTCACAGGTCTTGTTCGTCATCCAGCACGCCTCAGGTATGTAATGAGCATATTGTTTCTATTGATGGCACTACTGAGTTGTCGGTGTAGCAGGATTCCATACAGGATGAGCAAGTGCCTCTCAGAAGGGAACTCACAGGTTACGGACTTGGCAGATGACCCTGATGTGTCGATTGCTCTGCGCAAGACGAAACGTAAGTGTGCTACTTATCATCTTGCAGCCTAAGTTTCCTTGAGCACGCTGTCAGAGGGATTTTAGGAGATTTACCTTGGCACTATCAGTCGTGGAGATACCACAGACATATCAGGAGGCTATTCAGGACAATCAGTGGAGGTTAGCCATGGAGGAGGAGATAGCCATGCTACAGTCACGTGGTACATTGAGTCTTGTTTCTGCTCCAGTTGGCGCGTCCGTTGTGGGATGCAAATGGGTGTTCACTGTGAAACACCATGCGGATGGCAGGTGGATCACTATAAGGCAAGACTTGTGGCACGTGAGTTCACCTAGACATATGGGGGTAGACTATCAGGATACTTTCTCTCCAGTTGCCAGACATTCTACTCTGTGTATTCTACTTTCTATTGTTGTGACACGAGATTGACCCCTTTACCAGCTTAATGTGAAGAATGCATTCCTCTATGGTGATCTACAGGAGAGATCTACATGCAGCAGCCACCTGGGTTTGCTGCTGAGGGGAGTGTCAGAAGGTTTGCAGGCTACACAAGGTTATCTATGGCCTTAAGCAGAGTCCAAGAGCATGGTTCCAGAAGCTCTCGGACTTGATAGAGCAGCAGGGGTTTGTGCGATCAACGGTTGATCACTCCTTGTTTGTGCAGAGGACCCAGAGAGGTACTATTGTCATCTTGTTTACGTTGATGACATTATTGTTACAAGGGATGACGAGCAGAGCATTCAGGGTGCCAAGGACTTCCTAGGTCAGCAGTTTGTGACCAAGGACCTTGGGCATTTACGTTACTTCCTTGGACTGGAGTTTGTCAAGAACCAGCGAGGTCTTGTAATGACCCAGAAGAAGTACGTTACAGATCTTCTATTCAGAGACAGGCATGGCAGATTGCAAACCTGCCACTACTCCTATTGACCCGAACATGAAGCTTTATGATGATGACATTGAGGAGGTTGACAAGAGGAAGGTACAGGGAGCTTGTTGGAAAGCTACTATATATGACTATTACCAGGCCCGACATATCCTTTGTCGTGAGCAAAGTGAGTCAGTTTATGGAGCAACCCAGACAGGCACATATAGATGCGGTCCATATGATTTTGAGATATCTAAAGACTTCATCTGGTACGGGACTTCTTTTCAGCAAAGGCACATCTCTTTCAGTTACAGCATGTGCAGATGCAGATTATGATGAGTGTCCAAAGGATAGGAAGTCTACATCGGGCTTTGCTGTGTTCGTAGGGAATTCCCTGATTTCATGAAAGAGCAAGAAGCATACTGTGGTTGCCAGATCGAGTGTTGAGTCAAAATACGGGGCCATGGCGCAAGCTAGCACAAAGATGATGTGGTTCAGATCTATTCTTACTAACCTGAATATAGAGGTGTCTCTTCCCATTCACATCCAAGGGACGAAATACTATTGATTGCAACGAAGAGAGGAAGGGCTTGTTTCATCTCTTTTTTGCGATGGTCAAATGATCAGTTAAAGAAGACTCCTCGCGAAAGAGGTCAGCATCCTAGGCGGCAAGAACAAGTTGTCTTTGATTTTAGCTAAGGGAGTGAAGCTGGTGATGGACGGCCCCCACATCAAGAATCAACGCACACTTCCAATGATAAAAAAGATAAACATAGCAAACCCCACATACGATGAGAAGCAGAGCGATGTCTGAGGAGGGACCCCGAGCCATGTAGTCGACATCGAGAACAATTACAAGAATTTAACTTGGAACGTGGCATAAGGATTGATGTGACCGACTTTAATGAGGGACGCGATTCGAACAGCTTCTTAGACTGGATGGATCAGTTGGATTACTTCTTTATTTGGAAGGATCTGCCGAGTGAGCCAGAGTCCATATCACTACATTGAAACTAAAGGGATATGCCTTGCTCTGGTGGAAATGACTTCAGGAAGAACGTAACTATCGAGGCATAGAACGCCTTTGTTCATGGACTCGAATGCAGTAAAAGCTTCGTGAAAAGTTCCTATTGAAAGAGTGTCACCAGAACCTATACAACCGCCTTCAGAACCTTTGCTAGGGGGCATGCATCAATAAGGAGTACACGGAAGAGTTACAAGTTTTGGTAGCCCGGAACAACCTAAAGGAGAGTAACTCGCAACTTGTTGCCCGATACACACATGGATTACATACCAATATCCATGACAAACTATACATATGTGATTGTCGCAACATAG
The DNA here is from genome assembly GCA_037367405.1 of Ottelia alismoides. Classification (NCBI taxonomy): domain Eukaryota; kingdom Viridiplantae; phylum Streptophyta; class Magnoliopsida; order Alismatales; family Hydrocharitaceae; genus Ottelia; species Ottelia alismoides. The sequence goes on from JAZKJV010000603.1 coordinate 640,758, forward strand.
ATCCAACCTATTATAGAGTTATCCATGTAGAAGCCAAATTAGCTAGAAACATCACTCGTCGTGCAATGTCTCCACTCACCTCTGGTGCACACACCACTACACTAAACACTTCAAATGGGATAACTAGAGTTGGTATACAACAAATCCTTAAATTGATTGCCTCTGGACCTCGCACCAATAAGGAGTACACGGAAGAGTTACAAGTTTTGATAGCCCGGAACAACCTAAAGGAGAGTAATTCGCAACTTGTTGCCCGATACACACATGGATTACATACCAATATCCAAGACAAACTATACATATGTGATTGTCGCAACATAGATCCAACCTATTATAGAGCTATCCATGCAGAAGCCAAATTAGCTAGAAACATCACTCGTCGTGCAATGTCTCCACTCACCTCTGGTGCACACACCACTACACTAAACACTTCAAATGGGATAACTAGAGTTGGTATACAACAAATCCTTAAATTGATTGCCTCTGGACCTCGCACCGCTTCTAGAGCTGCCACCATCCAATCCCGACCTACTTACATTGATCCTAGAATCCTCAGTGCACAGCCTACCGTAGGATCTGACATCTGCTTCAGGTGCTTGCAGAAGGGTCATTCGCTAGCAGAATGCCCCCAACCCATGTGCAGCTAGCGCACACTTAATGCACGGTAAGCCCAATAATGAGATGGCTCTTATTGAAGAGGTTGAACCATATATGGTGGTTGGGAATACAAATGACAATCAAGAATGTGAGGATGTGGAAGTGGATGCTGCGACTAGTGGACCTTTCCTCATTGAACACGATGAATTTGGATGAAAAAATGGTGTATCGATGGAGGCTATGCAATAACTCAGGCTAGTATCTAAAGTTGAGAGCAATGATACATGGTTAAGGAGGAGAATCTTTTGCATCATATATACCTTTAGGGGTTGTCGTTGCTCTTTGATCATTGATGGAGGGAGTGTAGAAAACTTCGTAACCTAGGAGATGGTAGACAAGCTGGAATTACAAACCCAACCTTCGGATCAACTCTAAAGTGTGGACTTGTTTAAAGGAGAGACTCAAATTCTTATTCAACATCAATGCCTTGTCAGATTTTCCAGTAGACAGACCTATAAAGACGAGGTATGGTGTCACATTGCTCCCATGGAAATATATCACATCTTTTTGGGACGTCCTTGGCGGTTTGACAAAGATACAAACCACAAGGAAAGGAAGAATACGTGCACCTTCATGAGGGACAAAACACGAATTACCCTTCAACCTCAGCATGACACCCCTAATCCAAGGTAAATGACATCCGTCTCCCACTCGGGCCCACAATCTGACCGTCAAAACTTCGTGGTTGCCAAGACACCTCACCCTATGCATGAATCGCGTGTTGTCCTCGAGGCATCTCCTTTCGATGCCCGCTCCACGAGTCGCTAATCATCTTTGCTCTTGTTAGTGAGGAGATTGGAAACAACACGGTAGACCCCAATAAGATTGCACCCTGAAGTTGCCTCGATTTATGAAGGATATGTATATATAATGCCAAACAACTTACCCGAACAACTACCACCTCTAAGGGATTGACAACACCATATTGACCTTGTCCCACGAACTGGCTTACCCAACCTATCCCAATACCGGAAGAGCTCAAATAAACATAAAGAAATGCAACGTCGCATCATGGAGCTCTTGACTAAAGGGTATGTGCATGAGAGTGTGAGTCATGTTGTTGTACCAGCCCACTTGATAGCTAAGAAAGATGGGACCTGGAGAATGTGTACAATTAGTCGATCCATCAACAAGATCACTGTTAAATATCAATCCACATTCCCTCGGCTTGATGATATGTTGATATGTTAACATGAGCACGCATTTCTACAAAATAGATCTACGAAGTGGTTACCATCAAATAAGAATTGACCTAGTGATGAATAGAATACCGCTTTCAAGAATTGTAAGGGCATGTACGAATGGTTAGTGACGTATTTTGGCCTGACCAATGCACCCAGTACCTTTATGTATGTAATGAACCATGTCTTGAGACCTTTCATTGACGACATCTTGATCTTCAGTATTGAATGGGATGAACACCAAAGTCATTTGCAACAGGTGCTCACCATCTTGAGAGAGCATCAGCTCTTTGTTAACATGAAGAAGTGTGAATTCCTCGCAGACCCTGTCAACTTCTTAGGTTACATTGTCTCGGTCTAGGGAATCAAAATTAAACCCACTAAGGTTGAGGCAATTATTAGTTCGCCTACCCTGAAGACCCTGACGGAGATTCGTAGTTTTATAGGATTAGCATCCTACTATTGTTTTGTGAGGAACTTTAGTAACCAAACTATTACCATTTCAGACTGCTTATGTGGTGGCAAGTTTACATGGACACCAAAAGCTGAAAGTAGTTTTAGAAACTCAAGGAACACCAGAAACATGCTTTGGTACTTGCATGTTTTATAGGATTAGCATCCTTGTTTTATGGGATTTCAACATGATATTTGAGATAGATTGTGACGCTTCTCGCATTGGTATTGGCACCATCCTCGGTCAAGAAGGATGACCGATTGCATATTTCAGTGAAAAGTTGAATAATGTGTGCTTACGTTATTCCACATATGATGTGAAATTCTACGCCATTGCCCAAGCCCTCAAGCATTGGCATCCTTATCTCATTCATCGTAAGTTTATACTCAATTTTGATTACGAGACTTTGTAATATCTACAATCACAAAAGACCTTAAACAATAAAGTGGGCAAGTTTAACTTACAAGAATATACAATTCACTTGGTACACAAAGTCGATACCTTGTTGGCACCCTAAAACGAGGGTTGACGCGCTGAGTAGTTGAGCCCATCTGCTAGCAGCTGTTTCATAAGAGATTATAGGGTTTGAACGCATCAAGGAATTATATTGAGATGACCGAGACTTTAGCAAATTGTACCATGATTGTGTAAATCATTCGACATACTCATCTCCTCGAAATTGGGTGCCTTTTTAAGGATCGTAGTTAAGCATCCCGACCACCTCCATGCAAGAAAACCTAGTTTTGGAACTACATGGAAGAGGTCTTGAAAGGCACTTTGGGGCGACAAACCTTAGCCCACCTCTAGGAGAGGTTTTACTGGCCCAAAATGAAAAAAGATGTAGTCCAAGTGGTCCAACATTAATGAACATGCCAACATTTGAACGGCTAAAAAGAGAATTTATGCCTCTATACCACGCTTCTCATCCCCACACGTCCCTAGGAATTAGGAAGATATCACGATGGATTTTGTAGTCGAACTTCCCCAGACCACCAGGAAGGTTGATTCCGTGTTATAGTCGATCGATTCTCTAAAAGGGCACATTTCATCCAGTATAGAAAGTCATTTGATGCATCGCATGTAGCATATCTTTTCATTGAGGATGTCTATCTGTGTGGTGTTCCACACTCATTTACATCAGATAGGGATACTAGGTTTTGGGACATTTTTCGAGGACATAAGTTGGACACATGTCTTCAATACATCACTGCATATCACCCCTAAACCGATGGTTAAACAAAAGCAGTAAATAGAACTCTGGAATGCTTATTGCATTGCTCGCAAGAGAACGACCCACTCAATGGGACTCGATTCTTCCTCACGCTCAGATTGCTTATAATAGTTCATCTTTTCGATCTACTGGAAAGTCTCCTTTCAAATGTATTTACAGTTTTTCCCTCCCTCATCTCCTTGATTGAGTTCCATTGGCTCGACCTGGACGGGCAAGTGTGGTTGCGGGCAGAATGGATGACCACATCCACCAACTTCATCAGGAAATCTCCTCTAAACTTCTGGATACATCCACCAAATATAAAACCCAAGCCAATACCTGCTTGAGTACAGTTAAATTTAAAGAAGGGGGCTTGGTTATGGTCCATTTCCAAAAAGAGTATTTCCCAAGAGATTCCACCACAAATTAAGTTCAAAAGAAAATTTGACCCACTCAAAGTTGTCAAGAAGATTAGTCAAAATTTTTATGTCCCAGATCTACCACTAGAATTCAGTATTTCCATTTATATTTAATGTTGGGATAAAATAATAACTTGTTATTCATGAGGCCACGGGGTTTTCTTATATAGAGGAAAGACCCGTTGGGCAAATTACATAAGGAAGACTAAAAGAAATAGAGAATTCATAAAAGAGGCAAAACATAATAAATATCACAACACTCCCTCTCAAGCTGGAGTATAGATATCAATCAAGTTCAGCTTGGAATAACATCTCTGGAAAGACCCCCCTAGCCAGGACCTTGATGCACACATCCGTTGTCTAATCTCCTGAACTAACATGTGTGGAGGAGATGATACTCTTATGAATCATGTCTCGAATGTAGTAACAGTCTACCTCTATATGCTTGGTCCTCTCATGGAAGGCTGGATTGTTGGCAATGAAGAGAGCAGCCTAGTTGGAGGTGCATGGGAAGAGGTGCCTCAATTGCTAGGTCAGTAAGAATAGATCTGACCCACGTCATCTCTGTACTATCATGTGTTTTAGCCCTATATTCTGATTTTGTGCTAGATCTGGCAACCACTATCTGCTTCTTGCTCTTCCATGACACCAAGGAACTCCCTATGAACACTACAAAGTCAGAGATAGACTTCCTATCCTTGGGGCACCCCGCATAATCTGCACAAACTGTAATGGCAAGGGATGTAGCCTTGCTTGAGGTCTTCAGATATCTTAAAATCATATGGACATCCATATGTGCGTGTCTAGGTTGTTCCATAAACTGACTCACTTTGCTTACTATAAATGATATATCTGACCTGGTGATGATCACATATAAGAGTTTTCCAACGAGCTCCATGTTCCTCCTCTTGTCTACCTCTTCAATGTCATCATCATACAGCTTCATGCTTGGGTCCATAGGAGTAGTAGCAGGCCTGCAATCTACCATGCCTATATTAGAGAGAAGATCTGTAACGTACTTCCTCTGGGTCATCACAAGACATTGCTAGTTCTTGGCAAACTCCAGCCCAAGGAATTAACGTAGACTGCCAAGGTCCTTGGTTACAAACTGCTGACCTAGGAAATCCTCAGCAGCCTGGATGCCCTGCTCATCACCCCCAGTAATAATGATATCATCAACATACACAAGTATGACAACTGTACCTCTCTAAGATCTCTGAACAACAGTGAATGATCAGCAGTCGATATTACGAACCCTTATTCCTCTATCAGATCCGAGAGCTTCTGGAACCATGCTCTTGAACTCTGCTTAAGACCATAGATCGCCTTGTGAATCCTGCAGACACTCCCCCCTCAGCAGCAAACTCAAATGGTTGCTGCATGTAGACCTCCTCTTGCATGTCACCAGAGAGAAATGCAATCTTCACATCTAGCTGATATAGGGGCCAATCATGTGTCAGTGTAACAAAAGAAGAATATGTAGTATAGAATTCCTAGCCACTAGAGAGAAGGTATCGTGATAGTCCACCCCATATGCCTAGGTGAACCCATGTGCCACAAGTCTCACCTTGTAGCGATCTACGATGCCATCTGTTTAGTGCTTCACAGTAAACACCCATTTGCAGCCAACAACAAATGCTCATGTAGGAGCTACAACAATGCTCCAAGTGTCGTGCGACTGTAGCGCGGCCATCTCCTCCTCTATGGCACGATGCCACTAACTATCCTGTATTTTTTTGACCAAAAACAAAGGGGTCCCTCCCAAGGCGGGAGTCACCACACCAACTCTTTCATTAATTAACTATCATGTATGGCCTCCTGGTATGTCCATGGTATCTCCACGGCTGATAGCGCCACAACAAATCTCCTGAAGTCCTCTGAGAGTCGGCCCAAGGAAACATGGCCGCAAGAAGAGGATATGTAGCACAAGTATGTATCTGCTTCCGCGGAGCAATAAGCACGTCGAGATCATTTATCATCACATGAACCCATAAACTACCCTTCTGAGAGGGCACCTCCTCAACCTGTAAAGAGTCATGTTGCATAGACAACTCAGTAGTGTCATCAGTACAAACAATGTGCTCATTACATATATGGGGTGTTTTGGATGATAGGAAAGTCCCATGAACAGGGGAAACACTGTGAGACCTGCGAGTAAATACACGTGGCAAAAACTTAGTCAAGGTACTGGGTGGCAATTTAGGAACAGCCACAGGAGCAGGTGTAAGTACTGGAGGTGGTGGTGGTGGTGGTGACGATGGTGATGGAGACAGACTAGGTACATGAGGTAATGCATTCGTAGGAGGAGGCATGTATACCTCCTCATCAGAGTCAGGTGGAGTCAGCATGTCACCTATAGGAAAGAATTACATAATTGACTACAAAGTTGACATTTCTGCCAAAGCAGATCAAAACAACAGTACCCCTTCTGAGTATGAGAGTAGCATACAAAAACACACTTGATAGCTCTAAGGGAGAGCTTGTCATGATCATGCGTCAGATTGTGAACAAAGGCCACAGAGCCAAACTCTCAAGGTGTAATGAGAACATGTCCTTCTCGGGAAACGCAATCGAGAAAGGAACCTTTTCTCCTAAAACAGAAGACGGCATGCGGTTCGCCAAGTAGCAAGCTGTGAGGACCACATCACGGCATCACCCCAATAAGAGTGAGGGCACGACTTTGGATCAAAAGGGCATGAGTCACATCGAGTAAATGACGGTGTTTGCGTTCAGCAATATCATGTTGCAGGGATGTGTAGGTACACGAGGTCTAGTGTATGATGCCAAGAGACCCGAAGAACTCGGATAGCTATAAAGTGTATAACTCTAAGGCATTGTTAGATCGCAAATGCTTGATAGTAATAGAGAAAGTGTTCTTCATTTCATTAATAAAGGTTTTAACAGCAGACCCAGCCTTAGACTTATTCTTTAACAGAAAGACCCAAGAAAGGCTGGAATAGTCGTCACAACAAAAAGATAAAAATGGTGTCCATGGTGATCATGAACACAACTGGAACCCCAAATACCTAAGTAAACAAGCTCAAATAACTGAGTACTGCTCTGACTCTAACGACCAGGAAAAGAAGAGCGATGATGCTTCCCAAGCTGGCAAGCCTCGCACTGAAGGAAGATTGCGTAGAAATCTATGGGAGGACATGGCATAGTTTCTGCAAAGGAAAGTGGCCAAAACGAAGATGCCACAAGTAGGGTGAGATTGGTCCAGTAAGAATAGTAGAGGGACCAGCATGATGAGGCATTGAGGCTGGACCAGTCTGTAAAGTTCCCGCTGCTCACGGCCACATCCAATCACCCTGCACGTGGGTATGTCCCGAAACTAGGGATGCAAATGGACGGATACGGATACAGATATAGGTATTACTGTATCCTTATCCGTTTTTTAATACGAATACAGATGTGGATACGGATATTGACGAATATTAAAACTATCTTACCATATCCTTAAAAAACGGATACGGATGTAAAACGGATATTGATCGCATAAAAGTAATGTTAGAAATACTCTACATAATTGACTTAAATATATACGGATTGAATGGAAAACACATGATATAAATTTACTAAATGTGTTTGTATCATAAAAATTATACAAATATGGTAAAAGAAGGTATAGAATTATGTTATATAGGGTTAAAAATAAATATATGACTATATTTATATACAAAAAACGGATATACGGATACGGATGTTTGCGGATATAAAAACAATATCCATATCCGTTCCATTTTAAAACGGATACAGATGTCAAAATCTGTATAAAACGGATACAGTGATGAATCGGATACGAATATATCTGGAACCGCTTGCATCCCTACCTATTTTTTGAAATCAAAAACAAGGGGGAGACACTCAGTGGTGTTCACCCCAATATATTAGATAAAAAGAAAGGGAAAAAAGGGGGTACAAAAAAACAACCAAAAAGACTGTACAAAGGGGCGATACATTCCCCTAGAACCAAAAAAACGAGATGAGGCCTAAACTGCACCCCACTCATCCACCAATCTCCCACAGTGGATAAGCACGTTTTCCTTGTAGAATCGTTGGCCTGAGAATAAGGCCTCATTTCTCCCAAGCCAAATCGACCAGAGCCTCGCCACTGGTATTAAAAGTTCCCTTCTAACTCTATTTCTGTTGAGGACCAAGGAGCCCCAGAAGGCCATGAAGTCACCCGTTCTCACCCACTCCACCTCTGGATCTTCCCAAATCCCTCGAACCGAGGGACACTCGAAGAATAAATGTTCCAAAGTTTCCACTGTCGAATCGCAAAGCATACAGAAATTAGAAATATTGGCTAAGAAAGTAGCACAGCGATCCCTCGTCAGCAGCCTCCTTCTTCGGAAAAGCCATAAGAAGAAGCCAATGCGCACAGGTAACCTTAGGCCCCAGAAAAAACCACAATCGCGCACCAAGACGTCAGATCGCGCCAGCGGTGGCTGAGCCAGCGCCCCATAGGCCTTCCGCGACGAGAAGGGCCCATCCCTCCAGGCCCAATGGTCCCACCCCACGGAAGGCCTACCCGCAACCTCGAGGGCGTCCAACAGGGAGAGAAAGTCATCAAGCTTTTGATCCGAAAAGTTCTCCATGAAGCACGGACACCAACAGTCGTTCGCCCAGCAAGATGCAACGGAGACCTCCTTATCAGCCGCCAGAGCAAACAAACGCGGGAACCGCACACTCAAGGGCCCCCCTCCCGCCCAATTGTCTTTCCAGAATTTTAACAAATCGCCATTCCCCAGCACAGGCTTAAAAAGCGCTCTATTCCTTTCGAAAACCTCCTGCACACCACGCCAAAACGGGGTCTGAGCACCAATCACCCCAACCCGCTCCTCCCCCGCCCGACCCACCCCATGGATCTCCCGCAAGACGTCAGTAAAGAAATTTCCCCCCCTGTCCCCAGATTCTACTCGCCCACTTGAGAAAAAAGGCATCATTAACCAGCTCCAACCGCCTCACGCCCAAACCCCCATCATGCATGTCCCTAGAGACCTCGTCCCATGCCACCAGATGAATCCCACCCCCAGACCCACCATTTCTTCCCCACAGAAACCTACGCATACATCTTTCAAGTCGCCTGCGGATCCCCACCGGCATACGACGAATCGCCAAGAAGAACACCGGGATAGAGGAGAGCACAGCTTTGAGGAGAACAAGCCGACCCCCTCTCGACAGAAGGGTTGCACGCCACCCAACAAGGCGCGCCTCCACCTTCTCGACAACCGGAAGCCAATCCCTAATCCTGGCCCTTCCCACCACCAGCGGCAGACCAAGGTACCCAATAGGAAGCTCGCACGGAGGAGACCCAAGGAGCCTGTTACACTCGATCGCCAGGGCCTCCGACATCCCAAAAGGAATAACCTTGGACTTGCTCCCATTCATATACAGCCCCGACATCTCACTAAATAGATCAAGGGTCATCGCCATGCCGGAGACCTCAGATAATCCTCCCTCAATGAAGCAAATGGTGTCATCGGCGAATTGAAGCAATGGCACGGAAAGGTGCCCCCTAGAGAAGCCTTTCGAGAGCCCAGCATTGATGACACGGTCAGCCATACGAGCCAAAACATCAGCAGCCACGACAAATAGAAGAGGGACCAGGGGGCACCCTTGGCACAGCCCCCTTCTAGGCTGGAAATAGCCCCCTTCCAAACGACCATTGACCAAAACAGAGAAAGACACGGTGGTCACGCACCGTCGCATCCTCGAAATCCATAGCTCAGGGAAACCACGTCTTCTCAGAACCGACCATAAGAAACTCCATTCAAGGCTGTCATACGCTTTGGCAAAATCGATCTTCCAAAGGACCCCCTGAGTACCGATGTTCTTCCAATCAGCGACCAACTCCGAAGCCATGGCAATGCAATCAGATATACGTCTTCCACGAATAAAGGCGGCCTGGACCGGAGAAACAATCGAGTCAAGGGCCTGAGCAAGTCGACGAGCCAACACCTTAGCGATAATAAGATAGATGGCGTTGGATATCGAGATGGGACGAAAATCCTCAATACGCTCCGCCGCAGTGGTCTTTGGAATGAGCAACAAGATGGCCCTATTAATCCGGTCGAAACCCGCATTACCACTGCAGAACTCAGTGACGACTTCGAAAACATCTTCGCCCACCACCTCCCAAAAATCTCGATAGAAGGCCACGGAGAAACCATCGGGGCCCGGGGACCCATCGTCATTCAAATCCCACACAGCAGCTTTAGTTTCCTCCAAGGAGATCGCCCGAGTCAACATCCCGCAAATCTCATCAGAAATGGACGAGGCCCCATGCCCCAACCACCTCCAACACCTCGTGGAGCGCCTCACCGTGAAGCACTTGAAATGATCAACAATAGCACGCCCCATCTCCCTGTCCCCCACAAACCTCGTCCCATTAATGGAAATAGAACGCAACGCATTGTTACGCTTCCTTCCGCTAGCCACACGGTGAAAGAAAGTCGTGTTTGCATCCCCTTCTTTAATCCATTTCAACCTCGACCGGCCTCCATTCAGAGGCCCGCATCTTGTCCTCCGCCGCCACACGCATCTGCGCAAGAGAGCGTTCGCGAAGCTCAACAGGCATCAGATCCCTTTCATTCTCAACAGCATCAAACTTCGCAATAACATCCTCAACCTCGACCCTGGCTGCGACTCTCGCCAACCTCGACTCCCTCTTGAACAGAGCAAGCTTCCCCCGCAGCGACACCAGCTTCTGATTCAACCTGGAAGCCGCCGACCCCACAAAGCGTGATTGAGTCCAGTGCAAAGAGACAATATCCTTGAATCTCGCCTCCTGAAGCCAGCACTTCTCGTATCTAAGGCCCCGCAACGAAGGGACCTCCCCGGAGTCCCAAACAATAGGCGAATGGTCGGAAAACGAACGGGGTCGAGAGGAAACCGAGCAACAAGGGAACATCTCCATCATCATCCCAGAAGCCAAGAAGCGATCAATCCTAGAAAGGGAGCTCGAGTTCCTCCAAGTGTAAATAGTATCACTCGCCACCAGATTCTCTAGAGCCAGCGAGTCCACCATCTCAGCAAAATTGAGGGAACCCGGGTCCCGGCCACCCCTCGACCGGGGGCGATCCGACGAATGGAGCGTAACGTTGAAATCTCCCCCAATGAGCCAAGGGAGCCCCCAAAAGCAATTCCTGCAACAAGCAGATCATCCCAAAGCTCCGACCTCTTAATGTGACAACAGGGGCCGTAAACGCACGAGAAAGCGACCGGAGCGGCAGAGGCCCCCCGAACCAGCACAACAGATAACATATGCCTCCCCCATAATCATGGAGCTGAAAGAAAAAGCTGCCGATCTCCATGCAATCAGCAAACCCCCCGCCACCCCGTCCGCATCCAGCGCCCTAAACTCATCTACAGCACCCGCACCAAAAGAACGCCAGAGGACATCATCCAACCCCCTCAGCTTCGATTCCTGAATTAAAACAATATCACAACCCCACTCAGAGCATCTAGAGCCCAACGCCCTTCGCTTATCAACCCCCCCAATCCCCTAACGTTCCAGGAGAGGACCTTCATTAAGGCAACTGCTGATGACCCCCAATGAAGATGAGACCAGCCGCCTCCGCCACCGCTTCTTTCAAAGTTGCACAAGAATGCCTTAGCAAAGTCCTCGCCTTAGATCTGCTCCTCCTACGATATCTCTTCCCCGACCTCCTATCGGAGAGGCTCCCCACATCACTAACAATGTCCATGGTCGGGATAACCCCCAAAGATCCTGGAGAGGAGACTAGCATAGACGAGCTGCCTTCGTCCAGGAGAAGAGGGTCCAAAGAGGTCCTGGAACGTTCCTCAACCACTGGGTCCGAATCACCCCCCGAGAGGACATGAGGCCCCGGGATGGGGACATCGAACCCGGAGGGAGGGATCACAACCGAGCGAGGATCTGCCTCCTTCGTAGGCGCGCAACGGGCCGAACCCGAACCCGATAAAGAGAAGATAAACGAATCGCGGGAAGCTCCTGCCCGATCCCAGGATCCGAAATCCAAAAGCCCGTCCAATCCCACCGCAGTCCGACCCGACCACGGACCCGCATAACAAATGCGGAAAGCACGTTCCAACTGCCTCGAGTGAATACCCGAGAGTCGAACCCGCCTCGTACTCCACCCCATCATGCAAACTGTGATAGCATGACAATGTAGATCCTTCGTGATCTGACTAATAGAAAGCAAGTTCATCTAAAAATAAGCATATAAACATTCTACAAGCGCACGAATGGCATCAAATGCACCTCCTCATGTCCTGTGATGTGTAAGTAAACAGCATTTGCAATGACTACCCATCGACCAAGGAGTATATACCTGTAAGAACGGGACTGTGATCTGTCTCCACACAGATAGTGGGAAGCAATAGAGTCCATAATCCACTCTATCATATCTGCCTTGCTGCAACTAGTAAAAGCATAGGCTATACCTGAGGAGTTCAAAGAGGCTCTAACAGCAGTTGCAACATCTAGGGAACCTGCAGTGGTGCCGGCAACATGAGGCGTTATCTCCCTTAGACGGGAGACAATATCGTCGAAACATGGATCTGCCTGAGGAGAAGAACAGTCTGGAGGCTCAAATCTGCTCGGCCAGACGAGCAGATACGGGGTATCCATGCTTCTGATAACATGTGTTCTCAGAGTGACCTGGAAGACGACATTAGGTGTAGGGACCATGCTGACATCCACCTCCTCTATCATGGGGATCATGCCCTCCAGATTGTATAGAACCTCCCATGATGTGAGATGCATCCATCGCTGAGGAGGTCTGTGTGGAGGTAGCGGGTGAGAGAAGCTGCATGTTGCGGCAACTGTATACCTCCTTCATGGGAGGTATGGTCGCACCTGTAAGAAGTGTGTGTGGCCTCATACTCTGGATCCAGGGCAACTAAGAAAACTCCAACCATCTTGGAGTTTCTGTATGCCATATGCTACTCCGTAGAAGTTGTAACAGGCATGAAGCTATGAAGCTTCTCAAACATGCCGTGAATTGATGAGTAGAATGTATGCAGAGGATGGTCCTTCTGCTTGGCCATGTATATATCAAATTGTAACTGAAGAATCTTGGTATCGTTCTTCGCCTAGGCATATGTGGCTGCCAGAATACACCACATGGCTTTGGCAGTGGGATGGTTCATAATATCGTTGGCGATCTCTATGGTGAGGGTCACAGAGAACCAAACACGCGCGTACGCGGCATCTTGCTTCCACGAAGCATTGTCCCCGCATTATCCGTTGGCCCGAGCTTTGTCGGAATGTGCTCCTTGTTAATGTATTGCATAGGGTCATAAACTGCATGGACCGCAATTCGTATTTGGTTTTATCCATCTTACGATGGGAGATGGACCTTGAAGGCAACGGACGAAGCAAAAATGTCACCTTTATTCTCTGACATAATGAGAAAGAAGGCTGAAATGGAACTCGAGTAGGGAGAAAGATCGATCCAAACTAGTCCACACGATCATATAGAGGATTGGTTGTATGTGTAAACTCATGTAACCATCATCATCACGTCTCAATCCGCGCTAGGGTTGGAAAACGGGATTTATAGGTCTGAAATCATATTTTCCAGTCAAAATCAGACCATTTCGGACCATAATTTAACGATGGGGAGGAGGGAGAACGTCCACGGGGCTCGGCAGCGGCGTTATAGGGTGATTGGAAGGGGTCGCAGACACCAGCAGCAGCCTGTTGGAATGTGCAGCAGCAGGTGGTAGCGACACCGCGATGCTGCAAAGAGGCCCGCGGCGCACAACACGCAGAGTAGTTGTGTGGGAGGCGGTGGCACGCGTGGGGCTATTGCGTAGGAGACAGTATCGCGTATGGGGTTGTCACGTGGGAGACAGCAGCATGTGTGGGGCTTCAGCGTGGAAGGAAGGAGTCGACAGCGATGGCGGGCGTGAAAGGCGGCGGTGCGCAGCGTGAGGGAGGGTGGTGGGTGGGGGCTAGGGCACGGATGAGGTACGAGAACTCTGGTCTAGGATTGTCGCTCTGATACCATGTTGGGAGAAACAATAACTTGCAACTCATGAGGCCATGGTTGGACAAATTACATAAAGAAGAAGGAAAGAGAAAGAGAATACATAAAAGAAAAAAATATAATAAATACATGAGCATTTAACATATCAGATTTGCACCCATATGTTGACAAACTTGCAGCTATATCGAAGCTTTCACAGATGGAATCAACAACTACTGCAGTAACATTAACTCCAAACATCGTTGACTATATTCTTGGCATCTGCAAACTAACAACGCGTCACGGGGTGACCCGATGCGTACCGATACGGTGGACAAGACATCGTTTGGAGGACAGTTCATGGATCGAGGAGCATGAGTTAAAAGAGATCAGCCCTGACCTCCTGCCAAGCTACTATGATGTTATCTTGCTGAAGCAAGATTCTTCTCAGCAAAAGGGGAATTGATGTGGTTCGGGCCCAAACAGGAGCAGGCAAAAGCGAATTCAGCAACAAAATATTAAGTCTAAGGATCCTCTTGTAATGTGTTAAAGCCTAAGGGCTTTTATGTAAATTTTCCTTTTTTAGTTTGTTTAGAGTCTATTGGCTTGGATGGTGCAGCCCAATGCATTCTCACCAAGCCTATACTTTGGACAGCAGCCCCATGTAATTGTACCCCCCACCCCACTCCTTTTTGTCTTTGGGATTTTTACACCCATAACCCTGAGTAATTCCTCAATAACATTCATAACCCTGCATAATCGTGAATTACATGTGAAACCCCGGATAGTTACTCCGTTTCGCACACATAACCCTCCGTTAGGTTAACATGTTAACTCAACCATATGAGTGGGTTTATCTAACCAAACTATGATCTAACGGCTAGGATTAGCCAAAATAAAAAATAGAAGGAAAAAAATAAATGGCGGTGGGCTGGTGGGGTTCGAGCAGGGCACAGGGGTTCGAGGAGGAGCGGCGACGGTGGAAGGGCCGTTGCAGGTCGGTGGGGGAGGGTTTGGAAGCTTGGTGAGGATTGAGTGGGGCTTTGAGCTTCGGACAGTGGAGGAGAGGTCGTTGGCCAGCTTCGAGCAGGAGGAGAAGCTCTGCAGGGTGGGGAGCGACGAAGGGTCGACGCGGGAGGGGGAGTTCTTCGACGGGGGCTTGGAGCAGGGAGGGGAAGGCTCGGCGGCGGGGCTGCTTTCGACAGGGGGGCTTCTAGCATGCGGCGAGGGCTAGCCATCGGGCGGGGTGTTCGAGAGAGGGTACGAGCGGCGGTGGCAGGGGGCTTCGTGACAGAGGACGAGCGGGATGGGGTTCGAGAGGGGACGAGCGGGGTGGTTCTGGGAGGGCTTTGGGATCGGGGACGAGCTGGCGGGGGGGTTTTCCGAGACAGAGGACGAGCGGCGGGGGCTTCGAGACCGGGGCTGGAGGGAGGGGGGGTCCGAGACAGGGGGCTTTGGGATCGGGGACGACCTAGCGGGGGTGGCTTCGAGACCGAGGACGGGAGGGGAGGCAGGGGAGGATCGGCGGCGGCGAGAGGGAGAGAGGAGCTGCTCGGGTGGGGGGTGGGGGGGGGGGGGGGGGGGAATCGGCGCCGCGGGCTGCTTCGAGCACGGGAGGGGGTGGGGGCATCGGTGTCGCGAGCTGCTTCGAGTATGGAGGAGAGATGCGGGCATGAAGAGATGGCATGCTCTGTAAATAAGGAGGGGTTTCAGGGGCAATTTTGTCTTTTCAAACGGAAATCGTCAAACATAACGAGTATCTCGAACAGAATGTAACACGGGGTTATGACATGTAAGAGTTAAGCATTACTCGGGGTTTCACATGTAATTCGCGATTATGCAGGGTTATGTATGTTATTGAGGAATTACTCAGGATTATCGGTGTAAAAATCCCTTTGTCTTTTAGGAGGCATGCTATGTTATAAAAGGGAGGAACAGCAAGGTGATACAGCAGCATTTTTTCTAGGAACAGCAGCAATTGAGATATAAAAAAACTAAGGATCTACCCCTCTCTCCTTCCTGGGCCCTCTCTCTTCTCCTCCTCCTTCCAGCTCTTCCTCTTACCTTCTCCCAGCGCTCTCCCTCTCCCGCAGCAGTAACACCGCCATTGCTTCCCTTCTTCCACGGTAGAAACTCCACAATCATCCTTCTCCCCCAACAACTGACCCCATTTTTTCTCCGCCAAGAGCACTCCAACCCAAAAGATCAGGGTTCAAATCCCCCACTTGCAGGAGTTGCGTTAGGTAGTTGACATCCAACGTAAAAAATAGTCGAATCTTTCAACATGGATTTGAGCAAGAATCCATGTAACCAACCCTACTCATAGCGGGAGAAGGCTTAGAACTTTTTCTAACAGCATTCCAACCACACCACTCCTGCTAGCAGCCCTCCATTTTGTTGTCTGTCACCTTCCTTCACCGGCCACCTTTTACACCACCAACACCCAACCTTGAACCAATGACGGCCACCACAGGGCACAGTCACTGTCACACTCTCGTCTAGTGCCATGTCCCCCCTTCTTCCTGCAGTCATTTTCTACAGGCTTTGTAATTTTCTGCCTATTTTATGTTATTATTAGAGTGGGTTCAAAAAAATTTTTTTGACGCTCAGAAAAGGGGGATACACTCAATGATGTTCGCCCCAATGTAGTGGGTTCAAAGTTCTGAACAGGAAGCCTGCTACTTATTTTTTTAAGGACTGAATTCCATTAACTATTATTATCTTAGTACGCATTTTTTTATCATGTCATATATCTGCAACAGTCGTACCTTTAAATCCCCGTGAATTCCCTCATCTGCCTCGTTTTCTGGCTGCATGATGTTCCCAGTTCATAGTCAGCTACCATTAATTTTATTGGCAAGAACTCGATTGCTTTATCTGCTGGCCATGTTGAAACTCTTTGGATTTTTACTAGAACGTAGTTCCTGCAGAGCAAGTTATTAGTTCTAAATTCCTAATTATTTGTTTATTGGTGCTCTGTGCTGGTCAAGTCTTTGGGATTTCCAGTTTGGTTTGTTCTCCTCATTGGGAGCTATAGCAACTAAGTCCTACCACAATCGAGTTTTTTCCTAGTCAGGGCATCTGACCACAGTATTTCCCTGTCAGGGCATGGATCGGCGAATGGTTCGCCGATCGGCAAACCGTTTGCCGATCGAAGCTTATTCCGAAAAACTTTTGAATTTTATATTATTAAAAAAAATATATAAAAATATTTGGAATGAGAATCGGCAAACCATTTGCCGATTCTCAATTCCAAATGTTTTTATATATTATTTTTAATAATATAAAATTCACAAAGTTTTCCGGAATAATATTATATACTATTTTTACGCACAATCGGCAAACGGTTCGTCGATCGGCGAACCGTTTGCCGATTGATGCCCTGACAGGGAAATACTGAGGTCAGATGCCCTGACAGGGCATTTGGGTATTGGGGATGCCCTGTCCGGGAAAAAACTCACCACAATCTGGTTATTAATTCTATTTGACAATTATGAGGTTCTAGAAATTATCAGTCATTGTGTCAAAGATCAACTATGGATCATTCCATCTTTGCCAAGAAATATAAAAGGGAACTATAGCTATGTGTTGAGATATTAGTTATCTTTTATCATGTTTATGTATTCTCTTTTCTTTCTTTCTATTTTTACGTAATTTTTCAATATAAGAAAATCCTAGGGCATCATGAATAAGCAACTTATTATTTACTCGCCACATGGAATCAGAGCTATGGCCCTGCATCAAAAGTTCTCGTACCCCAAGCCCTAACCCTACCCGTCGCCCCTCTCCTTGCACGTAGTGTGCCGCCACTGGCCCACTGCTGCCAGCGGTCCCTGGGTGTTGTCGCCACCTCCATCAGCCTTTACACGCTCTCCGCGTTGCCGCTGGGCTCTTCCAGCTCCTTGCACTGCCCCCCACTAGGCCCTCCGCCAGCTCCCTCTATGGCCCACAATTGGCCCTCCGCCAGCCCCTACGATCCTCCTATATCTTTCCGGTGCTACTCGACATTCTGGAATGGTTTGATTTTGACCGGAAAAGGTTATTTCAGATTAATAAATCATCTTTCTGGCCCAAGCGCAGATCAAGGATTGACGAAGATAGTTGTATGAGTCTACACGTACAAGCAATCCTTTATATGATCATGTAGACTCGCTCGGATTGGTCTACCACCCCAGTCGAGTTCTGTTTCGACCTCATTTTCCATCATGTCAGAGAATAAGTGTAATGTCTTCTCTTCGTCCAGTGCCTTCAAGGGCCATGCTCCTATCATGACGATGGACGGGACCCAATATGAGTTGTGATCCATACAATTCTTGACCCTCATGCAGTGCATTAACAAGGAGCAAATTCTGACATAGCCAGAGCTGACGGATAAGACTGTGGGGAATGCTTCGTGGAACCAAGATGGTGTGTATACGCGTGTTTGGCTCTCCGGTACTCTTACCACGGAGAGCATCAATGATATTGTGAACCACCCAATCGCGAAGGCGATGTGGGATATCATGGAAGCCGCGTATGCCCAAGCGAAGAATGAGGCCAAGATTATTCAGCTATAGTTTGATATCTACATAACCAAGTAGAATGATTGTCCCCTGCATACACTCTACTCCTTACTTTGTGGTATGTTCGAGAAGCTTCACAGTTTCATGCATGTGACCACATCAGGAACTCCACGATGGTTGGAGTTTTATTGGTTGCTCTTTTTTCTAAGTAATACAACTTCTTACATGTGCAGCCATACCTCCCATGGAGGAGGCATACAATCGCCTCAACAGGCTACTTCTCCCACCACCTACCACCACACAGACCTCCTCAACGATGGCTACATCTCACGGCAAGCGAGGTTCTACTCTGTTTAGAGGGCATGATCCCCATAGTGGAGGAGGCGGACGTCAGCGTGGACCTTGCACCTATTCCTGTCGCCCAAGGTCATTCTGAGGATACATACGATCAGAAGTATGGATATGCCACATTTGCTCGTGTAGTCAATGAGCCTCTTGATAGTTCGGTCCCTCATACAGATTCGCATCTTGATGATATTATCTCCCATCTGAGAGAGATAATGACTCATGCTGTCGGCACTACTATAGGTCCCCCAGATGTTACAACCATTGCTAGAGCCTCTTCGAACTCCTCGAGTATAGCCTATGTTTTTACCGGTTGTAGCAAGGCAGATATGACAGAGTGGATCATGGACTTTGATGCTTCCCACCACCTATGTAGAGACAAAGCATAGTTCAGATCATATAGATCAATATGCCTAGTAGATGGGTTGTCATTGCGAATGGGGTTCATTTACTCATTGCAGAACATGGGGAGGTTCATTTGACGTCAACCATGCGCCTGTAGAATGTGTTATATGCACCTGATTTTCAAATGAATTTACTTTCTATTAGTCAGATTACTAAGGATATGCATTGCCGTGTCATTTTTGACCCATCTTCTTACGTGTCTTAGGACATACTCACAGGCAGGGTGATTGGACGTGGCTGTGAGCAGCATGGGCTCTACAGGGGATAATGTGTAGGGCATCCAAGCAACTAAAGATTTCCTTACTCAACAGTTTGTAACCAAGGACCTTGGCAGTCTACATTACCTCCTTGGACTGGAGTTCGTCAAGAACCAGCGAGGTCTTGTGATGACCCAGAGGAGGTATCTTACATATCTTCTCTCTAAGATGGGCATGGCAGATTACAGGCATGCCACTCCCATGGACCCAAGCATGAAGTTATATGATGATGACATTGGGGAGGTAGACAAGAGGGAGTACAAGGAACTCGTTGGGATGCTCCTATATGTGACCATCACCATGTCAGATATATCCTTTACAATAAGCGGAGTGAGCCAAATCATGGAGTAGCCTAGACATGCACATATGAATGCAGTCCATATGATTATGAGGTATCAGAAGACCTCACCTGCACCGATCTTTTATTTAGTGGAGGCACATCCCTTACTGTTACAACTTACGCAGATGCAGATTATGCGGGGTGTCTTAAGGACAGGAAGTCTACATCTAGCCTTGCAAAGTTCGTAGGAGTTACTTGGTGTCCTAAAAGAGCAAGAAGCATAATGTGGTCACTAGATATAGTGCAGAATCAGAGTATAGAGCCATGAGACAGGGGAGTAAAGAGATGGTGTGAGTCAGATCCGTTCTTTCCCAACCTAGCTATTGAGGTGTCTCTTCCCATACACCGTCAATGCGACAACCAAGTTGCTCTTTTCATAGCCAACAATCCAACCTTCTATGAGAGGATCAAGCATATCAAGGTAGAATGTCACTACACTCGAGACATGATTTTCAGAAGGGTTTTTTCTTCAGATCTCATGTCAGCTCAGGAGAACATACAGCATACGTGTTCACCAAGGCCCTAGCCAGAGGGTCATTCCAAATATGATGTTCTAAGCTGAGCATGATTGATATCTACACTCCACCTTGAGAGGAAGTGTTAAGAAATTAGTTATCTTTTATCATTTTTATGTATTCCCTATTCTTTCTGTCTACTTTATGTGATTTGTTCTACTCTATATAAGAAAACTATAGGGCCTCATGGATAAGCAACTCATTATTTTCTCTCCACACTATGCTAGTGTATGTCGATATTATTCTCATTGGTGACGACATACAAGTAATATCAGAGATCAAGGAGTACCTTGCCAAGCATTTGGTTACGATGGACTTATGCGAGCTTCGCTAGCATTAAAGTGGCCAAAAACACTCGTTGTCTAATTCTTTTACAAAGAATGTATGTTACAGATCTAATACAAGAGACAGGAATATTAGGTAGCAAACCTACATCTATTCCAATGGACCCTAATGCACCTCTTTATGAAGACTCGTCTGAATATATCGATGCAAGACAATATAGGAGTCTTGGTGGGAATCTAATATATATTACAATTACTCGTCCTCATATTTACTTTGCAGTAAACGAAGTGAGCCAGTTTATGGCTAAAACTCGCCAAGTGCACTGGGATGTCGTGATGATGATCTTGAGATACTTGAAGTCTACGCCAAGGAAAGGACTCCTCTTCATATGTCACAAGTCTCTAGATATTCTGGCTTACTCAGATGCTGACTATGTCATATATTCAAATGATAGGAAATCCACCACTGATTTCTACACATGCATTGATGGGATTATAGTTACCTAGAGAAGTAAGAAGCAAGTTGTTGTAGCTCACTCTAGTGATGAATCTGAATATAGAGCAATGGTCATGCCACTATTGAGCTAATCTGGATTAGGTTTGTATTGAATGGTCTTCACTTACCAAGCCCCATGATTATGAGATGCAATAACTTAGTCACTGTGTTTATTGCAAATAACCAACTTTTCATGAAGATACCAAGCATGTAGAAGTGGTGTCACTACACTTGGAATATGATCCAAAGTGCGCATATTAAAATTGAGCCAGCTGTTGATTTGTTTAAAAAGGCATTTAAGTCAGTCTTCATTTAACAAATGCACTTCCAAGCTGAGCATGATGAACATCTATCCACCATCTTGAGGGAGATTATTAACATTTGTAATAGTCTTATTTTTCTAGGTTTTATATCCTTGAAGACATACTTGTATTTCTCCCTTCCACTTATATATGGAAGGGACTCCCCACTCAATGATAATTCAATTCACATTATTCACTTTCATATTTTTCAAGTTCGCTTTTAAAAAATCGCAAAAAAATATAAATGACTATCAAAAGAAGTCAACCTACTAGGCCGGCTAATGCATATTCAGTCAACTAGCCCATCGACCTGTCTAATCAAACTGACTAGTCAACAGATTTTTGCAAGCTTGGTGGTAAGCAGGCTCAAGTTCCCGCTAGAGATGGTGTGGATGACCAAGTCTTTCCATATATCCGGAACACACATGCTCATGGTGATAGAAATCAGTTTTAGTTCGAAAACTTGGAGATCATCGCTAGCTCAGCAGATCATTGAAGATTGTTCTTTTGACATGATGCACTTCTTTTTTTGTCTTTGACTTCATCTTAAACAGGTGCTGCAATGACAATATTGTCTTTGTAAATGAATGTATCTTCCTCAATCAAGGACTCTATCCATTATTATACCTTCAAGCATGATTGGAGACAATTCTTCACTTTATTTTGCTATGTATACGAACTATGGCCTATGCGACTTAATACAAACTTCGCCCATCAAAATATAATAGGATCGTTGAATCATGTCTATTTTTAAAATTGCACGCTCTGAAACCACTTGATGCAATGAAAGAATTAAAGATGGTGAGAAAAGAGAAGATCTACGCGATTAGCTTCGCGAGACAAGAGGAACGTAGATGAGGGGTAGCCTCTCTTAGAAAATAGAGAGGACTTAATCATGGAGGCAAAACTCCAAAATCAATATCTCATAATCTGATAATCTGACCTACAGTGACGCCATAGCCCCTTTATACAGAGAGATGATGGAATTACAATTATGGAAAAAGGGAAAAAATGGAATCTATAAAACCCAAATTGACTCCTTAAATTACGTTTACTTAACTAATGAAATGAGAAACCCTACGCTTCGTAAATTGGTCAAATATTATGCTGACCAAAATAAAATATCAACTACTGAATCAAACCGGCCCAAAACCCTAATTTATTGAAGTCCCTAATATGTGATTGCATCACAAACAATCATCAATGTTGCTCTCCGCCTCCATCATCTTCGCTCTCCTCCACGCTCCACCATCAGCATCGCTATCCTCCTTCACCATCACTTCCCTCACTAGTAGTCACCAGCATTGCCTCGCACTTGCGCCATCATTGCCAAGGCCATGAAGGGGGCGCCACTTGCAACGACAAGATCCAGTACCATGTTCCAAGTAATGTGCATGTAGCATTTTTCCTCTACACCATATCCATGATATCATACCATGTTCATCTTATCCACTTATTTAGTTGTATCTTCTATTATTATTGTGTGTTTGCTCCATTTACATTGATTGAATCACTTATCAATCTATAAGCGTAGCTTTTTAAGTAGAGGTCTATGATTAGAGTGGTTCAATCGTTTGATCATATTTTATTGGTTAATTTGGGTTATTTGCAATATGAGTATGATCTAAGAACACGAAGCATTGTTTTTTTGTAATTATGACTACATTGCTAGGCACGGATGGACTATCCCATATGGTTGAGGATTTTTATGAAGTGAAACCAAAACCTAAAGTTAGATGGGAGGTCCCTGTGTGGGTTGATGTTTTTGTTTGGTTGCCGAGAAGGCATTGTCTGATGACTAGTGAGCCAAGAGCTAGTTTTTTTCCCTAGATCTGGCAGCACTTGTTAGCAATGTTTGGCAGCAGAGGATGATGTTGAGCATCTTTTCTTTGATCGTTTTGTTGCAAGGGAGGTGTGGGAAGCTTTGCTTGTTGAGTTGGTGCCAACCTCTGACTGGGTAGATTTTTGGGTTTCTCTAAACAAATTTGGGACACGGGAGCAGTCCCACCAAGATTTGGGCGATGCTACTTTATGGTATATATGGCTTGTACCTATATTCTGGGAAAAAAGAATGTACATGGAGAATATTATAGAGCATGCAAAAAGCCTACAAACTTTTAATCTTTGTAACTATTTTTTTTATAATTGGAATATATATTCTTGGGAAATAATCAACAAAAATCAATAATGTGAATACATAGAAATTTACATGTGGACGTCTCCTTGACTTCACACCTTCTTTTTCCTCCAAAAAACCAAAGTAAAGAGCAGCGAATAAGAGTTACAACTAGAGTAGCTGCGGTGAAAGATTGCAAGATTATGTCATCCTTCTGTGAGCCTACACGAACTATAACTCTAGAACATTTGTGTGAAATCAGCAATCGTCTCTCCACATCTATGTCAAGCTTCTCTTATAATTTTTTGTCCATTCAAAAGCATGTTATTCTTCCAACGTTTTCTACTCGAGCCAGACCTCTTGTTTACAACCAATATACCAAATTTCCATGAAATAGCTTAACAGTAACGCCATAAAAATGATCTTAATATGCGGTCAAAAAGAACGAGGCCAATAGAAAATGACTAATGGGTTTCACACATATCTCACAGATCCGAAACAGAGGAAACAAGACAGTCATCAGCGAACACACGCTCATGACATTTAAACATCAACGCAGGAACAGGAGATCTACACGCCAAAAAAGCGATGTTACGGATCACGACTTGCGCTTCTAAAGTTTATCAATTCAGGAAAATTGTAATAGATCCGAAGAACCCATCTCGAGAAGATCCCGATTAACGAGACAAAAACCAACCTGCGTGACCTCGGCAGAGGTTACCCATATGATGACCACAGTGGCAATGAGGAACAATCCGGCCTTGTACCTCCAACCCATCTCGCCCTTTGGTGCTCACAACAGCCCCCACCCTCAAGATCTCAGCCCTTTGCAGCCGACCCCTCACAGAGACGCCGACGATCACCGATGGATCTCATGACCTGAGAAGTTGGCGTGTGACGGTGGGGAGGAAGAAAGGTCCGGTCTCCTGAATTGCGGTTCCTTACAGGAGAGATTTCTCTGTCAGCAAGGAGACGGAAGTGCGGGAGGAGAACCAAAGATCACGGAGGAAATGGAATCGCCCTTAATTTCTCTGACCAAACGAATCCCTCTCGCTCCTTCTCTTCCCCCCTCAGAGAGCAGCGCGTGTTCAGTGCGGCTAACCTCGAGATTTAGAATTGGAAATTTATTGCTCACTCTGAGTCAGCAAGAGTAAAAAATAGATTTCTAATTCCCAATTAAGATATTATATTACATTAGATTAGATTAGATTTATTTGTTTTAGAACTTTGATTTAATTATTTGAATGGTCCCGGTCCCTTTGAGAATTTAGTTTGTTTGAAAAGTGATGTAAATTGAATTTCGGCGACGGTGAAAATTAAAATATTTTGATGGTAGATTTTTGGTGGAGAAGATGGAGGGGTTGAGAAGAGAAACTCGTCAGGAATACGAGGGGATGGAGAAGAGAAGGCGTGCAGACCACGGCAAGGGAGAAGGAGAAGGGAGAGGAGAGAGATAAAATCTCAAATTTAATTATCAACTGAACTGTCTAAACAATTAGTCTATCATCCCTTTATATAGGAGTGATGAGATTACAAAAATAGAAACTCAAATTCAAACTAATTATCCTAAATTGACTCTAACCGACTAATCGACTAATTTGAAATTCAAATCTCTAACTAATCGAGATCATAGGCGATCCCATTTATTTAATTAAAATTACGACAACTCAAATAAACGTAAATAAAATTAACGGATAAAATTAAATAAATGCAGCCCTATATCTCCAGTTTACACTGCATCAACTCTCCTCCGCTTGAAAAATTCGGCTCCCGACGAATTGCTGGATCTGGAGGCTTGGAGGTCGATAAATTCGGATCCGCGTTCTCGGTCATCCCATGGAAGAACTGGTGTGGCGCGAATGGCGGGATCCACGCGTGTGGCATGCGAGTGTCGGCGACGCGAACTTCGTGGCGGAAGAGCATGTGTGGCGCATATGCGGGCTCCCATCTGGGCTTTACCATTTTGATGTGGTGCTCGAAGAACTGATGGGGCATCTTCATGACGATCAACTCAGCCCGTAGAGAGTCCATAGCGAAGCAATAGCTCAAGGAGAGTAGAGGAGGAGATGTATCCAGGGAACTAAGCCACGGGACCTTTAAATAGGTGAAACCCATGATCCTAGTCCTATTTGTATAAGGTGGTCTTCCAGATTTCCTCTTTTCGGCACTTCTTTTAAAATATTTCTGCTCCAGGGGGTTGAAGTGCAAATTTCGTACCCCTTCACTTAAGGAAACTCCATAGCATCTTTTATCCTCCAAATATCCCTGTTGATAAAAGCTTTTGGGATAGGAGGTCTTCATGCAAATATTCTCAATTTGTTTCTTATCCCAAGTTTCATGGGAGTCGAATCTCGTAGATGTCGGCCCCCATGTTAGGGTTCGGCCTTTCCTCATTTGGCAGGGACGGCGGCGTCCGCTAGTTGGGAGCAAGGACCGACGGTGACTGGTGGGGGGCCTGTGCGAGAGATGGCGGTGCGCGGGTCGTACGCGGAGGCGACACAGGGCGATGGGGAGGAAGGGGGTGATAGCAGGTGGCGGTGGCGGTCAGGGTGTCGGCGATGTCTCGTGAGATGCGAGGGTGGGGTCGGGATGGGGTTTGGCTGGGGGTGAGGGGTCGTGGAGGAAGGGGAAGTGGGGTCTAGGGGGTACACCGCAGGAGTTGCAGGGAAGGTGGGAGGCGGGTGACAGCGGATAGCGGCGGGGGAAGGGGGTGTTGGTGGTGGCGCGGATTGGCGCGCGGGAGGGGGTATGGGGGCAAGGGCTTGCACCGCATGAGGTTCAGGGGTGGCGGAAGGGGGCGCTGTGGCAGAGGAATGCGCCGCGAGCGTGGTGGAGGGCGAGGGTCTTGGCAGAGGTGTGAGAGCGGCGATGAGAGGTGGCAGCGGTGAAGCTGGGGGCTTCTTTGGGGGTGCGAGGTCAGTGGGAAAGGGTGTTGGGAATGGGGGATGTACTACAATGGGTGCGGGGGTGGCAGGGAGGGGGAAAGGCCGTTGGTGGTGGGGCAAGGAGGGTCGCCGGGGGTGCGAGGGTATCGGGTGGGTGTGGAGGCGCCCACGGGGCTGGTAGCAGGGGTGGCGTGGAGACTTCAGGGGTTGGGGGGAACGCGAGAGGGCCGCGGGGGGCCATAGGGTCGATTACGGCGGCTTATGTGAATCTGAATATACCTGGACAGCGATCGGCTCGATGTTTTTTTCTTCCGGAACGGGCTGGACAGCGAATAAATCATTGGCGACGGCCTCTTTTTCCTCTGAAATGGGCTGGACAGCGGGCGTTTCGTCGTCTACGCTCTCTTTTTCGTGTTTTTCTTCATCAAAATCGGCCTCGGTGGTTGGAGACTTTGATTTGGCGGCGCATAGGATCTCGAAGTTAGCCATCGTATCTCGACATTGGACTGGAGATCACGCAGTGCGTCCATCATCTCCTTGTTGTAGGCATCGTTGGCTCGTCGTTTTCGTTCCGACGAACGATAGTCCTTCGATGCATGTTGGTGCGAACGTCTGGACGGATCGTCAGATAGTGAGGACGATCTGTAGGCCATGCTCTGATACAATTGATGCAAACTGAATTTCGACGACGGTGAAAATTAAAATATTTTGATGGTGGATTTTTTATGGAGAAGATGGAGGGGTTGAGAAGAGAAACTCGTCGGGAATACGAGGGGATGGAGAAGAGAAGGCGTGCAGACCACAGAAAGGGAGAAGGAGAAGGGAGAGGAGAGAGACAAAATCTCATATTTACCTATCAACTGAACTGTCTAAACAATTAGTCTATCATCCCTTTATATAGGAGGGATGAGATTACAAAAATAGAAACTCAAATTCAAATTCAAACTAATTATCCTAAATTGACTCTAACCGACTAACCGAGTAATTTGAAATTCGAATCTCTAACTAATCGAGATCACAGGCGATTGATGAATCTGTGATTCATCACTCTAAAAGCTAAAAATAGAGCCTTGTTCCCGAGCATATAGAGGCATATTTCCCTTTATAATGCATAAATAGCATTCATGCATGCATACATAATACACGCATTTTAGCACTCCATTAGCATTTAAATAAGAAGCCAAAATCCCTTGTAAAATGTTCCCTTATCAAAATAACCTCTTCCTTATAATATGTACTCCTTAGTTAATAATATAGGGAAGAAAGCCAGAAATCCCCCTTGTAAATTAGCCAATAAAGCCCTAGAACCCCTAGACCTTAAAATACCCATAACTCCCTCATACAAACTCCAAAATAGGTCTACTCACTTTCAGAATAATACACATTAAAAGACCTTTAAAATGAGACTAATTTCATCCAATTTGGAGCTCGTATGAAAAAGTTGGGTTTTTGGGCCTCTTTGTATACTACATGTATGTATATTTGTATCTTTGTATTTATGTACCATATGTGACCTCATTTCCGTCTTTAGTCAACATGAAACTTGTAGATCTCATCGAGATCTACAACTTTCATGTTTTGAGTTTTTCCAAATTCGGCTTCCTCTTCTCTCTACCCTTATTTCTTTGTCCAGCCAACCACAACAGGCCACGTGGCGCCCTCTGGTTGCGCCACGCGGCTCGCTCCCCTTGCCCAGGCCGCCGCACCTCTCAGCCGTTGGATGGTCTTCCAGATCCAACGGCCAAGCCGCTTCCACGTACGCCATTTCCCTCAACCGTCTGATCAAATTCCCCGCCTCATCTCAACCACCCGTGCGCGCCTCTCCCACAGCGCGACACGCGTCGCACGCTACGCCATCAGATCACGCCTCAGCTCTTCCATCTGAGCCGTTAGCTCCGCAGGCATCTGAACCGCCCGATCAAGTGCCCTACGATCATCGCATCCGTCCGCTCACGCCTCGCCCCCGTTGCGCCACGTGGCCGCTTCACGATGCTCAGATCACCACGTCCAGATCTTCATCCAGCCGCTGCATTCCGCCCGATCACCACCGTTGGATCACAAGATCCAACGGTGGAGACTTCGTCTTCCCCCTCGGGATCCCCTCTCTCCCACGTTCTCCGCCTTGCGGGAGGGGCAGCCCCTTCCTATTCTCAGTTGCGCTCCTTCCACCGTCGACGAGCACCACAACCTCCACGATGACCCCCACTCATCCCTCATCCTCGCCAGCCACTCCACTACCCCCGTCGACCTTGAGCGACGTCCCACGAACTCCTTAAACCTCGCTCCATCATCAGCCTGGCCGAGACCTTCGACCTATAAATACTCGCCCTCCGGCCATCGTCGCACCTATCCGCCACCCGTGAGAGACACTCCGAGCTCGGAGCTTCCAATTGGTGACAGGAATTGCAAGTTTCCTCGAGCGAAGACGATCGTCTTCTCCGGCGAGATCCTCGGCCATCGCCGAGTCGCAGCCCTCCTCCACCGAGCCGCTGCTTGAGCTCAGGGACCCACCGCCCCTTTGAGCGACGATCTGGAACTCAAACTCGAGCTCCAAACCTCAGGTGAACACCTCCATCCCCGATTGATCTTCATCTTATTTTTGCTTCATTTTCTCGCATTTTATTCACCGTCCACGTCCACCTTCTCGCCTCTATTCCACTCCGCCGAGCTCCGCGTCGGAGCTCTCATCTTCGCGGTCACCTTTACGCCCGCCGACGACGCACTTCACCGTCCATCAAATCCAGCTCCCCCACTTGGCCGGAGCACCATCGCCGACCCATCTCTATTACTCTACAGGCCTCGCCGACCACACTCACAACTCCACAAGTTTACACCCGAGCTTCGGCTACTCCTCTAACCCTTGCAGGTACTTCTTTTGTCACTGATCGGAGCTTCGCCGGAGTCGTCCTCGAGCTTCGTCGCCAGCAACCTCCGACAGCCCTCTCCAGCTCCTGAGACCATCAGCACCTTCGCCGCATCTCCATGCTTCTACTGGGATATCTCCGACACCTCGGAGAGCTTCATCGACACGAGGAGGGACTAGCGGAGCAAAGGCCTTGTCGTCGGAGCCCAGCCATCTCCTCCGCAGGTGGCGGAGGCCCGTTGAAGGAGAAGCACCAGCTGTCGTTCGATCACCTTGATCGAACGGTCGACTTCATGCCACGTCGCCACTCAGCCGCGCTTCATCGGTGCCGTTGGATCTTTCCAGATCTAACGGCCCTTAGCCCTCCACGTCATCGACATCTGGAGCAGCCAGGAGCCATCGGATCAACGTAGATCTGAAGATCTCTAATCGAGCCACACGTCAGCACCGACACCCCTTGGATCGATCTTGAGCAAAGGGTCTTCATTACGCCACGTCAACAAAGACCGAGCCTCGCCCCCAACCCTAGGCTCGGACGACCCGAGGCTGCACCGAGCCTCACTCCAGACCTCCAGAAGCACCCTCCGCAGCCATCCGAGCCTAGGCCGCCCACGTGAGGAGCACGTGCGGCCTGGGAATTTTGTACTGAGGCCCTGGAAGTATTTCATATTTGCAAAAAGGTCCTTGTGAAGCAGACTCCACGTGAGGAGCACGTGCCTTTGGAGAAATTGCATACCAGTCCCTTACATTATAGGTAATTGCATTTAAGTCCCTATCAGCATATTTCCTTTATGTAATTTTATTTTTCCTGTATTGCAAATACATCCCTGTGTTTGCACGCATCCCTAGGTCGCGTTTTACATCATTTTTAAATTCCAAAAGTTGCATTTTGTTGAGAAACTTATCCTCTATCTATTGTGCCACGTGTCATATTTTTGTAATTACAGTAGATTTTTAAATGAATTAATTGGTTGATTTGTGTAATATTTTGCCCAGTGACACCTTTTAATTTTTAATTAATTTTCTGTGATTCTAAAAATCCTCAAAAATTCACAGTAGCTCTAGGATAGTGAATTTAACCTTGCATAAAAATTTCATGTCATTTGCACCCATATCGAGGCCTGAATAAATTGTTTAGTGATTTTCATATTTTAATTTTAATAAATTCATTTCACATTGAAATTAAAGTTTGTCAATTTTCCTAGATTCCTTATCATTAAAATATCTAGGATAATTTTATTTCCTGAAAAAGATTGTGATTTGTTATTTTATTAAAAATAAATTAGTGAAAATCACCCTGTTTGCATATTTAATTCACTATAAATTCATTTAGTGTCTAAAAATTCCCAAAAAATTAGGGTAGCTTATTTCATCATAATCCATCATCTGGCCAATTTTCATCATTTTTGGACTTCATTTGCTACCTTAAATTGATTTAACTTTAAATTGGCTTGATATTGCATGTGTCCTGCATAGAAAATAGAAAAAGATAAAAAAAAAATAATTTCCCGAAAATCCACACTTGATCTTTGCTAAAATTCACCTAAGGAACAGATGCCTCCCTGAGTTCGACCTTGGACTTCACCAAGTAAAAAAAATCACCGCTTGAAATTGACTCAAATCTGATTAAAGTGGTTTTTGATTAGCCCTCTCGTATCCGACTGCAACGAACGACTTTAACTTAATTTGGACAATTAATTTGCTTGAATTAACTAAGGGTGCGGGGCGGTTTTCAAAATGGCACCGTTGTCGGGGAGGCACGGCTTAGGTTAATTTTTAGTGAAATTCTAAGTGATTGATTTTCTTTCCTCGGGTAGTCTGATCCCCGGTTTTCTTGTAATTATTTTTCTCTCCTTTATTTCTTTGCATTATTTTATTTTTTGTGTCACTCTCTGACCTCAATTTGTTTTTTTTGTGCAAGGGACGCGAGGAGTCGACTACGCTTCAAGGATCCAGCATTTTAATTTTATTGAGTGAAAGAGAGGCTTTGTAAATTTTCATTTTAATTTCTTTATTATTTTCACATTATTTCCAGCGGTTCCCGTTTGGGATCTCGCGCGTGTAAGTATAGTGGAACTGTGTCCCCGTGTGTTGTGTGGGTGAATGTAACTTAGCTTGCACTAGCGGCTCCCCGAGCCAATCTAGGAATTGCCTGTGCTCGTAATCATTAGGACCACACAACTCACTTAAAAGACGCACTTAGACCGCATGACTTAGCCAAAATAACCTGTTCTTCACGCTAATAGAACTGCTTGTCTAGGAGCGGCTTTCATCGCCTGCATTTGCATTTAGATAAAGTTTTCAATTCTGTTTTGCATCCTGCATAAAAAAGCGAAGGGATCACTGTAAGTCTCCTAAACTCAGCATAGCATCATCGTTTTACCTTGCATCGGCTTTTCTCAATTTTCCCCTCTGTTTTTATCATTTAAATTAAACGGAAATTGGGACTGTTCGATAGGCGTGATGTGTGGTTGGATTAATTCAGTGACAACCTAACTTAAAACCGGGACTGCTAAACACTATTGACAAAAAAAGAATAAAATTGGAAAATTGTTTGCGGGAGATTAATCCCCGACCTTGTTTTCAGGCTGAGTGAGGGTACTTGAGTGTGTGTGAACACCTTAAGGCAGAGCCCAAATCCCCACCTTCCATATCACGTTCCGACTGATCCTATCAAATATCACAAGTCGAATAATTTCAGATTCACTGACTAGTACCAAGTAGCCTCCGTCTGTCTCAGGTAGATAGGGGCGAAATTGCGGTACTTTGCGACAAGCTGCCAGTAACCCCCCGGGGTGAAGTTCTGGCCTTGTCAGCCTCCGCCTGCTTGCAGGTAGATAGGGGTGTGGTCTTTGAATCCATCAACTTGGGATAGGAGCGAAGAAAGGAAGGACCGGCGGTATCTTAGGCGACAGGTTAAACAGGGAAGACGCATCCGGTTCTGAGCCGACTTCCCTATAGGTCGCGTAATCCTTGCTATCTTGCTTGAAAATCACACTTAAAATCTACAAGATTAATTGGACTCGGTTTCGGGTCCTTCATCGTGTTGAGTGTGAACTCGGGGTTTGCTCTTGCATTTGTCTTTGAGTCTGTCTGTGTGTGTTATCCTGTGTAATTGCACATTTTCTACCTCCATCTGCTTACAAGTATCCTTTCCTCTTCAAAGATGTTGGGATATTGGTCCCCATACACTGTGACCTCTGGTCAATCCTCCTCGACCATATACCGTTCATCTTCGCCTTCTCATTCTTCCATGTATCATCCGCCATCCACGGGAGATCCTTACCCGTGGCCGGCTCCACCTCAACCTGATTATGAAGTCAGAACTTCGACTGACTTCTCCATTTCTTCGCATTTCTCACCTACTCCATATTCTAACACTCTGGATCCACTTCCATCTTGGGCTGATTGTACTTATTCTCAAGAGCTTGCAGGAATCAAAGAATCGAACGAAGAGCAAGCCACTGCTGAGACAGATGATTGGCAAAACTATATGCCCCCACATACTTCATTCTCACCTCAAGTAGGGACCATACAACAATTTACATATACACATCCCGACTTGAATTTAAGGCATAACTTAGTCAATCAAACAAACCGAATAGAGAGGCCTGAACATCATGATTTCCCAGACTTGATTGACTTTAGTGATCAAGCTTTCATTAACCAGCCTTCATTCGGAGAGTCTATACACTCACAAGATTGGACTCATGAGCTAGACTTATCAGTCTCCGTTTCATCATATGAGGCTTCGATCAATATTTACCATCTAGATGGTCCATACTCACCCAGCATTACATGCCTGAGTCTAGGTATGTTGAGTATGAGACCCCAATATCTCAGCAGTATCCTCCACTTGACCAGAACTCTCCCATGAATTGTCATGGGAATTTTGTGGAGGACGACATTTCCAGACTTATTGAGAAAATGAATCATTTGGTAACAAGTTGAGAGATGTCATGGAAATATTGCACTCAATTTCTGCCAGCTTGGGAATGAAAGTGGAAAAGGATGTAAGTAGATCTGATGTTGAAAACCAAGCAAGCATTAGGGAACCAACATCTTCTGTACAGCTGGAGTCCATTCTACCTCCCTCTTCTACTAACCACTTACCCTCCAATCCAGAATCTGATCATGCATCTATCCAAAATACCAAAAAAATTGAAAAACTAAAAAATCACATAAAAATTGAAAATGAAAAAGATCTAAAAAAATTGGATCCTGCCCTAAGGGAAGCACTTGATGAAGAACTGATTTTTAATCTTCCCTTAATAAAGACCATAGATCACTTTCCCGACCTTAAACGATTTGTGAGAAGTAAATTGATGCCCAAGAGGTCGGGCAATAAGAGGACAAGGACTGAAAGACACATAGTGTCTATGGCCACCTCCTTGGTGATGGGGAGAAATACCAAGAGCCGCAGAGTGAAGCAGTTGCCCCGAGTTGAATGTGAATCAAAGACACCATCTTTACCCATGCAAGAATCGATGATGACTCACCGATAAATATCCTCCCGACCTCTGTGTTTGACAAGCTCAAACTCAGGCCACTTAGAAAGTCAAGAGAGATTGTTCAGCTGGCTGATCGATCCATCAAACGGTCGAGAGGAAATATTTCAGTCATCGTTACTTTTCAAGGTGCTCTACTTCAGGTGGACTTCACGATCATTGACATTGAGCACCGAGGAGAGTTTTCCCAGTCTCCAATTATTCTCGGGAAGCCGTTCTTAGCCTTGGCTAAGGCGACTATAGATTGCGAGACTCAGGAAATCGATTTTACAGCATTGGGAGCGCTTCGACCTCATCCATTTTTTGATAAACTTTACTCTAAGGTAACCCGCACATCTGCTGACAGTCATGACCATCGAGAGGTAGATGAGTCCCACCTCTCTGCTACACCTGAGAAACCGACTGTCCAAACGACCGTTGGATCAGAGACTCCTGACACCTCCACTTCATCAACTGCTTGCACCACCACCGTGACAGCTTCTAAGGAGGACTCACGACCAGAATCTATCATTGAGTCGAACACGACCTTTGTGGATTGCCTTGATCATTTCGATGATCCGACACAAGAGCCCAATAATGCCAAGCCAACTGAGATCACTAGCACTTTCTCGAGACACGTGCTGACCCTTCAAGAATATGCCAATCTATATGGTGACTCGTCTGATGAGGAACCCACAGTCAACACCACACCACATCCTGGACCTTCAAAGGAAACAACCAAGAATAAATTGACTCCACATAAAAACACGGTTGCTCCCTCTTCTAGTCGGCTATATAGTGAGAGGAAGTCGAGAATTGATTCCTCGAGATGTTTCCCCGAACCTCTCCAGGCGCGTCGCTCTCATCTCCCTCTCAATGATTCAGTTTCTAGAAAACCTACTAAGAAAGTTTCCTTCAACACACCGGAGAAGGAATTTTCTGAGGAGTCCTCATCTGGTCCGGATAAGGTGATTTATATGAGTGAGCTCAGTTCGGATGTTCTCAAGCCCTATCTAAGCAAGCAACCGCGTGTCGACCCTCATTGGACGATCCCTACACCTCACTATTATTCATCTGAGGACGATTCCGACAGCAACACATATGTATATTATCCACCTCCCCGCGTCCGCAAGAAGGTTCGTCACAAACCTTCTTAATCCATGTATATTCTCAATTCTCCTTGTATATATTTTTCCTCCCTCCCCAGTGATTCGAATCACTCGCCCCGGCTCCATATCATTTCATTTTATGGCTTTACTTAGGATGATCAGATCCTAAGTATAGGGGGAGAGTGACCCGAGTCTCTTCACCGTTCGTTGTACATTCTCCAGATCACATCAGTCCTCATACTCACTTCCGTCCTATACTTAGGCTGAGCTGAGCCTAAGTATAGGGGGGACCGATGCCCGCATTGTATATTCATCCACTTCTCTTCTTGACCTTGTCCACCCCACTTTTTGACTTTCTTCTACACTTAGGCTGCCAAAGCCTAAGTATAGGGGGGCCGGTCGATTTCTATACATTTTCTTTTCTCTTTAGCTCTCTTACGCTTAGCACGAGCTATGTCTTTTTCCTCGCTCTTCGTGCTCTGAGGACATAGCACACACTAAGTATAGGGGGGCGTGTATATATTACATATATACTTTACCCATAGCTCGTACTTTCGCGTACTTTTGTATATATTTTACAATAATTACGGGTGGGTAAAAATTGAAAAAAAATGTGAATATACTTGTATAATACTCTTACGAATTGTGTAAAATAGGAGGTATACCAAAAAAAGAATTAAAATATGCTTCTTATTTACACTTGCATATCATCTTTGCATCTAAAAAGAAAAAGAGTCTTGCATTTTCATTCATCTTCATAGCATGACATCTCATCTCATCTGCATACTTTGCACATGTAAAGTGAAAAGTTAGTTGGTTCTGAACCAAGTTATGAGTAGATATTGAGGATGGACTTGATTTGACCTTAATCCACCTAATTTCAGAGGAACCTTATAGGAACTGGAGTTAAGATTTCTCAGGTCAAGTGACTTAATTCTTTGAGTCCGCAAGTCTATGTTCACATGTCATCTTGATCAGTCTAAGCAGAATATCTCGTGCATACGCAGGATTCTTTTAGATAATGACCTAACTTGGACAAGCACTATGCACGTAGCTCTTCATTGATGAGGTGATGAGGAGGTAGAATCCTTTAGCTTGGAGTAGCACACGGGTGGAAACATCCGTCCTCCTCTAAGGAGGGTAGTGCATCTCAACCTAGTCTGGTGGTGTTGACATCTAAGGACGGGAAGCTGTGGGTTACAATAATGCTTCAAAAGAGGGATAGTCTACTGACTCAAGAGGAAAAACTCCTGATGTACATGCTTCACATTGTATGAGTTTGAAAAAAATGCAAAAACTCCAAAAAAATCAGACAAGACCAAGAGAAAACAAAATACCTGTCGGAGTTTATATATTAGTAAAGAAATGCAGCTGGATGACTTGGCTACACTGGTCAGGCATCCCGGGATAGGTAGCTACACTGGCTACCGTCCATTCTTTTCTCTACCCCCTCCTCTTGAGTTGGTCGCACTTGAACTTAAAAGGGAATACCCCGCTCCTCGAGGAAAGAGTTACTAGACCAGGTTATTGAGTTACCTTGTTAGAGGAGGCTGGTTCCGAGTCATTTCTGATGTGGAGAGTTACATTTCACTTACAAAGTACAAGTAAGAATCATAGTCATCAGAAATTTGCGTTTGAGGATTTGTTCTGACCTGACTATTGAGGAGTCTTGAATAGAAGACTTGTGGAACTTGAAGTCTGTTAGGTCTTAAGTTCAGGTCCAAATAAGGTTCCGCCACACAATTAATCCAAAGGTCGAGTCAAGCTCCATTTTTAACTTTTGTTCATGACCTTGGTATGAAACCCAAAATCATTTCACTCTTGCATTTCATTTAGTTGCTCGGGGACGAGCAAGGTTTAAGTATAGGGGGTTGATGAATCTGTGATTCATCACTCTAAAAGTTAAAAATAGAGCCTTGTTCCCGAGTATATAGAGGCATATTTCCCTTTATAATGCATAAATAGCATTCATGCATGCATACATAATACATGCATTTTAGCACTCCATTAGCATCTAAATAAGAAGCCAAAATCCCTTGTAAAATGTTCCCTTATCAAAATAACCTCTTTCTTATAATATGTACTCCTTAGTTAATAATATAGGGAAGAAAGCCAGAAATCCCCCTTGTAAATTAGCCAATAAAGCCCTAGAACCCCTAGACCTTAAAATACCCATAGCTCCCTCATACAAACTCCAAAATAGGTCTACTCACTTTCAGAATAATACACATTAAAAGACCTTTAAAATGAGACTAATTTCATCCAATTTGGAGCTCGTATGAAAAAGTTGGGTTTTTTGGCCTCTTTGTATACTACATGTATGTATATTTGTATCTTTGTATTTATGTACCATATGTGACCTCATTTCCGTCTTTAGTCAACATGAAACTTGTAGATCTCATCGAGATCTACAACTTTTGTGTTTTGAGTTTTTCCAAATTCGGCCCCCTCTTCTCTCTACCCTTATTTCTTTGTCCAGCCAACCACAACAGGCCACGTGGCGCCCTCTGGTTGCGCCACGCGGCCCGCTCCCCTTGCCCAGGCCGCCGCACCTCTCAGTCGTTGGATGGTCTTCCAGATCCAACGGCCAAGCCGCTTCCACGTACGCCCTTTCCCTCAACCGTTTGATCAAATTCCCCGCCTCATCTCAACCACCCGTGCGCGCCTCTCCCACAGCGCGACACGCGTCGCACGCTACGCCATCAGATCACGCCTCAGCTCTTCCATCTGAGCCGTTAGCTCTGCAGGCATCTGAACCGCCCGATCAAGCGCCCTACGATCATCGCATCCGTCCGCTCACGCCTCACAAGATCCAACGGTGGAGACTTCGTCTTCCACCTCGGGAGCCCCTCTCTCCCACGTTCTTCGCCTTGCGGGAGGGGCAGCCCCTTCCTATTCTCAGCCGCGCTCCTTCCACCGTCGACGAGCACCACAACCTCCACGATGACCCCCGCTCATCCCTCATCCTTGCCAGCCACTCCACTACCCCCGTCGACCTCGAGCGACGTCCCACGAACTCCTTAAACCTCGCTCCATCATCAGCCTGGCCGAGACCTTCGACCTTTAAATACTCGCCCTCCGGCCATCGTCGCACTTATCCGCCACCCGTGAGAGACACTCCGAGCTCAGAGCTTCCGATTGGTGACAGGAATTGCAAGTTTCCTCGAGCGAAGACGATCGTCTTCTTCGGCGAGATCCTCGGCCACCGCCGAGTCGCAACCCTCCTCCGCCTACGGGTCTAATTCTGACTTATCCCCTTGCTGCTCTGCCGGCTGCTTCTCCGTCTTTTCCGACCGTCGCTGCTTGAGCTCAGGGACCCACCGCCCCTTCGAGCGACGATCTGGAACTCAAACTCGAGCTCCAAACCCCAGGTGAACACCTCCATCCCCGATTGATCTTCATCTTATTTTTGCTTCATTTTGTCGCATTTTATTCGCCGTCCACGTCCACCTTCTCGCCTCTATTCCACTCCGCCGAGCTCCGTGTCAGAGCTCTCATCTTCGCGGTCACCTTTACGCCCGCCGACGACGCGCTTCACCGTCCATCGAATCCAGCTCCGCCACTTGGCCGGAGCACCATCGCCGACCCATCTCTATTACTCTACATGCCTCGCCAACCACACTCACAACTCCACAAGTGCACGCCCGAGCATCGGCTACTCCTCTAACCCTTGCAGGTACTTCTTTTATCACTGATCGGAGCTTCGCCGGAGTCGTCCTCGAGCTTCGTCGCCAGCAACCTTCGACGGCCCTCTCCAGCTCCTGAGACCATCAGCACCTTCGCCGCATCGCCACGCTTCTACTGGGATATCCCCGACACCTCGGAGAGCAGCCGGTAGGTATTGGAAGGCGGCCGGAAGGGCAGACGGAGGTAGGCATTCCGGGAAAGAGCCGTTGCGGTCAGACAAGCGCTGAAAATACTAGAAAATCTCAAGAAAATGGGGCAGTGAATGACTGAACGTCCGTTCCGGGGTTGATGAATCTCAGATTCACCATTCTAAGTCTCATTAATTAAAGCTCAAGTCCCTCAAAATCAACTGCATTTCTGCATTTATTCTGCATAATTAGCATTCATGCATGATTTCATAAGAATTGCATTTTAGCATTAATTTCTGCATAAAATAAGAAGCCAAAAATCCAAGCAAAAAAATGACCTGTAAATAGCCTAAATTCCCCTATTTTTAACTCCTTCATGCTAACACCGCATACCACAAACTCACTTCCACTGTATACACATCACTAACAAGAATAAATGAAAAATACAAAAAAATAATTAACCCGGTTAAGTGGACCAAAAACCCAAACCCTAGTTTCAGGATTTTCGGACTAAAAGCCACATATCGTCCCCATCCAGTGTCCGATTTGATCCTACTCACTTTTGAACTAATGCACATTCAATTACCTTCAAAACAAGACCAAGTTCAAGTGAATCGGAGCTTGTATGTGAAAGTTGGGTTTTGGGCCTCTTTTGTATATTTTCACGGCTTTTACCTGTATTTTATGCATTTATTTTCTTCATTAATAAAACTCCAAAAAAAATTAGATTAATGTGTATTTTATTTATCTTTGAGTTTTTCGTATTTTTCCGGATTTTTATCGTGATTAAAAATGACAAAAAAATTAGAAAACCAAAAATCAAGGTATTTTATGTACATGGGATACCCCAAAAATTCACTTTTCACATTTGACCGAATTTGGCTTTGATGTCTTCATGAAAGTTGTAGATCTCGTCGAGACGAGCATTTTTTGTGAAGGAACTTTTTCGATCCGAGGTCATTTGATATTTCTTTTTGATTTTACAAAGGGTTTTATTTTCGAATTTTCTGGTGCTGACACGTGACAGCCCCAGAGGCCGCCACGTGTCAGCGTTTTTTTTGGGGTTTTTATTAACTCGTTTTTTTTTTAAAAATATTATCGAAGCACGTGCGTTGCACGTGCCCCCAGGCACGTGCTCCGCACGTGCCTCCCCCCATCTCTTCCTAGCCGCCACATGTCGCTACAGGAGCCGTTCGATCTCGTTTGATCGAATGGCGCCTGTGCGTCGTCCTCTACCTCCAACAGACTCCCGCAATCATCGTCGCCGCCCCTCCAAAATCTCCGCCAACCGCCCGCCGATATCCTCGCCTCCCCGCACCGGCCAACCAACCTCCGCAAACTCCGCCTCCCTCTCCTATTAAAACACCACCGCCGCCCCCTACTCGATTGATCCGCCGTTCGCCTCCACGAAGGGGCGGTGGTGACAGCCCGCATCCTTCAACTCCGGCGAGATCCGGTCACCCTCGGGTGGCCGTAGCAGCGCCTTGCCGCGTTACCGCCCCAGCTCCGCCAGCAGCGTCGAGCCCTCGACTTCATCTTCTCCGACCAACGTCTCCGCCGTCTCCGGCCATCTCCAGCAGCATCTTCGCCATCGACAACGACTTCAGCGACTCCTGGGACCGGCCAACATCGACAACGCCCGACAACATCGCCAGTGCCCAGGAAGCTTCGCACCACCACCTGCTCGCCTCTCCTCCGTGATCCCACCGTCGACAGCAACCGCCGCCCTCGCCACCCGGGCTCCGCCTTGACGTCGCCTTCTCCGCCGCGTCAACAGCCACGCCAGGCCGGGCTCCAGGCCTGAGGTCCCCCGCACGTGCTCCGCACGTGCGTGGGAAACTTCACCGCTACGCCAGCCCAGGGGTCACGCGCTATGCACGTGCCCTTGGGCAAATTGCAAAGACACCCCCGAAGGATTCTCTATTTGCGTCAGAGCCCCAACAGCCACAGGTCACGTGCATCGCACGTGACCCTTTGGTGAATTTGCATAGGAACCCTCAGTTATTTAGGTAATTGCATATAGGACCTTCTGTAGTTTATTTATTCATTTTTATTGCATAGATACCCCTGTCTTTGTCATTTATTTTAGACCTTCACATTACATCGTTTTATTCATTTAAAAATAGCACTGTGTTTGTTACTTAATTCTCTACATTTTGACATATCGTGGATATTTTTGTGATTTACGGTTGATTAATAAATAATTATTTTGTGAAAATCGGAATATTTTGCCCAATCTGTGCTCGGAAATTCGTAGTAAATTAACCATTGCTCTAAAAATCTCCGAAAAATCAAATATCGTAGAGATTAATTTGATTAACATTGTGCCCAAAAATCATTGCATATGCATGCATTATTTGCCCTGTAAAAATCATTTTGTGCATTTCAATGTTTGATTTTTAATAGGTATTAAACCCCACATTTTCGAGGTTTAGGATTTTTCTGGGATCCATCACCTAGTGATAGATCTTAGATAATTTTAGTTCTCGAAAATAAGTAGGTTTAATATTTATTAAAACTAAATATTGAAAATCATTTTGTTTGCATTTAAAAATTCATAAAAAATTCATATAGCTTCTAAAAATTCCAAAAAAATTATTGTGCACTTATTTCATCATTTTTTACATCTCGGCCAAGTTTCGTAATTTTCGGACATCGTTTGATTGAAATTTACATTTTAGTCCCTAAAATAGGCCGAATTTGCATTTTGCATCTCATATTGCATTGAAAAATTCCAAAAAAAATACCGCCTTGAAAACCGAACTCAAAATTGGATAGACATTAATCTAGGTTGTTCCTTTGCCTCCTTGTGATCGACCTTGGGACTTGCCCAAGTAAAATAAACATACACCATGAGATTAAAATTGAATCATTATTTTGTGGTTATTTCTTGACTGTTTTCGCTCGCCGCCTACAACGAACGATATTCATTATTTTCACGATCTACCATTAAAAACAACTTCTTAACGCGGCTTTTGCGGACTCGTCAGATGGCGCCGTTGCCGGGGAGGCAAACGGCTTAGTTTTTGTTTTGAAAATTTTTGTTCGGTTTTCCGAATTCGGGTAGTCTGACCCCCGAATTTTTCATTGTAAATCCCATTTTATTTCTTGTATTTATTTTTCAGCATTTCTTTCATTTATTTTATTTTTGATTATTTTTTAAGTCACTCTCTTACAATCTCTCTCTTATTTTTCTTGCGAGGTACCCGGCGCACGTGGAGCGGTTTTGCAAGGAACCGACGCATCTTCACCGACACCCGAAGAAACCGCAATTAAATTAAGATCGAGTCGAGTCGTGAGAGAGAGTAGAGTCTAGGTTTTTAATTTCTGCATTTTTATTTTCTGCTCATTTATAGCGGTGTCCGTTTGGACTCTCGCGTGTGTACAAGGACATTGAACTTTATTTGTGGTGTGTCGTGGCCTGTTTCACTCTCCGGAGAGGGTGGGGCCCGACTTGAGTGGCGATTAGGATAGACCTGCACATACGGCTCTTAGAGCAATTTTTATTTTTGATTGTGCTCGTAGGATTTTAAGCCACACTACACTTTAACTGAGACGCACGTAGATCGTTCAACTTAGCCAAATTTAATTCAATTCTTCCCCGCTAATAGAACTTTCTGCTTAGGTGCGGTTTTCATCGGCTTGCACACATTTAGTATAAATTTTCAATTCTGTATTGCATCCGACATGGAGATTGCGAGGAGGCACTGTAAGTCTTCTAACTGAGCATTCATCATAGTTTTTCGCGTGCATCGGCTTTTCCCGAATTCCTCTCTCTTGTTTTATCACATAAATCTAAAGGAAATTGGGACTGGACGGTAGACGTGTATTTGTGTTCACCTAAATTCTACAGTGATCGCCTTAATAAAACTGGGACTGCTAAATATAGCTGATCTAAAAAAAATCCATAAAATCAAGAATTCCTGCGGGAGAGCAACCCCGACATTGTTTGATTTTATCTTGCAGCGAGGAGAGAGACGCACACTAGGATAGAGCCCAGCTCCAAACCTAACATCTCGTTTAAACGGCTTGCAAGATTGAATTTATCACCAACTAAAATTGAAAAGATAATAGCCGAACTCTTACGGCTTCATTGTGTGAGTTGGTGAACCCGGGGTTTGAATTGTGTTTGCATTAGTGTGCGTGAACCGATTTCAAGATCAATGGCCGCACATTCGATAAAAACTCTCTTGACTATCCCGTGCAATCATCTCTTCCCTCTCTTGATTTAAACCTCATAATGGAACTCTTGTCCAAATACTCTCACAGATCCAACCCCCCATTCCTCTCAAAAATGACGAAACACCCATCGAAATTATATTATGAAAATGAATTCGTGTCGGTTAGACCCAAAACACCTCCTCCAAGAAACTCTCAACCACCATCTCTTTTCACCAATTCGATAGGCTTCATGAACGACAATCCCTTCTTCAGACATGCTCCACCATACCAAGATCCGACCACTCATGATCAAAGAAATAAATTTTACTCGGATCAACTCCACATGAATAGACTATATGAGCAGCCTCCTTCCATTATTTTTGAGGAGAAATTTTCAGAAAATAATGATCATATTTCGGATATTCCAAGAAACTCTCCTCTCAGTACAAAGAGAAAAATGGAAGATGAAATTATCGAACATACACCTACTGCTCCCATAATTAATCATGAACCAAATCTTGAGGAGGATATTTCGAGGATAAATCAAAAATTCAATTCAATAGAGGAGAGATTTCAAAAATTTACCGATCGATTCATCACATTCTATGGTGGCTCGGACAGTAAAATGAATAAGGAAATAACTGGATCTGAGATTGAAAATTCTGAGGATATTCAGGGACCTATGGACAATTCTGAAAATGACTATCACCCTGAACACCAGAGCCCCTCTTCGTCTGAAGAACACCCTACACCCCCACACCACCCAGAAAATACCAAAAAAATGGAAATATTTGAAAATCACAAAAAAATCGAAAATTCAGAAAATTTCATAAAAATTAAAACTGAAGATGATCTGAGGAATTTGGATCCAACTGTACGGGAAGCACTGGAAAAATGCTTGATATTTGAACTTCCCTTTATACAGGCCATTGAACACTTCCCCAACCTTAAAAGATTTATAACAGATAAATTAATGAACAAAAAGTCGGGCAGGATACGAACAAAGACTGAAAGACATATCTTGTCAATGGCCTCCTCCTTGGTGTTGAGGAGAAAAACCAAGAGCCGCATAGTGAAGCGGTTGCCCAGATTTAACTGCGAAATCAAAGACACCATTTTCACCCATGCTCGGATTGATGACGATTCACCAATTAATATCCTCCCGACCTCTGTCTTTCACGAACTCCAACTCGGGCCGATTCGGAAGATACGAGAAATTGTTCAATTGGCAGACCGATCTATAAAGCGACCGAGAGGAATCATTTCTGTCATCATGAAATTCCAAGGTGCTCCGCTCAAAGTAGAATTCACGATCATTGATATCGAGCATCAAGGAGAATTCACCCAGTCTCCAATCATTCTCGGAAAGCCATTCTTGGCATTGGCCAAGGCGAGTATTGATTGTGAGACTCGGGAGATCAATTTCACAGCATTGGAAGCACTTAAAACCGACCCTATCTTTGAGGAACCACGATCTTCTGAGGCAACCCACGAAGTCCCCGACAATCGTAACCATGAAGCGGTAGAAGAGCCCTACCTCGCAACCACACATGAAATAGCAGTTGTTGATGAGACTATTGGTTTAGAGACTCTCCCCAGTATTTCAATTCCCGAGGATCTCAAAATAGACAAATCTTTCTACTACGATCCTGAGACATATGCATGGTCACACCCCGGAGCAACATTCTCTGAATATCTTGACCAAATCATCCCAAATCGAGAGTGCTCAAACATTCGGGAGACTAAGAGAAAGCACGCAGACCAAACACCAACCAAGGAAAATTCTAATGGCTATTCATATGGATATTCGAATGAACCGACACCTTCACGACGAAATAAAAAGAGAGTCACCTTTGACCTTTCGGAAGAGGAATCAGTTGATGATCCCTCATCAGGTCCGGAAAAGATGGTTTACATGAGTGAAGTCTGTTCTGCCGCCCTAAAGCCATATCTTCGTAAGGATCCAAAATTCAATCCCCGTTGGACAACTCCCGTTCCTAACTACTACTCATCCAAAGCTGATGCTCCTGCATTCTTCAAGTACACTGGATTTCTTTCGTATGAGCTGACTGAGACCGGTGCTTCTGAGTATTCATCTGAGGACAAACCGATTGACCCCAAGAAGGAACGAATTCTGAGGAAACAACTGAAGAAACAAAAAGACCAAAACACTTGGAGTATGCCCACTTTCAAATACTACTCCTCTCAGGATAACT
This sequence comes from Ottelia alismoides, assembly GCA_037367405.1. NCBI lineage: Eukaryota > Viridiplantae > Streptophyta > Magnoliopsida > Alismatales > Hydrocharitaceae > Ottelia > Ottelia alismoides. The sequence continues at coordinate 685,736 of JAZKJV010000603.1, forward strand.
CTGATGATGGATATCTTTCATCTGACTCAAACACTTCATCTATTATCCATCATGATTTTTCTGAGGATGACATTGATTGTAGTGGGGAATCATATGCCTCATCGCCGACTCATCACTACGATCTCCCACCACAGGCTCATAAAAAGATCAGCCGAAAACCGCCTTAATCATCGGCTACCCACCCTCCCTCCCGACCACATCGGTTTCCTTGTACAGCTTCTTCCTCTACTTAGGCCAAGACCTAAGTATAGGGGGGGACCGATGCCATCTGTATATACCATTCTTCTCCTAATTCCTGATCGCGTCATTTCCACCCTTCTTCCATACTTAGGCTGTCCAGAGCCTAAGTATAGGGGGAACCGACATCCACCCGTATATACTCTCCTCATTTCCTGACCGCTTTTCTTTTCATTCTTTTTCTTCTTTTCTTTTTTCTTTCTTTTTTTCTCACTCTCTTACGCTTAGCCCGAGCTATGTCTTCTTTACGCTTCTGGTGCTCTAAGGACACAGCACTCGCTAAGTATAGGGGGGTCTGTATATATACTTTGTATATATTTTACCCATATCTCGTACTTTCGCGTAAGTCTATATGTATTTACGGGGTGGGTACTAACTTGAAAAAAAAATGAATGAAAAAGAGGCTTCTTATTCCATTTTCTGCATAAAAATCCCTTGCATAAAATGTCAAAAAAATTTTTGAAATGTCTGCATTTCACGCACCTGCACTCCATCCATCACCGCATGCATTTGCATCTGTGAAAAGTCATTGGGTTCTGAACCGAGTTATGAGCCGAAACCGAGAGTGGTCTGGGCTTGACCTTAATCCACCTAATTTTCAGAGGAACTTCACCGAGAAATAGAATTTTAAGAGCTTCAGGTCTTTTTGACTTAATTCCTTAAGTTCCACATGACAATGTGCAGCGTTTGACTCTTAGTGTCTAACCTGGTCTCTTCATTCTGGGTACAACTCTGGAATAGGGAATTAATTCGCACTCTCGCACTATGCACTTAGCTCAACCCAAACGGAATGTTGGAAGACTGTGTGAGTCTCTTTTCTGGTAGCGTGGAAATCTAAAGACCGGAGTACGGGTTGAAATAAAGCTTCGGAAAAGGGATGGACGGCTGGGCACAATTTTTCTAAGACCCCAAAAAAATGTACGGAACAAAAGATTCTATATCCGTAGGGGCACAACAAGATCCAAGCAGAACCACCAAAAATTCCAAATACATAGAAGCATTCTACCAAATAAAAATCCGACCAAAAAGGTCCAAGCTTCAGAAACCTGCAGATCTTGGTGGAGACTCGGCTACACTGGCTATCTCCACAAGGAGAGGTGACTACACTGGCCACCCTCCAGTTCTTTTCTCTTTCTTCTTTCTTCTCCCTCATTCGATTGTGAACACAGCGCGACAGACCTTAGAAGGAAATACCTGACTCCCCGAGGACGAGTTACTGGAGAGGAGAGGAGCATGGTAGTCCGGCATTCTGAATGGGAAGAGCTAAAACCCTTCACACACATGAGTCGGTTATTCAATGTTCATAGGGTATACTTTGGGAAGAGGATTGATCTAAGATGACTTCTGAGTTGAAACTGTGTCAATGATATGTAGAACTTGAGTACTGTTGATTTTGAAATTCTAAGTCTCACAGAAGTTCCGCCACACTATTAATCCAAAGGTCGAGTTTAGTTTCACTTTCACCTTCAGTTCATGGTCTTGGTATGGAACCCAGTCTCATTTCACTTCATGGCATTTCTTTTTGATGCTCAGGGACGAGCATGGTTTAAGTATAGGGGGATGATGAATCTCAGATTCACCATTCTAAGTCTCATTGATTAAAGCTCAAGTCCCTCAAAATCAACTGCATTTCTGCATTTATTCTGCATAATTAGCATTCATGCATGATTTCATAAGAATTGCATTTTAGCATTAATTTCTGCATAAAATAAGAAGCCAAAAATCCAAGCAAAAAAATGACCTGTAAATAGCCTAACTTCCCCTATTTTTAACTCCTTCATGCTAACACCGCATACCACAAACTCACTTCCACTGTATACACATCACTAACAAGAATAAATGAAAAATACAAAAAAATAATTAACCCGGTTAAGTGGACCAAAAACCAAAACCCTAGTTTCAGGATTTTCGGACTAAAAGCCACATATCGTCCCCATCCAGTGTCCGATTTGATCCTACTCACTTTTGAACTAATGCACATTTAATTACCTTCAAAACAAGACCAAGTTCAAGTGAATCGGAGCTTGTATGTGAAAGTTGGGTTTTGGGCCTCTTTTGTATATTTTCGCGGCTTTTACCTGTATTTTATGCATTTATTTTCTTCATTAATAAAACTCCAAAAAAAAATAGATTAATGTGTATTTTATTTATCTTTGAGTTTTTCGTATTTTTCCGAATTTTTATCGTGATTAAAAATGACAAAAAAATTAGAAAACCAAAAATCAAGGTATTTTATGTACATGGGATACCCCAAAAATTCACTTTTCACATTTGACCGAATTTAGCTTTGATGTCTTCATGAAAGTTGTAGATCTCGTCGAGACGAGCATTTTTCGTGAAGGAACTTTTTCGATCCGAGGTCATTTGATATTTCTTTTTGATTTTACAAAGGTTTTTTTTTTTGAATTTTCTGGTGCTGACACGTGGCAGCCCCAGAGGCCGCCACGTGTCAGCGTTTTTTGGGGTTTTTATTAACTCGTTTTTTTTAAAAAAAATATTATCGAAGCACGTGCGTCGCACGTGCCTCCCCCCATCTCTTCCTAGCCGCCACATGTCGCTACAGGAGCCGTTCGATCTCGTTTGATCGAACGGCGCCTGTGCGTCGTCCTCTACCTCCAACAGACCCCCGCAATCATCGTCGCCGCCCCTCCAAAATCTCCGCCAACCGCCCGCCGATATCCTCGCCTCCCCGCACCGGCCAACCAACCTCCGCAAACTCCGCCTCCCTCTCCTATTAAAACACCACCGCCGCCCCCTACTCGATTGATCCGCCGTTCGCCTCCACGAAGGGGCGGTGGTGACAGCCCGCATCCTTCAACTCCGGCGAGATCCGGTCACCCTCGGGTGGCCGTAGCAGCGCCTTGCCGCGGTACTGCCCCAGCTCCGCCAACAGCGTCGAGCCCTCGACTTCATCTTCTCCGACCAACGTCTCCGCCGTCTCCGGCCATCTCCAGCAGCATCTTCGCCATCGACAACGACTTCAGCGACTCCTGGGACCGGCCAACATCGACAACGCCCGACAACATCGCCACTGCCTAGGAAGCTTCGCACCACCACCTGCTCGCCGCTCCTCCGTGATCCCACCGTCGACAGCAACCGCCGCCCTCGCCACCCGGGCTCCGCCTTGACGTCGCCTTCTCCGCCGCGTCAACAACCACGCCAGGCCGGGCTCCAGGCCCGAGGTCCCCCGCACGTGCTCCGCACGTGCGTGGGAAACTTCACCGCCACGCCAGCCCAGGGGTCACGCGCTATGCACGTGCCCTTGGGCAAATTGCAAAGACACCCCCGAAGGATTCTCTATTTGCGTCAGAGCCCCAACAGCCACAGGTCACGTGCATCGCACGTGACCCTTTGGTGAATTTGCATAGGAACCCTCAGTTATTTAGGTAATTGCATATAGGACCTTCTGTAGTTTATTTATTCATTTTTATTGCATAGATACCCCTGTCTTTGTCATTTATTTTAGACCTTCACATTACATCGTTTTATTCATTTAAAAATAGCACTGTGTTTGTTACTTAATTCTCTACATTTTGACATATCGTGGATATTTTTGTGATTTACGGTTGATTAATAAATAATTATTTTGTGAAAATCGGAATATTTTGCCCAATCTGTGCTCGAAAATTCGTAGTAAATTAACCATTGCTCTAAAAATCTCCGAAAAATCAAATATCGTAGAGATTAATTTGATTAACATTGTTCCCAAAAATCATTGCATTTGCATGCATTATTTGCCCTGTAAAAATCATTTTGTGCATTTCAATGTTTGATTTTTAATAGGTATTAAACCCCACATTTTCGAGGTTTAGGATTTTTCTGGGATCCATCACCTAGTGATAGATCTTAGATAATTTTAGTTCTCGAAAATAAGTAGGTTTAATATTTATTAAAATTAAATATTGAAAATCATTTTGTTTGCATTTAAAAATTCATAAAAAATTCATATAGCTTCTAAAAATTCCAAAAAAATTACTGTGCACTTATTTCATCATTTTTTACATCTCGGCCAAGTTTCGTAATTTTCGGACATTGTTTGATTGAAATTTACATTTTAGTCCCTAAAATAGGCCGAATTTGCATTTTGCATCTCATATTGCATTGAAAAATTCCAAAAAAATACCGCCTTGAAAACCGAACTCAAAATTGGATAGACATTAATCTAGGTTGTTTCTTTGCCTCCTTGTGATCGACCTTGGGACTTGCCCAAGTAAAATAAACATACACCACGAGATTAAAATTGAATCATTATTTTGTGGTTATTTCTTGACTGTTTTCGCTCGCCGCCTACAACGAACGATATTCATTATTTTCACGATCTACCATTAAAAACAACTTCTTAACGCGGCTTTTGCGGACTCGTCAGGGGTGCGAGCATCAGCATCATGTGAAGGAGATCGTCAGTGAGTAGTCAAAGATGAGATGAATCGGATAACCCGCGGGATGCGATCAGCTTTCAGGAGTAGTTCCGGGCGCGATGGAGAAGACCCGCCTCTAATAACGATTTTTTATATTTCTTTAGACCCAGAAAAAGAAGACTATATATATTGAGATTTTCTGTCTTTCTTTGTTTTCGTAGCTGCTAATGGCTCAGCTTGGGTATCATCTTCTAGAGACAGAGTTGATGGAGATTTGTAGCATCATTCAAATAAATACAAATTGAGATCGTAAAAACATGAGCTTGTGATATAGCTACACCTAATTCCGGACCGGTTAATGCAAGAACTATAAATAAAGGACCAAGATCCCCTATGAAATATAAAAGATTATTCATACATAGCATAGTCCAAGCAAACCCACTTAAAATCTTAACTGAACTATGACCAGCCATCATATTAGCAAATAAACGTATTCCTAAGCTTAATGCATGGAAACAATGAGGGATTAGATCAAGTAGTACTAAAAAAGGTGCTAACGGCAACGGGACTCCTGCGGGTAATAAAAAGCTTAAAAAATGAAGCCCATTTCTTTGAAATCCAACTATCGTAATGCCTATAAAAATGGAAAATGAGAGAGCCAACTACAGCCCTAGCCCTCTTTCATATCAGAAATCAGAAAGGATATATGAACACTATGGAAATGAAGCGAGTCCTAGTTGTAGTAGGAGTTGAGGCAGGTAAATCGACCGCAGGGACATCTATGACGTTCTCAACTACCTCCTATCTGGGCATTGTGATGTGTCAAAACGACTTTTGATTTGCATGATCTACAGAAAAACAAGACAATGAATAGAGTGATATTGGGTTGATCTTGCCAAATTATATATAGTAAATTAGAGGAAGACAGCATAACTCCATCTGACTTCTTCCTATTCGTTCTCCGCTCCACCGCGACTCGCTTAGTTCATAAGAGTTGTTGTACACAGACAGCAAGACGAACCTACTTGTTACCTTTTGATGACCCGCTTCCTCTTCCGTTTTTCCTTTCACCTTTTTACCGAGTCCTAGCATCTTTGACCTCTTGACCTTTGACCTCGGATTCGCTTACGCTACTCCTCGTCCCCCTAACTATTCTCAAGTACGGCTCATCCCCCGGCTTCGGGTCTTTGACCTCCCATCGCCCCCGCATGTTCAACTTCCCTGCCTGCTTTTCTGGTTTGACAATTCCCGAGCAAATATTCGCAATAAGAAAAGGGCGCTTTTTCGGAATCTTGGGTCGTCATGTCCCCACCGACGTACAACAACCTCCCAGTGACTTTACCTGCTTTTGCTTGTCCTTGCATTCCCGGACACGGACACGGGCATGGGCATAGATAGGTAGAACTTCTCTTCGCAACAGAAAAATGGGTATAAACTATTGAGGGATCCACGACCTTTCATCGACACGAGGAGGGACTGGCGGAGCAAAGGCCTTGTCGCCGGAGCCCAGCCATCTCCTCCGCAGGCGGCGGAGGCCCGTTGAAGGAGAAGCACCAGCTGCCGTTCGATCACCTTGATCGAACGGTCGACTTCGTGCCACGTCGCCACTCAGCCGCGCTTCACCGGTGCCGTTGGATCTTTCCCGATCTAACGGCGCTTAGCCCTCCACGTCATCGACATCTGGAGCAGTCAGGAGCCGTCAGATCAACGTAGATCTGACGATCTCTGATCGAGCCACGCGTAAGCATCAACACCCCTTGGATCGATCTTGATCAAAGGGTCTTCATTACGCCACGTCGACAAAGACCGAGCCTCGCCCCAACCCTAGGCTCGGACGACCTGAGGCTGCACCGAGCCTCACTCCAGGCCTCCAGAAGCACCCGAGCAGAGCCCCGAGCCTAGGCCGCCCACGTGAGGAGCACGTGCGGCCTGGGAATTTTGCACTGAGGCCCTGAAAGTATTTCATATTTGCAAAAAGGTCCCTGTGAAGCAGACCCCACGTGAGGAGCACGTGCCCTTTGGAGAAATTGCATACCAGTCCCCTGCATTATAGGTAATTGCATTTAAGTCCCTGTCAGCATATTTCTTTTATGTAATTTTATTTTCCTATATTGCAAATACACCCCTATGTTTGCACGCATCCCTAGGTCGCATTTTACACCATTTTTAAATTCCAAAAGTTGCATTTTGTTGAGAAACTTATCCTCTATCTATTGTGCCACGTGTCATATTTTTGTAATTACAGTAGATTTTTTAAATGAATTAATTGGTTGATTTGTGTAATATTTTGCCCAGTGACACCTTTTAATTTCTAATTAATTTTCTGTGATTCCAAAAATCCTCAAAAATTCACAAAATTGTTTAGTGATTTTCATATTTTAATTTTAATAAATTCATTTCACATTGAAATTAAAGTTTGTCAATTTTCCTAGATTCCTTATCATTAAAACTATTTAGGATAATTTTATTTCCTGAAAAAGATGTGATTTGTTATTTATTAAAAATAAATTAGTGAAAATCACCCTGTCTGCATATTTAATTCACTATAAATTCATTTAGTGTCTAAAAATTCCCCAAAAATTAGGGTAGCTTAGTTTCATCATAATCCATCATCTGGACAATTTTCATCATTTTTGGACTTCATTTGCTACCTTAAATTGATTTAACTTTAAATTGGCTTGATATTGCATGTGTCCTGTATAGAAAACAGAAAAAGATAAAAAAAACAATTTCCCGAAAATCCACACTTGATCTTTGCTAAAATTCACCTAAGGAGACAGATGCCTCCCTGAGTTCGACCTTGGACTTCACCAAGTAAAAAAATCACCGCTTGAAATTGACTCAAATCTGATTAAAGTGGTTTTTGATTAGCCCTCTCGTATCCGACTGCAACGAACGACTTTAACTTAATTTGGACAATTAATTTGCTCGAATTAACTAAGGGTGCGGGGCGGTTATCAGCGATCCCATTTATTTAATTAAAATTATGACAACTCAAATAAACGTAAATAAAATTAACGGATAAAATTAAATAAATGCAGCCCGATATCTCCAGTTTACACTGCATCAAAAAGTAAGTTATAATCAAATATTTATTCATTTAGCATAGTCAATCCATAGCATGATTTTAGAAATTCGGACGGGATCTTAGGCTACGTCGATCCGACCAGCTCTATGGAATGATGAAAATAATGATAAAATAATAATAAAACATGATTCAACCAGTTGGTCCAATCTAATGGAATGGACCGATCGAGCTCAAAACGAAGTGGGTAGTAAAAAATTTAAATAAAATCAAGCACACAAAGCCCTCAACCATATATGAAAGATTCATAACAGTTATTTTTTACATGCATATGGCCTCAAATTATGTATATCTGATTTTCCCACTTCAGAAAATCAACTATATTTAACTTACCCGTTAAGTGAAAGATTCATAAAGGGTATCTTATACATTCATATGCACATACATTATATATATAGGAAAAAATGAGGCTGCTCCGCTCCATTTTCTGGTTTTTTCTTCAAAAATAGTCATATATAGGGAGAGGGTTGATCCTGTGAGAGCCAAAAGTTGTTAGAGCAGAAGAGCAGTGAATCTGGACCACTAGATTCTACTATTCTCTCTCTTCCTGCAATCAATCAGAAGAGAGATACAGAATCTAGTGGACCAGAATAATTGCTTTCATGCTCTCACAGTTTCGACTCTCACAGGATCAGCTATATATATATATAGGATTTTTACCTAATGGGTCCTATGCCCATTAAAGTTGGATGAACGTCCAATCGTAGCCGTCCATCCATAAGATTGAACCCCAAAATATAGGAACTGATTTTCATGTGGAAATAAAACAAAATCGGTAATTAAAACATTTGTAAAAATAGCTTTACGTTTCTAAAAAGTGGAAGGCACGTGTATATGATTGCTAAAACATATCATTTTATTCCAATGCACAACAATTGTTTCGTTCCAACACAATGTGAGAGATATGTGAATCGTTTTCATGATTTAATCATTTATTTCTATCATATTTTTGTTGTTTTAATGATTTTTTCGGTTCTATCAGCTGTGTTTGTTTTGGGATCAAAACGAGTCAGATGATGAGTTTAGTAATATTTATTTTATGAACACCACATATTTTTTTATCATAAGCAATATTTATTCGAGAAGCATTATTGAAATATGAGAATTTGGTATTCATAATATCATTTTTTATTCGTTTTTATACACGATTTGTAGTCCTAATTGATTTTTTATCGAAGAGATTTTGATTTCATATAATAAAAAGTTACAGTAAACATAATTGTTAATTTTCATATGTTACTTTGAAAATGTATTGAGTTACTGATTTATTTATTTATAAGGTATGTTATGTTACTATTGCTAATACAATTGTTACTTTTAATGTGTTACTTTGAAGATATACTGAGTTATTGATGTATTTATTTAATTTACTTATAAGATATTTTATGTTACTATTGCTAACAGAATTGTTACTTTTCATGCGTTGCTTTGAAGATATACTGAGTTACTGATGTTATTGCTCCTATATTCATTATTACTGATACAATTTTATTCTACAAGTTACCTAAGTAACTTAAATATTTACCTATCTTTTGCAATTAGTTATTGATATAGAATTAAAAGTTACTGATTCTTTTCGCAACATGAATCTACTTACTTCGAAATAGTGAATTCTTACTTATATGAATTTTGAAGCTTATCTTACTGATCTCAATTCAGTAAGTTATATAAGTGGCTCATCAAATTACATATACTTCGCATTGAGTACTGTTATAAATACAATTCTCGTTTTTCATGTATATATATTTGTCTTGCATAGTTACTGATTTATTTTATAAATGTTACTGATAATTTATTATTTCAGGTATGCCAGATGTCCGAACACCTCTTATGTTTCGTGGATGAAAAAAATTAAATAATGAAACATTGAAGATTGTTGTATATTGTTGATTAAAGAGGCGAGAAGAATATCTTTGACAATAATATTAAGTAACACTTAACAAAATGCTTGTAACATAAGCAAATGGCATCAGTAAGTTAGTATAAATAAAAATACATGTATGACAAATAACTTTCACGTTTGTCTCAGAAACTTTCACGTTTGTCTCAGTAAAAATACACATATGTCTAATGATCCAAATCCAGTTGCAGGTCATTCATCGTCGTTCCTTCTGATATGATGCTCTCACGATCCAAGTCCAACCAAGAATCGACGTTCATTATTTTTGAGACATCACGATCTAATCTAATCGCAAATCATTCATCTCGTTCGAAATTGAAATCGAAAATTAAAAAACAAACGATCAGATTCTACCAATAACGTGCAATAAACATCTAATCTTCAAATACAATACATTGCATTTGACAAAATCAATCGCCTCATTTTTCAAATCATGATATCCCATCTCGTCAAAATCGATCGCTGGATCAAAAATTGTTAGATCAAAAATCACCATAGTAATCTCATCTCGTTGCAATATACGTTTCCATAAACGTATACTAATTTAAGATTTGCTTAACGTTTCCATTTTAGAATTATTTTCATTCTAATTACGGTTCCTATTTTTTAGCGATTGAGAGATTCAAATCCTACGGTTGAAATTAGAGGCTCACCAAAACTCAAATGGGCTTAGGGCTCATTTGGATAAATTCCATACACACACACACGTGTGTGTGTGTGTGAATAGGGTTAAATGGGGCTACCCCCTGGGGGGAGCTAATTTGGCTCCCCCTGCGGCATTTCATCCATTTTTTTTATTTTTTTATTGAAAATTTCTTCCGTGAATATTCATCACTATATCCCTATATTATGTCATTCAAATTTCGTGCGAAACAGAGACTCCTACGGCCTCCATCCAGACAGGTATTTTTTTAACGGTATCAGAATTGCTAAAAAAGACCCTTCCGGATGGAGGTCGTAGGAGTCTCTGTTTCGCGCGAAATTTGAACGACATAATATAGGTATATATTGATTAAAATTCACGGAAGAAATTTTCAAAAAAAAAATAAAAAAAGCGAGCGGAATGACGCGGGGGAGCCAAGTTAGCTCCCCCCATGGGGGCAGCCCCATTTTACCCATATGAATAACTTCAAATGAAATAAGGGCTCACTATTTTCACGGTATGTCTTCCATCATGCTCGTTTGATTTTAATCCTCCTACTATAATTAAAAGTACATAATTAATTCTGATTTATTAGGTGAAAACCCATTTTGATCTCTTTTTTTCTATTTCCATATTTAGGTCCCAGCATCCCTATAATTTAGGAAAGCACATTATCTCCATATTTCAAGCAACTTAGGGTTTCCTCCCTTCCTCTCTCTCATGGAGGCGGCAATGCCATTCGGCTTCTTATGGCGGCGGCGGAGTCATCCGGCACCTTGTGGAGGCAACAACATCATCCGGCTCCGTGCAAGCTGATGACATGCTGGTGCTTGGCGCTACTAAAGGCGTACTTGACGGCAAGATCCCTGCCTCCACACCCGATGCCAATATGCTCATGTTCTTCCCCATTTTGTCGATATCATCGAGGGCTCCATCGACATCACTTTGTCCAACAACTACTTCACCTGCCACGATCACGTCTGTCATCTGATCCATTATCACGCTCTTCACATCTCAACCTATCTTAGTAAATGTCATTTAATTATTTTTTATTGATAACACATACAAATATTCTCTAATTGTTTGTTTGGTTCAAGTTATACATACGCCAATCGAAGATAAGATCATACGTCGATCGAAGTTAAGATCATGCATATCATCATGGCCTTCAACCACTTCGGCAAGGGTAGAATCCAACGCGTGTCAAGGTAATTAGCATAGTTGATTTTTCTAAATCAGAGATTTCTCATAATCTGAGTTGATGTGATTAGTGCATGCATACATATGCTGTATGGGCTTTTTCCATGACCTCAACATGGACTACATCCATTGTGAGATGTATGTCATTGGTGGCATCATGAACTCCACCATCGTCAATCAAAGGAACATGTATATTGCACCTATTCGTGCACGATTCCGGCCGCATCTCTGCTAGAAGTGGCGATCTCCAAGCACGGTGGAGGCATGGGGTTCTAGGAACCTTAATAGCAGAAGAGATTCAGGAAGGGGGATACCTCTTGGCCCTACCTACCATATAAAAAAGGGAGATTTTTTAAAAAATTGCATTGTAATTTAAGTAATGATTCTCTGATTTCGCATAACTCGTTTTATTTTTTTATATATTATTCTTTTTATGATTGATAATTGACAAATTACATTTTTTAGAAACAAGCAAATATTAAAAGTGAACATGAATTTTACAAAATGAGTTTGATTATTGAAATTATGGAATGTTGCATAAAAGTCTTACAAAGGGAGCATAAATTTTACAAAGGAATGCAAAAAGTTTACAAAGATCCATACGATTTTACAAAAGGAAGACACACATCTACTAAAGGAAGATCCATATAATTCGCGGGTCATTTTTTTACAAATCTCAAATTATCTTTTTAGGAATCTCTAATTGTTTGTTACAAATATAGATTACTATTTACAATTTCAATTTATTTACATTGTATAAATTTCTAGTAGTCTATTTTTATTGTAGATCTTCACTCAAATATTATAAAGCAAGCATGTATTTTTACAAAAGAAACGCGGAAAATATATAAAGGAACTCAAAAAAATTATAAAGATCCATACAATGTTGCACACACACAAAAGAAACTACAAATATGTATGGCATATTACAAAGGATAATACAAAATTCACAAACAAAATTAATAATTTACAAAAAAACTAATGAATGGGAATGTAAAAAATATATGATTTCAATTTTACAAAATCAAATCTAAATTCTACAAAATCCAGTTTGTATTTTACAAACATATGCGCTAAATTGTATTTTCTGGGAATGTTGTCAAAAATCAATAAATAAAGAAATAAATGAATTTTTCCAAATTAAAATGAGCCTAAAATGATAATTGGTGTTATAAAATGAAATTAAAATTTAAATGAAAATAAAATAACCGAAATACTCTTTTTGACAATGCACCATTGGATCGAGATCCAATGGATTACGTTGATGGGTGACCACAAAGGTGGTAAGCCCCAATCTCAATCAAAAGGTACTATATATGTATGGTTTTCTCGATTCAAAAAATCGGTTCAACTAGTCTGACAGGTAAATTATTCCCGGTCTGATTTTTTTAGTTGATACGAATGTTGATGTCAACACCGTTCTGACCTATTAGAACCAACGATCACAACATGTTCAATTTCCGATCCAGTTTTGAGACCTTGATCTAAAGTGTGTTCCGAGTACAAGTATTGATGCAAGCAAGGATATTGAAAAAGATAAGAAGAGAGAATATGTGCAACAAGATTCACTTCTTGTGATAGGAACCGAGGTGAGGGATAGAAATCGTAAACAAATAACCAGATGAGAAGGTGTATTGAAGGAGAACACTCCAAAACTCAATAATTCTCAATCTCATAACTTACTTGTCTCGTAAATAATATCCTATTGATGAGAGAGATTTTCCATCGGTCTTGCGTTCCACACAGGGCAGGAGCGCAGTCGCTGAGGCGACCGACAAAAAATCTCAATCGACCAACAATTAACCCACAATCAGAATAAATCAATGAATCTAAAAAATGTGGAGTTAAAATTTATTATAACTCTACATGCAAATGTGTATAGGTGTAAGCATGTGTAGAGGTCGAAAACTGGGAGCAAACAGTTGGGAGCAAAAATGAATGCGCAAAAATTATTCAATGCTTTTCTTGTCCATGTTATTATTTTTGTGGTTTTTTTAATTTTATATTTTTATATTTTTATTTTTTCTTCTATATTTTTATTTGATGTTTTATTTTCTGATTTTATATTTTCTTTTTATATTTTATATACTTTCTTTTCTTTTATAAGAGCAATATAGCCACATAAGGCTTTATTTATGTGATACATAGAAATATATTTATAAATGCTATTAAATATAAATAAGATTTATAAAATGAATTGTTTTTGGGTTTAAATATTTTTCTTATGTTTTTGTATTTTTCTAAGAATTGTTGCTAATTTTTAGGTATTTTTAAAGTAAAAAATGTTCCTAATATGGGATTATATAATAATCCAAAATCAATTTGGGTTTTAAAATAATAAATAAGGTCCAAGATTACCCAAATCAATTTTAATACATAAGTAATAATATATATAATTATAAAATAGGAAAACATATTTTTGGTATTTTTGAAGAGTGTTTATATTTTTTTAGGATTTTGGAGCTTCTTGATTTTTTTATGTTTTCTTTTTCTTTTTTTAGTTTTTTTTGTTTTCTGGACTCAATAAATATCAATATAACATATATAATTTTTTTAAAATTTTTTTAAAATTTCTTCTATTTTTTGGTAGTTCAGCTTAGACAGGGAATACATGCTCTTATTTCATTTTTTTATAATTAGATAAAGGCTAAAAAATGCCTAATAAATATGGGTGTTAATCTACAAGGCAAGGGGCATCTATCCTAATTTGTGTTGATTTTTAGGAGCTAAGCAACTATATTAGATAATTCCATAATATCACAAGATAATAAGTCCTGGCAGGGACAAATATGCAATAAAAATGAATAACAGGGGCTCAGTTGCAATTTTGCCTTAATAGAACAACATTTATTTAAACATTAGAGGCTATTTTATAATACACAAAAATGCCAGGGCACGCATGCAAAATTACAACCCTCACGTGGGACTGCACGTGAGGCTGGGAAGGACCAAAATGATATTACCAAAACATACAGGAAGTCCTACGCAAAATTCCCAATTATTTAAAATTTTACATTTTATTTACAACACTATATAATAAATACAAAAAATAGTGGGGTGAGATATGAAATTTACCTCAAACATAGGCGCGATTGGACGACTCTTCTTTCTTCACTTGACACGCGTCCATTCCTCACGTGACGATGACGGTTCGCGATCCGACGATGATGATCAAATCTCACGGTTGAGATCTACGGTGAATGGGCGACTCAATCGGATGGCGTTGGTGTGATCTGGGGCTCCTCCCCAGATCGGATGACTACTGCTGTCCTCCAAGAAAAGGGAAGAACAGTGAGGTTCCCCTACTTCAATCGTTGATTCCTCCTCGTCCAGACGGGATTTGGCGATGGCGACGGGCTCTACGCGTCCGAGGTGGTCTACCGCAGCTGCTGGTGTGCACAGGAATGTCCAGGACCCCATGTATAGGCCTGGCATGCTCAGAGAAGAAAGGGGTCTTGGGAACCTTAAAGTCAAGACGATTTGAGCCCAGGAGGGCTCCTTTGAGCGCATGACTGCACAGAGAGAGCGAGTGGCTCGAGGGGTTTCTCCTCAACTTAAAATGAAGCTGTGAGCACGAAGGATGAGGTGGGCGATGAGGTCTCCGGCGAGGTGGTAGAGCGAGACCTCGATTCGCAGAACTAGGAAGGTTCTGGTTGGTCAAAGGTGGATGGGAGGTGGAGAGCGTGATGTGGAAGGAAATGGAAGTGAAAGTGGGGGTCGGAGAACAAGTGTAGGACGGTGAAACACGACCGGAGCTCGAGAGCTCCAGCGAGCTAATCTAACCTATTATAACTAATTAATCGACTAAAATACGAAATAAAATGCAGTAAATGAAGCCTACGACTAATGCTAAGCTAATGAAATTAAAATGCACAACTCAAACCTAGGTATTAGCCAAGGAGAAGGACCGCCGGTGATGGTGGCCGTAGGTGCATCCCCTTCCTCCTCCATCGGCCGCCTCCAAGCTCCAGGGGACCTCCCCCTGTCACAAGGATGCACACTAGGCCGGAGTGGAGTGGCTTTAGGGTTCTAGGAATGACCACATTTGAGAATGGAGGAGGAGGTTTTTATTTATAAACATTGGTGTGCACCCTTATTGACCAGGTGATGGTGAAGAATCTACGCTATATACAATGTGTACAAGGTGTGGGCGTGTATGTACAATGTGCCAGGAACATTTCTTATGAAGGAAGCAAGTGCGATTGATGGATGGTGCGCCCGGGAAAAAAAGGGAGAAAACGTGAGGTTTGACATATTTGACGGGCAGGAGGCTGAATTATTTATGAACATAATGGGAAGCCCTTATTGACCGGCCAAAAATAAGAAATCAGAGCTATATACAAGGGATACAATCCATGGGCGTGTATGAGGGTTGTTTTGGGAGTATTTTCCGTGAAAAAACCGATGTTATTTGAGCGATGGATTGGTCGGGAAAATTGGGAGAAAATGCAAGGTTTGACAGATCTGATGGGCTGGAGGCTGAATTATTTATGAACATAATGGGAAGCCCTTATTGACCGGCCAAAAATAAGAAATCAGAGCTATATACAAGGATACAAGCCATGGGCGTGTATGAGGGTTGTTTGTGAATATTTTCCGTGAAGAAACCGTTGTTATGTGAGCGATGGATTGGTCGGGAAAATTGGGTGAAAACACGAGGTTTGACAAATCTGACGTGCTGCAGAGGCTGGAGGCTGAGTTGACCGGAGGTCAACAGAGGGAGCCTTGCCATTGGTCCATGTAGGCTCACTACAGGACAAAACAACATGGTTATTAAAGAATAATTATTTAAAAACAATAAACGATTTTATTAATTTTTGTGTATAAAATAAAAAATATTTATTATTTTATGTAGTATTTTATTACGATTTTTATTTATTTTTTGATGTATTTTATTACAAGTTAATTATTAATGGTGTATTTATAGGTATATTTACCTATATATTGTATAATTTATTTTTATTTTGTATATTTTATTTTATTATTTTATTTTCTTATTTTATATATTTATAACATATTTTTAGGTACATAAATATATTTTTATTTTATTTTTATGAGTTATTTATATACTTAAACAAATAGGTATATATAATATGTAGGTATACTTATAGGTATTTTGCCTATATTTTATATATATTTTATTTATTTAATGTATTTTATTGGGTTTTTATTTTGGATTTACATTTTTAATGGAATATATATAATATTTACAATTAAATAAAAATATAAATGAATATAAATGAATAAAGAATAAAAGAATGAAATCCCCTTTTATTTATATACAATGAATACATAGGTATTTTGCCTATGTAATAACATAGACTTATTTTATTTTACATTTTTTTGATTTTATTTAAATTTCAATATGTACGTATGTTATTGATAATATTTAAAAAATTATAAAAGTATAAGTTTGTAAAAATAATGAATAATGAATATAATGATTATTTTAATCGAGTCTATGTACAATATGGGCCAAAAACCTAACTTTCACAGATAAACTCCAAAAAATATAAAACCACTCCCATTAATTAACTCTTGAATACAATTAGAGGTGATTTTGCTATGTTTTGAGTTTTTATTTGAAATATATCGATCTGTGAAGTTTGGTTCTTGACTTTTTATTCTAGGTATAAAATGGATGCAATATATTATTTTTGTACAAACTCAATTTTGTATTTTTATTTACGTTATTATCTACAACTTTCATGTACAAAGTTTCTTCATTTGATGAATAAATAATGAGAAATAAAATAGGTGTCAAAAATGCATAATTAATGCATAAATAAATGAGGTATTTATTGTATTTCTGGCCCTTATCTCCCCCTACTTTATTCCTTGTCGACCAATTCCATTCTGGACTTGGTCTCGGGGTTAGGGTCATAAAATATTTTCAATATTTTATTCCTTTTTCTTTTCTTCTCTTTATTTTATAATTTTGGCATTAAAAACCTTATTTTATGTACAATAAATACAATAAATCCTGAATGCTATTATTTACAAGTTAATGCTATTTTTATGCATTTGCTGGGGTTTTTAAGGACAAAATGATAGAATAAAGAATGATGAATGTAGATTCATCACCTATGAATAGAGGATTGAAATGAAAAATAAAAATAAAACAAAATCCTACGAATCCTTATTTGACTCCTAAAATTACTCCTCTTATGATTACTCTCAATCTAGCTACCTAAATATGAAATAATAAACTACTAAAATCCTAAATTGATCTCAGATTATTTAAAACAAAACAAAATGACTAATCAAACAAAGATGTATTTTATTTGGAAGGCTTGTTAGTTCTTACATCCTTCTTTTCTTTGAATAACTCATATCTCGATGAGTTTCTTGATCATTGATGCAACACGCGGGGCTGTGATTCTCATGAACCCAAATTCATGGTTGAAAAATAAGCATGACATATAAAATGGAGTTTTTGTCAATAAAGTGTGCTTTGGGGAATTGTTATCAATGCTCATTAAATTTTTGTCAACACAAGTGATGTGTGTTGGACATGTGAGCTCACAGTGAGCCATTATGCAATAAATGGTATTGCAATTCACTCCTTATCTGAAATAAAGAATAACTAATTTGCATAATAGGTTCCTTAGTACAATTAGGGTTATGTATCATGGCCATCTTAATGATCATACAACTGTTGATTCAAATGTTGAGAAGATCTTGGAACGTTTTTGTATGGAGAATTCCAAGAAATTCTTCCTTCTCTTAAGACATGGTATCCACCTATCTAAAGGGATGGCTTCTCAAAGTATTGAGGATAAGAAAGCCATGGTTGGATGCCCCCATACGCATCAACTGTGAGAAGCTTAATGTACGTCATGATGTGCGCAAAGCCAAATATCTGCATGTAGTGAGAGTGGTACATTGTTACCAATCCTGCTATGGAGAACACCACTGGAATGCAGTGAAGAACATCTTTAAGCATCTAAGATGCACGCAAGATTACATCTTGGTCTATGGAGATGGTGATCTCCAAGTCTTAAGATACATAGGTTTAGACTTTCAGTTTGATATTGATGACGCCAAGCAACATCAGGGTTTGTGTTCCTATTGAATAATGGTGTCGTGAGCTGGAGAAGCAAGAACTAGGACACTACGATCGATTCAACAACAGAAGCCGAATACATTACCGCATTGGATGTTGCAAAGGAGGCGGTGTGGTTGTGAAGTTCATCCTTAATGTAGTTTCCTCTGATACTCCCATCCTGCTACTCTACGATAACACATGAGCCATAGCTCAGGCGAAGGAACCCAAATGGCATTAGAAGAGCAAGTGTGTGGAAAGGAAATACCACATCATTTGGGAGATTCAAAAGTATGGTGACCTCATCATCACCAAGGTGGCCTCTGTTAAGAATGTTGTTGATCTCCTTACTAAACTTTCAAAAGGTTTTCGACCATCATGTAATTAGCATGGGTTTAAAGATTGTGTCTGAATGGTCCTAAGGGATAGTGGTAGATTGTAGCCATGTGAGCATGAGGCGAACCATTTTTTGCAATAAATATTATTGTAATATTTGATATCAATAAAAGTTATTGCTTTATTTGACTCCCTGTATGAGATTAAATGAATAAATGCACTATAAGGTCCCTTAGTACAATAAGGGTTATGTACCATGGCCATCTTAATGATCATACAGTTGTTGATTCAATGATTGAATCATAGAGACTGGTGCTTGGATGATATCTAAAGAGTGTCTCGGCTTTAATTTATATCCCGGGCAAGTCCGAGGTCGAACATAGGGAGGCAAAGGAACAACTTTGGGGTTAATTCGAAAATTAAGATCTAGATTTCCAATGTGGTTTTTTTTATATTTTTAAAATGCAAAGACAAATGCAAAATGTGATATGCGAGTGAATTAAGACACTAAGAAATCACGCAATTAGGCCAAATTAATTTTAATGTCAAATCAGCTCAATTAAGTCAAATTATATTTTTTTCTAAGATCTTAATCCAGTGATGCATGCAAAACATATTTTTTACAATTTTAGGGGTTAAGACGCAACAACTAAAAATGCATTCTTTTTATGGATATTTTTCGCAATTTTTTAGATAAACAATAAGCAAAAATCATAAAAAAATTTATTGGAATACAAACATGATGCACGGAAGCTACAGTAATATTTTTGGATTTTTTGATATGGATTTTGTAGTGAAAACAGAGTGACGGTGAGTAATTAATTTCTAATAAATCCACGTTATCAAATTAATCAGAGTGCGAATTATCACAAGATAGTATTTATACAAGGAATTCAGGACAGTTGAAATTTCGTAAAAATATGATGTGTGGATTTAATTAGAAATCAAATACAAAAATCACTCCATAATTTATTTCAGGCACAAGACAACTCTATTTTGGATGAAATTTGGATATTAATTCAATCACATTTCAAGGCATCAACTTAAATTTTTGTGGAATTTTTGAAGCAAAAATGAGTGAGATATGAATTTAAGAGCACAAAATGGGTAAAATATGAAATATTTCAGTTAAATATTTTTAATTAATTACCCAAAGACCACAAAAATATAAGGAAATATTCAGATGGTAGACAATTAGTTGCTCAACACAGTGCCATCTTTCATTAAATAAAATGATGCAAAACATGTATCCAAATTACTGTATGAACAGAGGGTTATACGTGTAAATTCCAAAAAATAACTTACAAAAGAAAACATGCACAGGGATGAAATTGTAATTACAAAAACTTAACAAAAAATATGTGCAATCTTTACATAAAATAAAAAAGGTGGACCTTCTTCTCCAGGGGGCACGATGGGGGAGGAACCCAACACGAGGACGGCGGGGCGGCGCGGGGCGGTGCCACTGGGGAGGCGCGGGGCGGTCAGCGTACTCGAGCGGCCGCAGAGGCACCGGAGAGAGGTGGCGGTGATGAGGCGGGTGGCCAACCACGGCTGGAGTTCGTGGCTGCGGCTACTGCTCGAATCTACAGGCGGTGGCGGCTGAGTCGGCAGGGAGGAGCGGAGAGCTGAGGCTCTGGCGGGGCCGCCGCAGCGCGGAGGATGCTGTGCGACGTCTGGAGGCGAGGCGGGTTGCCGGTGGCGACGCCGCCTGTGGAGGAGGGGGGGGCACAGCTGCTGCTGCTCCCGTGTGCTTTTTTTTTAAATTTTTTTATTTTTTTACTGAAAAGTTTCTTTACTGTTGTGATATATTTTTTGTTTTAGATTTTTAATTTTTTTAATTTTCTTAAACAAGAATAGAATAAGATAAGAAAAATGTAAGGACGAGCTTGTGGTGGTGTGACAAATTAATACAAATGGAGGAGGGTGGGTGGTGATATGATGTGTTGAAAAAAAATGCAAAAATGACAAGATAATAAAATGAGAAGAAAAATTACCTACGATGGAGACGGTCGCCTATGATGTGCTCACGAGAGCACGGTCTTCGCTCGAATCGCCGGCGAGCGATGAGCTCGAGCAGCGCGCGGGTGTGGCTGCGATGTTGGCCAAAAAACCAACAGATCTCACCGGAGAGAGGGCTGTCGTCGCTCGACCGCAGTTGTGTCGCTGTCGCCGATTCAACTCTGGGAACTAGGCTCTCCTCACATAAAGATGGATCAAGTGCAAATTGAGGAGGATGGGATGGGATGTATATAAAGAGAAGACATGAGAAGTTATTAAAGTGGTGGAGTTGAATGGAAGGTTGTATTATTAATGGAGTTGAATGGGAGGTTGGATGAAGAATATGGAGTGGAATGGAGGTTATTAAAAAAATAGTGGAGTTGAATGGTGGTTATTGTAAAGAATGGAAAATAAATAAAGGAAAATAAAATGAAATAAAGTAGGCTACTTTAAATACAATAAAATAAAAGAGAAGAAAATAAATAGTGGAGAATTTAAAAAGAAGACAAATAACAAGTACATTTTTATTTGCTTTTCTAATTTATATATTTTGTTATCTTTTTAATAAGAGATATTTACAACAAAAAAATACACTAAAATACTAGAATCAAAATACAACACAACAATGATTTTTTGTATTTTTAGTAATTACGAAAGAATAAATAAAAAAGGGGAAAATAAACAAAAATGTACAATATATACAAAGTACATCGAGGTCCCAAAACCCAACTTTTGCAAATGAGATTCGATTTTAATGAAACCACTTCCATTGGATAGATAATTTTCTAAATTAAACTTTAAAAGTGAGTTTGGTGAATTTGGAGTTCATATGGAGCGGGAATTTGGCCGGGAAGTTGGACTTTATGGCTTTTCTCTTTGGGATCTAGGGGCATTTATTTAAGGTGAAATTTGTTTTATATTTTTGTATTTTTATATACATTTTTATGAACAAGTTAGAGAAATAATTAGCCAAAAAGGAGTTGAAATAAATTATTAAAAATACATGAAGTTTTGGTCTATTTACAGGTGAAAAACTCATTTAATTTGCGGCCTTTTATTGTTAATTTATTTTGTACAATCTAATATACAATAATTAATGTGTTTTTATTTACAAGAGTTATTTTGTTAATTTATTGATTTTATAGACATTTATTTGGGATTTTACGCAGGGATTTCGCTAAGATCAAGATATTGAGATGATGAATCGCGGATTCATGAAGGACTCATCAAGCACTGTCAAGTGATAGTTAAGAGATGACCAACCTGAGAAGGATATGGAAATCCTTCTCTAAAGGATGCTATATGACCGACCTCTTGAAGCCGGACCTCTACATAGGAATAGAGATTCGGATGTGTCAGATAAGTTAGGTCAAAGAGTTGATTTAACGAGATTGAGATAACCAAGACCTATGTCGTATACTATCATGACATAGGAATGTATCCTCTGACCGAAGATAGATGTATTGCTATATGTATGAGTATGTACATTTGGCAGATTGTTAGGTTGATGATCTAATCAAGGTCTATACACTGGCAAGCTAGTAAAAATACGAGGGCATATGAGTAATACGATCTCTCAAAGGGATCATATAGGTTCACTATTGAACTGGAAGACATGAGCTCACTCATCAGGTATTGGGACTAATCAAATTCCTTGCATGGTAATTTTTCTTTTAGAAGCATGACAAGAATTTCTAGGTATGATATATGTTGTTGGAAATCATATGGCCGATACCAACTCCCGATAACTAAATGAGAATCTTAATGATAAAACCATGAAGAAAACTGTCTAAAAGTGTCTAAAAACTTTAGATTTATTCTAGGTCTTGCAATTACAGGATGTACGGATATTAGGAATACTCGAGGGTGATGTGATCGTAAATAATTGTATAACCATGACACTTCCATTCCGAGGGAGTGATGAAACATGTTTGGATTTTAGTGACTCCTTTCAGTAGCAAAGTAGTCTAATCTTAATCCAAAGGTTGGATATTGATCTGAATATGACTCCAATGCAATGAGAAGATTAGATTTACAGTTTTAATTTAATCAAATATCTTTGAGAGGTCTCCAAGGTCAGGATTTGAGATATGATCTCAACATCCAAGTCAATATACATGGACCGTACAATCGCCCTGTCCGTATCTCCAAGTATCGGTGGAAAAAGCACATTATTTCTGAAAGAGTTTGGGATTAATTACACTGTTGAATAATGTATATGAGCATTGGGAATTTGACAATTAAATACGATTTATCTATCATGAATAATATGATTTAAATTATTTAGAACACATGAAAATCGAAACCCAAGATAATTAAATATGATCTAATTATCAAGGATATGAATAATATGGATATCACTATCCATATTAATCATATGTATTATAAATGTGATTTATAATATATTAGAGAGTTAACTGTAAATAATATGTATGAATTAAATGTTGATGTGAATTGGATTCACATTGAACAATTAACTAAAAACACAATTTACATTTTCTTTTTGGATGTGTGAATGTGATTCACAATTTTTAATAGCATGATTGAAATTTCATAAGATAATTTGAAATTATTTTTTTGAATTAATTTGCAATAAAAAATGTTGCAAATAATGAAGGGTTATGTGAGAAGTGTCATCTCACATAATTTGAAGAGGAATGCACCTTCCAATTGAGGAGGGTGGATGGATACCCTTGAGTCCTAAATCAAGGTGGTCATCCACCACCTAATTGGAAGGAGCACTGCCTCCTTCCTAGTCCTTCTATGTACATTGATTTGATTGAATTAAGTTATATTGATGATTATTCATTATATTAATTTTAATTTAAATTAATTGTTGTTGTAAATTTGTACAACAAAATCATGGCCATTGAATAAAAACAGAAATCAATCTAAACCATTGATTTTGTATAGTACATGGATTGTGATCCGTGGACATCCAAATTGTTATAAAAGAAGAGGCAACCCTAGCTCTTTTTTTACACAATAATTTGCAAGCTCTCTCTTCCTCCCATTCTCATCACATCCTCCCCTCTCTCTCAAGAGTGGTCATCACCTATTGACCTAGATAGACTCAGTGTCGTCGCTACACCGTCATGTTGCTGCTTCGACCGCTCATGGATCTCTGTATTCCTCGGTGCTCCTTGCATGTGAAGAAGACATCGAATTTCGTGAGACAAAAACATGAGATTCATTACTTGGATCTTTATCTTCGATCGCGAGAAGCATGCGTTTCATCACCGCGCTCGCAAGCACCTCCTTCATCGGGCCGGACTTGAGACAACTAGTCTCTTACTTCAGAGACTTCGATCGCAACCACGCTTCAAGATATCTTATTTGTGATCTTGATGAAACGATTCAATAAGTGTTCTTGAATCATGTGGTTTCATCACTTTGAATTTTTTTAAATTATGCTTCCCGAGCATTAATATGATTAGTCGCTCCCGATCACATATGATGCAATCTTCACACTTCCGTGATGCTCTAAGGCCTAATCCCTAGCCTTCAGAGATGCACTCCTAATTCAAATAAATGGTTGAGAATTTATTGTAAAAAATACAAACAACAACTAATTAAATTTAAAAGAAAATAAATATGTTGTAGAAAATCGTAACATATTTAGTTTAAATTAAGCCGGGATTCTCGTGAATGGAATATGACTAAGACTTCACCTTCCATTAAAAAGGAAAGGAGAAAGCCTCTTTCCCTTTTAATCAAGGTGGACGACCACCCTTGATTGGAGAGAAATCTCTCTCCACTCATAATGTAATATTATTACATTAAATATTAATACATGGAATCTTTTGTCAATAAAATATCACCAAATAATTGTTACAAATTATTTGTGAGAATTGCAAACAAAATCATTGAAAATTATGAATCAAATTCAACCACCCAATAAAATGTAAATCACATTTACAATTAAATGTAAAATGTGAATCCATTTCACGTCAACATATAACTCGTAAATCCTATTTACTATATCCCTCTATTATATTATAAATCACATTTATAATATTTATGATTATTATGGATAGTAATATCCACATTAATCACATCTTTGATACTTAATCATATTTAATTATCTTAGATGTCAATTCTCAAGTGTTAAAATAATATGAATCATATTCATATCATTCATGATAATTAAATCATATTTAATTATCTTAGACAACCATTCTCATGTGTCCAAATAATATGACTCATATTCACATTAATTATGATAATTAATTAATATTTAATTATCCATTTCACATTCTCAGATATATTATCAAAAATTGAATTATTCTTGAACTCTTTCAAGAACAACGTACTTTCTCCGCGGATACATGGAGATAAGTACATGGCAACTACACATTCTATGAATAGTGACTTGGATATTGAGACCATATCTCAAATCCAGATATCGAGAACCTCTCATAGAAGTTTGATCAAATCAAAATGTAAATCTAATCTTCTCATTACATCTAAATCATATTCCGATCATTGTCCAACATTTGGAATAAGGTTGGTTTACTAATCTACTGAGAGAAGTGACTAAAGTCCAAACATGTCTCATCACTCCCTCGGAATGTAATTGTCATGGTTATACAATTATTTATGATCACATCACCATCTAGTATTCCTAATACTCGTACATCATGCATACTGGAAGACCTAGATTAAACCCGAAGTATTAGATCATATTTGAACTATCTTCTTCAAGGTTTTATCATTAAGTTTCTCATCAGATCATTGGGAGTTGATATTGGTCATATACTTTCCAAAAGCACATATCATATCTATAATTCTTCCAAGCTTCCAAAGCAAGATAACCATGCATGAAATTTGATCCCAATATCTTATGAGTGAGCTCGTATCTTTCGATTTAGTAATGAACCTATGATCCCTTTGAGAGATCGTATTACTCCCATGCCCTCGTATGCACACTAGCTCACCGGTGTATAGACCTTGATTAGGGCATCAACCTAACGATTTGCCAAATGTACATACTCAGACATATAGTAACACATTTGTCTTCAATCAGAGGATGCATGCATGTATCATGATAGTATACGACATAGGTCTTGGTTATCTTGATCTTGCTTAAGAAAACTCTTTGACTTAACTTATCCAACACCTCCGGATCTCTATTCCTATGTAGAGGACCTGCATCAATAGGTTGGTTAGATATCAACCTTTAATGAAGAATTGCCATCTTTTTTTCAGACCCTTTCTTAATAATCATTCGACAGTACTTGATGAGCCCTCAATCTAACTCTTTAGATATCATCCAAGCACTAGCCTCTATAATTCAACATTTGAGTCAACAGTTGTATGATCATTAAGATGGCCATGGTACATAATCTTAATTGTACTGAGGGACCTATTAAGCAAATTAGTTATTCTTTATTTCATATAAAGGAATGATTTGCAATAATATTTATTGCATAATGGCTCGTCATGGGCTCGCATGTCCAACAATCTCCCACTAGCCCAAAGAGACATTGATGGGTGAATTTTTAAACCCACACTCATGTATTAATTATAAGCTATTTAGAAAAATAGCTTGGTAAGCTGACCAATCACTCTTTTCCCGAGAGACTATGCCAAGTCCTTTTACGGTACTTGCATATCTCCTAGTAACAATGTTCACATCCAATGCGAATGTTGTATCTTATGCAACCTATACTCAATCTTGTTAAAATAGTTACAATGCCTTTGTCACTATAAATCCGAAATTATTATAATTAATATAACCAATAAGAAGTTTTTATTATCCTTATTAGAACACCCTTATGTCTAGAGTGACCTTAGACTAAGGCATAGTCTTATGTCTTATAAGGCATTTCTAGGGATGGAAGGCCATATCGATATCGATATCATTTCAATAACGTGTCGATCCGATATTTCGATGATATATCAGTTATTACCGTCAAAATATTGCATGTATCAACATACTTTTGTGAAGGAAAGGCATAACAAGGTGGATATATTGCCACATCGATAATGATATCGGTCTCATCACGATATCAATATACAAGCGATATATCGACGATATATCATGATATTTCCTTCCATGTATGTTGGTAAGATCTTTTAGATCACTATATATCAAGTCTTAAGTTTTTAAAGACAAGACTTTTAGAACACTATCTCAAAAGTCTAATTATCTTTGAAGAGCTTGTTACTGCAATGAAGTGTTTTATCTCCATAGTAGGATTAGAAACAATTTACTACTCCCACTGCATGACAAACATCTGATTTTTGTACACATCCAGTATATATACCAGGCTTCCCGTAACTGATGCACAAGGGAACACAGCTTTAGGATCTACATCGTCAAACACTTTGAGATGCTATCTCCTCATATAGGTCAGTACTATATCTTAAGGAAATGGAGCCTTCCTTGGTTTTTTTGAAAATGGAATATGCCCAAGATGCACCTCTAATGTGATGGTCCCAATGCCCTCTTCTCTTGTCTTCTGAGCAACTTCAAAAATAAGATCTAAGAGGTATCCTTGAGATCTTTCATCGCAAGATATGGAACAACCATAAAAAAACACTTATTATTGTTCTTTTATAACTCCAAATGATTAGGATTTTATCTACATTTAGCATGTTGAATACAATTGCACTCCCACTAAGCTTCACATGATTCACCAAATCCTGTAGGAAATTACAACCTTTATAACTTCAATAAATATGACATTCAGACTACAAGAAGCTTATTTGATTCCATAGATGGAGTTCCTTCGATTGCACACCTTGCCTTCCTTAACTATAAAGCCCGGGGGCTACTTCATATGAATATCCTCATTGAGGTATTCATGGAGTAATACAATCTTAACTTCCATCTTGTAGATGTCATAGTCAAATTGTGTAACTTTAGGTAGCAATGCAATGACGGGTTTAAGCATGGACATTAGAGAGCAAGTCTCCTAGAAAAGTGATGTCTTCTCTCTGTGTGTAGCTCTTGGCTACGAGCCGTGCTTTGAAGGTCTCTACCTTCTCATCAGGTTCCCTCTTTCTCTTGAAGATCCATTTACACCTAATTGGTAGGGTCCATATACAACAATTGTGTATGAAGTCTACTTTAAACTTTGTTGCTAACATCCATCTTTCCTTGTCATAATCTTCAAAAGCTTCATATCATTATCAGACTTATCTAGCACATGGAATCCATACCTTCTAGGTGGTCTTACCACCCTCAATCTGATTTTAAGAGGTATGGATGTTTCGTCTTCAATTATCCTTTTAGTTTCCGGTATTAGGAGCCTCGTTATCTTCTTGGGATTCAATTAGTCCTTTTACTTCATTCTTATCTTGACTCAACAAAGTCATCCTCTAAATATTATATCCTTAGAGATGAAATCTTTTAATAATCTCAAGGTCGTAAAGTAGGTATTAAATACCATCCTTTATATTCCTAATGAAGCAACACTCTCAGGTGCTAGATTCCAGCTTACTTGCATCCATGTTATAATAATGGACCAAGCAACTCTAAATCCTTAAGTGTCCAACTCCAGGCTTGGTTCCAAACCATAGCTTATGAGGGTTTTTGGGTTCAAATTTGCATGGAATCTTATACATTGCAGTCTCTACTGCATATACCTGGAAAACAATAGGTAACTATGCTTAGATTCATCATTGACCAAATCACGTCACAAATGATTCAATTGTATCTCCCTACAACTTCATTGAGTTGAGGTAAATTAGGAGGAGTGATATAAAAGAAACATTCCTTTCTCTATAAGGTATTCTTTTGAATTTATCTGATAGGTACTGGCTACCTTTCTCAAATCAAATTCTTTTCATATTCCTTTTAACTTTGGTCCACAACCAAGATTGTGAAATTTTTGAATATTTCAAAGGTTTCTAGTGAAGAAATATCGCACCATGAATAATCATTAATGGATATAACATATCATTGATGTTTATTATGGCATAGGGGGTCCATATACATCAATATGTATAAGGTCCTGAATACCTTGACATCTTACAACAATCCAGAGAAGAGTGCATCGGATATTTTAACTTTGAATACAATATTCAAAAGCACATAATATTTGAACTTTTAGACAATCTAACAATTCCACCTCTTATTAGTCTATTGATCTTATCAACAAACATATGTCCAAGTCTTGATGCAAGATCATTATCAAATGATCTTTATCCTCCTATTGATCCTTTAAGGTTTATATTTCTAGATTAGAAATGTTATTCAACCATTCATTAATACTCTAATTTAGTACAATCCTCTAAATGTTTGATTACTATCTGAAATATATCCATCATAACTCTTTATGACATGTATATTACAAAATGTATGTCCATTTCTAGCACGTTTAGATATAAACAATGAATGCATTCTAATATCTAGGTCATAGAGACATTCTCTAATGCTGAGGGCTCTCCTATTGAGAATATACATTCTATCTATCCAAAGAAGATTGTTGCAACAATTACATCAACTCTCATGTGGATGACTATCAAACCTTAAGACCAAATTTCCAATCTTCTAAAAAATATGCAACCAATTGCAAATGTTATTAGAAAAATAAGATACAAGTATCAAACTTTAATATTATCTAATAATTAAGTTAATTTCAATGATGATATGTAGATGTAGAATAATCTGATGTATTATCTGATTCATAAGTTAATTTCAATGATGATATGTAGATGTAGAATAATCTGATGTATTATCTGATTCATTCTCTAAGGATTCTGGATAGTCTTGATAGTCATACTATCGGTATATCAACTTGTTATAGTATTGGCATTCATCCAACTCTTTGGATGTTATGTGTGTGGAAGTCACAAAAGTATAGTCAACTCTTTGACTTTCCTTCTTACTTGGTTCCGACCCATGCTTCCACTGTGCTTCCTTAATATATAAACAAAATTTGCTTAAGATAAATGATCTCTTTAATCGAACATGTTCTCAAGGGACTTCAATATAAGAATATTTCAACATTTATACATGCCTTATCTATTCATACAATATGAATATTATGAAGCTTCATGAAAGACTTGAGTATAGATAGTAGAATGATGACACTCATCATATCTACATGCATCTTAACTCTTAAAGACTTTGGTTCAGGTAGGTACCCAAATATTTTGAGTACATCATCTCCTATGAAGATACCATCTTGTATAATGCAATAAACTGTGCCATTCATGATTAAATGTTGAGAGCACATATGTTTACCAAAACACTTCTTCAGTTTTATAAGGATTTTGACAATTACGATCACCACTGATACGATACTTCCAAAGCACATTTGATAAGAGATCAAGACTATAGAAACACACAAACCATAAGTTGTTGTCCTATTGTCTATTTAATTGTCATTCATAATTATTTTGAGGAAACTTGCACATTTCAACTACATACATTATGTGTCCAACTGCAAGTACTACATCTTGATCATGGATCCAATCCATGATATTATACTGGTTATGATTGAGTATAGCTTTGAGCGGGTTCAATGAAAGTTATCTAAAATAAGATGATTTGCATAAATATATTTTACTTTGATTAAGGATTTTATATCAAAGTTGTCTTACCTTTTAAACTCTGAAAGTTCATTCCCTTATTCACTTTCAAAGTAAGAGATATACTCATTGTTCGCTGGCAAGATCTGGGATCTCTTTCTACCTTTGTTACATCCCAATTATATGAAAACTTGCAACTTGGGTAAAAAAAGTGAGAACTCATTCTGCCTTGCAAAGTCCAACTTGCATTTCCCAATTCGGTCTTTAATAACCGAGCCCCCCACCTCTAAGGTGATGTTGACTCATTTTTAATTAAATCAACCGTCAACATGAATAGCACTCTCTACGCGCAATCTAATACTACCTCAATTATATGCGGATCAATATTGGGGTCACTACGTATGGTCTTACTCTTTCGAGAAGTGAAGAGCATGTTCCATGTGCGCTTGTATGTAGGAGTTATCACTTCGAACATGCATTCTGACATACAATCCATGATAATGGAAACATTTGCCTTAATAGGAGACCATAGATGTCATTTATATGATCCTCCATATCCCATTCAAATTTAAATTAATTATTATAAATCATATTTACGTAATTAATTCTTTCAAAGGAATTACATCTCTATTCATAATAGAGTATTTATTCTAATTATATCTAATTAATTTAATCACACTAAATCAATTATCAATCCAATAAATCAACCAACAAACAATTAGGGTTTGCTTAATATCACCATATAATATCATGCTCACAATATATATTATTCTTGAGTTCTAGTATTTTGAGTATAATTTGATTACTCATATCACCCTATCATCGAGATGGATCAAGCCAGATCAAATAGACAAAGATAATAGAGAGTGATTCCCCTCCAAATGCTGCGGAGGATGATAATTAAGTAACACATTAGCATGTCTACAGCCTAGACACCGTCACCATAATGACTCAAGAACAATAACCATTGGATCAATGTACTTGCGATTTTATCAATCATTCCTTTGATGATCAACATTATACCATATAGTAATCTCTCAAAAATCTTAAGTATATTAAAACAATTTTGAGATCATAAATTTCTAATCATATTAAGCAAACATGTTGGTTTTGCATGTAAAAGTTGTCCTACAACTATTGTAGGATAAACTAGGGTTTTTGTCATGAAACGCTTATTCATTGGTGATTGATGTGTAATCTAATATTTCCAAAATAAATATTAAGCATAAATTAATCATAAAAAAATCATAATCTCCTTGTTTGACATTGAATGATAAACAAATTAAAAAAGTAATTTTGATGATCCAATCATCATCCGACCCATCTCCACTAAATATCGAATATTTAGGGCAAACAGAGTCAGAATCATGCGAAATAATATCATCTGATTTGATGGTTTAATTCTCTACTTAATTAAAGTGTTTATTTCATGTTTCATGATGGAAAAATAGTAGCAAAAAATTAGTTTATTACAAATCCATGAATACACGCAAAAACAATGTGGCTGTGGGATTTTTTCGAATTTTAATTTATACACCTTTGGTGGAGACAATTAGCTAATGTTTTGGGAATATTTATAGACATTCTAAATACGTTTAGTTATCCAAACAAATCTCTAAAAGTGTATAAACAAGGGCTTTTCATACTAGTAAAACAATTCGAAACATGCATCAAATGCAAAACAACGAGTCCTCATGCACCTGTTATACAAAACTTGTTCACCTAGGGTTTTTGATCACATCCAAGACCATTGAGCAAGGTACTAATACCACTTGAAGGTTAGGGTTTAGACCTTAGCACATCATGGAAGCATGTAGATCGCATCTAAGATCTAGGGTAACTAGTCATACTAGTTGCACTGGGTAGAGAAATTTATAATTTTTAAATAGATGAAACCGCATGATATGAGAACACTTCTCAACATGCTTCATAAAGATCACAAATGAGTCAAAAGAATACCACTTGAAGCATGATTGCAAAAGCTAATCTCTAAAGTAAGAGAGTCTCCTGTCTCAAGTCCGATTCAACGTAGAAGCACTTATGGGCACGTAGATGACACACGAAGCTCCCACAATCCGAGTTTATGATATGAAATTGGAATTTCCTGATTTTGACTCAAAAAAATCCATATCCTTCTTATCCTTCTTCGTGAGCAAGAAGCATTGAAGAAGATGGAGATATGCGAGCAGTTGATCCGATAGCACAATGGCGTTGCAACGATGGTGACGTTGTCAACAACCCTAAAGTTGACGATCGCTAGGGTTTAATAGAGGGAGGCTATGCACATGTATGAGAGATAGAAATAGAGAGAGAGAGAGTGTGTGTGTGAGAGAGAGAGAGACTTTATTTCTCTCCAATTGTATATGTGTTGTATTGTAAAAAGAAAAGACCATGTCTACCCTTTCTTTTATACTAAATTGGATGGTGGAGATACACTCCTAATTCAAATAAATGATTGTGATTTTGTTGTAAAAGTTTACAACAACAATTACTTTAATTTAAAAGAAAATAAATATGTTGTAAATAATCTTAACATATTTAGTTTCAATTAAATCAAGATTCTCATGAATGGAATACGACTAAGTCCCCACCATCCATTAAAAGGGAAAGGAGAAAGCCTCATTCCCTTTTAATCAAGGTGACGACCACCCTTGATTGGAGAGAGAAATCTCTCTCCAATCCTAATGTAATATTATTACATTATATCTTAATTCATGGAATCTTTTGTCAACAAAATATCATCAAATAATTATTGAAAATTATTTGTGACAATTGCAAACAAAACCATTGACAATTATGGATCAAATTAAACCACCCAATAAAATTTAAATCACAATTACAATTAAATGTACAATGTGAATCCAATTCATATCAACATATAACTCGTAAATACTATTTACAATAATCTCTCTTCATTATATTATAAATCACATTTAAAATATTTATGACTATTATGGATAGTAATATCTGCATTAATCACATCTTCGACAACTAAAGCATATTTAATTATCTTAGATGTCAATTCTCAAGTGTTCAAATAATATGAATCATATTCATATCATTCATGATAATTAAATCATAAATTATCTTAGACAATCATTCTCATGTGTCCAAATAATATGAATCATATTCACAATATTTATGATAATTAAATCATATTTAATTATCCATTTCACATTGCTAAGATATATTATCAACAATCAAATTATTCTTGACCTCTTTCAAGAACGATATGCTTTCTCTACAGATACTTGGAGATAAGGACATGAAACTGCACATTCTATGTATAGCGACTTGGATATTGAGATCATATCTCAAATCTAGATTTCGGGAACCTCTCATAGATGTTTGATCATATCAAAACGTAAAACTAATCTTCTCATTACATCTGAATCATATTCAAATTAATGTCCAACATTTGGACTAAGATTAATTTATTGATCTACTGAGAGGAGACACTAAAATCCAAACATGTTTCATCACTCCTTCGGAATGTAAGTGTCATGGTTATACAATTATTTATGATCACATCACCCTCGAGTTTTCCTAATACTCGTACATCCTGTATATTGGAAGACCTAGATTGAACCCGAAGTATTAGATCATATTTGAACTATCTTCTTCATGGTTTTATCATTAGTTTCTCATTAAATCATTGGGAGTTGGTATTGATCATATACTTTCCAAAAGCAAATATCATACCTAT
The DNA here is from genome assembly GCA_037367405.1 of Ottelia alismoides. NCBI lineage: Eukaryota > Viridiplantae > Streptophyta > Magnoliopsida > Alismatales > Hydrocharitaceae > Ottelia > Ottelia alismoides. The sequence goes on from JAZKJV010000603.1 coordinate 719,730, forward strand.
AATTTCTGCCAAGCTTCCAAAGCGAGATGACCATGCATGAAATTTGATCCCAATATCTTATGAGTGAGATCGTGACTTTCAGTTTAGTAATGAGACTGCATGATCCCTTTGAGAGATCGTATTACTCATATGACCTCTTATGCACACCAACTTGTCGGTGTATAAACCTTGATTATGTCATTGATAAATATGTGATTAATCACTCTAATTAGCTGAAAATAGAGCTTCACCCCAAGAATTTAGGTTCATTTAAATAATAACTTCATAAAATTAACTTTCAGATACCTGTAAATAATTTGCATAAATTAACACTACATATTGCATTCATAGTCATCCATGCATTTTCACCTAACTTCATGCATTTTTAATTAATTCACGCTAACTCTAATTGATCTCAAACCACCTCTAATGTGTACATATCACTAACCTTAACCTATGAAAAATTCTAAAAAAGGATAACTTGCAATATGATAAATAATCTCAAACCCTAAATTCAGACTAGATGCACTAAAACATTGATATCTTTCTCATACAGTATCTGATTTCACTCTACTCACTTTTAAAGTACTATACATTCAAATAACTTCAAAACAAGATCGATTTCATAAAATCAGAGCTCCTTTGTGAAAGTTGGGTTTTGAGCCTCTTTTGTGCATTGTGCATTTTTGTTGATTTTGACCTATCATTTCATGTGCATATTTCATTCATTCTAATTATCTTCTCTTCCATTTATTTAATTTATTCATTATTTTAATAATTTACATAAAAATCAAAATAAAAAAAATCAGAAAAGCAATTAGAATGACCAATTCTGACTTGAGCCTTCTAACCTAATTCATTTGTACGTAATTAACTTCTCTAATTTTTCTGACCTATTCCTAACTAATAAAGTTCCAAAAAATATCATTTGAGTCCATTTCATCATTTCATATAATGTTTGATTTTTTCATGCATTTATTTATCATCAAAAAATCAAATAAAAATTGCAAAACTATAAAAAGAGTATTTTATTTACATAAAATATCATAAAAAAATCATATATTGCACGTATCATTTCATTAGCACTTGAGTCCTTCTTAAACATTGTATATCATAATTAGATGCACATTTTTTGTGTTGAGAACTTTTGCATATGAGTCCATTTATTATTTTTAATGTATCTATCTCAATATTTTAAATCATGGTTAATAGTTGGTCAACGTGTGCCACATGGCGCGCACTTATTGAGCCACCTGGCGTTGGTCTCTCTCAGTTTCTCTCTTCATGTGTTGTGCATGTGACCCTCCTTGTCCAGTTCTCCCTCCTCACGTGCTGTGCACATGCCTACATCTCCTCGTCTCCTCATGTGCCGGGCACACGAAGTCATCTTCCGCCCCTCCTCTGTTGCACCGCCTACTCGTTGCCGTCATCCTCCGTTGCTCCCAATGAAGGAGCCCCTGCACTTCCTCTATCCTATCCCCTGCAACGCCCTCCACCATCTCTAACCCCCTCTCCCTTATCTCCTCAACCCAAAGACCTGCAACAACTTCCCCCTTATCTTATCCCCTTAACTGTTAGAAACCCAAAGACCCAAGCCTTTGCGTCTTTCCTCCTCTATCCCATCCTCGTAACTACCATAAACTCGCTTGCCTCCACCTCTTCCCCTATTTAAGACCCTCGTCGGTCATCCGTAGCTGAAATATCCACCGACTGCCATCATCTCCACCAAGACGAGAGAAAGAGTGAGAGCTAGAGGAGGGTTGGTGACAGAAACCCTCCCTCAGGCGACAATATCCCCAAGGCGTGGTCCACGATTCATTCCATGCTATTGCACCCTCTAGGAGCAGCAGAGCTCCACCGTGCTCCGCCCGCAGTGAGGCGAGGACCAGAGAAGGCATTCACAACCACTCCACCGGATGACCTCATCCTCCTCACCTTCCTCATTTTCTCTGTTCATTTTCACTTCATGCTCACCGTTCCCTTCTATTCTTCACCCATTGATCATCATTGCAAATCCCCTGCATCATCCGTGAATTGCCTTCACCTTCTCTCATCGCCTTCTATTCTACCCTACGCATCCTTCCATCCCCAATGCTCCGCCCTTCCACAACCATGTACAGAGCTTCCGTTAATCTTCTAATCATCATGAGTAGCCAGTGAGATCAAGACCTTCAGTCGCTCATCGGAAGACAGAGATCTTCAAGGAAGAAGGCGCTCCAGCCCAGAATGCGTAGTTCCCATTCGATCAAGAACATGAGCAATCTGGATTGTCCAAGGCCGCCCAAATCTGGGACATCACATCAATCATCATTGGATGCATGGGATCATTCCGAGCCTTGCTCCAAGCCTAGTGCCTCGAACATATCCAAAGCTACTAGAAGCAAACACAGAGGCTCGTGCCGAGCCACCAACCACACTCGAGCCTACCCCACATGCATCGCACATGCCCGTGGGAAATTTGTGGTTAAGACCCCAAAGCTTCTCAGAATTACCAAAAGGTCTAGGTCACGTACGTTGCGCTTGTGACCTAGGCAAATTACGCAGAAGCCCCTCCAGTTCCAGGAAATTACAAGTACACCCCCGCCAAGGGTAATTTACATAAGAGCTTAGTCAATTTCTCAAAATTACAGAACATTCCTCTGTAGGGGTATATTTGCAAGTATTTTATTTATTTTATTTACATATAGGTCCATGAACTTCAATTTCTCATAACTTGAACATTTGTTATTAGATTTTTATGTTCTTGGCATCGTTTTGATCCCTGATTCATTGTCTATTATATAGAACACTGAAAGTCTACTTTTGAGATAATTTGACATTAATTATTTGAGGAGATCATTTATTATATTGTGGGCACAATTATTCTTGATATTAATTTATTTTATTGCTCAATAATTTGTGATTTAATAGGGGATTTATTTGGGAGATTCTTTTGAGAATAATTGAACCATTAATTAAACCAAAGGGGAGGGTTCTCGAATTTATTTGATTAGCTTGAATCAGTCGCTTGTTGGATCTCAAGCATCTATTTTGATCGCTTCACATTCACCTTCATCTTTGCATAATCATTTCATTACATTATTACATCATTTAAACCATAAAAAAATTATATTTATTTTATTTATTCCCTCACATCGCATACCATTATTTTCTCTGCTTTAAAAATAATTTTGAAAATTCGTGCATCATATTTCTTTTTACAATTAATTACGTTTAAATAAAATCTTTAAAAAGCTGAAAAAATAAAAAAATATCAAAAATATTCTTCCTTTGAAAACCTAATTTCTAGATTATTTAAAGATTAATTCTGAACCCTCCTTTTGCCTCCTTGAGTTCGACCCTAGGACTTGCCTAGGTTAAATAAACAATAAACCATTGTTGCGTTAATTGATTACTTACTTGTGGTTATTTCTTGATTAATTCTAATTACCCAACTACATCACGACAACATATATACAACCGCTAATTTGCAACAATTAATTTGGGTAAATATGGGATCGTCAGATGGCACCATTTTCGGGTAGCAAATGACTTAGATTTTTGTCTAAAAAATTTGAAGTTAGGTTTTCTACATATCCGGGCACTCTGACCATCGAGCCTCATCACTGTAAATTTTCCATTTTTGTTATTTTCCAGCATTTATTTTATTTCATTTTATTTTTCTTATTTTCTTAGCATTTATTTTCTTATTTTTATTATTTATGTTAACTCTCTTATATTTTCTCTCTTATTTTTCGTGCGAGATACCCAGCATACGTGGAGCAGTTTTCTGAGAAATTGATGCATCTTGACTGCCACCAAGAAAGCTGCATTAAATTTAAGATCAAGTCGAGTCATGAGAGAGAGAGAGAGAGTAGAGTTTAGGTTTTTTATTTTTTTAAGCATTTTTATTCTTCTATAAGTTGTCAGCCCTTTGCAACCGACCCCTCACAGAGTCGCCAACGATCACCGATGGATCTCATACCTGAGAAGTTGGTGCGTGACAGTGGGGAGGAAGAAAGCTCCAGTCTCCTGAATTGTGGTTCCTTACAGGAGAGATTTCTCTGTCAGCAAGGAGACAGAAGTGCGGGGGGAGAACCAAGAATGTGAAATGTAAGATCATGAGGAGGAAATGGAATTGCCCCTAATTTCTCTGGCCAAACGAATCCCTCTCGCTCCTACTCTTCCCCCCTTGGAGAGCAGTGCGTGTTCAATGCGGCTAACCTCGAGATTTAGAATTGGAAATCTATTGCTCACTCTAATTCCCAATTAAGATATTATATTACATTAGATTAGATTAGATTAGATTTATTTGTTTTATAACTTTGATTTAATTATTTGAATGGTCCCGATCTCTTTGATAATTCAGTTTGTTTGAAAAGTAGCTATAATGCAATATTTATTCATTTAGCATAGTCAATCCAGAGCATGGTTTAGAAATTTGGACAGGAGCTTAGGCTACGCCGGTTCGACCAGTTCTATGTAATGATGAAAATAATGATAAAATAATAATAAAACATGATTCAATCGGTTGGTCCAATTTAATGGAATGGACCGATCGATCTCAAAAGGAAGTGGGCAGTAAAAAATTTTGAAAAAAAATCAAACATGCAAAACCCTCAACTATATATGAAAGATTCATAAAGGTTATTGTTTACATGCATATGCCCTTAGATTATGTATATCCGATTTTCCCAAATCAGAAAACCGATTATATTTAACTTACTCGTTAAGTGAAAGATTCATGAAGGGTATCTTATACATACATATGCACATACACTATATATAGAGAGGAAAAAATGAGGCTGCCCCGCTCTGTTTTTTGGTGTTTTAAAAAAAATAAAAAATAAAGTCATATATCTCGAGAGGGTTGATCTTGTGAGAGCTAAAAGTTGTGAGAGCATGAGAACAATGAATCTGGACCACCAGATTCTGCTCTTCTCTCTCCTCCTGCAATCAATGAGGAGAGAGATGACATAATCTAGTGGTCCAGAATAATTGTTCGCATGCTCTCAAGGTTTTCGATTTTTGGCTCTCACTGGATCAACCCTATATATATTCAACGGGTCCTATGCCCATCAGAGTTGGGACGAGCATCACAAGCTTCAAATCCAAAAAATAGGAACTGATTTTTGTATGAAAATAAAACAAAATCGGTAATTAAAACACTTCTAAAAATAGCTTTACGTTTTTGGAAAGTGGAAAGCACATGTATATGAATGCTAAAACATGTCATTTCATTCCAACGCACAACAATTGTTTCGTTCCAACGCAAGGTGAGAGGTATGTGAATCGTTTTCATGATTTAATCATTTATTTCTATCATAATTTGTTATTTTAATGATTTTTTGGTTATATCGGTCGTGTTTATTTTGGGATCAAAACGAATGAGATGATGAGTTCGGTAATATTTATTTTATGAATATCGTATATTTTTATCATAAGCAATATTTATTCGAGAAGCATTATTGAAATTTGAGAAAGTGGTGTTCATAATATCAATTTTTATTCGTTTTGATACACGATTTGTAGTCCTAATTGATTTTTTATCGAAGGTATTTTGATTTCATATAATAAAAAGTTACAGTAAACACAGTTGTCACTTTTCATGCATTACTTTAAAAATATATTGAATTACTGATATATTACTTGATTTATATAAGATATTTTATGTTACTTTTAATGCGTTGCTTTGAAGATATATTGAATTACTGATTTATTTACTTAATTTACTTATAAGATATTTTATTTTACTATTGCTAACAGAATTGTTACTTTTCATGCTTTGCTTTGAAGATATACTGAGTTATTGCTCCTATATTCATTATTACTGATACAATTTTATTCTACAAGTTACCTAAGTAACTTAAATATTTACTAGTCTTTTGTAATTAGTTATTGATATAGACTTAAAAGTTACTGATTCTTTTCGCAACATGAATTTACTTACTTTTGAAATAATGAATTCTTACTTATATGAATTCTGAAGTTTATCTTACTAATCTCAATTCAGTAATTTATTTAAGTAGCTCATCAAATTACATATGTTCCGCATTGAGTTACTGTTATAAATACAATTCTCGCTTTTCATGTATATATATTTGTCTTACATAGTTACTGATTTATTTTACAAATGTTACTGACAATTTATTATTTCAGGTATGCCAGATGTCCGAACACTTCTTATGTTTCATGGTTGAAAAAAATAAATAATGAAGTATTTATGATCATTGTATACTTATTGATTAAAGAGACGAGAAGAATATCTTTGATAATAATATTAAGAACAAATCATTCTCTAACTAATAAAAGAAATAATTAACAAATACAATTATCAAATAAATAATTGATGTGTAACTATAATTTCAGTAACTAATCACAATGAGTCGGTAATATGGACATGAATATTCAATAATTGTCCATATAACTTCAGTAATATTCCTACTCAATTATCTAGTAATTATTGAGAAATACTAAGCAACTACATCTTCAGCAACAATCATAATGAGTTCAGTAATATGAACATTTGTAATTAGTAATTGTTATATGGACATTTCTAATTTACCTATTCAATAATTATTGTATGGACATTAGTACTATAACTTCAGTGACAATTACAATGAGTTCAGTAAAGTGGACATTTGTAATCAGTTGTTGTATTGGCATTAGTAACTTTGTACAAATGTTATCAGTAAGAACGATTGAAAGACATGTAACACTCAACAAATAACAAGTTACTTATACAGATGTTATCAACAACTTTATACAAATAAAAAACATACATAAAAAGTAACTTTGTATTTATTTCAATGACGTTTGCCATGAAAATCAGTAACTTTATACAAAAAATACATGAAAAGTAACTTTGTATTTATTTCAGTAGCTCAACGTGAATCATAAATAATTTCTTAAGCTACTTATATAACGAAGGGAATATATTTGTATTAGTAACAATGATTGAAGGATAAGTAACATCCAACAAATAGCAAGTAACGTATATAAATTTTATCAGTAATACGAACAATCACAACTCAAAATACCAAATCGTATTTTGATCGCCATCGTAGAAAGGAGGAGATTCTCAAGGGATTTTTTTGGAAAGAACAATGCGACAATTACTGAATACGTAATTGCATCTCAAAAAGGGGAATTAAATTATGAGTAACATACGGGAAGTGGTCATGACAACTCGTTCTTAGCGCTAAAATTTGAAATTAACTAAATTTACTCAGAACCACAAGATCATCATCACACAGATGTCAGACATGCTTAAAAAACTCAAATGGGCACGAGGCTCACTAGATAAGCCCTATATGTGGGTGTGTGTAACTTCAAATGAAATAAAGGCTCACTATTTTCGTGGTAAGTCTTCCATCATGCTCGTTTGATTTTAATCCTCTTACTATAATTAAAGATACATAATTAATTCTGATTTATTAGGTGAAAACCCATTTTGATCTCTTTTTTCTTGCTATTTCCAAATTTAGGTTCCAGCATCCCTATAATTTAGGAAAGCACATTATCTCCAAGTTTCAAGCAACTTAGGGTTTCCTCCCTCCCTTCTCTCGTGGAGGCAGCAATGTCATTCTGCTTCTTATGGTGGCGGTGGAGTCATCCAGCACCTTGTGGAGGTGGTAACATCATCTGGCTCCGCGCAAGCTGATGACATGCTGGTGCTTAGTGCTACCGAAGGCGTACTTGACAACAAGATCCCTGCCTCTGCATTCCGATGCCAATATACTCACGTTCTTCCCCATTTTGTCAACATCATTGAGGGCTCCATCGACATCACTTTGTCCAACAACCACTTCATATGCCACGATCACATCCGTCATCTGATCCATTATCACGTTCTTCACATCTCAACCTATCTTAGTAAATGTTATCTATTTTTTTGTTTATCGATAACACATACAAATATTCTCTAATTGTTTGTTTGGATTAAGTTATATATACGCAAATCGAAGATAAGATCATACGTCGATCGAATATAAGATCCTGCATATCATCATGGCCTTCAACCACTTCAGCAAGTGTAGAATCCAACGCGTGTCAAGATAATTAGCATAGTTGATTTCCCTAAATCAAAGATTGCTTGTAATCCAAGTTGATGTGATTAGTGCATGCATGCAGATGTTGTATGGGCTTTCTCCATGACCTCAACATGGACTACATCCATTGTGAGATGTATGCCATTGGTGGCAACATGAACTCTACCATTGTCAATCAAAGGAACCTATATATTGCACCTATTTGTGCACGATTCCAGGTGCATCTCGACCAAAGGTGGCGAATTCCAAGCACAGTGGAGGCATGGGGTTCTAGGAACCTTAATAGCAAGAGATTTAGGAAGGGGGATACCCCTTCCTACCATAAAAAATGAGATTTTTTTACAAAATTACATTATAATTTAAGTAATGATTCTCTGATTTCGCATACCTCATTTTATTTTTTTATAATTAATATTTGATAAATTGTATTTTTTATTTCAGAAAAAAGGTAAATATTAAAAGTAAACATGAATTTTACAAAAGGATTTTGGTACTTGAAATTATGGAATGTTGCATAAAAGTCTTACAAAGGGAGCATAAATTTTACAAAGGGATGAAAAAAATTTCAAAGATCCATATGATTTTACAAAAGGAAGACGCACATCTACTAAAGGAAGATCCATACAATTCGTAGAATATTTTTTTTACAAATCTCATATTGTCTTTTTAGAAATCTCCAATTGTTTGTTACAAGTATAGATTACTATTTACAATTTCAAATATTTATTTACAATGTATAAATTTCTAATAGTCTACTTTTTGTTGCAGATCTTCACTCAATATTATAAAGCGAGCATGTATTTTTACAATGGAGCGCGAAAAATATATAAAGGAACTCAAAGCAATTACAAAGATCCATACAATGTTGCGCACACAAAAGAAACTACAAATATGTTTAGCATATTACAAAGGATAATACAAAATTCACAAACAAAATTAATAATTTACAAAAACTAATGAATGGAAATGTAAAAAAAGTGTGACTTGAATATTATAAAATCAAATTAAATTCTACAAAATCCTATTTGTATTTTACAAGCATATGCACTAAATTGTATTTTCTGAGAACGTTGTCAAAAATCGATAAATAAAGAAATAAATGAAAATTTCCAAATTAAAATGAGCCTAAAATGGTAATTGGTGTTACTAAATGAAATTAAAATTTAAATGAAAAATAAAATGATCGAATACTCTTTTTGACAAAGCACCATTGGATCGAGATCCAATGGATTACGTTGATGGGTCACCACAAAGGTGGTAAGCCCCAATCTCATTCGAAAGGTACTATATATATATGTGGTTTTCTCGATTCAAAAAACCGGTTCAACTGATCTGACAATTAAATTATACATGGTCCAATTTCTTTTAGTTGATACGAATGTTGATGTCAACACCATTCTGGCCTGTTAGAACCAACGGTCACAACATGTTCAATTTCCGGTCTAGTTTTTGAGACCTTGATCTAAATTGTGTTCTGAGTGCAAGTATTGATGCAAGGAAGAATACTGAAAAAAGATGAGAAGAGATAACATGTGCAACAAGCTTCACTTATTGGGATAGGAACCGAGGTGAGGGATAGAAATCATAAACAAATAACCAGAGGAGAAGGTGTATTGAAGGAGGAAACTCCAAAACTCAATAATTCACAATCTCATAACTTACTTGTTTTGTAAATAATATCCTATGAAGAGAGAATTGAAATGAAAAATAAAAATAAAAATAAAATAAACCTCTATGAATCCTTATTTAACTCCTAAAATTACTCATCCTATGATTACTCTCCATCTAGCTACCTAAATATGAAATAATAAACTACTAAGATCCTAAATTGATCTCAGTTTATTTAAAACAATATAAAATGACTAATCAAATAAATCTGTATTTTATTTGGAACGCTTGTTAGTTCTTACATCCTTCTTCTCTTTGAATAACTCATATCCCGATGAGTTTCTTGATCATTGATGCAACAAGCGAGGTTTTGATTCTCATGCAACCAAATTCATGGTTGAAAATAAGTGTGACATATAAGGTGGAGTTTTTTCGATAAAGTTTGTTTTAGGGAATTGTTATCAATGCTCATCATATTTTTGTAAACACAAGTGATGTGTGTTGGACTTGTGAGCCCATGACGAGCCATTATGCAATAAATGGCATTGCAATTCACTCCTTATCTGAAACGAAGAATAACTAATTTGCATAATAGGTACCTTAGTACAATTAGAGTTATGTACCATGGCCATCTTAATGATCATACAGCTGTTGATTCAAATATTGAGAAGATCTTGGAACGTTTTCATATGGAGAATTCCAAGAATTCTTCCTTCTCTTAAGACATGGTATCCACCTATCTAATGGGATGGCTCCTCAAAGTATTGAGGATAAGAAAGCCATAGCTAGATGCCCCCACACATCAGCTGTGAGAAGCCTAATGTACGTCATGATGTGCACAAGGCAAGATATCTGCCATGTAGTGTGAGTGGAAAGTTGTTACCAATCCTACTATGGAGTATGCCACTGGAATGTAGAGGGTAACATCTTTAAGTGTCTAAGACGGACGCAAGATTACATCTTGGTCTATGGAGATGGTGATCTCCAAGTCTTAATATACATAGGTTCAGACTTTCAATTTGATATTGATGACCCCAAGTAACATCAGGATTTGTGTTCCTGTTGAACGGTGGTGCCGTGAGCTGGAGAAGCAAGAAGCAGGACACTACAACCGACTAAATAACAAAAGCTGAATACATTGCCGCATTGGATGCTGCAAAGGAGGTGGTGTGGTTGTGCAAGTTCATCCTTGACGTAGTTTCCTCTGATACTCTCATCCCGCTACTCTACGATACCATAGGAGCCATAGCTCAGGCGAAGGAACTCGTATGGTATCAAAATATCAAGAATGTGAAAAGGAAATACCACATCATTCGAGAGATTCAAAAGCATGGTGACGTCATCATTACCAAGGTGTCCTCTATCAAGAATGTTGTTGATCTCCTTATCAAACTTCGAAATAAAAGGTTTTCGACCATCATGTAATGAGTATGGGTTTAAAGATTGTGCCTGAATGGTTCTGAGGGCTAGTGGGAGATTGTAAGCCATGTAAGCCCGAGGCGAATCATTTCTGCAATAAATATTATTGTAATATTTGATATATCAATAAAAGTTATTGATTTATTTGACTCCTTGTCTGATATTAAATGAATAAATGCACTATAAGGTCCCTTACTACTGGCCATCTTAATGAACATACATTTATTGATTTAATGGTTGAATCATAGAGGCTGGTGCTTGGATGATATCTAAAGAGTTAGATTGAGGACTCAACAAGCACCGTCAAATGATTATTAAGAGATGATCTCCAATATGAGAAGGAGATGAAAATCCTTCTTTAAAGGATGATAGTTGATTGACCTCTTGATGCAAGTCCTCTACATAGGAATAGATATTCGGATGTGTCAGAGAAGTTAGGTCAAAGTGTTGACTTAACGAGATCGAGATAACCAAGACCTATATCGTATACTATCACGATATACGCATGCATCCTCTGATCGAAGATAGATGTATTGCTATATGTGTGGGTATGTACATTTGGCAGATAGTTAGGTTGATGATCTAATCAAGATTTGTACACTAGCAAGCTGGTGTGTATATGAGGGAATATGAGTAATGCGATCTCTCAAAGGGATCATATAGGTTCACTGTTAAACCGGAAGACATGAGCTCACTCATCAGGTATTGGGACCAATCAAATTCCACGCATGGTAGTCTTGCTTTAGAAGCATGACAAGAATTTCTAGGTATGATATATATGTTGGAAAGCATGTGATCGATACCAACTCGCAATGACTAAATACGAATCTTAATGACAAAACACTGAATAAGACAGTCTAAAGGTGATCTAAAAACTTCCGGTTTATTCTAGGTCTTCCAGTTGCAGGATGTACGGGTATTAGAAATACTTGAGGGTGATGTGATCATAAATAATTGTATATCCACGACACTTCCATTCCGAGGGAGTGATGAAACATGTTTGGATTTTATTGACTACTCTTAGTAGAGAAGTAATCTAATCTTAGTCCAAATGTTGGATATTGGTCTAAATATGATTCAGATGTAATGAGAAGATTAAATTCAAGATCTCGATTTGAGATATGATCTCAATACCCCAAGTCAATATATGTGGAATGTACAATCGCTCTGTCCTTATCTCCAAGTATCCACGGAAAAAGTGTATCATTCCTGAAAGAGTTTAGGATTAATTCTATTGTTGAATAATGTATCCGAGCAGTGGAAAATTGATAATTAAATGTGATTTAATTATCATGATTAATATAAATGCGATTCACATTATTTAGAAACGTGAGAATAGAGATCCAAAGTAATTATATATGATCTAATTATCAAGGATATGAATAATATGGATATTACTATCTATATTAATCATATACTGACGAGCCGCAGACCTACCCTTTGAATGTCAGATTGACTGTTTCGTTGCAGTCGGATAGATCCGCGTCGATAAAAAATTAACCGCACAAATCGATGAATCGTCGAATTAATTAACGCGCGGTTTTATGTTTATTTAGCCTGGGCAAGCCCCAGGTCGACTCAAGGAGGCAAAGGAACAACTCAGGATAATGTTAGAGGGATTAGATTGCGGTTTTCCAAGTGGGATTTTTTTGTGATTTTTTATGCAATAAAAATTCAAAATTCAATGATGCAAATGAACTAGGTTATTGAGAAAATCAACAATATAGCCAAATTTAATTTGAATGTAAAATTAATCCAAATTGACCAAATTATATTTTTCCTATAAACCTAATCCAACCATTAATGCAAAATGTATTTTTTTGGAATTTTTCAAAAATTATAAAAAATTTATTGAAAGATAAACATGATGAAATGAAGTTACCTAATATTTTTGGTATTTTCTGACACTTTGTGATTTTTTATGAATATTTTACTGAAAACAGAGTGACTGCGGGCATTTAATTCCTAATAAATCCACAAAAACGAATTATCTGGAGAGCTATTTATCTCAAGTAGATATTTTAATCAGGAATCCAGAAGATGTGAAATTTCTCAAAAATCTTATTCGTGAATTTAATTAAAAATCAATTACTTAAATCACCCTAGAATTTATTTTATGCACAAGACAACTTTGAATTGGACGAAATTTAGATTGTAATTAAAGCACACTGAAATATATCATTCACAATGTTTTCACAATTTTTGGAGCAATAAATGACTATGTGTGAATTTCAGAGCTTAAATGGGCAAAATATCACTGATATTCAATCTCTGAATTTTAATAAATTATCCGATGCTCACAAAAATATAAATAAATAGCCCAAAGATAAAGAATTAAGTGCTCTACAACACGCTAGTTTTCATTAAATTAAATGATGTAAAATGACTGTCCAATTAATCACCCAAAGTCAAGGGTGTCTTCGCAAGCCAGAGTGAAAGTTGAATGAACTGAAATGTGCCTGAGGGTACTTTTGCAAATTAACAAAATTGATAGACTTAAGATGCAAATGTTACAAAATAAATAAGTAAAAGACTTCTCACCCACGCTATGGCACAAGTGGGGTGGGAAACGACGGCACTTGCGAGGCGACGCTCACGCGTCGACGGCGGCGTGGATGGAGGAGGTGGTCAAGGGGCGGCACGTCGATGGCGGCCAAGGGCGGTGCGGTGCTGCGGTGCGGGGCAGAGGGAGCAGCGGCGCGTGAAGGGGCGGTGGCCTGCGTACACGGTGGTAGACGCGCGGCACGCTGGGCGCGCGTCTGGGAGGAGAGGGGAGATGGCGTCGAGCGGCAACGGAGGCGTGCAGCGGCGGCTGTGCATGCAGATCTGGAGAGCACGGAGGGGAAGTGGGTGGGGCGACGCGGAAGATCTCGGCGATGGCGCTGGGGCATGCACGACGCGCGTTGAGCGGTGACGCCAGCCGCTGAGGGAGCGTCGGTGAGGGCTGCGTGCGGCGGCACACTTGGGGGCGGACGATGGTCGGCACGAGGAGGGAGGTTACGTGGGAGGCAGGTCGCGGGGTGGGAGGGCGGAGGAGTGCGCACGGGACAGTGACCAGGTGCGCTCAGCGTTGGGGAGGCGTGGAGGAGCACCGGCAGTTGCTGGTTGTGGAGCACGACCGTCCAAGGAGACCTGTGGTTGTGGTTTATTTTTTTATTTTTGTTTTTTTTGTTTTTTTAAATAGGAAATGAAATTTGTAGATATGAAGTGATGTTGGTGATGGTGATGTGGTTTTTATGTTGTGGTTTGTGGATGAAACAACAAGGCAAAAAAAGTTGTTAGATAAAATAAATTAAGTAGATGAGGATAAAAAATTTACTTGTGTTCGCCGAAGGTGGAGCCGCGTCGTGCGGCTTCCATCATGACCTCGAGAAGGATGGCAGAGTCCTTCGAAGCTGAGCAAGTCCAATTGGATCTCGCGATGCGGCAATGGTGATGCCGCGGATCTCGCCTTGAGGTTGTCGTCGCTCGACTCGTCTCCTACAGCTGTCACCTGAAGGTTAAAGGGCTCGACCTCACTTCTCTTGAAAATGGCAGATGAAGATGGTTGGAGGAGGGGATGAGAATATAAAGAGGAGGGAGAAGTTATAAAAGAGGTGGAGAAGATGGAGGGATGGTGGAGGGAGTGGTGACTTAGAGTAGGGAGTAAGAAAAGAAGTGGTAAAAGGGGGATAAATAATATAATATAATATAAGTAAAATAAGCAGGCTACTAAAAATAACAATAATTAAAATAATAATAATATAATAAAATCCGAAAATAATGAAAAATAAATCCGAAAATAAAAAATTGGGGTGACATGCGGCGGCTCCAGGAGCTGCCACATGTCGCTCCCAGAAAATCCAAAGATTAAATGTAAAGAAAATAAAAAAGACATAACAAAAGGGATTAAATAAAAAAGTGGTCAACATGAAAGTTGCTCGTCTCGATGAGATCTACAACTTTCGTGAAGGGCCAAAAATCAAAGGAAATGATCTGTACAAAAATATATTTTTGGGTGGTACCTTATAGATATAAAAAACCGCATTTTATCTTTTGTAATTTTTTTGTCATTTTTAAAAGAGAGAAAAATCAAAATAAAATTAGAGAAACTATATAAATAATATTTACAACTTAATCTATTTTTTTGGATTTTTATTAATTAAGAAAATAAAAAGATAAAATAAAGGGCAAAAAGGTCAATATGTATAATATACAAAAGGGGCCCAAAACCCAAGTTTTGCATACGAGCTCCGATTTTAATGAAAGTGGTCTTGTTTTGAGGGTCTTTGAATGTATATTAATTTAAAAGTGAGTAGACCTAATTCGGAGGCTATATGAGAGAGATATGCACATTTTAAGGCTCCTAGTTTCAAACTTGGATTGGGGTTTTATTGGTCAATTTTACAAGTTAGTATTTTTTTGATATTTTTCCTTTATTAGTGTTAGTCATATATACACAATAGAGTTGGTTTTATTTGATTTAGAGTTAATATAAAATATATACAAGCAAGGTATTTTATCTAATATACAGTGAATATTTACAAGTGAATTTGGCTTCTTATTTAATGCAATATGAATACTAAAATGCAGATATTATCAATGCATGCATGAATGCTAATTATGCAATATAAGTGGAAATATGCAGCTAATTACTCAGGAACAAAGCTCTATTTTAAACTTTTAGAGTCATGAATCATAGATTCATCACCCCCTATACTTAATCCTTGCTCGTCCCCGAGCAACTAAAATGAAATGCAAGAGTGAAATGATTTTGGGTTCCATACCAAGGTCATGAACAAAAGTTGAAATTGGAGCTGGACTCGACCTTTGGATTAATTGTGTGGCGGAACCTTATTGGGACCTGAACTTAGGACCTAACAGACTTCAAGTTCCACAAGTCTTCTATTCAAGACTCCTCAATAGTCAGGTCAGAACAAATCCTCAGACCCAAATTTCTGATGACTATGATTCTTACTTGTACCGTGTAAGTGAAATGTAACTCTCCACATCAGAAATGGCTCAGAAATAGCCTCCTCCAACAAGGTAACTCTAGTTACCCAGTCTAGTAACTCTTTCCTCGAAGAGCGGGGTATTCCCTTCTAAGTTCAAGTGTGACCAGCTCAAGAGGAGGGGGTAGAGAAAAGAATGGGCGGTAGCCAGTGTAGCTACCTATCCCGGGATGCCCGACCAGTGTAGCCAAGTCATCCAGCTGCATTTCTTTGCTAATATACATACTCCGACAGGTATTTTGTTTTCACTTGGACCTGTCTGATTTTTTTGGAGTTCTTGCATTTTTTTCTTTTTTTTTTCTTTTTTTGCTTTTTTAACTATATACAAGGTGCAACATGTACATCATGAGTTTTTCCTCTTGAGCCAGTAGACTATCCCTCTTTTGAAGCATTATTGCAACCCACAGCATCCCGTCCTTAGATGTCAACACCACAAGACTAGGTTGAGATGAACTACCCTCCCTAGAGGAGGACGGATGTTTCCACCCGTGTGCTACTCCAAGCTAAAGGATTCTACCTCCTCACCACCTCACCAGTAAAGAGCTACGTGCATTGTGCTTGTCCAAGTTAGGTCATTATCTAAAAGAATCATGCGTGTGCACGAGATATAGACTAATTAAGATGCCATGTGAACATAGACTTGCGGACTCAAAGAATTAAGTCACTTGACCTGAGAAATCTTAACTCCAGTTCCTATAAGGTTCCTCTGAAATTAAGTGGATTAAGATCAAATCAAGTCCATCCTCAATATCTACTCATAACTTGGTTCAGAACCCACTAGCTTTTCACCTTGCATATGCAAGATATGCAGATGATGTGCAGATGACATGCTATGAATGAAATGCAAAGATGATATGCAAGAGTAAATAAGAAGCCTTTATTTTCAACATTTTAGTTTTATTTTCTAGTATACAATAATCAACAAATTTTATTTTGTAATAATATACGTAGTATACAAGTTTTTTTGGGATACATCCTATTTTACAACAAATTTTACAAAAGTATGTTTTACAAGAATTTTTTTTCAATTTTTATCCACCCTGTAATTATTGCATAATATATACAAAAATACGTGATAATACGCGAAAGTACGAGCTATGGGTAAAGTATATATGTAATATATACACGCCCCCTATACTTAGCACGTTCTATGTCCTCAAAGCATGAAAAGCGATGAAAAAGACATAGCTCGTGCTAAGAATAGGAGAGCTAAAATTACAAAATGTATAGAAGTCACACCGTCCCCTATACTTAGGCTCTAGCAGCCTAAGTGTAGAAGAAGATCAAAAATGGGGCGGATGAGGGCAAGAGGGGAAGTGGATGACTATATACACGGTGGGCATCAATCCCCCTTATACTTAGGCTCTGGTCAGCCTAAGTATATGACAAGAGTGAGTGTGAGAACCGATGGGATCTGGAGAATATACAACGAATGGTGAAGAGACTCGGGTCACTCTTCCCCCTATACTTAGGATCTGGTCATCCTAAGTATAGACATAAAATGAAATGATATGGAGCCAGGGCGAGTTATTCGAATCACTGGGGAGGGAGGGGAAATATATACAAGGAGAATTGAGAATATACATGGATCAAGAAGGTTTATGACGAACCTTCTTGCGGGATCGAGGAGGTGGGTAATATACAAGTGTGTCGCTGTCGGAATCGTCCTCAAATGAATAGTAGTGAGGTGAAGGGATCATCCAATGAGGGTCGACACACGGCTGCTTGCTTAGATACAACTTAAGAACAACCAAACTGAGCTCACTCATATAAATCACCTTGTTCGGACCCGATGAGGATTCCTCTGAAACTTCCTTCTCCGGAATGTTGAAGGAAAATTTTTTAGTCGGTTTTCTAGAACCTGAATCATTGAGAGGGAGATGAGAGCGACGTGCCTTGAGAGGTTCGGGGGAACATCTCAAAGGAATCAATTCTTGACTTCCTCTCACTAGATAGCCGACTAGAAGAGGGAGCAACCGTGTTTTTATGTGGAGTCAATTTAGTCTTGGTTGTTTCCTTTGAAGGTCCAGGATGTGGTGCGGTGCTGACCATGGGTTCCTCATTAGACGAGTCACCATATAGATTAGCATATTCCTGAAGGGACAGTACGCGTCTCGAGAAGGTGCCAGTGATCTCAGTTGGCTTGACATTATTGGGCTCTTGTGTCGGATCATCAAAATGGTCAAGACAATCGGCAAAAATCATGTCCGACTTAATGATAGCTTCTGGTCGTGAGTCCTCCTTAGAAGATGCCACGGTGGTGGTGCAAGCAGTTGATGAATTGGAGGTGTGGGGAGTCTCAGAACCAACGGTCATCCGGGCAGTTGGTCTCTCAGGTGTAGCAGAGAGGTGGGGCTCATCTACCTCTCGATGATCACGACTGTCAGCAGATGTGCAGGTCACCTTAGAGTAAAGTGCATCAAAGAATGGGTGAGGTCGAAGTGCTCCCAATGCTGAAAAATTGATCTCCCGAGTCTCGCAATCTATAATCGCCTTAGCTGAGGCTAAGAACGGCTTCCCGAGAATAATCCGAGACTGGGTGAACTCTCCTCGGTACTCGATGTCAATGATCGTGAAGTCCACCTGGAGTAGAGCACCTTGGAAAGTAATGATGACTGAAATATTTCCTCTAGACCGTTTGATAGATCGATCAACCAACTGAACGATCTCTCTTGACTTTCTGATTGGCCTGAGTTTGAGCTTGTCAAACACAGAGGTCGGGAGGATATTTATTGGTGAGTCATCATCGATTCTTACATGGGTAAAGATGGTGTCTTTGATTTCACATTCAACTCGGGGCAACCGCTTCACTCTGCGGCTTTTGGTCTTTCTCCCCATCACCAAGGAGGTGGCCATAGACACTATGTGTCCCTCAGTCCTTGTTCTCTTAGTAACCGACCTCTTGGGCATCAATTTACTCTTTACAAATCTCTTGAGGTCCGGGAAGTGATTTATGGCCTTTATTAAGGGAAGTTTAAAGATCAGTTCCTCATCGAGTGCTTCCCTTAGGACATGATCCAATTTTTCTAGGTCTTTTTTCATTTTCAATTTTTATGTGATTTTTTTGGTTTTTCACTTGGCATGTAATGCTGGGTCGAGTATGGTCTATCCAAATGGAAAATATTGGTCGGAGCCTCATATGATGGAGTCAATGAAATAGGGACTGATAAGTCTAGGTCATGAGTCCAATCTTGTAAATGTATAGGCTCTCCGAATGAAGGTTGGTTAATGGAAGCTTGATCACTAAAGTCAATCAAGTCTGGGAAGTCATGATGTGCATGCCTCTCCATTCGGGTTGTTCGATCGACCATGTGATGCCCTAAGGTCAAGTCGGGATGTGTATATGTAAATTGTTGTCTGGTCCCTACTTGAGGTGAGAATGAAGTATGTGGGGGCATATAATTTTTCCAATCATCTGTCTCAGCAGTGGCTTGCTCTCCATTCAATTCTTTAATTCCTGCAAGCTCTTGAGAATAAGTACAGTCAGCCCAAGGTGGAAGTGGATCTGGAGTGTTGGAATAATGAGTAGGTGAGAAATGCGAAGAAGTGGAGAAGTCAGTCGAAGTTCTGTCTTCATAATCAGGTTGAGATGGAATCGACCACGGGTAAGGGTCTCCCGTGGATGGTGGAGGATACATGGAAGAAGGAGAAGGTGAAGATGAACGGTATATGGTCAAGAAGGATTGACCAGAGGTCTCATGGTATGGGGACCAATATCCCGACATCTTGAAGATGAAAAGATGAATGTAAGAAGATTGAGGTAGAGAACGTACAATTACAAAGGATAACATACACGGACAGACACAAAGACAAACGTAAGAGCAAACCTCGAGTTCACACTCAACACGGTGAAGGACCCGAAACCGAGTCCGATTGATCTGGTTGATTTTAAGTGTGAGTTTATCAGACAAGATAACAAAGGTTACGCGGCCTAGAGGGAAGTCGGCTCAGAGACGGATGCGTCTTCCCTTTTTAACCTGTTGCTTAAGATACCGACGGTCCTTCCTTTCTTCGCTCCTATCCCAAGTTGATGGATTCAAAGACCTGTCCCTATCTACCTACAAGCAGGCGGAGGCTGACAAGGCCGGAACTTCACCCTGGGGGGGTTATTGGCAACTTGTCGCGAAGTACCGCAATTTCGCCCCTATCTACTTGAGACATGCAGAGGCTACTTGGTACTAGTCAGTGAACCTGAATAATTCAACTTGTGATATTTGCTAGGATCAGTTGGAATGTGATATGGAAGGTGGGGATTTGGGCTCTGCCTTAAGGTGTTCACACACACTCAAGTACCCTCACTCAGCCTGAAAACAAGGTCGGTGTTTATCTCTCGCAAACAAGGGTTAATTTTAGTTAATTTTTTGGTCAATAATGTTAGCAGTCCTGGTTTTAAGTTATCACTGATTTAGTCCAATTCACACAGCACGCTTATCGTCCAGTCCCTATTTCCTTTTACTTAAGTTTGTAAAAGCAAGAAAGAGAGAGAAATCGAGAAAAGCCGATGCATGAAAATCAATGATGCTTATGCTAAGTGAAGAATACTTACAGTGATCCCTTCGCTTTTATGCAGGATGCAAAATAGAATTGAAAGCTTTTATACTACATGTAAATGCAGACGATAAAATCCGCTCCTAGACAGGCAGTTCTATTAGCGAGTGAATCACATGTTTGATTTGACTAGATCTGCGGTCTAAGTGCGTCTTTTAAGTGCAATGTGTGGTCCTAAAGAATTACGAGCACAAGCAAATCCTAGAGTGGCTCGAGGAGCCGCTAGTGCAAGCCTAGTCTAAAATTCAATCCACACAACACACAGGGACATGATTCCACTATGTTTACACACGCGAAAACCCAAACGGGAACCGCTGGAAATGCAGACACCTTTTTACAAGTTAACAAAAAAATCTTTCTGGCATCTCAACGGCCGACTTGATCCACGAATCGTCAGCCTCCGATGCACTTCGAGTTTCGTTGACTTCAAAAAAGCCGCTCGAAGTCCACCGGACCCTCACACAAAAAGATATAAAAATGTCAGAAAAAGAGAATAAAAAAAATAAAAAGAATTAAAGAGAAAAATGGAATAATTACAAGGTGGTTCGGTGATCAGACTACCCGAGTGACTGGAAAACGTAAATCTAATTTTCTACAGTGATCCAAAGCCGTTTGCCTCCTCGGCAATAGCGCCATTTGACGAGCCGCGGACCTACCCTTTGAATGTCGGATTGACGGTTTCATTGCAGTCGGATAGATCCGCGTCGATCAAAAATTAACCGCACAAATCGATGAATCATCGAATTAATTAACACACAGTTTTATGTTTATTTAGCCTGGGCAAGCCCCAGGGCCGACTCAAGGAGGCAAAGGAACAACTCGAGATCAAGTTAGAGGGATTAGATTGCGGTTTTCCAAGTAGGATTTTTTTGTGTGATTTTTATGCAATAAAAATGCCAAATGCAATAATGCAAATGAACTAGGTTATTGAGAAAATCAACAATATAGCCAAATTTAATTTGAATGTAAAATTAATCAAAATTGACCAAATTGTATTTTTCCTATAAACCTAATCCAACCACTAATACAAAATATATTTTTTTTTGGAATTTTTGAATTTAAAATGGACAAATGAAAAATACAAACTTTTTTGGGGTTTTTATGCAATTGTTCATGCAAATGATATGCAAAAATTATGAAAAATTTACTGAAAGATAAACATGCTGAAGCTACACTAATATTTTTGGAATTTTCTGACACTTTGTGAATTTTTTATGATTATTTTACTGAAAACAGAGTGACTGCAGGTATTTAATTCCTAATAATTCCACAAAATCGAATTATCTAGAGAGCTATTTATCTCATGTAGATATTTTAATCAGGAATCCATGAGATGTGAAATTTTCTCAAAAATCTTAATCGTGAATTTAATTAAAAATCAATTACTTAAATTATCCTAGAATTTATTTTATGCACAAGACAGCTCTGAATTGGACGAAATTTGGTTTGTAATTAAAGCACACTAAAATACATCATTCATTAAAATAAATGATGTAAAATGACTGTCCAAATAATCACCCAAAGTCAGGGGTGTCTTCGCAAGCTAGAGTGAAAGTTGAATGAACTGAAATGTACCTGAGGGTACTTTTGCAAATTAACAAAATTGATAGACTTAAGATGCAAATGTTACAAAATAAATAAGTAAAAGATTTCTCACCCACGCTAGGGCACAAATGGGGTGGGAAACAGCAGCACTCGCGAGGCGACGCCCACACGTCGACGGCAGCGTGGATGGAGGAGGTGGCCGAGGGGCGGCGTGTCGACAGCAGCCAAGGGCGGCGCGGTGCCGCGGTGCGGGGCGGAGGGAGCAGCGGTGCGTGAAGGGGCGGTGGCCTGCGCACGTGGTGGTGGACGCACAGCGCGCTGGGCGCACGTCTGGGAGGAGAGGGGAGATGGCGTCGAGGGGCGATGGAGGTGTGCAGCGGTGGCTGTGCATGCAGATCTGGAGAGCACGGAGGGGAAGTGGGCGGGGAAGCGCGGAAGATCTCGGCGGTGGCGCTGGGGCGCGCACGACGCGCGTTGAGCGGCGACGCCATCCGCTGAGGGAGCGTCGGTGAGGGCCGCGCGCGGCGGCGCACTTGGGGGCGGACAGCGACCGGTGTGAGGAGGGATGCTACGTGGGAGGCAGGTCGCGACTGGGAGGGCGGAGGAGTGCGCACAGGACGGCGGCCAGGTGCGCTCGGCGTTGGGGAGGCGTGGAGGAGCGCCGACAGTTGCTGGCTGTGGAGCACGACCATCCAAGGAGACCTGTGGTTGTGGCTTATTTTTTTTGTTTTTGTTTTTTTGTTTTTTTTAAACAGGAAATGAAATTTGTAGAGATGAAGTGATGTTGGTGATGGTGATGTGGTTTTTGTGGTGTGGTTTGTGGACGAAACAACAAGGCAAAAAAAGTTGTTAGATAAAATAAATTAAGTAGATAAGGATAGAAAATTTACCTGTGCTCGCCGAAGGTGGAGCCGCGTCGTGCGGATTTTGTCGTGACCTCGAGAAGGATGGCGGAGTCCTTCGAAGCTGAGCAAGTCCAATTGGATCTCGCGACACGGCAATGGTGATGCTGTGGATCTCGCCTTGAGGTTGTCATCGCTCGACTCATCTCCTACAGCTGTCACCTGAAGGTTAAAGGGGTTCGACCTCACTTCTCTCAAAAACAGTGGATGAAGAACAATGGAGGAGGGGATGAGAATATAAAGAGGAGGGAGAAGTTAGAAAAGAGGTGGAGAAGATGGAGGGATGGTGAAGGGAGTGGTGACTTGGAGTAGGGAGTAAGAAAAGAAGTGGTAAAAGGGGGATAAATAATATAATATAATATAAGTAAAATAAGTAGGCTACTAAAAATAACAATAATTAAAGTAATAATAATAATATAATAAAAAATGAAAATAATAAAAAATAAATCCGAAAATAAAAAATTGGGGTGACATGTGGCTGCTCCAGGAGCTGCCACATGTCGCTCCCAGAAAATTAAAAGATTAAATGTAAAGAAAATAGAAAAGAAATAACAAAAGGGATTAAATCAAAAAGTGGTCAACATGAAAGTTTCTCGTCTCGACGAGATCTACAACTTTTGTGAAGGGCCAAAAATCAAAGAAAGTGATCTGTATAAAAATATATTTTTGGGTGGTACCTTATAGATATAAAATACAACATTTTATCTTTTGTAATTTTTTTGTCATTTTTAAAATAGAGAAAAATCAAAATAAAATTAGAGAAAATATAAAAATAATATTTACAACTTAATCTATTTTTTGGGATTTTTAATAATTAAGAAAATAAAAAGATAAAATAAAGGGCAAAAAGGTCAATATGTACAATATACAAAAGGGGCCCAAAACCCAAGTTTTGCATACGAGCTCCGATTTTAATGAAATTGGTCTTGTTTTGGAGGTCTTTGAATGTATATTACTTTAAAAGTGAGTAGACCTAATTCGAAGGCTGCATGAGAGAGATATGCACATTTTAAGGCTCCTAGTTTCAAACTTGGATTGGGGTTTTATTGGTCAATTTTACAAGTTAGTATTTTTTTGATATTTTTCCTTTATTAGTGTTAGTCATATATACACAATAGAGTTGGTTTTATTGGATTTAGAGTTAATATAAAATATATACAAGCAAGGTATTTTATCTAATATACAGGTGAATATTTACAAGTGAATTTGCTTCTTATTTAATGCAATATGAATGCTAAAATGCAGATATTATCAATGTATGCATGAATGCTAATTATGCAATATAAGTGGAAATATGCAGCTAATACTCGAGAACAAAGCTCTATTTTCAACTTTTAGAGTCATGAGTCACAGATTCATCATATATATTATAAAAGTGATATATAATATATAGAGAGCTAATTGTAAGTAGTATTTACGAATTAAATGTTGATGTGAATTGGATTCACATTGAACAATTAATTAAAACACAATTTCCATTTTATTTTGGATGTGTGAATTTGATTAACAATTTTAAGTTATTGTGTTGGTCCATGCCGTCTCCAAGCATGGAATGGAGGTCAACCCGACAAAGATGAATGCAGTTTCTAAACTCATGCCACCTCAGAATGTGAAGAATGTGAGGTCATTTCTTGTGCATGTTGTCACCTATCATCGATTCATCAAGGAATTCAGCAAGCTTGCCCGACCTCTAACCGAGCTTCTTTGCAAGGACACTAAGTTCATTGTAGATAAGCAGATTCTCCAATCATTGCATCAGTTGAAATAGTTCGTCACTCGATCTTTAGTCCTACGGCCACCTGATTGGTCTCTTCCATTCGTGATCATGGCAGATGCCTCATATTTTGCAGTTGGAGCTGTACTAGGACAAAGAAAAGATACGATGCCTTATGCCATCCATTACGCCAGGAAACCATTAGATAAGGCACAAAGAAACTATACAATTATAGAGAAAAAATTACTAGCGATTGTTTTGCTTTAGAGAAGTTCAGATCCTACTTTATTGGATCTAAACTTATTATTTTCATTGACCACTCTGCCATCTGATACTTATAGTTGAAGAATGATGCCACATCACGTCTACTCAGATGGATCCTTCTCCTCCAGGAATTTGACTTAGAAATCAGAGATAAGCCTAGATTTCAGAATGTAGTAACATATCATCTTTCCAATGAATGCCAAGAGACTCAACTGAGCTATACACCGATCACAAAGACCTTCCTTGATGAATCCATCCTTAGCATTGGGTCTCTCCCTTGTTATACCGATATTGTGAACTACCTCGTCTCTAGGGTGGTTCCACAAGATTGGACAAAAATTAAGGACAAACTCTTGGCCGATATTCATTTTTAGTAATGGGAGGATCCATATTTATTCAAGGAAGGAGCATATTGCATTTGGCATCAGTGTATTCCTCAGGATGAGTACAAAAGTGTCCTAGAGCACTGCCATAAGCTCGAATCTGGTGGACACCATTATGGAAGCATAACAATAGCAAAGACACTACAGTGTAGCATCCGGTGGCCCATACTATTTAAGGATTCAAATGAATATGTGAAAGCCAATGCAGACTGCCAAAAAATGGGAAAAACCCTTGGTGTTAGAGAGAACATTCCCATAAAATTTACTCAGATATCCGTGTGTTTGATGCATGGGGCATCGACTTCATGGGTCCATTTATTAACAATAAAGGCTTTGAATACATTCTGCTTATCGTAAATTATGTGAGTCGATGGGTTGAAGCTATCCCTGCTCGAGCCGTAGACAGTCGTACAATGTGTATATTTTTAAAAGATAACATCATTTCGTAGTTCGGGATACCGAAGATATTGATTTCAGATGGGTGTA
Organism: Ottelia alismoides; assembly: GCA_037367405.1. Classification (NCBI taxonomy): domain Eukaryota; kingdom Viridiplantae; phylum Streptophyta; class Magnoliopsida; order Alismatales; family Hydrocharitaceae; genus Ottelia; species Ottelia alismoides. The sequence goes on from JAZKJV010000603.1 coordinate 745,599, forward strand.
TCCACTTCACCAATAAAGAGGTTAAAAAATTAACGAAGGAGTACGACATTGATCACCGAGTCGCATCTCCTCATCCTCACATAAATGTCCTAAATGAATTGTCCAATAGAGAAATAAAGACGATATTACAGAAACTCATGAGGCATGGTAGAAAGAACTGGTCACAACTCCTGGGCTTAGTTCTCTGGGCATATAGAGTGGTCTACAAGTCTCCTCTAGGCATGCCTCCCTATCTTCTTGTCTATGGAAAGCCATGCCACCTACTCGTAGAATTGATTCACAAGTCGATTTAGGCAGTAAATATCAGCAATCTTGACTCATAGAAAGGTGGTTAGCATAGAAAATTGGATTTGAAAGACTCCTGGAATTCAGAGGTTATGCCTATGACAACAGCTTGATGTATAAAGAGAATGTCTAACGCTAGCACGACAAGCATATCCAAAGAAAGACCTTCGAATATGGACATAAAGTACAACTGCTCGACGTGAAGTTAAAGATTTTCCCTGGAAAATTAAAGAGAAATAGACAAGGCCCTATAGAGTCAGAATTATGTGTGACAATGGGAGCATTTTGATATCAGAATTGTCAGCTGACGCACAACCTTTCGTAGTCAACGGTCAATTGTTGAAGCCATACGTAGAGCGTGACACATTCCTGGATGTTGTCGACTCTGTACCAGTGATTTTTGATGACGAATTCAGTGCTTCAACAACTACAGTGGAGCCATGCAATGCTCCCCAAAATATCTTTGATTAGTTTTCTTCTTTTTGTTTTAATTTTCCATTTTGTTCATTCTTTCGTGTTGTACTCTCCCCACTCATTTGTGTTATACTTAGGATATGCTTCATCCTAAGTATAGGGGGAGGGGGGAGTGCATCTGGGTTATTCACTATTCATTCTCTCGCTTGTCTCTCAATTTTTGACATTCAGTCTGAACTTAGGGATATTACCCTAAGTATAGAGGGATAAGCCGAGTACATTGGTTTTGTAAATTATAGATCCTTGATCATCCCTATTTCTTTATACAGTCTACTATACATAGGATTATTTGATCCTAAGTATAGAGGGGGATGACGGAATTCTCATTCTTTATTTAGTCATTGTAGTATAGACTTTCCTATACTTAGCATGAGTTATGTCTTCCTTTTTCTCTCTGACCTATGAGGACATAGCTCAAGCTAAGTATAGGGGGGTCGTATATACGTTGTATATACTTTATCCATAACTCATACTTTCATATTTTCAATAATATGGCTAACTAATAAAATTTAAACACATATTAAATTATTTGTAAATATAGTTAATAAATCAGTTAAAAATATTTTGCAAAATGTTTGAAAAATGGTTATAAAATATCTTGAAAAATATTTTGAACCGTTTGGAAAATATTTTGTAAAATATTTTCAAACCTTTGTAAAAATCTTTTGTTATTAAAATTCCTTTTATTTGTTTAAATAAAATATTTTGAAAATCTATTTGCAAACAATTTGGAAATTGGTTGTAAAAACACTTTAAAAAGTTTATACATACTATATGAAATATCTTTATGAAATGATTTTCAATTTTTGTAAATATTTGCAAACTTATTTTCCAAGTTATTTTCAAAATAAAGTTTTAAATTTTTGGTTAAAATATTTTCAAATTATTTTGAGAACCGTATACGTAATTGAAGTAAATAAAAGTTCTTTACAAACCATGTAGATAAAAATTTGTAGATAAAAACTAACTTAACTTGTAAATACCTGACATAAATTATTCAACTAATTTGTGTAAATATTGATGCACTCCCATGTAAATATATGTACATACTTCTTTCGCTAATCTTTATTAATAAACCCTTTCAAAAATTTCAAAAATAATAAAAATTTGCAAAATAAATTCAAAAAATACACAATAATTTGCTAAACTTTTTCCGAAATTCCATAAAAAGTTCAAAATCAAAAATTGCTTTACAAGAATTTTTCTCTTACATTGTACATAGATTTGCATTTTATAGAATGATCAAGAAAATTCAACAAGTATGAAATAAAGTTCGAAGATTGGAGTTTGGTCTAGTCCTTAATACACTTAATTTCAAAGGAATCCATTAAGGAATGGGATTGAGATGCTTCAGGTCACATTGACTTAATTCTTTGGGTTCCAAGAGACTATGTTCATGAGTCGATTCAATGTGTCTAACTGGAACCCTTCATATCATCCGTACGTCTCTTGAGACAGTGGTTTGAGTATAAACCTTACACTTAACACTTATCTCAACCTAGATGTATTAGTGAAAAATCTTGGATTCTAAGTCGGGACGATGCTAGACCGCTTCATCAAGTGTGGATTAGGAACCATTCCTGGGATTGCCGATGCCGGTACTCTAACCCACTTCTTCTGGTAGCTAGCACATCTAATGACTAGAGACTGTATTGAGGCAACGTTTCCGGTGAGGAATGGTCTGCTAGCATGACTTTTCCGAAGACCCCAAAATATAGGCGGACCAAAAGATTCTATATCCATCGAGACATAAACAAGAAGTCCAAGAAATGCAAAGTCAAAGAAAATATCCAAAAGAAGCCTACACTAAAAATTCCACAAAATTTTTGAGCTTCCAGAAAAGGCCTACTTCTTGGTGAAGACTTGGTTGCACTGGCTGAGCTTTAGAAGGGAATGAGACTACACTGGTGATGAAAGACAAAGATCAGATGGAGGAGGTCACACACGCTCACAAGGAGGGCTACGCAGTCGCTTAGGTGACCTCTCGCAAAGAACTCCGACTAAGTTCAACAATTATCTCACACAATATAGAGAATCAAGCAATGAAAGCAAGTGCAAATGGGTTAAAATTTATTATACCCTACAAACAAGTGTATAGTGGATAAGCAGGTAGGGGTTGAACACAGGGAGACCAGTCGGTGTAGCAGGTATATTATTTATAAATAAATAATGTATAAATAATATAGGTATAAATGTACAATATTTGCTTAATTAATTAGTAATTAATGTTTTTGGGTTTTTAATTAAAATAAATAATTCTTCTTCTTCTTTATTACATTTATTTATTTATTTTGTGATTTTTAGTTTCTTTTTTATTTTGGAATATATAAAATTTAAATAATATATAAGTATATAAGAGTATATATAAAGGTGTATATAAAATAGGGATTGGGGAGCCTACACCCATGTGTAGGTAACTTTCCTACACCCACCTCTTTTTTCCTCATTTTTTTATTTTTTGAAATGGATCTTTAGGGGATTTACTTAGAATATTAAATGAAATTCGCATTTCAAATTTCATGTAAAACATACATTCCTAACAGCTCCATCGGAAGGGGTCGATTTCAGCAAATCTGAGACCATTAAAATTTGACTATCATGATGAATAAGTTAGAAGTATTGAAATAAGTTGGAATTTGAATGACGCCACGGTGATATATTGTGATCTAAATTCCCTAAGGATTCAATTCAAACAAATCAAAAAAATTTGAGGGAAAAAGATGTGGGCGTAGGAAAGTTACCTACACATGAGTGTAGGATCCCTTTTCCCTATAAGATATATATACAATATAAGTAGTATATATTAAATATATGTAATAAATATATAAAAAATAGAAAATATACCTAAGAATAGTCCCTTTTTTTAAAGGGATTTTAAAAATATATTAGAGTATTTATAGTAATTAGTAATAGTATTAATTATACGTAACGATATAAGTATATAATAGAAGTTAAGGGTATTATAATGATAATTATAGTTATAAATAGTCAAAATTTACTAAATAAAATATTTTCATTTTTTAGATTTTTCTTCTATTTTTATCATTTTATGGGTATTTTTGCTAATTTTTAGGTATTTTTAAAGTCCAAAATATACAAAATCAAGGACTTTTAAAATAGGCTGAATCGATTTGAGACTTAAAATTAGCAAAAAGGCTTAAATTTCTCCAAATCAATTTTTATATGTATATAATAATATATATAAAAAATAAACTAATATTTTTGGGGGTTTTAAAGCTATTTGCAAAAATTTTAATGTCAGTAAGGGTTTGCTAATTTCGGAGTTCTTTTTAATATTTTTTGGGATTTTTGGTCTATAGCTATAAAATATTATAAGAAACGTTTGATTTTTTTAGAATTTTTATTTATGGCTTTATAATTTTTATTATTTTAATCAAAATAGGGAATAAAATGATTTTTAATAAATATTAAATGCACACAAAATGACAAAAAATGGTAGCGTGAATCAATAGCCAATCATGCACAAATACCTATTTTTCGAGAATTTTTAGAGCACATGAGCTATTTTAAATAAGGAGGAATGCATACAGGTTGGCTGGGCATATTTGCTATTGCAATAAAAGGCAGGGGGTAACTTGAAAATTTTCCAAACATTCAGAATTGAAATAATTTTTGATATTAAAGAGCAATTACAAAAACCATCAGGGTATATAAGCAAAATGCCCAACTCACATGGTGAACCATGTGAGCTGAGCTGGCAAGGACCTAAACACAATATCCGAATAATACATGGGTCTTCTTGCAATTTTATAGAAATATCAAACCAATTTAAATAATTATAGGGCTAAAAAAAATAATGGATGGGGGTATTTATGCAATTACCACAAAAAGCGTACGATCGGATGACGTGGATTTTTTCAGCTTAATACGTCGTGTCGCCTCTCTGTGTGATACCCCTTCATTGCGGATGTCTAGGATTAGATCTATAGATGAGATCAACGATCACTGCTCCTTCAAATCGGACATCAGCTGTTGCATCTGGGCGGAGTTCTTGATCTAACAGCTACGATGAGCGGTGGAAGATCAAGGAAGAACAACACCACCCCGCTCCTTTGATCGATGATGTCTCTCGCCTCAGAACTTCATTCTGGCTGCTAAGATGCTCGTTCGACTCCCGATACGATTCCGTAGCTGTCGGTTTCCTCAAAAGGCTCCGGGCCTCAACGATGGAGCCCTGGATTGCTCTGCTACCTGGAGGTGCTGGAGTGGTCCTGTTCTTGGACCAAACACCCCTCAGATGGGGTCTTTTAGCTGTTGTACCTATAAGGGAAGAATGACGAGGCAAGGGCGAAGCATGCTAGGCTTTTATTAATGGCGTTCGAATTGAAGACTGAGGCGGTGATGAGGTCCAACGACTGATGGTGGAAGTGGACCTCGAAGTCTAGATCTGATGATGATCTGGGTGATATATGAGCGACAACAGATGAAGAAATGGAAGGAGCATGTGACGGGGCATTTGGTGGGGGTCAAAACGAAGAGGAACAATGGTCAAACAGTGGCCGAAGCTCTAGAGCTCCGTCGAACTTGAATCCTAAATTTATACTAATACTACTGATTACAATGAAATAAAGGCAGTGAATGGAAACTAAGATTGAAATCTACCTAAAAATAAAAAAATACCTCAACTTGGACGAAGGCCAAGGAGATGGAACCGCATGAAGTCACCTCCGACGATGGGTTGGAACCTCCTCCCTCCTCACTGCAAATCGGCAGAGCAATTCTCATGTCACCAGACTCTTTCCTTCAGGCACGACTTGAGGGGAAATGGTTGAGAAAAAGGGAATCCGAACACAAAATGGTGAAGAGGGGTGCGGATACAAGGATTGTGATGGGGGAGGTTCGAGGTGTGATTACGTGCAATCAGGAGAGGGATGATGAGGAAGATATGTTCGACGGAGATCCTGGATGATCAGGCTATGGAATGATGGAATGGATCGAGGGAGAGGGGACATTGTGGAAGCGTGAAAATGAGGAGAAGAAGGGCAGCTCGTGACTTCTAACAGAAATCAGAAGAGGACTGTATAATTGACCGAGGTCAATATTTGGTGGGTTCTGGTTGGTCCACGTGGATCAACTAGAAAAAGGGAAGCGGGAATTATTTGTAAATTTGATGAAAATTAATAAATGAATTAGTTAATTTTATGTTATAAAATAAAAATTATAAATTTATGTAGTATTTTATTATGATTTTTGTTTATTTTTACAAAGTCATTTATTATAAGGTAGTATTTATATGTACAAGTATAGGTAAAAAATACCTGTATTTTGAATATTCAATTTTAATTCATATTTTATATTTTATTATTTTATATAGGTATTTTATATATATTTGATTTATTTTTATACAGAATTAGGTATTTTAGTGTATTTTTATTAGTTTGAGTATACACTTAATTAATTAGGTATGGAATCTTATATGTATATATAGGTATAATTCATCTATGTATTGAAGCATATGATTTATTTTTATTTTATTTTGATGATTTTGATTTATTTTATTTATGGACCTGTGTTTTGAAAATTATGTACAATTGTATAAAAATAAAAGAATTTGAAAAATACAAAGAATAATATATTGAATAAAATATACAGTTAAAATGCATAATATGGGTCAAAAACCTAAATTTTGCATCTTAGCTCCAAACTAAATGAAACCACCTTTATTAAATAGCTTATTAAAAGTTATGTGAATTAAAGATAATTTTGGTCCATTTTGAATTCATATGGAGGAGATACATGTCTGTGAAGTTTGGATTTTGGCTTTTTATTTTGTGTCACGATACACTATGCATTATTTTTCTATGAGCTAAATTTTGTATTTTTACTTATATTTTTATCTACAATATTCATGAAGTTTATTGATTTGAGGTATGAATGATAAAGAATAAAATAGGTGCCAAAAGTTAATTATAGATGAATTAAAAATTAGGGTTTTCATGTATAGACTATACAAGTCATCTGCCCTATCTTCCCCTACTTTATTCCTTGTCGACCAAGTCATCATGATGATTGGGTCTTGGGTTCTCGAGTCACTCAACACCTCTGGTGTCTCATTTATTTTTTTCTTCCTTTATTCTTTTATTTTTGGCATTAATCATAATAAATATACGTTATTTTATACAGTGTTTTGTACAAATTATAGATTGTTTATTTTGGCAAATTAATAGCATATACATGCATTTATCTATGGATTTAATGCCAAAATAGAAGAATAAAGGTGATGAAATGTAGATTCACCATTTGGTCCATTCTTACTTCTTCTCCCATTCTTCTGGCTTCTCCCTTTCTCAGTTGTAAAACTAGCAACACCTAAGCTTAGAAGAAAATATCTACATCCACGAGGATGAGTTACCAGAGGAGCAGACTCTTCGATAGTTCAGTGATCTGTCAAGGAAGAGCTGAAAAATTCACACACATGGGTATGCCATTTCAAGGTTGCGAGAGTATACAACTGAGAGGATGGTTCTAACCTGACTGTGAATTGAACTGGATAATGGGATTATGGAACCTAAATGTAATGTGGTTCCGAACAAACCAAGAATCCAAAGGTCTTAACTGAGCTCAAATCTCGATTTTAATAAGACAAGGTAAAAAGTAAAAAAAATCATTTCAAGTTCTTTCACTTTCTTTTCTTTCTTTTCTTTTTGGAATTAATTTCATAAGTGTTTTATAGGGACTAGAAAAGGCAAGTATGGGGGGGGGGTGATGAATCTCCATTTCATCACATTTATTATTTTATTCTGGCCTTAAATCCATAGCTAAATGCATGCATATATCTTTAATTTGTGAAAATAAACACTCAATAATTCACAATAAATGCTGCATAAAATACTATACATTATACTATATTTAATCCTAAAATAAAAGAATAAAGTAAGAAGAGAAAAAGAATGAAGTGTCAAAGATACTAAGTAATTGATAACTGGGGATTTATGGAGGGTCCATAAATCTCACAAGGCGAAATTTCCAATCGACGCATTGACCGCTCGATAAATCTCGATTAATCAATATATAACCCACAATTCAAGAATAAGAAATTAAAATCAAAATTTGTGGATTTAAAATTTATTATAACTCTACAGCAAATATGTATATGTGTAAGCATGTGTAGAGGTCGAACACTAGGAGTAAACAGTAGGAGGCAAAATATAATGCGTAAAATTTCTGTCTTTCATCTCTTGTCTAATTTATTGTTTTTTGTGGGTTTTTAATTATATATATATATATATTATTTGACATTTAATTTTCTGATTTTGTATTTTCTTTTCATATAAACAATATAACACATATAAGGGTATATATACTCAATATATAACAATGTATTTATAAATACTACTAAATATACACAAAATTAAGAAAATAACTTTTTTTTGGGTTTTTAATATTTTTCTAATGTTTTTGTATTTTTCTAGATTTTTTGCTAATTTTTATGTTTTTAGATAAAAACTATCCATAAAAATGGATTAAATAAATACCCAAAATTGAGTTGGATTTTAAAAATAGTAAATAAACTCCAAAATTATCTAACAATTTTAATATATAAATATTTGTATACATAAATTTATAAAACAGAAAAATATATTTTTGGATTTTTAAGAAATTATAAGATTTTTATAAGAGATTTTGGGGTTTTTCAATTTTTAGGCTTTTTATTTTTTTCAATTTTAGTGATTTTTGGTCTGTAATTAAAATAGGATAAAATATACTGTATATAATTTTTTTTGGAATTTTTAAAGATGTTTTTATATTTTTTTTGGTATCTTCAAAGTTAAACAGGGAATATATGGCTCCTATTTGATTTCTAATAAATTACTAAATGCTCAAAAATGCCAAACAAATACAGAGCATGAAAATACATGGCAAAATGCATCTAACCCTATTTTTGTGGATTTGTAGGAGCACATTAGCTTTTTTAATAAATAGAGAAAAACTACAAAAATACATATCCTGATAGGGGTATAGATGCAATAAAAATAAAGTCCAGGGGTGTTTGTACAAATTAGTTAAAAATATACAACATTAACAAAAAATTATTGGATTCATCAATAATTACAAAAATGCCAGGATCAATCATGCAATTTACCCATCACATGGGACTACACGTGACGCATGTTGGGAAGGGCCAAAATGCAAATACGAAAAAGTTCTGGGACCTCTCAACAATTTTTCCAAAAATAAACAACGTGCATTTCAATTTATTGGACTAAATATTATTTTAAAAACTCCTAGGGGTATCCTTGCAATTTCGCCACCTCATGTGTGAGGTGACGTGGACTGGACCCAAATGCAAATTAACTAAATATAGGGGGTCAGATGTAAAATGTCCAAATTATTTATAACTTTAGTTTTTATTTGCAGGACTAAATAATAAAATACAAAAAGGCGAGGATATATTTGTAATTTACCCCTAAAGTGCGCGCTGGCGGACGGTCTGGATCTCTTCACTTAAACACGTATTGCCCGCGTAACGGTCGATGATGCTTCGCTGTTGGACGACCAAGATTAGATCGTGGATCACGATCGGACGGTGAAGATGTGGCGACACCAAACAACTATGATCAGAACTGGGACGTCGTTCTTGATCCAATGACGGAGAGGCGATGACGAAGAACTGCGGAGGAACTCGTTGCTGGCGAGTTTCTCGTGACAAAATCTCCATCTCCAGTCGGTCTTTATTGCTCTGAAGGGGCTCCAAACGCTCCTGGCGAGGTTCTCTAACGGCTGGAGGCATCAGAATGGGTGGAGGTTAGCTGGAGCGCCTCCACGAGGTCAGAGAAGTTGCGCCATTCTAGGTACCTCCGACGATCTTCGAAATCACCTCCTGGTGCATCTATGCAGCTCTAACCTGCACAGGACAACAGAGGGACCGAGGGCAAAATGCCTCGTCCAGTTAAACAACGAGATGGATGCATAGGAGGGTCGTGGCGGTGGGTCCGGTGAAGAGGCAGAGGAAGGACCCCGATAGCTCGATCCCTAGGGATTCGAGGTGAAAAAGAGTGGGTAGATGCAGAGAAGCACATGGGAAAAGAAATGGAGGTGGTAGCGGTGACGGGGATAGTCGAGACCACAGTGAAATGTTCGCCGGAGCTCCTGGCTGAACTACGCTGCTTAACTAATTAAAATACGAAATAAAATACACGAATTAAAACCTAAAGCTAATTCTAAGCTAAGGAAAGTAAAACGTGCAACTCATGCCTGCCAGCCGAAGGCAGGGAGCAGAGGTCGCCGGCGCTCGGCAACCTGGGTGCACGTCCGCATCCTAGATCCGCTCCAACGTCTCAGGGGACCTCCCCCTGTCATGAGGATGAGCTCTAGGCCAAGAGTTGGGGGTTCTAAGATTTGGGGATGACCAAAATTGAGTGGAGGAGATGGAGGTTTTATTTATGAATATTAGAACACACCCTTATTGACCGACCGATATTAAAGAATCACTGCTATATACAATGGATCCAGGATCTCGACGAGGATGTACAATGATGGTATATCATTTTTCATGAAGGAAGGGACAATGATGGATGGACGAATCAACCAGGAAAAATGGAGGAAAATGGGGAGTTGACGTTTCTGGCGCCCTAGGACGTCTGAAGGGATAGTTGACCAGAGGTCAACAGTCCTCGACCTGCCATTGGTCCATGTAGACCCGCTACAGGACAAAATAGCATACTTATTTGAAAATAATTATTTTAAAATAGTAAATTATTTTATTAATTTCTGAATATATAATAAAAAATGTTTATTATTTTATATAGTATTTTATTATGATTTTTATTTATTTTTTGACTTTATTTATTAGTAGTTAATTTTTAATAGTGTATTTATAGGTATATTTGCCTATATTTTGTACATGTTTTTATTTTTTTTGTATATTTTATTGTATTATATTATTCTTTTATTTTATATATTTATAACTTATTTTTGTCAGTATAAATATATTTTTATTTCATTTTTATGATGTTATTTGTACACTTAAATAAATAGTTGTGTACATTTGTATAGGTATATTTATAGGTATTTTACCTATGTATTATATACATCTTTTTATTTTAATGTATTTTGTTAGGTTTAATTTTGGTTTTGTATTTTTAATAGAATATGAATAATATTTACAATATTATAAAAAATAAAATAATGAAAGAATATGTTTCCCTTTTTATTTATATAGATATATAACAAAGGTATTTTGTCTATGTATTCTCACAGACTTATTTTATTTTACCTTTTCTTTTTGGTTTTATTTTAATTATAATATGTACGTGTGTTATGAATAATATTTACAAAATTATAAAAATATGACTTTGTAAAATAATAAATAGTGAATAAATTGAATATTTTAATCAGTATAATATACAATGAGGGTCAAAATCCTAACTTTCACGAAGTAACTCCAAACAATATGAAATCACAACCATTAAATAGCTTGTGAAAAATTATATACAATTAGAGGTGATTTTGATATGTTTTGAGTTTTTATTTGAAAGATACATGTTTGTGAAGTTTGGTTTTTGGCTTTTTATTTTGTGTATAAAATGAACATTGTGTATTATTTTTGTGCACACTCAATTTTGTATTTTTATTTACCTTATTATCTACGACTTTTATGTGGGAATAAAAAATGAAACTCATTTCTGAGGCTGTCCGCTGACGAATGATTGATCGTCTTGCCATAAGCATCGCAATCAATGGGAGAGTAAACGGGTAGGAAAGGTAATCTGCTGAGATTGACTTCACGATAGTACGAGATGCACCCGAATTCAAGAACAAATAGCGTGATTAGGAGTAATATAGGTCTTTTTCGTAAGCTTGACTTGAAGACCTTCAAAATGATAATTGACAAAGTTTTTCACTGCCACAAAAAATCCGACTTATGATGGGGAATTTCGAAAGGCTAATTTGATGACGTTGTTTCTTAGTTTAAAGAATAAATAATAAAGAATAAAATAGGTGTAAAAAATGCTTAAATAATGAATCAAAGAATTTGGGTTTTATTGTCTTTTTGACCCTTATCTCCCCATACTTTATTTCTTGTCGACCAACTCAATTCTTGATTTGGTCTCGAGGTTTAGGGTCATAAAATATATTCAATATTTTATTCTTTTTTCTTTTCTTCTCTTATTCTATAATTTTGGCAGTAAAAACTTTATTTTATATACAAATAATACCATAAATAATGAATGCTATTATGCAAAATTGAGGCTATTTACATGCATTAGCTAGGGTTTTTAAGGCCAAAATGATAGAATAAAGGTGATGAAATGGAGATTCATCACCCCACTATACTTGCCTTTGCTAGTCCCTAGCAAACACTTATGCAATAAGTATAAAAAGAATAAAAAGAATAAAGAAGAAAAGAAAAAGAAATAATGAATGGAATTGATTTCAATTATTAAACTTGTCTGTACAAAATCAAAGTTTGGAGCTCAGGTTAGACCTTGATGTGAGAATGTGTGTGAACCTGGTTGGGAATCAAATTTAAAACACAACGACCATCGAGAGTCACAGAACTCGGTTCAAACCACCTCAATAACCAGGTTAGAACTAGACTACATCATACGCATACCCTTATGACTATGAAGCTGACTTGTACGGTTTGAGTGATAGTGGCTCTCCCCAACTGAAATGACAAAGGAACTGACTTCTCCAGAATGAAAACCCAATGATTCCCCAATCTAGTACTCTGTCCTCGAGGAGTGAGGTATTCCCTTCTAAGTTCAAGTGGAATCCAACTCAAGAGGAGGAGGTGAAGAAAAGAATGGACGGTAGCCAGTGTAGCTACCTATCATGGGATGCATGACCAATGTAGTCAAGTCATCCAGCTGCATGCTCACATGGTTTAGCTTTGATGCTCAAGCTTGTTTATTTTATATACAACATATATACATACTCCGGCAGGTATTTTATTTTTATTTTCAGGCCTGTCCACTTTTTTGGAGTTTTTTTCAACATACTATTCACAACAACCTTTACATAAGGAGTTTTTCCTCTTGAGCCAGAAGACTATCCCTCTTTTGAAGCATTATTGCAACCCACACTCTCCTATCATTTGACTTCATGGCAACTGAACTAGGTTGGGATGCACTTACCTCCCTAGACGAGGACGAATGTTTCCACCCGTGTGCGTCTCAGACTGGTAAATCCAACCGCCTCACCACTCCAACTGAGTTAAGCCAAGTGAAAGGTGCAAGTGTCCAAGTTAGGTCACAGCCGATAAGAGTCATGCGTGTGTCTCAAAAAGTTCTAGTTAGTCAGTTGAGGTGGCTTGAACCCAACCCTGAGTCTCAAAGAATTAAGTCCCAATGGACCTGAAGTACCTTAAACCTAGTTCCCATAAGGTTCCAGTGCAGTTAGGTGCAGTAAGGTCCAACTAAGCTCCAATCTTCGACTTTATTGGACTACTTCAATCATCAAGCTCAATCAAAGAATAATATGCAAATGCTATGCACAATGCAGAAAAATGATGAAATTTTTCAAAGAATTTTGAAAATCAAAGAATCTTTTTTTGTAAAAAGAATTTTGGCAAATAAAAATAAAAAAGAAATTTCGCACACAAAGTATAAAATATGTACATCTATTTACACAAGCGTGCTGCTTTTATTAACAAAAGTTTAAGAATTATATAATTTACAGGTTCACAAAAAAGTGATTTATTGAGGTATTTATGTACAATTGGTAAAGAATTTTATTTTTCTATATATATATTATTCCTATTTAATGATACATTTATTCCTCAAATTTATTTGGTGCAAACATTTTCAAACATTTGAAAGCCATTTTGCAATGATTTTTCAAACAATATATATACATTTTTCAAAATAGTTTCCCAACCATTTTCAAAATCATTTGCAAATAGGTTTTCAAAGCTTTTATTTCACACAACGAAAAGGATTTTTACAAATCAAAATATTTTACAAAGGTTGAAAACCTTTCATAAAAAGTTTTCCAAACGGTTCACACCATTTTTCAAATCGATTTGCAAAAATATTTGTAACCTGATTTATTAATTAATATATACAAAATTAATTTGAGGAATAAGAAGCATTATTAAACGATTTTTTAATGAATTCTATATGTATATATAGTATATTTAGACATATTTGTTATTATTAATACGAAAGTACGAGTTATGGCTGAAGTATATACAGAGCAGAATACGATCCCCTATACTTAGCATGAACTATGTCCTCATAGATCGAAGAGAAGAAGAGAAGACATAACTCGTACTGAGTATAGAAAAGCCTACACTACAATGACTAAAGAATAACAAATGAAAGAATGAAGAGATAAATGAATAGGAATGTGACTGACCCCCTATAGTTAGGATCAAATAATCCTAAGTATAACAGACTGTACACAATGCAGGGAGGGTTAAGGGTGGGAATAAAAATAAGCAGATCACAGCTCGGGCTGTCTCCCCCTATACTTAGGAACAAATAATCCTAAGTATAACAGAGCAAATCATCAACAGAGGAGACAATAGAGGGGATCAAAGAATGAAATAATCAAGGGTGCATACCCCCTATACTTAGGAAAAAGTACGTCCTAAGTACAGAAAACTGACAAAAAGGGGCGACACCTTTTCTGTAGATAAAGAAAAATGAAAATGAAAAGAAGAAAAGAAGAAAAGATATACAGATAGACGAGAAGATCGTAGAGAATGTACGCATCACTCCCCTTATACTTAGGGTGAAAGATCCCTAAGTATAAGCAACGGCAGGAGTGATGAAACAAAATGAAGAAAGAACAACGCGGTGTGTACCCCCTATACTTAGGACGAGGTACGTCCAAAGTATAGACACAAAGATAGGGCGGAAGATCTGGGGCACACAAGACTTACGGAAGAAAGAAGAAATATAATACACAACAATTATATAAGACAAGTAAAGAATGTAAGTACAGGACGGTATTTGGTAAGCGAATACCATGCTCTCATCGTCGTCTCCCTATGAGAACAAGGACGCAGTCAGACAGTGAAAAGACACCCGGATATGCAATCAAGTGGGTGTCAGTTACTGGGGACAAGAGATTGAAATTAAACTCGGGAGGACTGGTAACATGAATTAGATCATCAGCTCATAAGGAGTGAATGAGTGAGCAAAGCCGATACTGTAAGACCTAGAGGAAGAAGGAACAGTACAGACTCCTCTAGGTCAATCGAGGTCTCAAAGAGATATGAAAGGTGGTGAACATGAGACTTTTCTAATGCAGTGATGTGATATCCGGTGGTCATAAAGTCAGAAAGATCAGTAACACACCGAACAACAAAGGACAAGGTTCAACCCTGTGAGGGTCGTCAAGGTGTGCAGATTCAGATGAGTCAAGGATCCATGATAAACAGAATACTCAGCTCCGTACTCCAACAGATAAGAGACACAATAAGAAAGGAGACCGAGTACACAAATCAGAAGACCCGACTTCATGCTCCATCAGACAGGAGACACCAGCAGTGAAGCCGAGTACCAACAAAATGATGTACCCTCCCGTAGATAACCCTCGGAGAGTAGTACATGCTAGACAATGAATAATCAGAATAGAGGCCCACCCTTGCGAGGGTCGTCAAGGAGAGCAGGCTCAAAGGAGCCGGATCCATCAGACGGATCAGCAAAAGCGGTCTCGGTAGGCGACAAATCGGCTACCCACAGAAGAGTCTGACAGATCAAGAAAATGTGGCAGTGTCCCACAAACAACCCTCGGGGAGTATTGATGACACGAAAATCAAGCGAGCGAGGTAGATCAGGTATATCTCAAGCGGTCGTTGCGACCTCAAACGCTCGTGTGTCAATCGAGAAAAAGAGACCACCAAAATCGAATAAGATCAATCAAAATCAAATAGCGGTCCTGCTATTATTTTAACCTGGTATAGCGACCAGGGTCGAACACAAGGAGCACGTGATGGCCTTGCAGCCTACGAAGTAGTCTAAAAAAGAATTAAAAATAAAAGACAAAATGTTTTTGGTGGATTTTTAATTGTTTTTAATTTTTTTGAATTTTTAATTAATTAAGAAAATAAAGAAACAAAGGAAACAACCAACTTCAAGCAATTATTTAATGCATTAAAAATCAAGTAAAAATTCAACTAAAAATGTTTTTATGCTTTTTATGATTGTTACTGTTTTTAGTGAATTTTTGGTATTTTTCTGATTTTTATTTAATTTTCTAAAAATGAAATAATGCAAGAAAATAAGGGTACTGTCCAGCCGAGCTTAAGGGACTTAGATAAAATATTTAAAACTCCTCAAAAGGCTGGAGGTAATTTTCCTGTAAAGAGAAAGAAACAAGGAAAATTTAGGCACCTTAATTATTATTTTTGGGTTTTTAGATTAATTATTAGAATTTTTATGAGTTTTTAGGTGTTTTTCAATTTTTAAGAGTTTTGTATAATGAAAAATGACCAAATTTGGTCAGAAAATCAAGCAAGGTAAATTAATAGTAGCTAATTTTTTTATAATTTTTAGGTGAGTTTTAATATTTTTTTGTGAATTTTTAAATCAAATAGTAAGGAAAAAGGGTGTTTTTGATTTTTTTAAAATATCAAATCAAAACAAAAATGTCCCCAAAAATTCTAGAAAATTTTACAACATGGCAGGAGCCATGTATCCAATTTTCATCGAATTTGGAGTAGGTTTGGTATTTTATTTAAAATTAAAACCTAGGCACAGTGCACAGGGACCTGTATGCAATTATCCAAAGTTCTGGGGGGTCCGGTGCAAAATTCCCAAGAAATCACGCACGCGACGCGTGTCTGGGGCACACAGGGACCTATATGCAAAGAAAACAAGGTTTTGGGACTAAATGGTAACAGGTACCAAAAGTCCGAGGACCTGATTGTAAATTACCCACAAATAAACGCACATGCGCATAAAAACTACTCACAGGGGCATATCTGCAATTATCTAAAAAGTTTTATTCATTTCATAACAACCAGGAACTACAGGATGAATCATGCAAAAAGCCCAACTAAGCACGTGTCGATGCACGTGCTACACTACTCACAGGGGCATACATGCAAATATAGAAACAGACATGGTCCAAAGTGCAAATGTACCAACGTAAATAAAATGCGAAAAATATTTACAGGACTGAAACGAAACAAAACTAAAGCTGAGGGCTTAAGGGATAATTACCCTTTATTAAATCCGAGGGTCGGATGGCTGCCACGTGGTGGATCGAACGGTCGAGGATGAGTGGCATGCCAACACTGGACTCCTCGGGCTGATCGGATGGCCAAGGCGTCGCCACGTGGAAGATCGCACGGTGGAGGGGCGCTGTGGCTAAACCTCGGGCATCGAACGGTCCAGATCGCCCCTCCCTAGATCTGACGACGCTGGAAGCTCCTCGGATGGACGGTCAGGATCAAGACTGGAGCTCGGGGTCGATCGGACGACGGAGAAGGATGGTGGACGAACTGGAGGCCGACAAACTTCGCCGGGGCTGGGTGTGCTCGGTCATCCTCCTCACGGCCCGCTGAAGATCGGAAAAGAAAGCTGCGGGCCCTCCGCGTCGAATGGTGGCCTCCGATGACTCAATGGAGCTCCGAGGAGCTCTGAAGAGTCGGGAGGAGGCGAAGCTGCTGGAACAGATGGCCCAAGCCCTCAAATAGGCTCGGATGTACCTGCAAAGTGCACCAGCAAACTCGCGGGTCGAGGGAAAACTGCCTCGACCCCGTTAGGCGTGGTGATAGTGAACGGTGAGGCGTGGTGGTCGAGCTCCGGCGAGGGGTGGACGGAGGAGCTCGAATCCCCAGCTCCTGTGCGAGCCGGGTTGAGCGGAGGGGCGTAGAACATGCGCGGGAGGACGACGAGTGCGATGGGGGATTCCGATGGTCGAAACGATGGGCGCGGTGGTCGGAATCAACGATGGACGGCGACGGCGATAATTGGGGCTAAGCGAAAATTAAAGAAAAGGAAGAAGAATCTAAGCTACCTGGGTGGAGGGATCGACTGGGGATGAGCAGCTGGTGCTCTCGGTCCTTGCCTCACGGGTCGTCGTGGCCCAAGGCTCTGCGCTACCTCCTGGCAGTGCTCGGCGGCGCTAGCTCGCCGGATCAGAGGTCCGACCACTCTCGCCTCTCTACGACACGGCCAACCTGGAGCTGTCACCTCGGGGGTGGCTATGGAGGTCATGGGACGAAGGAATGGGGAGCCAAAGATGCGGAATGAGGTGGCGGAGCTCAACCCTTATACTGCCAGGAGTCCGATAAGAATGGGTCCGGTAGGGCTGCGTGAAGCGCGGATCTCGAGGCGGGCACCCCGGCGAGGGTGTCGGATGTGACGTGAGTGAAACAGACCCGGGGTTTAGGTGCGAGGTGGTCGGGTTTAGGCGCTAGAATTAGGAGAAATCGGGTCGCCCGCCTAATACCCGTGGGAGGTGGTCCTGGGGGGGAGTTGATCGGGCGGTCAACAACCCCCGTGGACCAATGAGAGACAGCCACATGTAAAATATTTGTAAAATCAATTAAAAATAGTAAATGGCTGAATTTTTAAAAACTTAAAACATGAAATATTAATTTTTTCTATTTTTAGTGATTTTAAATAATCTTTCAAAATAAAAATAAGATATTTACACTTTATGCTATATATAGGTATTTACACATTATGTCTTTTTAATTTTTGATTTTTAATTTGTTATTTTTATACATTTTTATTCCCATTTTATATTTTATTTATTTATAGTATAAAAATTAGGAATAAAAGGGTATTTTTATTTTATTTTTATTATTTATATACAATAGTGAAATAAATAGGTATATACATTTATGTACATGGTATATTTACAATGTTATTTTTGATTTTTAATTTTGTTCTTTTTATTTTGTTTTTGTTTTAATGGTTTTTTTATTTTATTTATTTACAACATAATAGATAGAATATTTACAAAATTTTTGGAATTTCTAATTTATTTATTTCTAAGGTAAAATAAATATAAAGGTGGTTGTATATACATGTGGAATATGTACAAGTGTTCTATTTTTATTTTCTTTTTGATTTTTCTATTTTTGTTTTGATTTTTATAATAAATATATACACAATATATACAAATCATTTTATTTTATTTTTGGGAGGAACATTTTTTTATTTTTTTTACAAATATATTTACACACATGAGCCCCTATCTCCCTCTACTTTGGCTTTTATGCGGTCAGGCCCATGCTGAGCCCTCCCTTGGGTTAGGTTGCTCAATATTTATTCTAAATATTTCCTCCTTTTCTTTTTAATCTTTATTCTTTTATTTTTGCACAAAACATGCTAATTATTACTTTTTACACCATGCATGCTTTTGGTAATTATTGGTATTTACAAATATATACATGCATTTGCAAAGGTTTTTTTAGCTAAAATATAAGAATAAAGAGTGATGAATGAGTATTCATCAAGTATACTACCAACTAAGCAACGAATAATTAGAATAGAATGGCTCATCCTTGCGAGGTCTGTCTAGGAGAGCAGACTTAAAGGAGTCTAGGCAGATAGTCCCAATATCTAACAGATTGGATACAGAACAAGGCAGTGGGACCAAAAAATGTAACAGACTACTTGGTTCCGTGCTCTAACAGCAAGGAGACACAATCAACAAGGGGAATTGAGCGTAAAGAAAGTGTTGCATTTTCCCGTAGACAGTCCTCGGGGAATAATGCAAACTAAGCAAATGAATAGCATATCAGATCTCACCCTTGCGAGGGTCGTCAAGAAGAGAAGACTCAGATGAGTCAATCAAAACGATCTCGGTAGACGATAGATCGACTACCCAGCAGAAGAGATCACAGATCTAGCGAGGTGTCATAGTCTATCGCAGATAACCCTCGGAGAGCACTACGAACTAGATAGTGAATGATTAAGAAAGTGATACTCATCCTTGCAAGGACCGTCAAGGAGAGAAGACTCAAAGGAGTCAGTGAATTTGGCCTCGTGCACCGACAGTTTGGGCGCACAATCAACATGGAGGCCAAACAGTCAAATCAGACGATGCGGTTTCGAGCTCTGACAAGGTGGAGACATAGTCAGTGAATGAAACCGATCGTAGAGAATGTGTTGCATCCTCCCGGAGATAGTCCTCAGGGAGATGATGCACACTAGGTCAATCAAGACATGGGATTGCTGGCATCACATCTCAGGTCCTCAAAAGCAATCAATCAATCATCAAGAGAGCATAAGATCATGGGAGGGATAAATAATCAGGTCAATCACAGTACTTCCCTCAAGTCAATCAATCTAGCTGAGATGGCACAAAACATAATCAGAAATCTTCTGGGTGCCATGGATGGATGAAAGAGTCAGGAGATCAAGGATGGGTCAATCCAGAAGATGAGGAAGATCATGCGGGTTTCGGTCACCATTGCTTTGAAGCACAAATCAAGATATTCAATCAAGCTCTCTAAAATCAAGACGTGTGGAACCGCAAAATTGATCGATCAATCATAGCTCATGAAATCGAATCATTAAAATATGTCACATCCTCAATCTGGTGTGCGAGATCAAAATCCTCAAAAAATAATCACACCTAATGATCATGCATCATCAAAGTCCTCAATATGCTCCTATGCACATGTCAGAATCAAATCCACCAAGAGTAGGATATCAATCTCAGCATCGTCAAAAGACGCTCGACTTACTCCAATAATTCATGTAAGTCAAAATCCTTGATGTGGGCTATACCGACCAGTGCAACAATCCCGGGTAGAAGAAGTGATGATACGGGGAACACGAGGAGGGTGGGCGAGATGAAGATAGACACAGTTAAAATTGTGGTCGAGGAGAGGGTCTCCTCGAACCGGACTAGAGATAATGTGATATGGATGAGGAGAAAAGCCACAAAACCCGGCTAAGAAGGTGAAGCTCAAGAGCCAATATCACGACTCGTTGCAAATGAGGAGATGTATATATAATAGAAGTAGAAGGACTCAATGATGAAAAAGATGACTCACACAGATGGGACCGTAAACTCAGCTGTATATGAAAATGCCAATGAACTCAAAGCACAATCAATGCGTAAAGCAAAACCCCGATTCACCTACTCAACATAGTGAAGACCAAGATGTGGTCTTTTATCTTGTCGATTTTAGAGTTAGGTGATCATCACAAAGTTGTACACACTGAAGATAGGCTTGGGATTTGGGCACTAATCCTTAGCGTGTATGTAGGAATAAAATACGCATACAAGGAGGGGGTTGCTCTCCCCAATACAAGGAGTCCATTACATTTTTTAGAGATCAAATAGAGTTAGTAGTCCCTCTTTTATTTTGATTGTCACTTTTTTGTTTAATTTTCAATGCACGTGCCTAATGGTTTTCAATTCCATTTAGCATCCTATGTGAGCAAAATCAGAGGGAGAAGATCGGAAAAGCCATGCAAGTCGGAAATCGATGATGCATGCAAAGTCAGAAGGCTTACAGTGCTTCCCAGCTCTCTCCATGCAGGATGCAGGACAGAATTGAAATCCTATCTATATGAGATGCAATCCGATGAAATCGCCCTAAGATAGTAACTGCTATTATCGTGAAGCACAAAATGCTAAATATTCAGAAGCGACATCCAAAAGTTCGGTATCTGAAGTGCATCGTGTCCACCACAACAGATCCTGCATGCATTGTATAACACTTCTCTCGACGCTCGATCTCAATTCCAAATAAATAGCAATTATTATCTAACTAAATCCAAAAGCGAATCTATAGGTACATGCAAAGTTATTTGGGGCTTTGGACCTTAATCTATCGAGCAAACAAATCCTAAGCTAGGGGTCATTCACACAAAAATAAAAAAGAAAAAGCGTCAAAACCGTCGAGACCCCCAAGGGAACAATCCCTCGTGCAGTGGACCTCGGGAAGTCAGAGTGTCTGAGAGTCTTGTATTATTACATGCCAAGTGTCACTCTCTCCCATAAATTTTACATTTTTAAGAAAAATACAGAATAAATTGAAGCTCAGAAATTGTCTCAAAAATTCTTCCAAGTCTGGATTAGTTGTTCTCTCCTACTGGCTAAGTTAGAAGGCCGGCTCCGCCTTGCTTTGGTGCATAGGTCCTCCTAAGATGTCCTCCGTCGCGCTGCAGTCCGTCGCAACAAAATCAAACATGATGGAGTGTTAGACAGTTCACAATAATATCAAATAATAGAGAAAAGAAAATAAATATATAGACACAAAATAAATAAATGAATGAACAAGAGATATAAGACAAAAGAATAAGCTCCAACTAAGCAGCGTTGCTCCCCGACAACGGCGTTATTTGATAACTGAGGATTTATGGAGGGTCCAGAAATCTCACAAGGCGAAATTTCCAATCGATGCATTGACAGCTCAATAAATCTCGGTTAGTCAACATATAACCCACAATTAAAGAATAAGAAATTAAAACCAAAATTTGTGGAGTTAAAATTTATTAAAACTCTACAGCAAATGTGTATAGGTGTAAGCATGTGTAGAGGTCAAACACTGGGAGCAAAAGGTAGGAGGAGGCAAAATACAATGCGTAAAATTTCTGTCTTTCATCTCTTGTCCAATTTATTGTTTTTATGGGTTTTTAATATTATATAGTATATATATATTTATATTTTTATTTTTTATTTAATTTTTAATTATTTTGATTATGGATGAGTTGACAAGTCACATTCAGGATGAGTTACCTTGGTGCATGTTATTTGCTGATGATATTGTGTTGATTGACGAGACTAGAGCTGGAGTAAATGAGAAGCTTGAGGCCTGGAGACTTAAGTTGGAGAGTAAAGGATTTCATATAAGTAGGGCTAAGACAGAATATATGGAGTGCACCTTTGATGGAAGCAATGGTGAAGGAATTGAGGTGAAGATTGGTGATGATAACATTCAGAAGAGAGATTCTTTTAGATATCTGGGATCTATTTTGCAACTTGATGGGGAAATTTATGGAGATGTTACTAATAGAATAAATGCAGGTTGGCTAAAGTGGAGAGGAGCCTCTGCTGTTCTCTGTGATAAGAAAATTTCTTTAAAAATTAAAGGAAAGTTTTACAAAGCAGTCGTGAGACCTGCTATGCTCTATTGATCTGAATGTTGGCCTGTGAACCATAGACATGTGCAGAGAATGGCTGTAGCAGAAATGAAAATGCTAAGGTGGATGTGTGGACACAGACATAAAGATCAGTTTCGAAATGATGCAATCAAAAAGAAAGTTGGTGTTGCTTCGATAGAGGATAAGATGCGAGAAAACCGCTTAAGATGGTTTGGTCATTTGCAAAGAAGACCAGCTGATGCATCAGTTAGGAGATGCGAGTGTTGGGATTTTGAGCCGACTAAGAGAGGGCGGGGATGGCCCAAGAAGTGTTGGAAAGAGACCATACGAAGGGATCTTTGTTTTGTGGATATAAGCTCGGGATTGACCCAAGATAGATATGAATGGAGGCGAAGAATCCATGTAGCCGACCCTACTTAGTTGTGGGAAAAGGCTTTGTTGTTGTTGTTATTTGATTTTTAATTTTAAGTTCAAGTTCAACCGGCTCAAGAAGAGGAGGAAGAAGAGAATGGACCATGGCCAGTGTAGCCATGTATCCTTGGGAGCTCGACCAGTGTAGCCAAGTCTCCCTGCTGCAAGCTACATAAGGTGGATCATGAATCTCAAGCTTTGCTTATTGCACTCTATATACATACTCCGGTGGGATTATCATTTTCTCTCAGACCCACCACTTTTTTGGAGTTATTTTCTTTTTGCATTTTTTTTCAAGTGCATCTATACAACATATACATGTACAACATATATACAAGGAGTTTTTCCTCTTGAGCCAGTAGACTATCCCTCTTTTGAAGCTTTATTGCAACCCACAACTCCTGTCGTTAGACCTCATGGCAACCAGACCAAGTTGAGACGCACTTCCTTCACTAAAAGAAGAAGAGAGGTTCCGCCTAGAAGTACTACCCTCATATGCTACCCCAAGTCAAGGAAGACTTCCTCCTCACCACCTCATCCGTAGAGAGCTCGGTGCAAAGTGCTGGTGTCCAAGTAAAGCCATTGTCTATATGAGTCATGTGTTGTTGTTAAGTGCTCTACTTAGGCTCATTGAGATGACATGTGATTATATCCTAGTAGACTCAAAGAATTAAGTCACCATGGACCTGAAAAGCCTTAAACCTAAGCCCTATAAGGTTCCTCTTAGAAATTAGGTGGATTAAGATCTTAATCAAGCTCCATTTCCCAATTTGATTCCAGGCTAGTTTAAATGTCAACTATCATCCAGAAAAACTATATACATATGTACGAAAGATGCTATTTACACAAATTTTACAAACATGCAAAATTTTTGAAAAATGTTTTGAAATCATGAATGGATGATGCATGAAGTGCAAGTTTTTGCAAAAGTATTTACACATATTTACACAAGATTTTTGCAAACTTTTGATTTTCAAAACATTTTGGAAAAATTTTGTACTATATACATAATTTTGATACGAAAATATTTACACAAGCTTTACACAAAAGATTTTTGAAATCATTTTTACAAAAATAATTTGTACACTAGCTATTTATGTGCAAATAAAAGAATGTTTATGTACATGAAAATTTTTTAATTTTTTTGTGATTTTTAGGGTTTTTAGCCATTTTATTTATTAACACACTCACACAAAGTACAATTTATGGCTAAAGTATATATGAAATATATACTCACCCCCCTATACTTAGCTCGAACGATGTCCTCAGAGTCAAGAGCGATGAAGAAGACATAACTCGTGCTAGGTATAGGGAAGTGAAAAGGAAGGCTATATACAAAGACGAATGAATAGAATATAAGATCAAGAGACTCTCGACTTTTCCCCCTATACTTAGGATCAAGTAATCCTAAGTATAGCAGGCTGTATACTAAGGGAAAACCGAGTGGAGAATGTATAGGGTCTACCCCCCCTATACTTAGGGTAAAATATCCCTAAGTATAGACAACAAAAACAGGGGTAGACAGAAACAAAATAAAACTCAAAGGTCCTACATCCCCCCTATACTTAGGGTAAAGTACACCCTAAGTATAGCATAATCAAAAGATGAAGAAAGGGATGTGGAACTAAAGAATGTGATGATATGGACATCTGGATCTATACAAGTCGGAAGATCAGTGAAAATCAGGCGTGAGATGTAATAGATGTGAGTCAAAAGACCACATCTCACGCAAAATGAATCGGGGCAACATCAACGACCCGCGGCTCATGATCTAGAAATGGCTTGAGCCGCTGGCCGTTCACTCGAAAGGTACTCTCAGAAGACAACTCGGATATATCAATGCTACCGTTGTCGTGTACCTTTCACACCAAGTAGGGTCCCTTCCACTTGCTCTGTAGCTTCTCTGGAAATAGGCGAAGCCTCGCATCAAACAGCCATACTCTCTGTCTAGGCTCAAAATGCTTGTGGCTGATGTGAGAATCATGACACTCCTTCACTCTCTCCTTATAATGTAGGCTGTTTGAGAAGGCGGGTTCTCTAAGCTCCTCCAGGGCTGCTAACTCTGCCCTCCTTTGGTCTCCTACACCATATGGATCCATAAGTATCTCAGTGACTGCCCAAAGTGACCTGTGTCTCAGCTCAACAGGCAAATGGCACGGCTTGCCATATACGAGGCGAAAGGGAGATGTGCCCAATGGTGTCTTGAAAGACGTCCTATATGCCCACAAGACCGAGTCCAAAAGCTGTGACCAATCCTTTCGGTCAGGGCGGACGACTTTCTGCAATATAGTCTTGATCTCCCTGTTCGACACCTCAGCTAGACCATTCGTCTGTGGATGGTAAGGTGTAGCAACACGATGGTCTATGCCGAACTCGCTAGCAAGGGCCTTCACCTGGTCGTTGATGAAATGAGACCCCCCATCTGAAATCAATACTCGAGGTACCCCGAACCGCGTGATGATGTGCTTCCTCAAAAATATGCAAACTGTCCTCGCATCAGCGGCTCGGGCAGGGATAGCCTCAACCCAACGACTAACATAATCAATGGCCAACAGAATGTACTCAAATCCCTGACTCTTAGGGAATGGACCCATGAAATCGATGCCCCATGCGTCAAAAACCTCACAGAAGTGAATGGGCTGCATCGGCATCATATCACGCTGTCCACAAGTGCCCATCCTCTGATAGTCAGTACACCTCTGCACGAACTCATCAAAGTCCTTGAAGAGGGTAGGCCACCACAAGCCGGATTGGAGCACCTTCTGTGCCGTTCTCCTCCCAAAATGATGTCCTCCTGCCTCAAGCTTGTGGCAGTAAGTGAGGACGCTATGTTGTTCCTCCTGAGGAATGCACCGACGCCAGACGCTATCCCCTCCTTTGTGGTAAAGGATGGGATCCTCCCAGTGGTAGGACTTGGCCTTCGCAAGGAAGGTCTCAAGCCTCTGCCTGGTCCAATCTTGTGGGACTTTCCCAGCAACGAGAAAGTTCACAATATCGGCATACCACGGGAGTGAGGCGATAGCAAGGATCGTCTCATCTGGGAAGGTCTCACAAATGGGATCAATATGCTCAGCCTCCTCAGGCTACTCTAAACGGAAGAGATGATCCGCCACCACATTCTTGACTCCAGGCTTATCCTTGATCTCAATGTCGAACTCCTGGAGTAGAAGGATCCATCTAGTCAGTCTGACCTAGGCATCCTTCTTTGCCATGACGTATCGGATGGCGGTGTGATCAGTGTACAGGGTCACTCTAGATCCAATGATGTAAGATCTGAACTTATCTAGGGCGAACACTACTGCTAGCATCTCCTTCTCTGTGACTGTATAGTTCCGCTGGGCGGAATCCAATGTGCGGCTAGCGTAGTGGATAGCAAAGGGGACTCCATCCCTCCTCTGTCCCAGCACGGCTCCCATGGCAAAATCGGAGGCGTCCGTCATGATCTCGAATGGGAGAGACCAATCAGGCGGCTAAAGGACAAGAGCCTCTATAACACACTGCTTGAGAGTATCAAAGGACGAAAGACACTTGTCATCGACAAGGAACTCGGTGTCTTTCGTCAATAGGTCAGTCAACGGCCGGGCAAGTCTGCTTAAATCATGAATGAATCGTCGGTAGAAACCGACGTGCCCCAGAAATGACCGTAACTGCCTCAGATTGGACGGCAGTGCGAGTTTTCTAATGACATCTACCTTGGCCGGATCAACCTCCATGCCCCTGTTGGAGATGATGTAGCCAAGCACCGTCCCTTGAGTCACCATGAAGTGACTCTTCTCCCAAGATAGCACCAAATGGACCTCTATACATCGCTGGAGTACTCGGTCTAGGAAGTCAAGACAGGAGTCGAATCCGTCGCCGTAAACCGAGAAATCGTCCATGAAGACCTCCAAACACTCCCCTACCATGTCCGAAAAGATCGATAGCATGCATCTCTGAAAAGTCGCAGGGGCATTGCATAGCCCAAATGGCATGCGTCGGAAGGCGTATGTGCCGAAGGGACAGGTAAAGGTGGTCTTCTCCTGGTCCTCAGGAGCGATGGCCACCTGGTTGTAGCCCGAGTACCCATCCAGAAAAAAATAATGGCTCTTCCCTGCCAGTCTCTCAATGATCTGGTCAATAAAAGGCAGGGGAAATGATCCTTCTTGGTGGCCTGGTTGAGTCTCCTGTAGTCAACGCAGACCCGCCAAGAAGTGGGTACTCGTGTAGCAATCTCCTCTCCCGACTCACTGATCACAGTCGTGATGCCCGTCTTCTTGGGCACCACATGCAAGGGGCTGCCCCACTTGGAGTCGGAAATGGGATAGATAAAATCGGCGCTCCACCATTTCGAGATTTCCCTCATGACAACCTCTCTCAGATTGGGGTTCAGCCGCCGCTGGAACTCATGCGACGGCTTCGCCTCATCCTCAAGATAGATATGGTGGGAGCACAGGGCCGGACTAATCCCCTGGATATCTTCTACGCTCCATCCGATTGCCTCGCGGTTATTTTCAAGAACCCCCATCAAACGGGATTCTTGCTCTCCAGTCAGATCTGCGGAGATGATGACTGGGTACATCTCAGGCTCACCCGCAAGGAATCGATACTTCAGCGAAGTAGGGAGTGGCTTCAGCTCTGGACAGCTGGGTGCTGGCAAATCTGGCTTCGAAAGAAGCCGCCTGTATGCTGCCAAATCTGTCTGGGAGAATGAGAACGTACTCTCGCAAACTGGATCCGAAGAAGGCTGCTCAACGGAACTGTCTCTGATCTGCTCAGCAACTACCTCCTCCTCAACTGTAGGCTCAGTGGAACTCAGGTCTGGCATATAATCCTCGCAATCTGCCCAATCAGACTCTGTATCCGAGGGATCTGCATCAAACAAGGTGGCATCAGCACCACCATCATCACAAAAATCCGTGTCGCGGTCAAGAACCTGCTCTGCTGCCACTGAAGTATCCTGAACCAGGGCTGTGCTCTCCAGGCTCTCCTCTGCTATCATCTCTGCATCAACGGTTTCTGAAAATGAGAGGATGGCCTGTGCTGCTGGATCTGCCCATACTGCCTCATCGTCTGTGATCACAAAATCACAGTCCTGGTGGATGTCTAGCCCGGCATCTGTCAGCTGCTCTGCATCGGAAGTGGTCTCTGAGCATGATCTCTCTCTAGCTCTGTAGTCCTCGACCGTCTCTATTTGTACACTTTCGCCCTCGACGCGAAAGTATACCTTCCCGCTATCATGGTCAGTCACCGCCTTGGCTGTGGCCAAGAACGGACGATCGAGAATGATGGGGGTATCGGTCACTGAATCAGGGATCTCCATGTCCAACACTACGAAGTCCACGTGGAATTGCAGGCCCTGGATAGTGACGACAACGTCTCGCAACAACCCCTTCGGCCTCTTGACAGATCGATCAGCAAACTGAAGGACTGTCCTGCTCTGTCTAAGAGTGCCCAACTTGAAGCAGTCGAGAAGGGCTGCCAGAAGGAGGTTGATAGACGATCCGCTATCCAATAGAGTCCGGTCGAACCTCTGCTCTCTAATGTGACATCTGACATATGGGGCTCCTGAATCTGGCCTCTTGGCCGGCAGACGGTTCTGAATCGCGAAGCACGTGGCTTTCGTCAGCACATGGATCTCTGAGTGGTGGTTCCTCCTCTTCCTCCTAACGGTAGTCCTGTCTCTCAACGAACGCTGAAGAAGGGGAATGTGCTGCAAAGCTTCCTGAAGAGTCAGCTGGATATGGAAACGATCGATCATCTGCTGGCTGAACTCTTCATGATCTCTCTTTTTGGGATTTTTTGTTTTCTTCCCCTTCCCCATCTGAAGGGCTCTAGGGAAGGGGATCCCTGGGTCCTTCTCAGATGAAGGACTAGGAAAAGGTCTAGACGGCTCGACAGCCGGATCTGCACATACATCAAGCACCATAGTGGGACCAGAAAAAACCAAACCTTTTCCTTTATTCACAACATGGTTCTGAGATACATCAGGTGAAGGAAAAACATCAGATCTCTCTACATGAACTCTGGTGGCCTCAGTACCACCAGTGGTTGGATCAACTGGACGTCTCGCGGCCTCAGAACCGCGCTCTGGCTCGGCATCTCGGGTGGCATCAGTACCACCTCCTCGAACTGGTGAAATGGCGGCCTCAGCACCGCCTGTGGAGTCAGCATCCTTGGTGGCATCAGTGCCACCGACATCATCTCTAGCGGCCTCAGTACCGCTCTCCTCCTCCTCATCTGGCGCTCTAGGTGTATCCTCATGACGTCGCTCAGATGCGGTGCCGCCTGCTGGTGTCCTACCGCTCCTAAGTGTGACAAAATCAGCATCAAAAAGGTCTGTAGACATATCATCAAATGGATCACTAGGAGTGGCATGCTCAGTGTAAGCTACCTGCTGATGACACGGAAATCCGAGCGACTAAGGTAAAGGTACAAAAATGGTCGTTGCGACCTCGGTCACTCAGATGTGTGAATCAAGAAAAATGAACCACTAATAGAGATAAAAACAGATAAAACACAAAATAGCGGTCCTGCTATTGGATTAACCTGGTATAGCGACCAGGGTCGAACTCAAGGAGCACGGATTGGCCTCTCGGCCTACGAAGTAGTAAAAAGGAATAAAATAAAAGAACAAAATATTTTAGTGGTTTTTAATTTGTTTTATAATTTTTTTTGGATTTTTAATGTAAAAAGAAAATAAGAAAAGTAAACAAGCACACACTTCAACAAATTATTTAAAGCACTAAAAATCAACCAAAAATTCAAACAAAAATATTTTTGTGTGTTTTATAATTTTTAGTATTTTTGATGAATTTTTGAAAATTTTCTGATGTTTATTTAATTTTCTAAAAATCAAACAGCGACTGAAACAAATGGTACTGTCCAACCGAGCTAAATAGGCCTAGATAAAATATCTAAAAGCCCTAAAATAGCCGGGAGGTAATTTTCCTGTAAAGAGAATAAAACAAGGAAAATTTAGGCACCAATTTTATTATTTTTGGGTTTTTGGTTTAATTATTAGAATTTTTATAAGTTTTTGAGTGTTTTTCAATTTTTAGGGGTTTTCAGTAATGAAAAATAGCCAAAATTGGCTAGAAAATCAAGCTAAGAAAGGCAAACAGTAGATAATTGTTGTGGAATTTTTAAATGAGTTTTAATATTTTTTTGTGATTTTTCAAGTTAGACAGTAACAAAATTAAAGGTTTTTGAATTTTTAAAAATATCAAATGAAATAAAAAATGTCCTCAAAAATCCACGAAAATTTTACACCATGGCAGGAGCCATGTGTCCAATTTTCGTTGGATTTGGAGGTGTTTTGCTATTTTATTCAAAAATAAAGAAGAGCAACAGTGCATAGGGACCTTTCTGCAATTAAAACAAAGTTCTGGGTCCCTGGAACAACAACCCTGGAAAGTATAGGGATAGGAGTGCAAATTACCCTCCGGGCCACGCACGATACACGTGACTCAGGCCTGGAGGGACCTGATTGCAATTCCTATTAATAAAAATATGAAACGTAACAGGGCAAAAAGGCAGGGCAAATATTGCAAATACACCAAATTATCACGTGTCGATGCACGTGTCCACAACTGGCAGGGGTATAACTGCAAATATGATAAATAGAAAGGTCCACAGTGCAATTTTCACAAAAACTAAACAACTACACTACGTATTTACAGGACTAAAAAGTAAATGCGTTAAGTAAAAGGGGCCTGAGTGTTATTTACCCCTTTTATTAACGTCGATGGCCGGATGTGTGACGCGTGGCGGATCTGACGACTGAGAGCACTGGCGCCTTTACCCTTGAAAAGCCCGGCCTGATCGAACGTCTGAGAGCCCTCCACGTGGGGATCGGACGGTGACGGTGCGTTGGAGTCTAAGCCCTCAGTGGATCGACGGAGGAGAAGAGGGCACGTGGCAGATCTGACGGACGAGACGTGCGGGTGCCTCTTCCTCCGAGCGGATGGTCAAGATCTGTCCTCGAAATGATCGGACGGTGGATGAATGGCTCAGATGACAACTGGGGCGCTGAGGACGATCGGACGGTGGACGAGGCTGGTGGAAGAACTGGCTGCCGGCGAGCTTTGCCGGCCCTCTGCGTGTACGATGAGCCTCGTATGATGCTCCTGAGGTGCGAGGAAGCTTCGCCGTGAAGCTCCGCACCTGATGCGCTGCTCCGATGGACGCGAAGAGCTCCAGAGAGCTCCGGCGACGTGGATGAACAGGAGCCCCTGTGCTCTAAAGACTCGACCTCCAGATGAAGTCGAATGGCCTGGATACCTGCACAGGAAAGAAGCTGGGTCGAGGGCAAACTGCCTCGACCCGTCAGAGCGGGCGGAAGATGAAAGATGAGGCGCTATGGAGACTCTCCGGCGAGCGGCGGAGGATGAGAGCCGATACCCTGCTCCGGGGTGAGCCAGGGGGAGTGAAGGGTCGGAGAAGGTGGAGAGGGGACTGGTGGACGTGGTGGTGGTGTCAGAGTGTGGAATGGGTGGTCGGAGTCGGCAGGCGGAGGTGGCGGAGCTAAACTACCGGAAATCGAAAAATCTAAACCTAAGCTACTCTACGGCCTAAAGAAGCTACCTGGTGGATGCTGCCGACTGTGCTGGAGCTCAGGGAACTCCTGGGTCTTTGCCTGCAAGGGGGCGTTGTCTCCCCGAGGCTGGGCGCGCTCGCGGCGGCGCACAGCGGAGTTACCCACCGGATCAGTGGCTCCCGGCTTCCCGGGCCTCTATGCAACTCCCAAGACCACGGATGTCACTCAGGGACTCCGGAGGACGTCACAGGCACCGAGGGGAAGATCCAAAGATGGAAGAATTAGGTCGTCGGAGACGACATTATATATGGTGTTGGATCCGAGAAGAAGGAGGTCGAGCGAGATGCACGGGGCTCGGATCCAGCAAACCCACCCCGGGTGAGGGTCCTGGATGATCGGAGGTTAATCGGAGCCCGGGGTTTGAGGTGCTGGCGGTCGGGTCAGGCGGGCAAAAAGTGGAGAAAACGGGTCGGGCAGGACAGACCCGGCTCTGGTGGTCCTGGGGGGAGAGTTGACCGGGGGTCAACAATCCCCCGTGGACCAATCAGAGCCCCCCAAGCACAAATTTCTTATTTCTTTATTTTAGGGTAGAAAAAGGTCGAATTAATAAAAACTTAAAACATGAAAAATATTTATTTTATTTTTCTCTATTTTTTGTGATTTTTAATTAATTTTTCAAAATAAAAATAAGGTATTTACATTATGTAGCTATATATAGGTATTTGTACACTATAGGTTTTTTTAATTTTTGATTTTTAATTATTATTTTTATGCAAATTTATTCCTATTTTATATTTTATTTATTTTCATTATAAAATAAGGAATAAAAAGGTATTTTTATTTTATTTTTATTATTTATATACATAGGTAAAATAAATACATATATACACTTATATACATGGTATATTTACAATATATTTTTGTATTTTTAATTTTGCTATTTTTATTTTGCTTTTTTAATTGTTTTTATTTTATTTATTTACAATATATAATATAGACTATTCACAAAAATTATGAAAATTGATTTTATTTATTTACAAGGTTAGATAAATAAGAGTGGTTCATGTACATGATGAAATTGGTGTTTTTAATCTTTTTGATTTTTATCTTTTTCTTTTGTTTTTATACTTATAAATATGTACAAAGATTTACAAGCATATTTTTGGTGAGGAAAATACCTTTATTTTATTTACATAGACATTTACACATGAGCCCCTATCTCCCTCTACTTTGGCTTTTATGCGGTCAGGCCCATGCTGAGCCCTCCCTTGGGTTAGGTTGCTCAATATTTATTCTAAATATTTCCCTCTTTTTCTTTTTAATCTTTATTCTTTTATTTTTGCACAAAAACATGCTAATTATAGATTTTTACACAATGCATGCTTTTGGTAATTATTCCTATTTACACATATCTACATGTATTTGCAAAGGTTTTTGTAGCTAAAATATAAGAATAAAGAGTGATGAATGAGTATTCATCACCCCCCTATACTTAACTTATGCTAGTCCCTTAGCAAACACTTATTTGAAAAAGAAGTGAAAAAGAAATAAAGAAAAAGAAAAAGAGAATGTACATGGATCAAAGCTGATTATTAAACTTGCCTTCATTAAATTAAGGTATGGAGCTCGAGCAGATCTTTGGATTATTAATTTGTCGGAACCTTATTTGGACTTAAGTCTAAAAACTCAACAGCCTCTAAGTTCCACTATTCTATAACCAAGACTCCTCAATGCTCCAGATCAGAACAAGTCATCAATCAACAAACCCTGAAGACCATGAATCTTTTCTTGTCCTGTGAATGTGAGGTCTAAGCTCTCCACCTCAGACATGGCAACTTGACAACCCTCCCCAACAAGGTAACTCTATGACCTCAATCTGGCCACTCTTTCCTCGAGGAGTGGGGTATTCCCTTCTAAGTTCAAGTTCAACCGGCTCAAGAAGAGGAGGAAGAAGAGAATGGGTCAAGGCCGGTGTAGCCAAGTACCCTTGGGAGCTTGACCAGTGTAGCCAAGTCTCCCTTCTGCAAGCTACATCAGGTGGATCATGAAACCAAGCTTTGCTTATTGCACTCTATATACATACTCCGGTGGGATTATCATTTTCTATCAGACCCACCACTTTTTTGGAGTTATTTTCTTTTTGCACATTTTTTTTCAAGTGCATCTGTACAACATATACATGTGCAGCATATATACAAGGAGTTTTCCCTCTTGAGCCAGTAGACTATCCCTCTTTTGAAGCTTTATTGCAACCCACAACTCCCGTCGTTAGACCTCATGGCAACCAGACCAAGTTGAGACGCACTTCCTTCACTAAAAGAAGAAGAGAGGCTCCGCCTAGAAGTACTACCCTCATATGCTACCCCAAGTCAAGGAAGACTGCCTCCTCACCACCTCATCCGTGGAGAGCTCGGTGCATAGTGCTGGTGTCCAAGTAAAGCCATAATCTATATGAGTCATGTGTTGTTGTTAAGTGCTCTACTTAGGCTCATTGAGATGACATGTGATCATAGCCTAGTAGACTCACAGAAGTAAGTCACCATGGACCTGAAAAGCCTTAAACCTAAGCCCTATAAGGTTCCTCTTAGAAGTTAGGTGGATTAAGATCTTAATCAAGCTCCATTTCTCAATTTGATTCCAAGCTAGTTTAAATGTCAACTATCATCCAGAAAAACTATATACATATGTACAAAAGATGCTTATTTACACAAATTTTACAATCATGCAAAATTTTTGAAAAATATTTTGAAATCATGAATGGATGATGCATGAAGTGCAAGTTTTGCAAAAAGATATTTACACACATTCACAAGATTTTTGCAAACTTTTGATTTTCAAAACATTTTGGAAAAATTTTGTACTATATACATAATTTTGATACACAAATATTTACACAAGCTTTACACAAAAGATTTTTGAAATCATTTTTACAAAAATAATTTGTACACTAGCTATTTATGTGCAAATAAAAGAAGTTTATGTAGTGATTTTTAGCCATTTTATTTATTAACACACTCACACAAAGTACGAGTTATGGCTAAAGTATATATGAAATATATACACACACCCCTATACTTAGCTCGAACGATGTCCTCAGAGTCAAGAGCGATGAAGAAGACATAACTCGTGCTTAGTATAGGGAAGTGAAAAGGAAGGCTATATACAAAGAAGAATGAATGGAATAGAAAAGTCAAGAGGGGCTCGGGTCTTCCCCCTATACTTAGGATTAAATAATCCTAAGTATAGCAGGCTGTACACTAAGGGAATACCGAGTGGAGAATGTACAGGGTCTACCCCCCCTATACTTAGGGTGAAATATCCCTAAGTATAGGCAACAAAACAGGGGTAGCAAAATACGAAGAAACTGAACGAATATATACAAGAAGGAGGACATCACTCCCCCTATACTTAAGGTGAAGAACCTTAAGTATAGGCAACACAACAGAAGTGATGAAACAAAACGAAGAATAACCCGGTGTTTTCACCCCCCCTATACTTAGGATGAGCAATATCCTAAGTATAGCAAAGATAATCCTAAGCGAGACCTAGGGTGAAAACAAGAACGGAAGAAAGGAGGATCAAAATAAGATGAAACACATATATACAAAAGAGTACAATGTTGAGGTGCCTCTCAACAAGCGCTAGGTTTTACGCCCCTAGCTGGGCACAAAGGCTAGGATAATGCAGTATCAAGGTTCAGGACGGCATCGGTAAGGCGAATGTCGTACTGTCGCCGTAGTCTCGGTGTGAGAACAACGACGAACTCAACAGTGTAAAGTAAGACACCCAGGTATGCAATCAAGCGGGTGTCTGCTACCGGCCAGTGACATGGAAAGAAGTGATCGGGATCCGGTAGCACAAAAGAAATCATCGGCTCTGGATCAGACTGAAGTGAGAGTATAGAGCCGAAGAAATCAAACGTGGAGAAGGATGGATCAGTAATAGAATCCTCCACATCAATAAGTGTCTCAAGCAGGTATGGACAATCAAGATCAGGAGACTCTCTAAACAGACTGATATCCGATGAATAGAATGGAAGAAGATCAGGCAGATCATCGAATATATCCAGAATGGGCTCATCCTCGCGAGGGTCGTCGAGGTGAGAAGACTCAGAATCAGAATGATCTAAAGACTCGGTTCCGTGTTCCGCCAGATCAGAAACACTCTCAGTAGGTGAAACCGAGTACTCATCGAGTGCGGCATCCTCCCGCAGATAACCCTCGGGGAGAGATGCAGGATCAGAAGTGACAAGAAGAGGATCAAGATCTAGATTGGCATCTGCGCTGCTATCAAGTATCCACTCAGTACACCAGGCTGCATCATCATCGGAAGTGTAGCTCTCGGCAGTCTGGAAGCAGGAGATGTACTAGTCAACACCGCGGAAGCTGGCAAAGTGTCTGCGGCTGATCCTCGCTCTGCGGCTATGCTGTCTGTCAGTTGGTCCTCAGGAAATGTATCTATCTCAACAAAGTGGAGGACAAAAGGCTCGAAGACAGGACTCTCTGTGTCTGTACTCTCAAAGTGGTATCCCTCCTCGAGCTGTGACTGCTGGGCTGAATCTTGGTAGCTATCTGTATCCAAGAAGTGTCTCTGCAGGAAGGAGACTGATTCATCCGGGACTGGGAACTGAAGTAGCTGAGTCGATGGCTGTAAAATCAGGGGCTCCTCCGGCTCTTGGGGTATCAGAAGATCTGATATCCAAGACTCGTCAACTGAGAACTCTGGGACTGACTCGAATTCCAGCTGGAAAATCAACGGGAACTCAAGTAGATTCTGGGTCCGAATCTCTGCTATGGCAGTCATCTCCTCTGTCAGTGGTGCTGTCTGCTCCAAGTCCTTGGGCTGGTGTGTAGAAGCTGACTCATCATGTAAAGTAACACACCGCACTGGTACTGCATCGTCCGCATGTGTTGTCTCGACCAAGGCATCTCGTGAAGAACTCTGTGAAAGTAGCCTCGAGATGGTATCCAGGAAGTGAATGTCGGAACTGCGGTGTGAACCGCCACATGTGGTAATCACCAGTGCAAGCTGCTCTGCGGTCATCCCCCGCATGGAGATCTCAATCAAATCTGTCAGTGGAAGTCCATGGTCTGGAAATCTCCTCAAGAGGTCAAGAAACCTCGGCCATGCCTCGTGCAATGGCTCCTGGGGGTCAATTGAAAAGTCCATGATCAAAGACCGCATGAAATCTTCTCTACTTAGGGGAAAGTATCTCTGTAGAAACTTTCGGCGTAGCTCTCCCCACGTCTCGAATGTCCTTCCCAATCGTCGGTGCCATCTCATGGCTCTGTCGTGAAGCGTGAATGGGAAGGTCCTGCTCATCAGCTCCTCTACAGTGACGTCTGAGTATCTCTGTGCTCTGCAAAACTCCTCGAAAGCGGACAGGTGAAGATATGGCTCCTCGTGCACCTCTCCTGAAAACGTCGGCAGTCGCTGAATGTAATCCAAATCCAAGACGAATGGACCTAATGTAGAAGCTGACTGAGCTCCATGTGCTATCTGCTCCTCCATCCTTCTGGAATAGGATATGTCTGCTGATCTCCACTGCTTTCTCTGGTCACCAACGGAGTGCGCTCTCAACTCAGCAACAGCATCGTCCGGGTCTTGCATCTGCTCTATCTGATAACCTCGGACGTCTCGCACAGCATGCCCAGAGTGGTGAGATGAAAGGGAGGGAGGGAGCGGGGGGTTGGTCGGAGATCCGATCTCCCTAGAAGGTGGACTGGAGTGATGGTCAGAAGACGGAGAAGAAGCCGTAAGAGTCGGCTCGTAGTGAGGGGAATCCATCATCCAGGGATAAGGAAGAAGAAGAAAGGAGAAATGAAGGGAGGTGAGGGAGGGAGATGAGAAAGGATCGAAGGGATCTGGCAATCAAACAAGATGAACAAGCAAACCCCCAATTCACCTACGCACACAGAGCTGAAGACCGAAGGGATCGGTCAATTATCTTGTCAATTTTATTTTAGGTGATCATCCAGTCTATCAGAGCGATTACGTGAGGTCAATAGATGTCCAAATCTCTCTCAACCGACTGTCCCGTACTGAAAGCCGGTAATCAGTCAAGAATAGATCGGAGGCTCTATCCTAATGTGCGGGTCACTCTCTCGCTCATCCAAACCAGACAAGGAGGGGGTTACTCTCCCCAAGACAGATTTTCAACGAAGTGTCTTTTAGATCAAGTATGATTAGCAGTCCCGATTTTATTGTTTTTGTTTTTAGATATTTTTCAATAAAAAGAAACGCCTAACGAATTTTTCGGTTCTCCTGATTATTAGGTCAAAAACAAGGGGGAGAAGACGAAAAAGCCGATGCACGATAAATCAATGATGCATGCCAAGTCAGAAATGCGTACCTGTCTCCAGCACTCTACATGCAATATGATCCGCACATAAATGTAAAGATAGAAAGTAAACTACCTAGATGATGCAGCGACAAAAACCGAGTCCTAGATGAGCAATTCTACTCGCAGAACCGTCTAATCGGTCACCGACCTCCAAGCCAAAGGGTCCGGTCTTGGCCCACCCCTCCTCTTCCCGACAAATCGGGGGTAGGAGAAAGCGCTTTACAGGGTGAGCTGCGGCACGTAGGCTACGAAGGAGGTGAGTCGATTATTTTTATTAATTGATTATTAGTGAGTCCAATTAGCGCACTATAGGAACATGCAAATAGTTAAGTGTGGGGACCCTACTAATTACGGCACAATCAAGAGAAATTCCTAAAGCTAGGGGCTCGATGAAAACCGCGTAAACACCGGAAAAGGCAGAAAAAAGTGAAAAGAAAACAAAACCGCGTAAAAAGCCGCGAAAAACCTAAGGGTCCCCTGAGCACACCGGTGCTCGGCGAAACAGACCCACTAAGTGTTCAAGAGTCCACAAGTGTCCAGTCTCAGTCCCTGTATTATTACAACAATAATAATAAAAATAAAACCTAATCTAACCTCACCCACTCAACTCTCTCTCTCGCTCTCTCCTGCGGCTTCGTAGAGAAGGAAGCCGCCTCCAAGTTCCTCGGTTGCACCAGCTCCTCGAAAGTCGCCTCCACGGTCCTCGGGCCCTCGCAAGAGACAGAGACAAGTGGTCAGACCAAAATAATCAAATAAAATAAAAAGAAAATAAATGCAACTGAAAATGAGGGTATATATGCAAAAATATAAAATAAAATAAACACTCAAAATAAAACAAAATCAAAAATAAAAGAAAAAGAAAATAAAACAAAATACAACAAAAATAAAATGGAAACAAAAGCCGCAAAAAAGCCGCGAGCTCTAAAAGAGCCGCGAAAAGCCGCGAAAACAAAAACGAAGATAAAATAAGAACTACTAAGCCGTGCTCCCCGGCAACGGCGCCATTCTGACGACACGGAAATCCGAGCGACTAAGGTAAAGGTACAAAAATGGTCGTTGCGACCTCGGTCACTCAGATGTGTCAATCAAGAAAAATGAACCACTAATAGAGATAAAAACAGATAAAACACAAAATAGCGGTCCTGCTATTGGATTAACCTGGTATAGCGATCAGGGTCGAACTCAAGGAGCACGGATTGGCCTCTTGGCCTACGAAGTAGTAAAAAGAAATAAAATAAAATAACAAAATATTTTAGTGGTTTTTAATTTGTTTTATATTTTTTTTGGATTTTTAATGTAAAAAGAAAATAAGAAAAATAAACAAGCACACACTTCAACAAATTATTTAAAGCACTAAAACTCAACCAAAAATTCAAACAAAAATATTTTTGTGTGTTTTATAATTTTTAGTGTTTTTGGTGAATTTTTGAGAATTTTCTGATGTTTATTTAATTTTCTAAAAATCAAAAAGCGATTGAAACAAATGGTACTGTCCAACCAAGCTAAATAGGCCTAGATAAAATATCTAAAAGCCCTTAAATAGCCGCGAGGTAATTTTCCTGTAAAGAGAATAAAACAAGGAAAATTTAGGCACCAATTTTATTATTTTTGGGTTTTTGGTTTAATTATTAGAATTTTTATAAGTTTTTGAGTGTTTTTCAATTTTTAGGGGTTTTCAGTAATGAAAAATAGCCAAACTTGGCTAGAAAATCAAGCTAAGCAAGGCAAACAGCAGATAATTTTTGTGGAATTTTTAAATGAGTTTTAATATTTTTTGTGATTTTTCAAGTTAGACAGTAACAAAATTAAAGGTTTTTGAATTTTTAAAAATATCAAATGAAAAAAAAATGTCCTCAAAAATCCACGAAAATTTTACACCATGGCAGGAGCCATTTGTCCAATTTTCGTTGGATTTGGAGGTGTTTTGCTATTTTATTCAAAAATAA
Source organism: Ottelia alismoides (assembly GCA_037367405.1). Taxonomy (NCBI): domain Eukaryota; kingdom Viridiplantae; phylum Streptophyta; class Magnoliopsida; order Alismatales; family Hydrocharitaceae; genus Ottelia; species Ottelia alismoides. Next base: position 785,568 of record JAZKJV010000603.1, read on the forward strand.
AGAAGAGCAACAGTGCATAGGGACCTTTCTGCAATTAAAACAAAGTTCTGGGTCCCTAGAACAACAACCCTGGAAATTATAGGGATAGGAGTGCAAATTACCCTCCGAGCCACGCACGATACACGTGACTCAGGCCTGGAGGGACCTGATTGCAATTCCTATTAATAAAAATATGAAACGTAACAGGGCAAAAAGGCAGGGCAAATATTGCAAATACACCAAATTATCACGTGTCGATGCACGTGTCCACAACTGGAAGGGGTATAACTGCAAATATGATAAATAGAAAGGTTCACAGTGCAATTTTCACAAAAACTAAACAACTACACTACGTATTTACAGGACTAAAAAGTAAATGCGTTAAGTAAAAGGGGCCTGAGTGTTATTTCCCCCTTTTATTAACGTCGATGGCCGGATGTGTGACGCATGGCGGATCTGACGACTGAGAGCACTGGCGCCTTTACCCTTGAAAAGCCCGGCCTGATCGAACGTCTGAGAGCCCTCCACGTAGGGATCGGACGGTGACGGTGTGCTGGAGTCTAAGCCCTCAGTGGATCGACGGAGGAGAAGAGGGCACGTGGCAGATCTGACGGACGAGACGTGCGGGTGCCTCTTCCTCCGAGCGGATGGTCAAGATCTGTCCTCGAAATGATCGGACGGTGATGCCACGCCTAGGATGAATGGCTCAGATGACAACTGGGGCACTGAGGACGATCGGACGGTGGACGAAGCTGGTGGAAGAACTGGCTGCCGGCGAGCTTCGCCGGCCCTCTGCGTGTACGATGAGCCTCATCTGATGCTCCTGAGGTGCGAGGAAGCTTCGCCGTGAAGCTCCGCACCCGATGTGCTGCTCCGATGGAAGCGAAGAGCTCCAGAGAGCTCCGGCGACATAGATGAACAGGAGCCCCTGTGCTCTGAAGACTCGACCTCCAGATGAAGTCGAATGGCCTGGATACCTGCACAAGAAAGAAGCTGGGTCGAGGGCAAACTGCCTTGACCCGTCAGAGCGGGCGGAAGATGAAAGATGAGGCGCTATGGAGACTCTCCGGCGAGCGGCGGAGAATGAGAGCCGATACCCTGCTCCGGGGCGAGCCAGGGGGAGTGAAGGGTCGGAGAAGGTGGAGAGGGGACTGGTGGACGTGGTGGTGGTGTCAGAGTGTGGAATGGGTGGTCGGAGTCGGCAGGCAGAGGTGGCGGAGCGAAATTACCGGAAATCGAAAAATCTAAACCTAAGCTACTCTACGGCCTAAAGAAGCTACCTGGTGGATGCTGCCGACTGTGATGGAGCTCAGGGAACTCCTGGGTCATTGCCTGCAAGGGGGCATCGTCTCCCCGAGGCTGGGCGCGCTCGCGGCGGCGCACGGCGGAGTTACCCACCGGATTAGTGGCTCCCGGCTTCCCGGGCCTCTCTGCAACTCCCAAGACCACGGCTGTCACTCAGGGACTCCGGAGGAGGTCACAGGCATCGAGGGGAAGATCCAAAGATGGAAGAATTAGGTCGCCGGAGACAACATTATATATGGTGTTGGATCCGAGAAGAAGGAGGTCGGGCGAGATGCACGGGGCTCGGATCCAGCAAACCCACCCCGGGAGAGGGTCCTGGATGATCGGAGGTTAATCGGAGCCCGGGGTTTGAGGTGCTGGCGGTCGAGTCAGGCGGGCAAAAAGTGGAGAAAATGGGTCGGGCAGGACAGACCCGGCTCTGGTGGTCCTGGGGGGAGAGTTGACCGGGGGTCAACAATCCCCCGTGGACCAATAAGAGCCCGCCAAGCACAAATTTCTTATTTCTTTATTTTAGGGTAGAAAAAGGTCGAATTAATAAAAACTTAAAACATGAAAAATATTTATTTTATTTTCTCTATTTTTTGTGATTTTTAATTAATTTTTCAAAATAAAAATAAGGTATTTACATTATGTAGCTATATATAGGTATATGTACACTATAGGTTTTTTTAATTTTTGATTTTTAATTATTATTTTTATGCAAATTTATTCCTATTTTATATTTTATTTATTTTCATTATAAAATAAGGAATAAAAAGGTATTTTATTTTATTTTTATTATTTATATACATAGGTAAAATAAATACATATATACACTTATATACATGGTATATTTACAATATATTTTTGTATTTTTAATTTTTCTATTTTTATTTTGCTTTTTTAATTGTTTTTATTTTATTTATTTGCAATATATAATATAGACTATTCACAAAAATTATGAAAATTGATTTTATTTATTTACAAGGTTAGATAAATAAGAGTGGTTCATGTACATGATGAAATTGGTGTTTTTAATCTTTTTGATTTTTATCTTTTTCTTTTGTTTTTATACTTATAAATATGTACAAGGATTTACAAGCATATTTTTGGTGAGGAAAATACCTTTATTTTATTTACATAGACATTTACACATGAGCCCCTATCTCCCTCTACTTTGGCTTTTATGCGGTCAGGCCCATGCTGAGCCCTCCCTTGGGTTAGGTTGCTCAATATTTATTCTAAATATTTCCCTCTTTTTCTTTTTAATCTTTATTCTTTTATTTTTGCACAAAAACATGCTAATTATAGGGTTTTACACAATGCATGCTTTTGGTAATTATTCCTATTTACACATATCTACATGTATTTGCAAAGGTTTTTGTAGCTAAAATATAAGAATAAAGAGTGATGAATGAGTATGGCCAGCAGCAGTCATCCGGTCAGGGAGGGCAGTATGGCCAGCAGAGAGACCACCAGCCGCAGCAGCAGCCCCCAGCATACCAGTCACACCAGCCTTCGTCCTTCGTTCCTCGTCCCTATGAGCAGCAGGGACAGTCTTGGAGACTTGAGCAGCAGGCTCACCCAGCATACCAGTAGCATCCTTCCTCCTACCCCTCTCAGCAGCACCAGCAGCACCAGTTCCAGCAGCCTCAGCACCAGAGAGGCTACCAGTTGGGCTCCCATGAGAGCCCCGCCTTGGATGACATAGCCCGCCTCCTCACGGACCAGCAGGCTACGTTTAGATGGGAGATGGAAGAGTTCTGCCAGGAGATGCGGGACCTTGTGAGAGGGAAGGCCGCCATTCCTGCACAGATAGAGCCGAATCCGAACAACTTGAAGAGGAAATCTGAGCAGGTAGTTTCCACTGAGTACGCCACTCCTAGTGATCCATTTGATGATATGTCTTCGGTTTTTTTTTCTGCTGATTTTGTTACACTTAGGAGCGGTAGAGCACCAGCAGGCGGTGCCTCATCTGAGCGACGACTCGAGGATCCACCTAGGGCGCCAGATGAGGAGGAGGAGGAGAGCGGTACTGAGGCCGCACCTGATGACGGTGGTACTGATGCCACCAAGGATGCTGATTCCACCGGCGGTACTGAGGCCGCCGCTTCACCAGTTCGAGGAGGTGGTGCTGATGCCCACAGAGGAGCCAAGCCAGCCCGCGGTACTGAGGCCGCGAGATGTCCAGTAGCAGAGCCAGCCCGTGGTGGTACTGAGGCCACCGGTGTTTGTGTAGAGATATCAGATGTTTTTCCTCATTCTCATGTATCTCAGAACACTGTTGTGAATAAAGGAAAAGGTTTAGTTTCTTCTGGTCCCACTGTGGTGCTTGATGTATGTGCGGATCCGACCGTCGAGCCGTCTAGGCCTTTTCCTAGTCCTTCATCTACGAAGGACCCTGTGATCCCCTTCCCTAGAAGGTGGACTGGAGTGATGGTCAGAATACGGAGAAGAAGCCGTAAGAGTCGGCTCGTAGTGAGGGGAATCCATCATCCAGGGATAAGGAAGAAGAAGAAAGGAGAAATGAAGGGAGGTGAGGGAGGGAGATGAGAAAGGATCAAAGGGATCTGGCAATCAAACAAGATGAACAAGCAAACCCCCAATTCACCTACGCACACAGAGCTGAAGACCGAAGGGATCGGTCAATTATCTTGTCAATTTTATTTTAGGTGATCATCCAGTCTATCAGAGCGATTACGTGAGGTCAATAGGTGTCCAAATCTCTCTCAACCGACTGTCCCGTACTGAAAGCCGGTAATCAGTCAAGAATAGATCGGAGGCTCTATCCTAATGTGCGGATCACTCTCTCGCTCATCCAAACCAGACAAGGAGGGGGTTACTCTCCCCAAGACAGATTTTCAATGAAGTGTCTTTTAGGTCAAGTATGATTAGCAGTCCCGATTTTATTGTTTTTGTTTTTAGATATTTTTCAATAAAAAGAAACGCCTAACGAATTTTTCGGTTCTCCTGATTATAAGGTCAAAAACAAGGGGGAGAAGACGAAAAAGCCGATGCACGATAAATCAATGATGCATGCAAAGTCAGAAATGCGTACCTGTCTCCAGCACTCTACATGCAATATGATCCGCGCATAAATGTAAAGACAGAAAGTAAACTACCTAGATGATGCAGCGATAAAAACCGAGTCCTAGATGAGCAATTCTACTCGTAGAACCGTCTAATCGGTCACCGACCTCCAAGCCAAAGGGTCCGGTCTTGGCCCACCCCTCCTCTGCCCGACAAATCGGGAGTAGGAGAAAGCGCTTTACAGGGTGAGCTGCGGCACGTAGGCTACGAAGGAGGTGAGTCGATTATTTTTATTAATTGATTATTAGTGAGTCCAATTAGCGCACTATAGGAACATGCAAATAGTTAAGTGTGGGGACCCTACATATTAGGGCACAATCAAGAGAAATTCCTAAAGCTAGGGGCTCGATGAAAACCGCGTAAACACCGGAAAAGGCAGAAAAAAGTGAAAAGAAAACAAAACCACGTAAAAAGCCACGAAAAACCTAAGGGTCCCCCGAGCACACCGGTGCTTGGCGAAACATACCCGCTAAGTATTCAAGACTCCATAAGTGTCCAGTCTCAGTCCCTGTATTATTACAACAATAATAATAAAAATAAAACCTAATCTAACCTCACCCACTCAACTCTCTCTCTCTCTCACTCTCTCCTGCGGCTTCGTAGAGAAGGAAGCCGCCTCCAAGTTCCTCGGTTGCACCAGCTCCTCGAAAGTCGCCTCCGCGGTCCTCGGGCCCTCGCAAGAGACAGAGATAAGTGGTCAGACCAAAATAATCAAATAAAATAAAAAGAAAATAAATGCAACTGAAAATGAGGGTATATATGCAAAAATATAAAATAAAATAAACACTCAAAATAAAACAAAATCAAAAATAAAAGAAAAAGAAAATAAAACAAAATAAAACAAAAATAAAATGGAAACAAAAGCCGCGAAAAAGCCGCGAGCTCTGAAAGAGCCGCGAAAAGCCGCAAAAACAAAAACGAAGATAAAATAAGAACTACTAAGCCGTGCTCCCCGGCAACGACGCCATTCTGATGACACGGAAATCCGAGCGACTAAGGTAAAGGTACAAAAATGGTCGTTGTGACCTCGGTCACTCAGATGTGTCAATCAAGAAAAATGAACCACTAATAGAGATAAAAACAGATAAAACACAAAATAGCGGTCCTGCTATTGGATTAACCTGGTATAACGACCAAGGTCGAACTCAAGGAGCACGGATTGGCCTCTCGACCTACGAAGTAGTAAAAAGGAATAAAATAAAAGAACAAAATATTTTAGTGGTTTTTAATTTGTTTTATATTTTTTTTGGATTTTTAATGTAAAAAGAAAATAAGAAAAGTAAACAAGCACACACTTCAACAAATTATTTAAAGCACTAAAAATCAACCAAACATTCAAACAAAAATATTTTTGTGTGTTTTATAATTTTTAGTGTTTTTGGTGAATTTTTGAGAATTTTCTAATGTTTATTTAATTTTCTAAAAATCAAAAAGCGACTGAAACAAATGGTACTGTCCAGCCGAGCTAAATAGGCCTAGATAAAATATCTAAAAGCCCTAAAATAGCCAGGAGATAATTTTCCTGTAAAGAGAATAAAACAAGGAAACTTTAGGCACCAATTTTATTATTTTTGGGTTTTTGGTTTAATTATTAGAATTTTTATAAGTTTTTGAGTGTTTTTCAATTTTTATGAGTTTTCAGTAATGAAAAATAGCCAAAATTGGCTAGACAATCAAGCTAAGCAAGGCAAACAGTAGCTAATTTTTGTGGAATTTTTAAATGAGTTTTAATATTTTTTTGATTTTTCAAGTTAGACAGTAACAAAATTAAAGGTTTTTGAATTTTTAAAAATATCAAATGAAATAAAAAATGTCCTAAAAAATCCATGAAAATTTTACACCATGGCAGGAGCCATTTATCCAATTTTCGTTGGATTTGGAGGTGTTTTGCTATTTTATTCAAAAATAAAGAAGAGCAACATTGCACAGGGACCTTTCTGCAATTAAAACAAAGTTCTGGGTCCCTGGAACAACAACCCTGGAAAGTATAGGGATAGGAGTGCAAATTACCCTCCGGGCCACGCACGATACACGTGACTCAGGCCTGGAGGGGCCTGACTGCAATTCCTATTAATAAAAATATGAAACGTAACAGGGCAAAAAGGTAGGGCAAATATTGCAAATACACCAAATTATCACGTGTCGATGCACGTGTCCACAACTGGCAGGGGTATAACTGCAAATATGAAAAATAGAAAGGTCCACAGTGCAATTTTCACAAAAACTAAACAACTACACTACGTATTTACAGGACTAAAAAGTAAATGCATTAAGTAAAAGGGGCCTGAGTGTTATTTACCCCTTTTATTAACGTCGATGGCCGGATGTGTGACGCGTGGCGGATCTGACGACTGAGAGCACTGGCGCCTTTACCCTTGAAAAGCCCGGCCTGATCGAACGTATGAGAGCCCTCCACGTGGGGATCGGACGGTGACGGTGCGCTGGAGTCTAAGCCCTCAGTGGATCGACGGAGGAGAAGAGGGCACGCGGTAGATCTGACGGACGAGACGTGCGGGTGCCTCTTCCTCCGAGCGGATGGTCAAGATCTGTCCTCGAAATGATCGGACGGTGATGCCACGCCTAGGACGAATGGCTCAGATGACAACTGGGGCGCTGAGGACGATCGGACGATGGACGAGGCTGGTGGAAGAACTGGCTGCCAGCGAGCTTCGCCGGCCCTCTGCGTGTACGATGAGCCTCGTCTGATGCTCCTGAGGTGCGAGGAAGTTTCGCCGTGAAGCTCCGCACCCGATGCGCTGCTTCGATGGACGCGAAGAGCTCCAGAGAGCTCCGGCGACGTGGATGAACAGGAGCCCCTGTGCTCTGAAGACTCGACCTCCAGATGAAGTCGAATGGCCTGGATACCTGCACAGGAAAGAAGCTGGGTCGAGGGCAAACTGCCTCGACCCGTCAGAGCGGGCGGAAGATGAAAGATGAGGCGCTATGGAGACTCTCCGGCGAGCGGCGGAGGATGAGAGCCGATACCCTGCTCCGGGGCGAGCCAGGGGGAGTGAAGGGTCGGAGAAGGTGGAGAGGGGACTGGTGGACGTGGTGGTGGTGTCGGAGTGTGGAATGGGTGGTCGGAGTCGGCAGGCGGAGGTGGCGGAGCTCAACTACTGGAAATCGAAAAATCTAAACCTAAGCTACTCTACGGCCTAAAGAAGCTACCTGGTGGATGCTGCCGACTGTGCTGGAGCTCAAGGAACTCCTGGGTCATTGCCTGCAAGGGGGCGTCGTCTCCCCGAGGCTGGGCACGCTCGCGGCGGCGCACGGCGGAGTTACCCACCGGATCAGTGGCTCCCGGCTTCCCGGGCCTCTCTGCAACTCCCAAGACCACAGCTGTTACTCAGGGACTCCGGAGGAGGTCACATGCACCGAGGGGAAGATCCAAAGATGGAAGAATTAGGTCACCGGAGACGACATTATATATGGTGTTGGATCCGAGAAGAAGGAGGTCGGGCGAGATGCACGGGGCTCGGATCCAGCAAACCCACCCCGGGCGAGGGTCCTGGATGATCGGAGGTTAATCGGAGCCCGAGGTTTGAGGTGCTGGCGGTCGGGTCAGGCGGGCAAAAAGTGGAGAAAACGGGTCGGGCAGGACAGACCCGGCTCTGGTGGTCCTGGGGGGAGAGTTGACCGGGGGTCAACAATCCCCCGTGGACCAATCAGAGCCCGCCAAGCACAAATTTCTTATTTCTTTATTGTAGGGTAGTAAAAGGTCGAATTAATAAAAACTTAAAACATGAAAAATATTTATTTTATTTTTCTCTATTTTTTGTGATTTTTAATTAAATTTTCAAAATAAAAATAAGGTATTTACATTATGTAGCTATATATAGGTATATGTACACTATAGGTTTTTTTAATTTTTGATTTTTAATTATTATTTTTATGCAAATTTATTCCTATTTTATATTTTATTTATTTTCATTATAAAATAAGGAATAAAAAGGTATTTTTATTTTATTTTTATTATTTATATACATAGGTAAAATAAATACATATATACACTTATATACATGGTATATTTACAATATATTTTTGTATTTTTAATTTTGCTTTTTTTATTTTGCTTTTTTAATTGTTTTTATTTTATTTATTTACAATATATAATATAGACTATTCACAAAAATTATGAAAATTGATTTTATTTATTTACAAGGTTAGATAAATAAGAGTGGTTCATGTACATGATGAAATTGGTGTTTTTAATCTTTTTGATTTTTATCTTTTTCTTTTGTTTTTATACTTATAAATATGTACAAGGATTTACAAGCATATTTTTGGTGAGGAAAATACCTTTATTTTATTTACATAGACATTTACACATGAGCCCCTATCTCCCTCTACTTTGGCTTTTATGCGGTCAGGCCCATGCTGAGCCCTCCCTTGGGTTAGGTTGCTCAATATTTATTCTAAATATTTCCCTCTTTTTCTTTTTAATCTTTATTCTTTTATTTTTGGACAAAAACATGCTAATTATAGGTTTTTACACAATGCATGCTTTTGGTAATTATTCCTATTTACACATATCTACATGTATTTATAAAGGTTTTTGTAGCTAAAATATAAGAATAAAGAGTGATGAATGAGTATTCATCACCTGCTCAGACTTCCGCTTCAGGCTATTGGGGTTCGGCTCGATCTGGGCAGGGATGGTGGCCTTCCCTCTCACTATGTCCCGCATCTCCTGGCAGAACTCGTCCATCTCCCGTCTGAAAATAGCCTGCTGATCCGTGAGGAGGCGGGCTATGTCATCCAAAGCGGGGCTCTCATGGGAACCCGACGGGTAGCCTCTCTGGTAATGAGGCTGCTGGAACTGGTGCTGCTGCTGCTGAGAGGGGTATGGGTGTGGTGGATGCTGCTGCTGGTGAGGCTGCTCGCGCCTCCAAGACTGTCCCTGCTGATAGGGACGAGGACCATAGGACGACTGCTGCTGCTGCTGTGAAGGGTAGACTGGGGGCTGCTGGTGCTGCGGGTGGTCTCTCTGATGACTGTACTGGCCTCCCTGACCAGATGGCTGCTGCTGGGGCTGGGCACCTCCGTTCCCTCACCTAAATCCGGGATGGTCTCGTCGGATTCCAGGCTGAGGGCGGTCATACCAAATCCCGTTGACATCCATCAACGGCTCTGCATCGTACTGGGCTGGCGGGAGTACTGCCAGAGGCTGATCAGGCTGGTATAGCACCATCTGCATGTCTGGAGATGGTGGTGACTGGTAGGTGGGCTGCGGCTGCTGGTAAGGCTCCGTCTGTACAAGGTGAACCTGTCTAGGCTGCTGGTGTGAGCTGGAGCGCTGAGACGAGCTGTTGTTGCTGCCGTGATCGCCTCGCGACTAAAGACGGGGCTGTGAAGCCGTCTGTGCCTCGTGGAGACACATGAGCTGGGTCTTCATGTCGCTCAGAGTCTGTGCCATCTGCTCCATCTGAGTGATGCCCTGGCATTGCTTCTTCTCTATCAGCTCCATCCAATCCAACTTCTCACTAATGATACCCATGTCCGCAGCTGAAGACTCTGCCTGTGCTGCTGCTACTGCGGACGAACTGGATGGACCGGCGTCGACCCGTGCTATCATCTGGTACTGCACGGGTCCTGGCTGCTGGGGTCTGCCCTGAGTGTACAACCTGGTCTGAGACATCACCATGTAGTTCTCGTCCATCTCCTCGTAGATGGCCCAGACCTGGTCGTGATCCTTGGCAAAGTAAGACCCACTACAAGAAGCGTTCACCAAGCCTTGGAGCTCTGGTGTCAGCCCGCTGAAAAAGCTCTGCACGAGGTTGGGCTTGGAAATATCGTGGTGCAGGCATCGATCAGTCAGCTCTCGGAACCTCTCCCATGCCTCATGGAACTGCTCGTTGGGGAGCATGGAGAAGTTGCTGATGAGGGCTCTCGCTGCATTGGTACGCCCGAGTAGATAGTACTTATGCAAAGTACTCGGTGCGGAGCTGCTCCCAAGTGTAAACAAACTTCCCCAGATGCTTCAGCCAGGTGGCTGCTCTATCTGCCAAAGAGCAATCATCCGAATAGTGTCCTGGTCCACCTGGCGGTCGTGGACAGTGCTGCAAATCATGAGGAACTCCTGGAGGTGGAGATGGGGCTCCTCGGTGACGAGCCTGTGGAAGCGGGGGAGTAACTGCAAGGTGTTCGTGGGGAACTTGAAGTCCCCCACGATAGCTGGAAGTACGACCCAGTGGTGCATCAGCGTCGATCCGGGGTTGTTCAACTCCCGCATCGGTCTCGGTAGTCCTCCTGCGGCGGCTGCGGCGGCTGCTGCGGCTGCTGCATCTGCATCATCCGAGATCCTTGGCCCGTCTCTCCTCTGATCTCTCTCTGCTCGCATCTGCTCCATCTCTCTCCTCATATCAAGCATGAATGCTCCCTGATCCCTCAGCTGCTGCTGAATGGTCTCGAGGGAGGCAATCAGGGTGGAGTTGATCGCGTCCTGGTCTAACACAAAGTGCTCAAGCTGTGGACCTCGGGAGCGATCCTCGGAACTGCCGGCCATGGTGTCTGCAAAACCAAATGACCCAAACTCAGGTGCCGATAAATCTGATAATCTCTCCTCTGGCACAGGTCTCTTGGAACCGAAAGAAAGGGGGTCGAGGGGGAACATGGCGGAATCATACTCGGGCTCGGAGAGCTGGTCTCGGCTCTCGCGAGCCAACCTAGATGAACGGGTAGACGCGCCCAAAAGCGGTGCAGCCAGTGGCTGCCTAAGAGATCGTCTACCCATCATCGTGATGTGGCGAGTAAGGCGGATGGGATCTGGAGAAACTATGATTAGCAAACAAACCCCTCAGTTCACCAACGCGACGCGAGCTGAAGACCACGAAAGTTCGGTCAAATTATCTTGTCCAATTTTATTTTGGTGAACAAACAGTATATCAGAGCGATTACGTGACCGGCTGGGATACCCGATGCTACCCCAACCGACTGTCCCGCACGAATGAGTTGGTAATCAGTCGGGAATAGCACCGGAGGGCTCTACCTAGTGAACGGGTCACTCTCTTACACAAGAAAACCAATCAATGAGGGGGTTGCTCTCCCCAAGACAGATTTTTAGATCAGGTGTCTTTTAGGGTCAATAGCTTAAATAGTCCCAAATTTATGGTTTTTCTTTTTAATCTTTTTCAATAAAAACAAAAGGCCTAACGAATTTTTCGGTTCTCTTGATTATTAAGTCAAAAACAGGGGGAGAAGACGAAAAAGTCGATGCGCGATAAAATCAATGATGCATGCAAAGATAGAAATGCGTACCTGTCTCCAACAATCTACATGCAAGTGATCCGCGCAGAATTGAAAAGCAGGAAATAAACTACCTAAATGGTGCAACGGTGAAAACCGAGTCCTAAACAGGCAAGTCTACTCGAAGAACCGTCTAACTGGTCACTGATCCTTCAAGCCAAAGGTCCGGTCTCGATCTACCCCTCCTCCTCCCGACACATCGGGTTCAGGAGCAACGCTTGGCAGGGCAGGCTACGACACATAGGCTACGAAGGGAGTGAATCAGTTATTTTTATTAATGAGTTATTAGTAGGTCCAATTAATCGCTCTATGGGAACAGGCAATCAATTAAGTGTGGGGATCCTACTAATTACGGCACAGTCAAGCAGAAAATCCTAAATCTAGGGGCTCGAGAAAAACCGCTGAAAACCGTAAAAGGCAGCAAGAAAACCAAAATCACGAAAAAGCCACGAAAAATCCAATCTAGCTACCGGGTCCCCCGAGCACACCGGTGCTCGGCAAAACAGACCCGAGAAAGAAGTCCAAGTCCAGCAAGTGTCCCTGTGTTATTACAACAGTTCAAATAATCAAAAATAAAATCTACTCTAAGCCTCGCCCACTCAGCTCTCTCTCACGCTCTCCTACGGCTCCGTGCAGAAGGGAGCCGCCTCCAAGTCTCACAGTTGCACCGGCTTCTCGAAAGCAGCCGCCTCGATCCTCGAACCCTCGCAAGAAAGAGACAAAGTGTCAAGCCGATAAAATAAGCAAATATAAACAAGAAATAAAGAACAAGGGTATATGTGCAAAAATGACAAGTAAAATAAACAAGCACAAATAAAGCAAAAACAAAAATAAAAGAAAATAAAAGAAAAGAAAATAAAATAAAAATAAAGTAAAGACAAAAAGCCGCGAAAAGTCGTGGACTCAGAAAGAGCCGCGGAAAGCCGCGAAAAAGAAAATGAAAAGAAAATGAAAAATAAGAAGAAAAACTACTAAGCCGTGCTCCCCGGCAATGGCGCCATTCTGATGACACGAAAATCAAGCGAGCGAGGTAGATCAGGTATATCTCACGCGGTCTTTGCGACCTCAAACGCTCGTGTGTCAATCGAGAAAAAGAGACCACCAAAATCGAATAAAATCAATCAAAATCAAATAGCGGTCCTGCTATTATTTTAACCTGGTATAGCGACCAGGGTCGAACACAAGGAGCACGTGATGGCCTTGCGGCCTACGAAGTAGTCTAAAAAAGAATTAAAAATAAAAGACAAGTGTTTTTGGTGGATTTTTAATTGTTTTTATTTTTTTGGATTTTTAGTTAATTAAGAAAATAAAGAAACAAAGGAAACAACCAACTTCAAGCAATTATTTAATGCATAAAACATCAAGCAAAAATTCAACTAAAATGTTTTTATGCTTTTTATGATTTTTACTATTTTTAGTGAATTTTTGGTATTTTTTTATTTTTATTTAATTTTCTAAAAATGAAATAATGCAAGAAAATAAGGGTATTGTCCAACCGAGCTTAAAGGACTTAGATAAAATATCTAAAAGTCCCCAATAAGCTTGTAGGTAATTTTCTTGTGAAGAGAAAGAAACAACGAAAATTTAGGCACCTTAATTATTATTTTTGGGTTTTTAGATTAATTATTAGAATTTTTATGAGTTTTTAGGTGTTTTTCAATTTTTAAGAGTTTTGTATAATGAAAAATGACCAAATTTGGTCAGAAAGTCAAGCAAGGTAAACTAAACAATAGCTAATTTTTTTAAAATTTTTAGGTGAGTTTTAATATTTTTTGTGAATTTTTAAATCAAACAGTAAGGAAAAAGGGTGTTTTTGATTTTTTAAAAATATCAAATCAAAACAAAAATGTCCCCAAAAATTCTAGAAAAATTTTACAACATGGCAGGAGCCATGTATTCAATTTTCATCGAATTTGGAGTAGGTTTGATATTTTATTTAAAATTAAAGCCTAGGCATAGTGCATAGGGACCTGTACGCAATTATCCAAAGTTCTGGGGGGTCCGGTGCAAAATTCTCAAGAAATCACGCGCGCGGTGCGTGTCTGGGGCACACAGGGACCTATATGCAAAGAAAACAAGGTTCTGGGACTAAATGGTAACAAGTACCAAAAGTCCGAGGACCTGATTGTAAATTACCCACAAATAAACGCACATGCGCATAAAAACTACTCACAGGGGCATATATGCAATTTTCTAAAAAGTTTCATTCATTTCATAACAACCAGGAACTACAGGATGAATCATGCAAAAAGCCCAACTAAGCACGTGTCGATGCACGTGCTACACTACTCACAAGGGCATACATGCAAATATAGAAACAGACAGGGTCCAAAGTGCAAATGTACCAACGTAAATAAAATGCGAAAAGTATTTACAGGACTGAAATGAAACAAAACTAAAGATGAGGGCCTAAGGGATAATTACCCTTTATTAAATCTGAGGGTCGGATGGCTGCCACGTGGTGGATCGAATGGTCGAGGACGAGTGGCACGCCAACGCTGGACTCCTCGGGCTGATCGGACGGCCAAGGCGTCGCCACGTGGAAGATCGCATGGTGGAGGGGCGCTGTGGCTAAACCTCGGGCATCGAACGGTCCAGATCGCCCCTCCCTAGATCTGATGGCGTTGGAAGCTCCTCAGATGGACGGTCCGGATCAAGACTGGAGCTCGGGGTCGATCGGACGACGGAGAAGGATGGTGGACCAACTGGAGGCCGGCGAACTTCGCCGGGGCTGGGTGTGCTCGGTCGTCCTCCTCGCGGCCCGCTGAAGATCGGAAAAGAAAGCTGCGGGCCCTCCGCGTCGAATGGTGGCCTCCGATGACTCAATGGAGCTCCGAGGAGCTCTGGAGAGTCGGGCGGAGGCGAAGCTGCTGGACCAGATGGCCCAAGCCCTCAGATAGGCTCGGATGTATCTGCAAAGTGCACCAGCAAACTCGCGGGTCGAGGGCAAACTGCCTCGACCCCGTTAGGCGTGGTGATAGTGAACGGTGAGGCGTGGTGGTCGAGCTCCGGCCAGGGGTGGACGGAGGAGCTCGAATCCCCAGCTCCTGTGCGAGCCGGGTTGAGCGAAGGGGCGTAGAACGTGCGCGGGAGGACGACGAGTGCGATGGGGGATTCCTATGGTCGAAACGATGGGTGCGGTGGTCGGAATCAACGATGGACGGCGACGGCGATAATTGGGGCTAATCGAAAATTAAAGAAAAGGAAGAAGAATCTAAGCTACCTAGGTGGAGGGATCGACTGGGGATGAGCAGCTGGTGCTCTCGGTCCTTGCCTCGCGAGTCGTCGTGGCCCGAGGCTCTGACGCTACCTCCTGGAGGCGCTCGGCGGCGCTAGCTCACCGGATCAGAGGTCCGACCACTCTCGCCTCTCTACGACATGGCCAACCTGGAGCTGTCACCTCGGGGGTGGCTATGGAGGTCACAGGACGAAGGAATGGGGAGCCAAAGATGCGGAATGAGGTGGCGGAGCTCAACCCTTATACTGCCAGGAGTCCGATAAGAATGGGTCGGGTAGGGCTGCGTGAAGCGCGGATCTCGAGGCGGGCACCCCGGCGAGGGTATCGGATGTGACGTGAGTGAAACGGACCCGGGGTTTAGGTGCGAGGTGGTCGGGTTTAAGCGCTAGAATTAGGAGAAATCGGGTCGCCCGCCTAATACCCGTGGCAGGTGGTCCTGGGGGGGGGAGTTGATCGGGCGGTCAACAACCCCCGTGGACCAATGAGAGGCAGCCACGTGTAAAATATTTGTAAAATCAATAAAAAATAGTAAATAGCTGAATTATTAAAAACATGAAATATTTTTGTTTTAATTTTTTCCTATTTTTTTGGTGATTTTCAATTAATTTTTCAAAATAAAAATAAGATATTTACACTTTATGCTATATATAGGTATTTACACAATATGTCTTTTTAATTTTTGATTTTTAATTTGTTATTTTTATACATTTTTATTCACATTTTATATTTTATTTATTTATAGTATAAAAATCAGGAATAAAAGGGTATTTTTATTTTATTTTTATTATTTATATACGACAGTGAAATAAATAGGTATATACATTTATGTACATGGTATATTTATAATGTTATTTTTGATTTTTAATTTTGTTCTTTTTATTTTGTTTTTGTTTTAATGGTTTTTTTTATTTTATTTATTTACAACATAATAGATAGAATATTTACAAAATTTTTGGAATTTTTAATTTATTTATTTATAAGGTAAAATAAATATAAAGGTGGTTGTATATACATGGGGAATATGTACAAGTGTTCTATTTTTATTTTCTTTTTGATTTTTCTATTTTTGTTTTGATTTTTATAATAAATATATACACAATATATACAAGTCATTTTATTCTATTTTTGGGAGGAAAATATTTTTATTTTATTTACAAATATATTTACACTTATGAGCTTCTATCTCCCTCTACTTTGGCTTTTATGTGGTCAGGCCCATGCTGAGCCCTCCCTTGGGTTAGGTTGCTCAATATTTATTCTAAATATTTCCTCTTTTTCTTTTTAATCTTTATTCTTTTATTTTTGCACAAAAACATGCTAATTATTACTTTTTACACCATGCATGCTTTTGGTAATTATTGGTATTTACAAATATATACATGCATTTGCAAAGGTTTTTGTAGCTAAAATATAAGAATAAAGAGTGATGAATGAGTATTCATCAAGTATACTACCAACTAAGCAAAGAATAATTAGAATAGAATGGCTCATCCTTGTGAGGTCTGTCTAGGAGAGCAGACTTAAAGGAGTCTAGGCAGATAGTCCCAATATCTAACAGATCGGATACAGAACAAGGCAGTGGGACCAAAAAATGTAACAGACAACTTGGTTCCGTGCTCTAATAGCAAGGAGACATAATCAGCAAGGGGAACCGAGCGTAAAGAAAGTGTTGCATTTTCCCGTAGACAGTCCTCGGGGAATAATGCAAACTAAGCAAATGAATAGCATATCAGATCTCACCCTTGCGAGGGTCGTCAAGGAGAGAAGACTCAGATGAGTCAA
The DNA here is from genome assembly GCA_037367405.1 of Ottelia alismoides. Taxonomy (NCBI): domain Eukaryota; kingdom Viridiplantae; phylum Streptophyta; class Magnoliopsida; order Alismatales; family Hydrocharitaceae; genus Ottelia; species Ottelia alismoides. The sequence goes on from JAZKJV010000603.1 coordinate 802,186, forward strand.
TCAGAACGATCTCGGTAGACGACAGATCAACTACCCAGCAGAAGAGATCACAGATCTAGCGAGGTGTCATAGTCTATCGCAGATAACCCTCGGAGAGCACTACGAACTAGATAGTGAATGATTAAGAAAGTGATACTCATCCTTGCAAGGACCGTCAAGGAGAGAAGACTCAAAGGAGTCAGTGAATTTGGCCTCGTGCACCGACAGTTTGGGCGCACAATCAACATGGAGGCCAAACAGTCAAATCAGACGATGCGGTTTCGAGCTCCGACAAGGTGGAGACATAGTCAGTGAATGAAACCGATCGTAGAGAATGTGTTGCATCCTCCCGGAGATAGTCCTCGGGAAGATGATGCACACTAGGTCAATCAAAACATGGGATTGCTGGCATCACATCTCAGGTCCTCAAAAGCAATCAATCAATCATCAAGAGAGCATAAGATCGTGGGAGGGATAAATAATCAGGTCAATCACAGTACTTCCCTCAAGTCAATCAATCTACCTGAGATGGCACAAAACATAATCAAAAATCTTCTGGGTGCCATGGATGGATGAAAGAGTCAGGAGATCAAGGATGGGTCAATCCAGAAGATGAGGAAGATCATGCGGGTTTCGGTCACCATTGCTTTGAAGCACAAATCAAGATATTCAATCAAGCTCTCTAAAATCAAGACGGGTGGAACCGCAAAATTGATCGATCAATCATAGCTCATGAAATCGAATCATTAAAATATGTCACATCCTCAATCTGGTGTGCGAGATCAAAATCCTCAAAAAATAATCACACTTAATGATCGTGCATCATCAAAGTCCTCAATATGCTCCTATGCACATGTCAGAATCAGATCCACCAAGAGTAGGATATCAATCTCAGCATCGTCAAAACACGCTCGACTTACTCCAATAATTCATGTAAGTCAAAATCCTCGATGTGGGCTATACCGACCAGCGCAACAATCCCGGGTAGGAGAAGTGGTGATACGGGGAACACGAGGAGGGTGGGCGAGATGAAGGCAGACACAGTTAAAATTGTGGTTCGAGGAGAGGGTCTCCTCGACCAGACTAGAGATAATGTGATATGGATGAGGAGAAAAGCCACAAAACCCAGCTAAGAAGGTGAAGCTCAAGAGCCAATATCACAACTCGTTGCAAATGAGGAGATGTATATATAATAGAAGTAGAAGGACTCAATGATGAAAAAGATGACTCACACGGATGGGACCGTAAACTCAGCTGTATATGAAAATGCCAATGAACTCAAAGCACAATCAATGCGTAAAGCAAAACCCCGATTCACCTACTCAACACAGTGAAGACCAAGATGTGGTCTTTTATCTTGTCGATTTTAGAGTTAGGTGATCATCACAAAGTTGTACACACTGAAGATAGGCTTGGGATTTGGGCACTAATCCTTAGCATGTATGTAGGAATAAAATACGCATACAAGGAGGGGGTTGCTCTCCCCAATACAAGGAGTCCATTACATTTTTTAGAGATCAAATAGAGTTAATAGTCCCTCTTTTATTTTGATTGTCACTTTTTTTGTTTAATTTTCAATGCACGTGCCTAACGGTTTTCAATTCCATTTAGCATCCTATGTGAGCAAAATCAGAGGGAGAAGATCGGAAAAGCCATGCAAGTCGGAAATCGATGATGCATGCAAAGTCAGAAGGCTTACAGTGCTTCCCAGCTCTCTCCATGCAGGATGCAAGACAGAATTGAAATCCTATCTATATGAGATGCAATCCGAAGAAATCACCCTAAGATAGTAACTGCTATTATCGTGAAGCACAAAATGCTAAATATTCAGAAGCGACATCCAAAAGTTCGGTATCTGAAGTGCATCGTGTCCACCACAACGGATCCTGCAAGCATTGTATAACACTTCTCTCGACGCTCGATCTCAATTCCAAATAAATAGCAATTATTATTTAACTAAGTCCAAAAGAGAATCTATAGGTACATGCAAAGTTATTTAGGGCTTTGGACCCTAATCTATCGAGCAAACAAATCCTAAGCTAGGGGTCATTCACACAAAAATAAAAATGAAAAAGCGTCAAAACCGTCGAGACCCCCAAGGGAACAATCCCTCGGGCAGTGGACCTCGGGAAGTCAGAGTGTCCGAGAGTCTTGTATTATTACATGCCAAGTGTCACTCTCTCCCATAAATTTTACATTTTTAAGAAAAATACATAATAAATTGAAGCTCAGAAATTGTCTCAAAAATTCTTCCAAGTCTGGATTAGTTGTTCTCTCCTACTGGCTGAGTTAGAAGGTCGGCTCCGCCTTGCTTTGGTGCATAGGTCCTCCTAAGATGTCCTCCGTCGCGCTGCAGTCCGTCGCAACAAAATCAAACATGATGGAGTGTTAGGCAGTTCACAATAATATCAAATAATAGAGACAAGAAAATAAATAAATAGACACAAAATAAATAAATGAATGAACAAGAGATATAAGACAAATAAAATAAGCTCCAACTAAGCAGCGTTGCTCCCCGACAACGGCGTTATTTGATAACTGAGGATATATGGAGGGTCCAGAAATCTCACAAGGCGAAATTTCCAATCGATGCATTGACAACTCAATAAATCTCGATTAGTCAACATATATCCCACAATTCAAGAATAAGAAATTAAAACCAAAATTTGTGGAGTTAAAATTTATTAAAACTCTACAGTAAATATGTATAGGTGTAAGCATGTATAGAGGTCAAACACTGGGAGCAAATGGTAGGAGGAGGCAAAATGCAATGCGTAAAATTTCTGTCTTTCATCTCTTGTCCAATTTATTGTTTTTTTGTGGGTTTTTAATTTTATATATTATATATATATTTTTATATTTTTATATTTTTATTTAATTTTTAATTATTTTGATTATGGATGAGTTGACAAGTCACATTCAGGATGAGTTACCTTGGTGCATGTTATTTGCTGATGATATTGTGTTGATTGACGAGACTAGAGCTGGAGTAAATGAGAAGCTTGAGGCCTGGAGACTTAAGTTGGAGAGTAAAGGATTTCATATAAGTAGGGCTAAGATAGAATATATGGAGTGCACCTTTGATGGAAGCAATGGTGAAGGAATTGAGGTGAAGATTGGTGATGATAACATTCAGAAGAGAGATTCTATTAGATATCTGGGATCTATTTTGCAACTTGATGGGGAAATTTATGGAGATGTTACTAATAGAATAAATGCAGGTTGGCTAAAGTGGAGAGGAGCCTCTGCTGTTCTCTGTGATAAGAAAATTCCTTTAAAAATTAAAGGAAAGTTTTACAAAGTAGTCGTGAGACCTGCTATGCTCTATGGATCTGAATGTTGGCCTGTGAACCATAGACATGTGCAGAGAATGGCTGTAGCAGAAATGAAAATGCTAAGGTGGATGTGTGGACACATACATAAAGATCGGATTTGGAATGATGCAATCAAAAAGAAAGTTGGTGTTGCTTCGATAGAGGATAAGATGCGAGAAAACCGCTTAAGATGGTTTGGTTATTTGCAAAGAAGACCAGCTGATGCATCAGTTAGGAGATGCGAGTGTTGGGATGTTGAGCCGGCTAAGAGAGGGCGGGGATGGCCCAAGAAGTGTTGGAAAGAGACCATACGAAGGGATCTTTGTTTTGTGGATATAAGCTCGGGATTGACCCAAGATAGATATGAATGGAGGCGAAGAATCCATGTATCCGACCCTACTTAGTTGTGGGAAAAGGCTTTGTTGTTGTTGTTATTTGATTTTTAATTTTAAGTTCAAGTTCAACCGGCTCAAGAAGAGGAGGAAGAAGAGAATGGACCGTGGCCAGTGTAGCCATGTATCCTTGGGAGCTCGACCAGTGTAGCCAAGTCTCCCTGCTGCAAGCTACATAAGGTGGATCATGAATCTCAAGCTTTGCTTATTGCACTCTATATACATACTCCGGTGGGATTATCATTTTCTCTCAGACCCACCACTTTTTTGGAGTTATTTTCTTTTTGCATTTTTTTTCAAGTGCATCTATACAACATATACATGTGCAGCATATATACAAGGAGTTTTTCCTCTTGAGCTAGTAGACTATCCCTCTTTTGAAGCTTTATTGCAACCCACAACTCCTGTCGTTAGACCTCATGGCAACCAGACCAAGTTGAGACGCACTTCCTTCACTAAAAGAAGAAGAGAGGTTCCGCCTAGAAGTACTACCCTCATATGCTACCCCAAGTCAAGGAAGACTGCCTCCTCACCACCTCATCCGTAGAGAGCTCGGTGCAAAGTGCTGGTGTCCAAGTAAAGCCATTGTCTATATGAGTCATGTGTTGTTCTTATGTGCTCTACTTAGGCTCATTGAGATGACATGTGATTATAGCCTAGTGGACTCAAAGAATTAAGTCACCATGGACCTGAAAAGCCTTAAACCTAAGCCCTATAAGGTTCCTCTTGGAAATTAGGTGGATTAAGATCTTAATCAAGCTCCATTTCCCAATTTGATTCCAGGCTAGTTTAAATGTCAACTATCATCCAGAAAAACTATATACATATGTACAAAAGATGCTATTTACACAAATTTTACAAACATGCAAAATTTTTGAAAAATGTTTTGAAATCATGAATGGATGATGCATGAAGTGTAGGTTTTTGCAAAAGTATTTACACATATTTACACAAGATTTTTGCAAACTTTTGATTTTCAAAACATTTTGGAAAAATTTTGTACTATATACATAATTTTGATACAAAAATATTTACACAAGCTTTACACAAAAGATTTTTGAAATCATTTTTACAAAAATAATTTGTACACTAGCTATTTATGTGCAAATAAAAGAATGTTTATGTACATGAAAATTTTTTAATTTTTTGTGATTTTTAGGGGTTTTAGCCATTTTATTTATTAACACACTCACACAAAGTACGAGTTATGGCTAAAGTATATATGAAATATATACACCCCCCTATACTTAGCTCGAACGATGTCCTCAGAGTCAAGAGCGATGAAGAAGACATAACTCGTGCTAGGTATAGGGAAGTGAAAAGGAAGGCTATATACAAAGACGAATGAATAGAATATAAGATCAAGAGACTCTCGGCTTTTCCCCCTATACTTAGGATCAAGTAATCCTAAGTATAGCAGGCTGTATACTAAGGGAAAACCGAGTGGAGAATGTATAGGGTCTACCCCCCTATACTTAGGGTAAAATATCCCTAAGTATAGGCAGCAAAAACATGGGTAGACAGAAACAAAAGAAAACTCAAAGGTCCTACATCCCCCCTATACTTAGGGTAAAGTACACCCTAAGTATAGCATAATGAAATGATGAAGAAAGGGATGCGGGACTAAAGAATGTGATGATATGGACATCTGGATCTATACAAGTTGGAAGATCAGTGAAAATCAGGCGTGAGATGTAATAGATGTGAGTCAAAAGACCACATCTCACGCAAAATGAATCGGGGCAACATCAACGACCTGCGGCTCATGATCTAGAAATGGCTTGAGCCGCTGGCCGTTCACTCGAAAGGTACTCTCAGAAGACAACTCAGATATATCAATGCTACCGTTGTCATGTACCTTTCTCACCAAGTAGGGTCCCTTCCACTTGCTCTGTAGCTTCCCTGGAAATAGGCGAAGCCTCGCATCAAACAACCATACTCTCTGTCATATTGGATTAATAATAATTACAAAAATACCGGGGTCAATCATGCAATTTACCCATCACGTGGGACTACACGTGACACATGCTGATAAGGACCAAAATGCAAATATGAAAAAGTTCAGGATCTCTCAACAATTTTTACAAAAATATACAACGTGCATTTCAATTTATTGAACTAAATATTAATTTACAAAACTTGTAGGGGTATCCTTGCTATTTCATCACCTCACGTGCGACATCACGTGAGGTGACAAGGACTAGACCCAAATGCAAATTAACTTTTATTTACAGGACTAAATAATAAAATACAAAATGCGGGGATATAATTGCAATTTACCCCTAAAGTGCACACTGGCGGACGGTCTGGATCTCTTCACTTAAACACTTTTCGCCCGCGCAACGGTCGATGACGCTTCGCTGCTGTACGACCAAGATTAGATCACGGATCGCGATCGAACGATGAAGATGTGGTGACATCCAACGGCTCTGATCAGAACTGGGGCGCCGTTCTTGATCCAACAAAGGAGAGGGGATGACGAAGAACTGGGGAGGAACTCACCGCTGGAGAGTTTCTCCTGACGAAATCTCCTTCTCTAGCCGGTCTTTGCTGCTCCGAAGGGGCTCCAAATGCTCCTGGCGAGGTTCTCTAACGGTTGGAGGCATTAGAATGGGCGGAGGTTCGCTGGAGCGCCTCCACGAGGTCGGAGAAGGTGCGACGGTCCAAGTACCTCCGGCGTTCTTCGAAATCACCTCCTGGTGCGTCTTTGGGTTCTAACCTGCACAGGACAACAGAGGGACCGAGGGCAAAATGCCTCGGCCCGTTAAACAGCAAGATGGAGGCGTAGGAGGGTCGCGGCGGTGGGGTCCGACGAAGAGGTGGAGAAAGGAACCGATAGCTCTATCCCTAAGGATTCGAGGTGAACAAAGGGTGGGTGGATGCAGAGAAGCACATGGGAAAAGAAATGGAGGTGGCAACGGCGACGGGGACAGTCAGGATCACAGTGAAATGTTTGCTGGAGTGGAGCTCCGGCGAATTATGAATTGGCTGAACTACACTACTTAACTAATTAAAATACGAAATAAAATGCACGAATTAAAACCTAAAGCTAATTCTAAGCTAAGGAAAGTAAAATGCACAGCTCATACCTGCCGGCGAAGGCATGGAGTAGCGGTCGGCGGCGCTCGGCGGCCTGGGTGCACCTCCGCCTCCTAGATCCGCTCCAACATCTCAGGGGACCTTCCCCTGTCACGAGGATGCGCTCTAGGCCAAGAGTTGGGGGTTCTAAGATTTGGGGATGACCATGAGGAGATGGAGGTTTTATTTATGAACATTAGAACACATCCTTATTGACCGGTCGATATTAAAGAATCGATGCTATATACAACGGATCCATGATCTTCGCGAGGATGTACAAGGATGGTAGATCATTTTTCTTGAAGGAAGCAGCGACGATGGATAGATGAATCGACCATGAAAAATGGAGGAAAATGGGGAGTTGACGTTTCTGGCGCGCCAGGACGTTTGAAGGGACAGTTGACCAGAGGTCAATAGTCCTCGGCCTGCCATTGGTCCATGTAGACCCGGTACAGAACAAAATAGCATACTTATTCGAAAATAATTAATTTAAAATTGTAAACGATTTTATTAATTTTTGAGTATAAAATAAAAAATGTTTATTATTTTATATAGTATTTTATTATGTTATTTATTTATTTTTTGGCTTTATTTATTAGTAGTTAGTTTTTAATAGTGTATTTATAGGTATATTTTCCTATATTTTGTACATTTTTTATTTTTATGTTGGTATTTTATTTTTTTATTTTATTCTTTTATTTTATATAAAACTTATTTTTGTGAGTATATTTTTTATTTCATTTTCATGATGTTATTTGTACACTTAAATAAATAGTTATGTACATTGTATAGGTATTTTACCTATGTATTATATACATCTTTTAATTTTAATATATTTTGTTAGCTTTTATTTTGGTTTTGTATTTTTAATAGAATATGAATAATATTTACAATATTATAAAAAATAAAAGAATGAAATAATATGTTTCCCTTTTTATTTTTTTATATATAACATATGTATTTTATCTATGTATTCTCATAGACTTATTTTATTTTACCTTTTCTTTTTGGTTTTATTTTAATTTTAATATGCACCTTTGTTATGAATAATGTTTACAAAATTATAAAAATATGACTTTGTAAAAATAATAAATAGCAAATAAATTAAATATTTTAATCGGTATAATATACAATGAGGGTCAAAAACCCAACTTTCACACAGTAACTCCAAACAATATGAAATCACCACCATTAAATAGCTTGTGAAAAATTATATACAATTAGAGGTGATTTTTTTTAGCTTTTATTTGAAAGATACATGTCTGTGAAGTTTGGTTTTTGGCTTTTTATTTTGTGTATAAAACGAACACCGTGTATTATTTTCGTACAAACTCAATTTTATATTTTTATTTACCTTATTATCTACAACTTTTATGTTCAAAGTTTCTTAGTCTGATGAATAAATAATAAAGAATAAAATATGTGTCAAAAATGCTTGAATAATGAATGAAAGAATTTGGGTTTTATTGTCTTTTTGGCCCTTTTCTCCCCATACTTTATTCCTTATCGACCAACTCAATTCTTGACTTGGTGTCGGGGTTTAGGGTCATAAAATATTTTCAATATTTTATTCCCTTTTCTTTTCTTCTCTTTATTCTATAATTTTGGCATTAACAAACTTATTTTTATATACAAATAATACCATAAATAATGAATGCTCTTATGCACAAATTGAGTCTATTTACTTGCATTAGCTAGGGTTTTTAAGGCCAAAATGATAGAATAAAGGTGATGAAATGGAGATTCATCAGTAACCCTAGACCCCTAGACCCAGTCATCATGATGACTTGGTCGACAAGGAATAAAGTAGGGGGAGATAAGGCGATCAAATGTACAGAATACACAATACCGAAATCCTAATTTATAACCCAATAAGTACATTTTAGGACCTATTTTATTTTGTTATTTCTAAACCTCAAATTAATAAACCCTCAACATGAATATTGTACATAAAAATACAAAAGAAAATTACAAAATATATTTCATTTAAAAATAATGCACAGTGTGCCCATGACACAAAATAAAAAGCTGCAAAGAAAACTTTGCATACACGTATCTTCTCGATACAAACTCAAAATTCACCAACTCACCTTTATTGTTCATAAAATTAAATTATATATTTAATAAGGTGGTTTCATTCATTTTGGATTTAAGATGCAAAAGTTAGCTTTTGGGCCTAATTGTGTAGTATACCTGTATAAAATATTCATTATATTTATTACTTATATATTTGTTAAATTTATTATACTTTTATAAATTTGTAAATATTAAAATACTTATATATAATAAAATGAGAATAAAACTATTAAAAATACACTAAAATAAATAATGTATTTCAATATATAGATGAATTAATAAAGGACCTATATAATAAATATGCCTAATTCTTTTAGTACATAAATAAACACAGAAAAAATAAAATAAAAATATGTAAAAGTGTATTTAAATAAGTCATAAAAATATAACTTAGTTATATAAATTAATAAAATATGTAATACTAACTAAAAACAAAATATACAAAATACATGTATTTTTACATGTATATACACATGTAAATATTAACATGTTGTAAAATAATTTGTAGAAATAAATAATAATCCTAATTAAATACCACATAAAATAACAATTTTTCATGTTTTAACCAAAAAATAATAAATTTATTTACTATTTTAATCAGTTTTATAAGGGATTTATAAATCCTATTTTTCTGGTTGGTCCACGTGGATCAACCAGAGTGCACAGATCGTTGACCCTCAATTAACTGTCCGACCTCCGCCTCCTCTTTTGTCACCTCATGACTACCCCCTTTTCTCCAATTTCGCATTCCTTGCCCTCTCCTCCCTTCTCGATGTTAGCAATGTGAGCCCGAGGCGAACCATTCCTACAATAAATGTTATTGTAATAAATGATTTATCAATAAAAGTTATTGATGTTTTGTTTCACTCCCTTTCTGATATTGAATGAATGAATGCACTATAAGGTCCCTCTATACAATAAGGGTTATGTACCATGGCCAACTTGATAATCATACAGCTGTTGATTCAATGATTGAATCATAGATGCTGATGCTTGGATGAATATCTAAGGAGTTAGATAGAGGACTCATCAAGCATCATCAACGATTAACAAGTAGTGATCTCCAGTCTGAGTGGGAGATGGCAATTCCATCTCATTAGACTGATATCTGATCGACCTCTTGATGCAGGTCCTCTGCATAGGAATATTGATTCGGAGGTATCAGATTAGTTGAGTAATGAGTTGACTTAACGAGATCGAGATAACCAAAGACCTATGATGAATACTGTCACATCACAGGCAAACATCCTCTGACCAGAGACAGATATATTACTATATGTCTGAGCATGTACATTTGGCAGACCAATAGGTTGATGACCTAATCAAGGTCTATACACCGGCGAGCTGGTGTGCATGTAAGGGCATATGAGTAATATGATCTCTCAAAGGGATCATACAGGTTCACTTGTGAACCGGGAGACATGAGCTCACTCATGAGGTATTGGGATTGACCAAATTACATGCATGGTCATCATGCTTTAGAAGCATGATATGAATTTGAAGGTAAGATATATGCTTTGTGAAAGCATATGATCTGTACCATATCCCAAGGACCAAGATTGAGAAACTTAATGATCAGACTATGAAGATGACAGTGTAAAAGTGATCTTTATCTTCATGATGATCATGAGTCTTCCAGTATGCAGGATGTGCAGGTATTGGGAATACCTGAAGGGTGATTTGATCATAAACGATTGTATAACCATGACGCTTCCATTCCGAGGGAGTGATGAAACATGTCTGGATTTTAGTGACTCCTCTCATTAGAGAAGTAACCTAATCTTAGTCCAATTACTGGACATTGATCTGAATGAGATTCAGATGCAATGAGAAGATTAGGTATACGGTATTGATTTAATCAAGGATCTGTGAGAGGTCCATGGGATCTGGATTTGAGATGTGATCTCAATATCCAAGTCACTATACGTGGAACAATACAATCGCCCTGTCCTTATCTCCAAGTATCTGAGGAGAAATAGCATTGTTCTTAAATGGTTTGAGAACAATTCCATGAGATATAAGCAAAGAGAAGTTGATAATTAAATGTAATTTAATTATCATGATGTATGAGAAATTATCCAATATAATTAAATGTGATTTAATTATTATGGATAAGAATAATGTGGATAGTAATATCCAATTATTCCTAATATATTATAAATGTGCTTTATAATGTATTAGAGAGAGTTAAATATAATGCATATTAGTAGATTAATTATTAATGTGTATTGGATACACATTGTCTAATTAATTGAAAATGTAAATTACATTTTGTTTTGGGTTGTGAATGTGATTCACAATATTCCAATGTCAAGATTGCAATATTCCCAAAAATTAATTGAGAATTATTTTTTGGTGAATAATTGTTGGAAAATAAGTTGAGAGAAAAACAAGGAGATATGCAATCCCATGGGAATCCATGGGATTGCCCTCCCCATATGGGAAGAGGTGGCGGCACCAATTCCTTTATGGAATTGGTGGCCGTCCACTCCTCCCAATAGGGAAGGTGGCTCTTATTTGTTTTTCCACTCCTTATTTAGTTGGTTTAATTTGGTATTAATATATATTTGATTTATCAAATATATTTAATCAAAATTAAATCACAAGTTGTTGGCTTTTACCAACAACAATCTTGACCATTGGATTGTCATAAATCAATCTCATCCATTGATTTTATATGACACATGGATTGAGATCCATGGATCCCAAAATCCTATAAATAGAGAGGCATTCTTGGCTCTCTCTTTACACATGCTATTGTAGCAAAACTCTCTCTCTCTCTTTCTCTCATACTCGACAGCCCTCTCTCCCCCTTGTTCTTGGTGGCCGTCCACCTTGGTGGAGAGAAACGTCGACGCCCGTGCCCTCGTGCTACCGCTTTGACGCTCTGCGGTTCTTCGTCTACTTCGAGTGCTTCGCCCGCGAAGGAGACGTTTGATCTCGTGCGACGAGATCAGGAGCAACCGCGCTTGGATCAACTTCTTGGATTGCGAGGACACCGCGGTTCATCCCCGCGCTCGCAAGCGATCTCTCCGACGATCGGACTTGAGACAGGAGGTCTCTTCTCTTAGAGACTCGATCAACCACGCTTCAAGAGGTATTGCATTATACTTGCTGTGGTTATAGATGAACGATCCGAGAATGGTTCTGGGATCATGTGGTTTCATCGAATACATTTTTTAAATTCCGCTGCACCGAACAACTAGTACGACTAGTCGTTCTTCATCGTATCCGATACGATGCTCACGCTTCCGTGATGTGCTTGAGTATCTCTCCATATCCTTCACTCGAGACCACCACCATCGTGCTCCCCTATCGTCCTTGACATCCGCCTGCACCTGAATCTTTACCAACCACCATTGAGATTCATGCCACCTTCCTCCCAAAAGTCGTTGGCTGCCTGCTTATGAATAAAGGTCCTCGACTCCCTTTTGCTTTTTGATCCCACGTGTGCCATTGTAACCCCATTAGGACACCTCCGTCGAGCTCTTAGTGACAGTAGGTCATACTCCGTCCCTTCCTCGCATGGATAAAGCGGTGGAGGGTGCGATCTAGGTGCTGTCGGACCACATCCAGCGATGCCTCTCTTGATCCAAGCTTCCGAGCTTTTCGAGCTGCTAGGTATATCTTTTCTTTTCGCATTTAGTTCAAGTAACATAGATGCATTGCTAGTTTCATCATTTAATCATTCCCTTAGCTTAATTTCAAAAATTAAAACCACTGGAACCTTAAGCTCTAAAATCAAATCCACCACAATCCGATACTGTCTCGACCCCCATTCGTCCTCATTTCATTCCCTAATCATCTCTCCATCGAACCTCCTTGTTTTCCCATTGATCCCGTAGGGATCGAGCAGGAGTTGGAGCCCCTTCCTTCACCTTTGTCGGAGATCCACCGACCCATTGCCTCCTTGTGCATCTTGCTTCAGTAGAAGGCCAAGGAGATAGCCCTCAGTCCCCTTAACAATTTTGTGTAGGATCGCGACCAGGAAGACCACTTGAAGCTTGATCCCAAAGAAATAACAAACGCTCCAGGTGACCTGAGCTCCAGATCCCCTTCCATGGGCCCCGGATTCTTTTGAAGACACATGCCAATATGGAACACTTTTAGGAAGCTGAGGAGCCCCTCTGCTACGAAATAGAAGGCTAGGATGAGGAGATATCACCGCTCAAAGCTCGCTAAGGCGAGTTATTGGGGATTTCTTCAAGGGACCCCCAAGGCAGTTAGATCAAGGAAGACGACCCAGATCTAACATGGGTCGCTCATTCTTAACAAAGTGGTATATGTCCACATCCACCCAATCAAACATGTGGAAGGACAAGAGCTCTATGATCACGCACACGTCAAGGGGTAGATTATTAAGTAGCCCCTCTAACTTTTTGTACTTTTATATTAATCTTGTAAATATTTAAATATGTTTTATTTTTTATGTAACAATTACATCCGGGCCCCCGCATTTGCTGTAAATCACATACAGGTCCTGTGCTAGGCAAGCTCCGTGGTCACCCATGTGAGTTGGCCAAATTACAAGGGACCCCTTTCCAGTTCCTTTATTTCATTTTAGTATAAAAATGTGTAATTTCATTTTAAAACTTGTGGTGTATTTGTGCAGAGACCCTATGCTTTATTTATTTTTGCAAATATACCCCTACTTGTACTTGGTAAATTAATTTATGTTTTCTATTTTGATTAAATAGTTTTAGTGCTTGAAAATTCTTAGAAAAATTACAGCAAATGTCTGATATTATGCTTTCTCATATTCATATTTTATTTAACATTTGCATTTATTTTTCCATTTATTAAAAATTATTTAGGTATTATTTATTCCCTATCTAAATATAAATTACAAAAAAATTAGAAAATTTTTTCTAAAAATTCCCATATATATATTATATTGCTATATAATATAACTCCAAATCAAAAATCACAAAAAATTAAAGAAAACCCATAAAAATGAAAAACCCGTCTAACCCTAAAAAGATTAGAAAAATTATATACATAAATAGTTTTCTTCTGTATAATTTTCTTTATATTATATAACATATAGTAAAATTAGTTTTTAGTCATTTTGCACTTATTATCTGTTTTTAACACTCAAAACTATTCAACCTATTTATTAACACCCTATTTTTGAGTATTTTAAATTTTTAAAATACCTAAAAATTAAATATAATTACCAAAAAATTATAAAAATAGATAAAAATAGAGGAACATCAATAAGAATTTATTTTATAAATTTTGAATATTTTTAGATATATTTATAAATATAAAAGATTATATTGATTTTATGTACACATATACATATATTCTTAATTATAATATTATTATTACTTATAAATATAATTGATACTCTTAAAAAAAGTGATGTACTTAATTGTATTTTCCTAATTTTTATATATTTATTATATTTATATATTATATACTAATTCGATCTATTTATTACTCCCTATTTTGTAGTATTTCACATTTTAAACTACATAAAATTAGCAAAAAATACCAAAAAAATCAAAAAAGGGAAAATTATAAAAAAAGTCAAAAAATATTTTATAAATTTTGAATATTTATAACTTATTTATTAATATAAATTCCTATATTAATTATATATACTTATATATACTTATATACTTATTATTGTTACTTATATATATTTAATACCCTTAAAAAATAAAAAGAACTATACTTAATTATATTTTCCTTATTTTATATATATTATATTTTTATATCTTATGTACTAATTACAGTATACATATTAATATATAACCTTTATATGTACTTATTATATATCAAAAAAAGAAATTAAAAATCAGGAAATTAAAAAGAAAATAAAATTATAAAATTACAAAAAATAATATATAATATTAAAAATCCATAAAACCAAATATCATTAGAAAACCAATAAAAAATTAAAAAAACCAAAAAGCATAAAAAGTAGTTAGACAAAAAATAGTAGCCTATCCGGTATCTCTCAATGGTTCGACCCCTGTACTTGCTTGAATATACACATTTATTTGCAGGGTATAATAAATTTCTCCCAGCACTATTTCATTGATTTATCATAATTGTGGGTTGATTGTATGCTTGAATTGGTTGTTCACAATCCGAGTGCCGAGAGAGCAGTTGACATAGCGATTGCCGGATCTGACTTGTCGGGCACCACAAACCCTCTAAGACCAGATGCTAGGATCCTCCAAACATCTTGTCAACATGTGGATAAATTCCTTGAGGTTTTCATGGACGTATTTTCAATTTACGCGATAACTTTGATCAGTGTCTGAACTATTTAGACCGAGTACTTCAGCGATGCTGCGAGGTTAACTTAGTGCTCTCATGAGAGAAGAGTCACTTTATGGTGAATGAAGGGATTGTGTTAGGTCATGTCGTCTCCAAGCAAGGCATGGAGGTCGACCCAACCAAGGTGGAAGTTATCTCTTAACTTTAGCAACTTCATTTGCTGAAACAAGTCTAGTTGTTTTTGTGGCATGTCGGTTTCTACCGAAGGTTTACAAAAGATTTCAATAAGAATGCCCCACCGCTGATAGAACTTCTAGGAAAGGACATTGAGCTTATTGTTGATGACAGAATGCTCCATGACTTTCTTCAGTTGAAATAAATAATCACCCAGGCTCCTGTCCTACAAACATCGGATTGGTCTCTTCCATTTGAGATCATGACGGATGCACAGGATGATGCTATCAGGGTTGTGTTAATATAACGACGAGATGTATGGACGTCTGCTATTCACTATGCTAGAAGAATTCTGGATGAAGCCCAGAGGAATTACATAGTGATAGAGAAAGAGTTGCTAGTCGTAGTTTTTGCACTAGAGAAATTCAGGTCTCATCTACTCGGCTCAAAGGTGATTGCATACACCGACCATTCTATCATCTGGTACTTATAGAGCAAGAAGGATGTAAAGTCACACTTACTTCATTGGATCATTCTACTCCAGGAGTTTGACCTTGGGATACAAGATAAACCTGGAGTCAAAATGTGGTGTCAGATCACCTTTCCATAATCACCGAAACAGATACTCCTGAGAAGAATATCATTCCCATCATACAGACCTTCCCAGATGAAGCCATACTGTCAGTCATCTCCCTCCCCCGATACACCAATATTGTCAACGACCTTGTCTCCAAGGAAGTTCCACGAGATTGGCCCAATCAGAAAGTGGACACATTCATGTCCGATATACATTTTTATGAGTAGGAGGATCCTTATTTGTTATGTAAAGGTGCAGACTACATCTGGTGAAGATGCATTCCTGAGGAGGAGTATATGAGTGTCCTGAACCATTGTCACAAACTAGAATTTGGTGTACACCATTCTGAAAAGCGGACATCAACTTAAGTCCTTCAATGTGGCCTCTGGTGGCTAACTCTTTTCAAAGTTGCTATTGATTAAGTTAAAGGATTTAGTAAATGCCAGAAGATGGGCAACAACATCAGTTCTCGAGGCACCATGCCACTCAAGTATATTCAAATTTCAAATGTTTTGATGCATGGGGGATCTATTTCATGGGTCCATTTCCAAACAATAAGGGCTATGAGTACATCTTGATGGATGTCGATTATATAAGTCGATGGGTGGAGGCTATTCCAGCTCGAGTTGCAGACAATCGTATCGTCTGTCAATTCATCAAGGATATCTTTGTGCGGTTCATGATTCCTATGATATTGATATCAAATGGAGTAAGTCATTTCATCAATAGAGAGATCAAGAAGCTGACCAATGAGTACGACATAGAGCATCATGTTGCATCTCCTTACCACCCACAGACCAATGGCTTGGCAGAGTGTTCAAACAGGGAGATCAAAATAATCCGGCAAAAACTTGTACGTCCTGATCGTAAGAACTACTCACAGTTGCTCGACTTGGTTCTTTGGGCCTCTCGCATGTCGTATAAGTCCCCTATGGGCATGTCTTCCTACTTCATGGTTTACAGCAAGCCATGCCATTTTCCCATAGAACTCATTCATAAATCCTTGTGGGAAGTTAGTGTATGCAATCTGGACAGAGAGAAAGTTGGGAAGAACTGAAACTAGACTTGAATCGTTTGTTGAAATTCAGAGACTCTATGTATAAAGAAAAGGTCAAGCGATGGAAAGATAAACATATCGGACGAAAGACCTTTGAGATGAATCAGAAGGTGTAGTTGTTTGACACAAAGTTAAAATTATTTCCAAGCTAACTGAAAAGCAAATGGTTAGGACCCTTCATCGTGAAAAGTGTACGTGAAAATGTTAGCATTGTCATATCTGGCTTGTCATATGATGCACAACCTTTTGCAGTCAACATACAACTATTAAAATCATATCTTGAGCATGACGCTTTTCTATCTATTGTAAACTAAGTTCAGATTATCTACCTAGAAGAGCTTTCAGATAATGAGGAACCAAACATATAAAAATCCAAAAATATCATTTCATTTTCTTCTTTTCTTCTTTTTATTTCCTTTTCTCCTTTTCTATTCTCCTATTTACTCAGTCACCCCTTTCATCATTGCTATACTTAGGATATGCTTCATTCTATGTATGGGTGGGGGTGACTGACTCGGGTGTTCATTCTTTGATCCCTCACATGTCTCTCAACTTTTTAATATTCTTTCTATACTTAGGGATATTTTCCCCTAAGTATAGGGGAACAGGACGAGCCGATGATTTCGTACATTCTAACTCTCGATCATCCCCGCTTTGTTTATAGTAGTTAATCATAAGTAGAAGGTGGCGACCAACTTCACATTCTTTGAGTGATTGAAGTGCATGCTTTTTCTATACTCAGCACATGTTATGTCTTCTTTTTTCTCTTTGATCACTATGAGGACATAGTTTGCACTAAGTATAGGGGGTCGTATATACGTTGTATATACTTCAGCCATAACTTGTACTTTCCTATTTTCAATGATATGGATAATATACTATATTGGGAAAGGGTATATAAAAAATCTTCTGTGAAGAATAACATACATTTCATTAACACTAACTCTTCTACTTTTTCACTAAATCTTCTACCTTTTTCAAAAATCACATTAAATTTTGAAAATCCAAAAATATCTAAAAATTTGCAAAATATTTTGAAATCCCATAAAAAGTTCAAAAGTAGAAAATGATTTCATAAAATATTTCCATGGATCAACATCTACATTTTCCTGAATGATTTTGACAATTGAACTATAAAGGTTGGAGGTTGGTCTAGGCCTTATCCTAAATTTCAGAGGAACCTATTAAGGACTAGAATTGAGATCATTTAGGTCTTTGTGACTTAATTATTTAGACTCTGTGAGACTGAGTTCATGAGTCAATTCAATGTGACTAACTAGAACCTTTCATGTCATCCATACGATTCTTGAGACAATGGTTTGAACCAGAACCTCGCACTCAACACTTAGCTCAACCAAGATGGGTTGTTGAAAGATCTGGGAGTCTAAGTCTGGACGATACTAGGCCGCTTCATCAAGATTGACTCAGGAACCATTCATGGGGATTGTCGAAATTAGTACTTCAACCTGTTGTTTATCTGGTAGAATGGACATCTAACGACTTGAGATTGGATTGAAATAAAGCTTCGAATGAGTGATCTGCTGGCATAAATTTACTAAGAACCCAAAATATGGGCGGAGAAAAATATTCTATATCCATCAGAGCGAATAAGAATGTGATGCAATGCCACACAAAGAAATATCTAAAAGAAGCCTATACCAAAAATTCCAGAAATCTTCAGCTTCAGAAAAGGCTTGATTCTTGGTGAAGTGTTGGTTACATTAATCAACCTTCATAAGGAAATATGACTACACTAGTCCATTTCAACTTATTTTTTCCTTTTTCTCACTTCCCCATAATTCGTTGTGCACTAGTAGGTACCTAAACTTAGAAGGAAATATTCATCTCCCTGAGGATGAGTTACCATAGGAGGAGACTACTAGATAGTTCATTGTCGTGTCTAGGAAGAGCTAACACAATCCACACACTTGGTACTGGTCATTTCAAGGTCACAAGAATATAGGTCTGAAAGGATGGTTTTGACCTGACGGTTGAATTGAGCTTGATAAAGGAGCATCGAATCTAAGAGTTGTTGAGTCACAAGTCCTAACCTTAACATTATTCCTAATAGACTAATAATCCAAATGTCTAAATTGAACTCTAAACTTTGATTTTGTAAAAACAAGATTAAAAGTCATAATCATTCTACCTTCTTTATTTTCTTTTGGAATCACTTAATCTCCTAATAAGTGTTGGCTAGAGACTAACAAAGCTAAGTATATAGGGGGGTGATGAATACATATTCACGCACCTTTATTCCTTTATTTTGTCTTAAAAATCGTATCTAAATACATGTAAATATAACAAACTTGTACAAATTAACTTTCTAACCGGTGTCCAGAAATAGTACATAAATACCAGTATTTTAATACAAAATAAATGAATAAAGAAAAGAAAAATAAAGGAAGTATTGTAAATATTGACAAGGTCGTGAACCTTGATACTAAGTTAATATTAACTTGGGCGACAAAGAATAAAGTAGGGCGAGATAAGGTCAAATAAATACATACAAAATAACATTGTCGCCTAGAAACCTTAGGTGTCTAATACTCTACATATACAACCAAACTTACACTAATTTATGCATACCCTTACACACATCAAATAAAGATATTTTCTACGCAAAACATGTACATAAAAATACAGAAAAATACCAATATAATTATAAGTGGAAATAAAGTACATTGTGATTGGGACACACAGATGAAAAAGCTGTAAACAAAACTTCACAGATCAATATCTTCTCCATGTGAACTCAAAATTGACCAAACTCACTTTTATTATACTCTAAATTAAATTATCTATCTAATAAGGGAGATTTCATTAAAATTGAAGCTAAGATGTAAAAGTTGGCTTTTGGGTCCCTAATGTACTGTATACCTGTATATTATATCCATTATATTCATTCTTCATATGTTAAGATTTTTAGTATTTTTATATACTTCTAAATATTATTTGAAATGCATTTAAATAAAAAAACATAAAATAAAAGCATTAAAAACTCATTAAAGTAAAATAATATAATATATATAATATACATGTATTGTGCATACCCATATTCAATTATGTGTACAAATAAACTCATAAAAATAAAATAAATTACGTAAATACATATTTAAATATTTTAGATATATGTAAATTATGTACATAAAATAATAAAATCTAAAATACAAAAAATCAAGTACACATTATATAGGTATTTATACATATAATTATACTTGTAAAAATTTACACATAACTATTAGGTCGATAAAAATAAATAAAAATCACCTAAAATTATACATAAAGTAGGAAACAACTTTCTTATTTTATGAAAAAAAATAAAATTACTTACTATTTTATTTTCATTTTATTTCCTTTTCCATTTTTGTTTTGTCTCTTTGTGGCCGATGTGGATCAATCAAGGACCAACCCTGGTTGACCTCGGTCATCTCTCCACTCCATCTTTGGACCAGTCTATTAGTAATTTTTCCCATATTTTCGCCACATTTTTTTGATCAACACATATCCCTTCTACCCTCGATTTGTTCTTGTGAAATCTTTACCTAACTCTGACATTTCATGCAGATCAAGAGTCGATGCCAGTCAACTCTCGATTCCATCAAAAATCCTAGGCAAAGGACCTCTCTCGGGAATCTTGTATATAATACCGACTCCTCCCATTTTCAAATTTTAATCCCTTTGGATCGACTTTTGACTCCTTATACTGAACCCTATTGTGATCCTCTGTGACAGGGAGTGATCCCCATCGATTTACAACGAGGAGGTAGATCTGAGGCGATTCAACCCATCACCGGAGTTTCTCCGACGGTCTCTTGCTCCCGGCCACATCAGGCAGGTGGGCTTCCATTTTTTTAAATTCCTAGCAGTAGCAGTAGTGTAGCTTTGCATTTTATTTCCATTGATTTCATCCATTTTATCCTAAAAATGAAATACGTAGCTCACTGGAGCTGTAGGCTTCTGTTCACTATGATTTCGACAGTTAACCGCCTGCCTGATCAGCTACACATTATCCCTTGTCCATCTTATTTTGCCTCGGATCAATTCCACCCTAGATCTCCCTCAGATCTGGGAGATCAGTACTCTTCCTCCGCCTCTCGTTGGAGTACCTCCACCACATTCATATCCCTACCTTTCGAGCAATTAATGAGTCGAGGAGCCTCATCCTTGATCGAGGAGTCTCCCTATGCAGGTAGGAATCTTAGAGGACCCCTTTTGGGCATGAATTATCCTTAGATAGAATCTACAGGTCTGTGACCTTCACTGAGCTTCCAGACCTCCGTCACTGAGGTCTGGACCTATTTGACATTCCGGGTTGCTGTGTAGGAGCCTCAACTCCATTTTGAGCTAGTCATGAGGTTCCCAAGTGGTCAGACAATGTAGAGATACCCGATCAAAGGAGGCCAAGGATGTCATTCTTCCCTGTTCTTCCAACGAAGCAGCCATCGCCTGATCCCCTTGGTGCTCCATTTTTGAAGACCACCATCGGATCAAGGCCAAATTCAGCTGTCAGATGAGAATCGAGAACTAATCTTAGCCTTCGATCAACGAATCAATATCACACATCATGGATCGTAGATGTGCTTAAGTGAAAAGATCTGAACCATTCATCAACGCTTTATTAGAGGGTATTTTGCATTCTGTACCCTTCGTTTTTTGTATTTTATGTTTAGTCCATAAACTTTGATTTGAAGTTGCAATTTTTCTATTATTTTACATTAAGGAACCCATACTTTATTATATTTACACTTTAGTCCAATCCACGTCACCTCACGTGCTTGTGCGTGTGAGGGGGAATTTTTCTTGGGTACCCTTAGGAGTTTGTGTATTTATATTTGGTCCATAAACTTTGAATATCAATGTTTTTATTTTTGGTAAATTTGCATATTCATCCTGTTGGTCTGAATAATTACATATATACCCCTACTAGTATGGATAATGTTTTAAAATGTGTAAAAATTCATGTAAGCTCCCAGACTTCTATAAAGTGCTATTAAATGATATGATACTTCTGGAAAATTACAAAAAGTCATTGTATTGAAGATTAAATTTTGTAGTTGTATTGTTATAAAAAATTTCATTTTGCATCAAAAAATTATGGGAAAATTATCTTAAGTACATGGAACCATATTATATCACATATTTTTTTAAAGAAATTAAGATTATTTTCTTATTTATAAAAATACAAAAACATTGCATTTTCTCCCAACAAATACAAAATGTTTTGAAAAATTCTTATTTAACTATATTTAATTTACTGATCAAATATTATACAAAATGTTAATTAAAACTCCTGAAAATTGAAAACTCATAAAAATTTATAAAAAATCTAAAAATTCATTAAAAATTCGCAAAAATATTTTTAGGTTTTCGAATTTTCTTTAGATTATCTAGTATTCAAGAAATTTGAATTCGGGCTCAACTGATTTGATAGTATTTATTAAGCCCATATCAAGTTCTCTGATTTATTGTTTTGTTTAGTTTGTGTACTTCCTATTGAACAATCCTTAAAACTTCTTAAAAATTATCCAAAAGCCAACAAAATAGAGAAAAATTTATAAAACCCTAATTTTTTTTGAATTTTTAAGTTTATTTATTTCATTTGATAAATCAAAACATCTCTTGTATGTTTCCTTTAAATATAATATTTAATACCTATATTAATCTTATATTTTATTTTCTAAATTAAAATTTAAAAATTTGCATAATTTAAAACATAATATATATATATATATCCAAAAACCCACAAAAATATTTTAAAATTAAAAATAAATATCTACTCATTTTTGTTGCTCTACCTCGTGTGCTCCTTTGTGGTTCAACCGCTACTGCTTGTGTACTAAACACATTCTTTGTAGGGCATAACAAATGTTAACTCACTGATGAATATGTGATTCACCATCTTAATATATTAATCTTAGCTTGAATTCCTGAACAAAACATCAAATAAGAGTCCCTAAATTCAATTAATAAAATACAACTCTTAATAAAGTGGACCTATAATGTATAATTATCTTGTAAATAAGTCCACAAAATAACTCAAAATAAGTATCACAAAAAATAAAGTGTTGAATATTTTTTGCAAATAGTCTCTTATAACTACCCAAACTTCCTTGATTTTTAATAAATTAATACTAACTCCTTTTGACTTAATTATTTTTCTAACTTGTAAACACAAATGTATAAAAAATACTAAATAAAAAATAATTCCCACCTTGAATAAATACTTTCATATCTTGAACTGAAAAAGTCGTAAAGTCCAACTTCTCCGCTAAATTCCTGCTCTGTATGAACTCCAAAATCACCAAACTTACTTTTAAGGTTCAAGTTATAAAATTATTTATCCAATAAAAGTGATTTATAAAAATCGGAGTCCATTTGCAAAATATCGATTTTGAGACCAATTTGTATCGTGTACATATTCGCTAACTTTGTTTTATCATTTCATGCACATAACTAACTCTTTTTAAATTATTTATTTTGTATTTTCATTCTTTATTTTATGTTTTAATAAATCACATTAAATTCGAAATAAAAAATCTTAAAAATCATAGAAAAAAGTTGTATTGCGACTTTATACATAGTGTACATACTTTTTCTCTCTTTATTTTTCATTCATTTTTTAATATTAAAAATCCTAGAAAATATATTTATGTTTTATTTTATTTCTATTATTTTAATTAAAAATCCCCAAAAAATATATTTACGTTTTACTTTAATTCTATTATTTTATTTTTAAAATATATTTTAATTAAAATTGCAAAAAATTGAAAATCCGCAAATTTGTGTTTTGTATACATATTGTTTGTTTTGATTACAAGGTCTACATGGAAAATGTAGCTCTCACTAGATCTACATTTTCCAAGTTGACAATTTTGTAATTTTTCTATTTTTATTTCTCTCTATCTCTTTAATTTATTTAAGTAGTCTAACTTTATTTTTTATTTTTTATATTTTTATTTCATTTATTTTCCTCCACCAACTTTCGTTCTTCCCTACTCTTCCACTATTTCTCTAGCTTCCACCCACCTCTTTCCTAACCCCCTCATCTTCTTCCTTTTACTCTCTTCTCATCCTCTTTATTCCATTATTCACCATCTTGAGTGCAAAATCTTAGAGCTCCAGCATCTTCTCTATGACAACAACTGGGAGCCACCGCATTGAGCGACGACATGCCCCTTTTGCCGGCGAGATCCAAGGGACCACTCCGTCCCATGCCACAGCCGCTTCAATCTGCTGATCTCGACTTCGGTCGAAGTATTGAGCAACGACCAGAGCTCCTCCGTAAGGTACACCCCATGCCAACATCCCTCTGGCGTAAGTTAATTTCTTATCCTTCTTATTCCACTTTTTCCTTCGTATTCTTCCTCCGTACCTTCCTCTTCTTCTCCATACATATTGTTATCTAATTTTCTTTCTATCCTCTGCTATTATTATCCCTTCTTCTTCCATTTTTCTAATTCTTTTTCTATCCTACCCTCCTCTCCAAGTTTATCTCCTATTGTGAAAATAAAAAAAATAAAAAACACCATACGAGCAGCAGCTGCACACCACTGCTCGTGCGTCTCTAGCGCTGCTCGCGTATAGTGCCTTTCGCTCTCGCAGTCACCAACCACCTCCTCCACCACGACCACACCCTCCCCATGCCTCCATCAGCCACGGCTCCCCGCATCCCGCTCATGTGCGGGACCGTTGCACCTCTCACCGGCCTCCTCAGCTCGTTCATGAGCGGTTCCATGGTCGTCGTGAACCTCTACCCCTCGGGACTTCCATCGTGCTTGGAAAAGAAGAAAGAGCCTCTCGTGAAACCTCTCTTGTCTTTTAATTTTTTTTGCACAGCCCCATCTTAGATATGGTAATTAAAGAAGTGCCCTATGGTACAATATTTTTTATTGCTTTTATTTATTTATTTTACAAACTGAACCTGCATTTGAGCACATGTTTGTACATCTAAATTTTGTATTTTGCTAAATCTAAAATAACATGATGATTAAAATATTATTTTCTATCTACTAAGCTAGAGTTTATATTTTTCTGATATAAGATTGATTTATTAAAACTTAGGGATTCAAAATCTGTGGAATTTTCCCCATTTGTACTCTAAAAATCATATTGAGTCAGAACTCGCTAAGAAAAGTCTTCGAAAATCAGAAATTATGTGTCATCTTGTCCTCTAACTTCTGCCCAAATTTCATCGAAAATGGGGATGTTTTGTTCCTGAATAATTTGTAGAGTGAAATTCATAATTGATTTTTAATTAGGTCCACACATAATATTTTTCCGCAAAATTAGGTCTCCTGGATCGCACATTAAAACATCTTTTTGAGATACTTTTGTTTTGGCATGGATGCTAATTGTGGATTTATCAAGAATTAATTACTCCGATTTACTCTGTTTTTGTAAAAATAATAAAAAATCAAATATCATCGGAACATTCTAAAATTATAGTAAAAGAATTTCATCATATTTGAGTTTCTATCCAAGTTTCATAATTTTTACATTTCATTTTTTCACAAAATTGCATATAAACCAATAAAAGTCATTCATTTTTATTGTTATATTTTAGCCCCAAAAATTCCAAAAAATGTTTTTTTACATCCATCATTGAATTAGATTTTGTGTCACTAGCCTTCAAATCCATTCGGGTAAAATCCTTAAACCCATGCTCATAACATGCTAGTCGAAAACCTTTTGTGTCAAAGGTTTGGTAACGGGATCAGCAATGTTGTTCGTAGAGGCCACCTTGGTGATGATGATGTCACCGTGCTTTTGAATCTCCCTAATGATGTGGTATTTCCTTTCCACGTGCTTGCTCTTTTGATGCCATCTGGGATCCTTTGCTTGTGCAATGACTCCCATGTTATTGCAGAGTAATGGGATGGGAGTATCAGAGGAAACTACACCAAGTTCAAGGATGAACTTGCACAACTACACCGCCCCCTTTGCAGCATCTGATGCAGTAATGTATACGACTTCTATTGTTGAATCAGTCGTAGTGTCTTGCTTCTTTCTTCTCCAGCCCACAACATCACCGTTCAACATGAACACAAACCCTGATGTTGACTTTCGATCATCAATATCAGAGTGGAAGTCAGAATCTGTGTATCCTAAGACTTGGAGATCACCATCTCCATAGACCAAGATGTAATCTTGCGTCTGACTTAGATAGTTAAAGATGTTTTTCACTGCATTCCAGTGTTGCTCTCCATAGCAGGATTGGTAGCAGCTTACCAATCCCACTGCATGCCAGATATCTGGTCTTGTGCACATCATGGCGTACATTAGACTTCCCACAACTGATGCGTAGGGGCATCCAGACATGGCTTTCTTATCCTCAACACTTTGAGGAGCCATCCCCTTTAGATAGGTGGATACCATGTCTTACGGGAAGGAATCTTTTCTTAGAATTTTCCATATGGAAACGTTTCCAAGATCTTCTTGATGTAACCATGTTGTGACAATCACAATATCCACCTTTTCTCGATTTCTAAACAGCTTCAAACCCAAGATGTAAGAGTCTTCTCCAAGATATTTCATCTCGAAGGTATGGGATAGCCAAATATTCACACTGGTCATCATCCCTGTATCGTTCTCAATGATAAGGATGTCATCTACATAATGCATGATGAACACAATGGCGCTCCCACTAAGCTTCTTGTACACACATAGTTCATCACGATTCTGCACAAAATCATAACTCTTTATGGTTTCGTCAAATCTGATGTTCCAGCTATGAGAAGCTTGTTTGATCCCATAGATGGATTTATTCAACTTACATACACTGCCTTCATTGGTTATGAGGCCCTGGGGTTGCTTCATATAGATATCCTCATCGAGACATGCATTGAGGAAAGTTGTCTTCACATCCATCTTCTGGATGTCATAGTCAAGATATGCAGCTATAGCTAGTAATGCCTTGACGACTTTAAGCATATCCACAGTATAGAATGTCTCATCGTAGTTGATGCCTTTTCTCTGTGTGCAACCCTTGGCTACGAGTCGTGCCTTGAAGTCTCTACCTTCCCATCAGGTCCCCTTTTTCTCTTGAAGATCCATTTACACCCAATGGGTTTTACCCCTCTAGGTGGATCCTCCAGGGTCCATACATCGTTCTTGTGCATGGAGTCTATCTCAGACTTCATTTCTAGCATCCATCTATCCATGTCTTTATCCGCGAGTGCTTCATCAAATAAATCTGGATCATTGTCAATTTTAGCTAATATATGGAATCTGTACCTTTCATGCGGTGCAACCACCCTCGAACTCCTTCGAATATGTGCAGGTGTTTCATCTTCATTTACTCCTTCAGTTTCTAGTTCAGGAAGCTCGGTATCCTCAAGGGTTTCAATGAGTTCGTTTACTTCATTTTTGTCTTGGCTCTTCAGGAAGTCATCCTCCAGAAATTTACATCTATAGAGACGAAGACCTTTTGAGTCTTAAGGTCGTAAAGTTGGTATCCAATACCATCTTCGACATACCTAATGAAGTAGCATTCTCAAGTGTGAGATTCTAGCTTACTTGCGTTCACGTTCTTTGTAAGGACCAAGAAACCCCAAATCCTTAAGTGTATAACAATAGGTTTGGTCCCATACCAAAGCTCATGAGGAGTTTTAGGTATAGACTTGCTAGGAATCTTATTCAGGATATATATTGTAGTCCCCGCTGCATATCCCCAGAAACTAAGAGGAAAACGTGCTTTACTCATCACTGAATGGACCATATCCTTGATAGTCATGTTGCGTCTTTCAGCAACACCATTAAGTTGGGGAGTTCCAGGAGGAGTGAGATTGGAGACAATTCCATTCTCTTTATGGTATTCCTTAAATTCATCTGAGAGGTACTCGCCACCTCGGTCACATTGAATCCATTTAATCTTCCTATCAGTTTCGTTCTCAACCAAAGCCTTAAACTCTTTGAACTTTTCAAAGGTTACAAATTTATGATGCAATAGGAAGATAAACCCGTATCGTAAATGATCATCAATAAATGTCAAATAATATCGATTTCCATTTTGGCTCGCAGTACTGAAGGGACCACATACATCGATATGTATTAGGTTAAGAATACCTTCGCATCGTGTAACCTTGTTACAAAAGGCGTCCTGGTCATTTTACCTCGAATACAATGTTTGTAGGTAGGCAAAGATTGAACCTGTAAAAAATCTAGGGGTCCATCATTTATCAATCTATTGATCCTATCAACAGATAAATGACCGAGCCTTTGATGCCAAATCACATTCGAAAGATTTCCATCCATCCTGGTTCTTTTAGGGTTTTTATCAGTGGTAGTAACATTCATGACATTTTCATTTTGCACAATTCATAAATTCCACTAGAAGTCAAAACATCACCCACAATATATTTGTCATAACGATTTACAACAAGTTTATTACAATAAATAAATAAATATCCATTTCTAACAAGCTTATACACAGATGTAAGATTCCTCCCGACTTCAGGTATATAAAGACATTATTTAAGTAAAATGACTCTCCCACTGGATAATGATAGTTTGTAAGTCCTGGCGGTGACTGATGCAACAGTTGCATTAGATCCCATATGGATGACTATGTCCCTGATGAATTCATGACTATCACACTTTATTCGTTTATTTTAGCTCTTTTCTTGGCAAAACATCATGTGAATACTGTAAATTCAATAACTTATCAATTTACATGCTTTTGCTAATATTGCATATTTAGCATGCATTTTTGGCCAAAAAAAGAATAAATGAAAAGAAAAAGAATGATGTATTTAGAATAAATAAAGAGTGACCCAAAACCCCAAGAGAAGGTCAAGACTTGACTTGATCGCAAAATAAAACAAGTAGAGAGAGATAGAGTCTACTATGCATACTTGTACATATTCCTTATTTATTTATTTTTGATAAAACCAAATTTATTTAATTATTTCAAACCCTTGTATATAGTTCTAATAATATAAATAAAATAAAATAAAAATCAGAAAAATAAAAGAAAATAAAAATAAAATCACCAAACCTTTGTATAAAATACACACACACACACATATATATTACATTCACTATTTATTATATAACCAAAAATAATTTGTAAAAATAAAATAAAAATAATTTTATACTACTAGAAATATGTTATAAAGAAATAAAATATAAAATAAGGGTATTTGTGTAAAATTAATAAAATAAAAATGCATGTACATAATACACAGGTATAATATACATGTATATAATGCTATATACTGTATATATATGTTATTTTATTTTTCATAAAAATAATTAAAAATCATAGAAAATACTTTGAAAAATAATAAACATTTTTTATTTTATACACTTTTTTATTTCAAATCCATTTGCTATTTTTATTGAATTTCCAATTATTTTGTACATTCTGAATTTCTGATTGGGCCACGCCAGACCGTTGTCTCTTCCAACTGGGTCTGGTTGTCTGACCTCTCGTCGGAGCCTCTTCTCCGCTTTTTCGCGCCCGACTCCGACCATCTCTTGCCCTGATTCTTTGCCCGAGCCTTCTCCTAGGATCCATGACCCTCGCAGATCCCTAGGAAGGCACAGATCTTCTTAGGGTTGCGTACACTCTCTCTCGATCTTTCCAACCCTTGGGGAATCCTATAAAGACTCTCATATGCCTCCACTGTCGGGTAGTGATGAATCTCCATTTAGTCACCTTTATTTTATCATTTTGGCCTTAAAAACCCTACTTAATGCATGTAAATAACATTCCTTATTTATTGCCTTTATTGTGTAAATAATATGGTATTTAATGCCAAAATTATATAATAAAGAGAACAAAAGCAAAAAAAGAATAAAATGTCGAAGTATTTTATGTCCCTAAACCCTGAGACCAAATCAAGAATTGAGTTGGCCGATAAGGAATAAAGTAGGGGGAGATAAGGGCCAAAAATCAAATAAATAACCAATTCTTTTATTCATTATTTATCCATTTTAACACCTCTTTTATTCTTTATTATTTATTTATCAAATAAATAAACTTTGTCCATGAAAGTTGTAGATAATAATGTAAATAAAAATAGAAAATTGAGTTTGTACAAAAAAAATACACAATGTGCATGTTATACACAAAATAAAAAGCCAAAATCCCAACTTCAGAGACCCATATTTCAAATAAAAACTCAAAATGTATCAAAATTACCTCTAATTGTATATAACTTTTCATAAAAGCTAGTTAATGGAGGTGGTTTCATATTTTTTGGAGTTACTATGGGAAAGTTAGATTTTGGACCCTCATTGTACATTATACATGATTAAAATATTCAATTTATCCATCCTTCATTATTTTTACAAATTCATATTTTTATAATTTTATAATTATTATTTATAGCTTATGTACATATTAAACCCAAAATAAAACCAAAAAGAAAATAAAAAAATAAGTCTATAAATATATAGGCAAAACACCTATAATTATACATTCATTTATGTTTTTATAATATTGTAAATATTGTTTATAATATATTAAAAATACAAAAATAAAATAAAAGAAGTCGAATTAAATAAATAAAATGTATATAAAACATAGATAAAATACCTATAAGTATACCTATAAATTACACATACTTATTTATTTAAGTATACAAATTATATCATAAAAATAAAATAAAAATATATTTATATACCTATAAATAAGCTATAAATATATAAAATAAAATGATAATATAATAAAATAAAAAAAAGAAAAATAAAATAGTCAAAATACATGCAAATATACCTATAATTATACCCTTAAAAAATAACTACTCATAAACAACATCAAAAAAAAATAAATAAAAATCATAATAAAATGCTAGAAAAATAATAAATATTTTTTATTTTATACTCAAAAAATAATAAAATCAATCACTATTTTATAAATAATTAATTTCTAATAAAACAACCTATTTTGTCATTTAGCGGGCTTGGGTGGACCAATCAGCATCAAACATTCGTTGACTCTGAGTCAACTCCTCCTCTAGAATGTGGATTTGATGCAGTTGTCCAGTCCGTGTGTCTTCCCTCTTATTTCGCAAGCATCTCTTCCATCCATCGCCTTCGACTCCTTAACACGAAATGATCATTGATAATTGTACATACACGCTGAGCCTTCACACCCCTTGTACATACGCTTGAACCATTGACTTTAGCCGGTCAAATAAGAGTGCCTGTTTGGTCTATAAATAAAACCTTCGTTCTCCATGGATATTTTAGTCACCATTTCGAGTCTAGGAGACTTGATCTTTAGCCTAGTAGAGTCCCTCGTGACAGGAGGCGTCTCCTCGTGGTCGGTCCGAGCTCCAGAAGGACGGGGTGCACCCACGACTGCCAACACGGGCGACCCTGCTCCCTGGCCAACCCCATGTATAAGAGTTGTTGTTTATCATCTCTTTTAATTGCATTTCGTCGTAGGTTTAACTTCTCGTTCTTAGTTAGGGTTCAAGTAGTCAATTAAGGGTAATTAGGGATTCGCGTAGTTCGTCGGAGCTGAGCTCCGGTTAGCTCCTTTGTGCGTGATCAACCCGCTCTCTGTCGCTCGTATCACCTTCACTCCATTCCCCTATGCTTTCTCCATGCCCCACACACCTTCGCTCACCCAGATCGACAACCAATTTGGAGATCAGCTCCTCCTCCTCCGTCGCTCGCCGGAGGAGCTCCGCCGCGATCCATTTCCATCCACCTACGCCCAATAAAGCCCCCAGACCCCCTTGTTGCTTTTGCGAACCTTTATTGCATGTCTGGAGGGCCAAGAGACTCCATCTGGAGTCGATTTTGAAGAGAGAGGGGGTACTTGGAGCTCAAAATTTCACTGAGCTTGTCCGTCGCCATTTGAGCTCCAGCATACCTCGTGAAGATCTCATCTGACGTGGAGGATCCTCAGGAAAGAGAAGAAGCTTTCGAGGGAGTGATTGGAGGTCGGAGACGCTCGAAAGAACGGATTGAAGCTTGCCCCAGGCGAGTTCTTCCCCTGTTCTTCTAGGTTGCTTCCCAACCGTTCGATCTTCCATAGTGCTCCAGATGCTACAGGTGGCATTGGATCAAGGCGAGTCCTGACCATCCGATTGCCTTGGCCGATCTAATCGCTGCCATCCAGCCACGAAGGGGTATCCGTTGTCCGTGCATCGACAAGTGGATAAGTGGTGAAGCTCAACCGTCGGATCGTGCCTAAGTTGGGGTAAATTTCAGATCTGGCCATGCACATTTTTAATATTTATTAATTAGTTCTCTAAATAAAATATGACGTGCAAAATAAATGGGAATTTTGTATATCAGCCCTGTACTTATTGCATATTACGTATGGGTCCCTCCCAGGCTCAATCACGCGTAGTCCCACGTGACGAGGTCAAATTGCATGGAAGCCCTTGGCCTTTTTATGTATTATAAAATACTTTGTAAATATTAAATAAATGTTGTTTTATTTAGGCACATTTGTAGATGAACCCTTGATGTTTATCTTCATTGCAAAAATGCCCCTTCCGAGACATATATTTTATGCTTTTCCTCTATTTATTAAATATAGCTAATGTGCTTCGGAAAATTAAAAAAATAGGGATAAATGCCTCATGCCTTGTACTTTCATGCTAAGTGTTCACTTTGCATTTTTTGAGCATTTTAATCTTTAATTAAAAATGAAATAGAGCCTTTTTATTCACTGTCTAACTTATAAAATACCAAAAAAAGTAAAAACATGTCTAAAAATTCCAAAAAATTAATATAGTATATTTTACCATATTTTAAATATAGACCAAAAATCACTAGGGAAAAAAAATTAAAAATCGAAAACCCCGAAATCTTTTATAAAAATCCAAAAATATGTTTTTTTTGTTTTATAATTTTCTTTATAGAAATATTTATTAAAATTTATTTGGGTAATTTAGGGACCTATTTATTATTTTTAAAATCCGATTCAATTTCGAATTATTTATTTAATCCCTTATTTAGGATAATTTTGAATTTAAAAATACATAAAAATTAGCAAAAAATCCAGAAAAATTACAAAAGCATTAGAAAAATATATAAAATCCAAAAACAATTTTTATTAGGTATTTTATTTATATAGTATGTATAAGTATATAACTCTCTATATATGTATATAGCCTTATATATCCTATATATATGCATATTTAAAAGAAAAAGAAATATAAAAATTGGAAAATATAAAAAGAAAATACAAAAATATAAAACAAAATACCTTATATATAATATAAAATCCAAAAAAACCCACAAAAAAGTATATATGTATATGCATGATAAATCACATGGTTGTAAATAAATAACCATAGGCTACTTGTTTTGCTCTCTGTGGTTCGACCTCTACATGTTTATTAGCTATGCATTTTATGGTAGAGATAATAAATTTTAATTCCACATTTTTGCTATTCATTGATTTATCCATATTGTGGGTTAATTGCTGATCAATCGGGATTTTTGTTTGGGATCGCTTCGAAGACTGTCGGTCCGCCTTGTGGATTGACAAGACCTCTGCGAAAAGGCTGGTTATTAGATGGCGCCGATGCCGGAGAGCAATGAGCATAACCTAGTTTTGTCATTCGTATTTTTGTATAGTCATTTATTTTTGATTTATTATTATTAATAATTATTGAATTATTGATTCATTTTATTCATTAATTCTTTGTCTATAACTCAATTGTTTTAAGTTGATTAATTGTGCTAATACCATCCTTTTATGACTTTGATGCGAGGGTCTGCCACGCGAGGATAGCTTTTTAGGAAGCCGATGCAACCAAGCATGGAGGAGGCTGGTCTTCTCTTTGTGACCAGTTGGAGAGGGTATCAAGGAAGCAAAGAGAGTGATTTAGCTTAGAAATATATTAGATTTTATTTATGTAATTATGGTGAGAGGGAGACAAATTCTAGTATGTAATAATTAACTTGGACTCTACTCTCCACAACGAGGTCCAATGCCTATGGGTCTGTTCATCTGGGGGCCTCGTCGCAGTTTTTCGAGTTTTTCTTGCCATCTTTTATTTTGTTTACTGCCTTATTTTATTTTATTTTGTGTGCATGGAGCCCCTAGACATAGGTTGCTTGACTCAGTCACTAGGACCAAACCCTAATAAGAATGCATGTTCCTATAGTCCTTTACGTTTGGATCTAGTCAAATAAATAATGTTAGTAATTCAGACTTGAGACCTCATGCCGAGAGAGGTCGTATAAAGCGCGTGAAGGACCCGTTGTGGCGGGCACCGATCGACATCAGAGACCAGACCTTGGTCTCATTTTTGAATGACTAACAACTGGTTCTTCACGATTAATAGCAGCTACTATTTAGGGTGATTTTGTCGATTGCACACCACCATGTATAATAGGTTTAAAAATTCTGTTTTGCATACCGCATGGAGAGAGATGGGGAGCACTGTAAGTCATCTAACTCAGCATGCATCATTAGATTCAATGGCGAGATTTCCATCATTGAATCGACTTGCACAGCTTTTTCACTATCTCCCTCTGATTTTGAGCACCTAGGACTTAAATAAGAATCTATAAAATTGTTAGGTGCTTGTATGAAAATAGATTAAAAAAACGAAACCCAAAAAATTAAAACAAGGGGACTGCTAAATAAACTTTGACCTTAATTAAAATCCGTAGAGAACTATCATTATCTTGAGTTCATAAAGCCCTCATTGTCTTCAGGTACCTTCGGAGGGGACCAAAACCTCTCCCATGAGCGAGGCTCGACCCGCTAAGGATTAGAGCCAAAAACTCAGTCTGTAACTGCCTTGTGTATCGCCTGGATTTTCGAAGTAATGGCGCTTCTATCGTACGTGACCGAGTAGGGCCTTCTCAATGATGGTATTCCCGCCTTGTATGGAACATCAACATGGTCTGAAGTACTGAGCATAGGCCACGCCTTCATGGGGGTGTTTGTCTCATCGGTTTGCGTCCGAGTAGGTTCTTTCACGCTCACGGGTGGTTTCGTTGCGAGCGAGAGCCTAAGTAGCGGTTTCACCTATCGTCTTCCTCTCTCTATTTCTTTGGCTGAGTAGGGATCCAGGAAGGGTAACAAGGACCTCAGAAAGTGCAAACTATAGGTTATAAAGGAGGAGGAAAAGTACATGATACTTTTCTAGCAGTATTCTCTCTCCTATAGGGTTAGCATGCTAACGACTTGTTAAAAAGATATGCCTAAAAATATCAACTCTAAAACTGAAAAGATAATAAATAGCTGAACCTTCATGGCTTCACATGGCATGAGTTTTGTATTTTATTTGTATGGATCTAGATTAAGGTTCAAAGAATAAAGTCCCGCACATTTGCGCAAATTTTGTCATATGTCTTCCTCTTGACCCCCACTCAATTCAAGCCTTTCTATTATTTTACACTCTATTTTTTCTCCCTCGTTGACCACCGTATCTTTCCTCCTGCATCGATCTCCTTCTTTCTTCACGATGTCGATCATGGATGGCTTAGTCGGAAACCCGCCGACACCTACATCGATTGCATTGACTTGACTTCGTCAATAATTCGAGGCGATTCCCGAGAACCTGATCGGACCTTACGGGTCGATCTCCAGACTCCTCGTCTTCTATCCACCCTTCTCACCCACCCAATAAACCGGGATGACCCTTGTTCCACCTTTGCCGTTGTGAATGAGAGTCGATTACAACCCACATCTTTTTCATTCACAACACTCTGGAATTGACCTAATTCCAGATCCATCTTGGCAACTGAAGATTCAATTGCAAGTGGTTTGATTGGAGGTTTTTAACATTGCAGATAGAAAATAGTCCCAGTCCTGGATCCAAACATGAAATTCATCTCATCGGACTCAGACCCTGAAATGGCTCCTCAAGGAAAGGGCAAAGGTCAACAACCACCTTCACAACCTGAGCAGGGAGAGATGCATGATCAGAATCAGGTGAACGCTCAGTTGTTGGTATCTATCCAGGCCATTCAGCAGTAGCTGACAGAGCAAGCCCTAGCACAGACTGCATTTCAGGATATGCTGAATGATGTCATGAACATACCCGTAGGGGGGGGAGAAAGGCTAGGAGGAGGGGGATGAGGATCCCGTGAGAACCCCGAGGAGGAAGAGATAGGACAAGGGAGGCCAAAACCTGCACTGAAAGAGACATATAACCCTGGAGACAACCAGATGACTGAGTGGATCCTTATACCACCGGTGCATGCTCACTTTGATCTGAAGCCTTAGTTCCTTTCTCTTCTCTCTTATTTCCATGGGAACACCAGCGAAGAGCCGTACATTCACCTACAATAATTTTCACGCATCTGCCGTACTACCCACTACCCCAATGTTCCATTGGATGTAGTAAAATGATGGCGTTCCCCTTTAGTCTACAGGATAAGGCCCTATATTGGGTCAACCATTTGGGAAAGGTTGTGACAACATGGGAGGAGCTGAAATCATCCTTCTTGCATAAATTCTACCCTCTCAGTCGGCTCAACCAGATGCGAGCCAGAATTAGCAACTTCTCCCAGGGGCACATGAGAGCATTCATGAAGCCCGGGAGAGATTCACAGATCTGTAGGAGAAATGCCCCCATCATGAAATTCCAAGGACCAGTTTGGTCCAACAATTCTTCGAGGGCCTGAACATGGAAAGCCAACGGCTCATTGACGTAACCTGTGGGGGATCTCACTTCAACAAGGATGAAGATGTGGTCTGGCAGATTATTGAGGAAATGACAGATGGCGATGCCGCCCTCTCTTCATCCAGGGAATATCTAAAGCAACCACATATTCTCCAAAAGAACGTCTCGTAAGGCAGAGAGAGATGAGAGCCCCAACCTCAACATCATCGGGGGTCATCTCTTAAAGGTTGATATCATTGAGAAGCGATCACAAGACCTTGAGAAACTCACCGTGATCGAAAAGAAGATGCATAATCTCAACAAGCTGGACCAGATCACTAA
Source organism: Ottelia alismoides (assembly GCA_037367405.1). Taxonomy (NCBI): domain Eukaryota; kingdom Viridiplantae; phylum Streptophyta; class Magnoliopsida; order Alismatales; family Hydrocharitaceae; genus Ottelia; species Ottelia alismoides. The sequence goes on from JAZKJV010000603.1 coordinate 838,944, forward strand.
GCAATTGGAGCTGCTGGTGGGCACCATCAGTTGGGTTCAGTCAGCGACACCATCCACCGAAGCTCCAGCTAAGAAGAAAGACGAGCCATCACTGCCACAACAACCTCAGCCAAGCCAGTAGCCACCGGTAGTCCAGCACATGTACTATGTGCTGGCACCCGACCATGGGCCGCCGCAGAAACAGATGGTTGTCTACCAGCCAGACTTGCTTCCATCATCGGATCCAGCCTTCCCACCACCACCCTTGATTTAAGAAGTCAATGGTGTTTGGAGTGATGATGCACGACCGTCCTACCGGATATCCCCAGTGCCAGCAACAAGCCAACCGACAATACCACCAACCATAAGGTGGTCATTTTGGATAGTCCTCACAACCCCTGCCACAATATCACCAGCCTCCGCGGTACGACAACCAATGGAGGCAACACTAGCAGTACCAACAACCGCAATACCCCCAGCCACAACCATACCACCAGTATGCGGCTGCCCCGCCTCCACAATACCAGAACTATCCTTCTCCCGCTTACCATCAATATCAGCTTCCTCCACCACCTCAACAACACCAACAGTCACAGCCTCAGCCCCCAGCACTCTCAGCATCAGCGTGGTCCGCCCGCTGAACCTTCTAAGGCGATTCCTGTGAACTCAATCCTTGATTGCTTGGCCCATCTTGTCAAAGGCCTAATAGATATGATAAGGAAGTTAGATGACATGACCACCACGAAAACCACCATACCAGCTCAGGTCGAAGCCAACCCTAATAGCTTCAAGAAAAGAGAGCAGGTAGAATGTGATGTCCCGTCTATGCCTGTAGAGTCAGATGATTGTGCCATTGTTTTATCAAATACTGTCACTCTCAGGAGTGGTAGGGCCTTGCCTCCGCCTGCCACAAATAAGGGGAAGAATAAAGCTTCAGGTGAATCATCATCTTCTGCATCAACCGTGCCAGCTACATGGGTGGGTGAGGAAGAAGAAGAAGGAGGAGCCATTCCAGCTGCCATCTACCACCATTTCCATCACCAAAAAGACCAAAAAAATCAGAAAAAGCAAAAAGAACAAAAAGATGATCGTCTCCAAAGTGAAACAAAGCCAGTCACAGAGGAACAGCTAGCCTCAATCGATCCTGCACCAACCGACGAGCAGAGGCCCCACTTTTTGCATGTTCACCTACACTAACATCTCAGCATTCAGATTGTACTCCTTTTTGTGACCCGAATGTACAACATATTGTGGACAAGGATTCTGTTGTAAATAAAAACTATGTCCCTAATTTTAGTCATGTAGATATTCGTTTTCCTGATGCAATAGAAAAATCCAAAAAAATGCAAAAAATAAAAAGTGCATTATCTAATCCTGGAGTTGTGGACATTCTTTATAACTTAATTGTTGAGATTCCATTAATGCTGGCCATGGAGTATATATGCCAGCTGCAAAGAAAGGTTTGAAAGAGGCATGTACAAGCAAGCGTCGACCAGCATGCAACAACATACGCCGACAGGTTGAGAAGCATGTTCTCACCATGGAACTAATTGCAGCCATCAATAACCTCCCATTGAAGAAGCAGGACAAAGGAGCGCCTATAATCAGTTGCGAGATTTTCGATCAAGTTTTCGAGCGAACTCTTCTTGACAATAGTTCTTCCATCAACCTCACTCCCTCTTCATTACTGCAAAAATTTAAGCAAGGTCCTCTCAAGAAAACACGCATGATCCTTCAGTTCACGGATCGATCCATTAAGCGACCTCAAGGTCTGTTGTAAGACGTTGTGGTGAAGGTGCGGGAGATGCAGTTCCTAGTTGATTTTATAGTCCTTGATATGGACTCACATGCACCCTTACTCCAGACTCCTATCGTCCTAGGCCGGCCATTCCTGTGCACTTCAGAAGATGTGGTTGATTATGGGTCTGGAAAGGTCACCTTTAGCTCGGGCAACTACAAAATTACCATAGACATGATCAACGAGCCTAAATTCATAACTGATAAGGGACATGCAGCAACGTCTGAAGCAGGCTGTGACTTCAATACGGAAATCAGAGATACACAACTCTTCTTAAATGATCCATGGACACAGGTTATCCTCTCCCTTGAGGATGACCTGGAAAGTACAATCGACGCAAGCTCCAAGGACACTTGGGAGACATAGTCAAACTTGCTGATGCATCTTTTTGACTCCGGTGATTCACTCCATCCGGAACACTGTGATCCCATCAGTGATCTGTTCGGCACATTATCAGAATATCAACAGAGCATTGAGGCTGGCAACCCTGCAAAAGTCCAAACAACGCATTCCACCACCAACACTATCTCAGTTTTACCCGATAAGTTGGCTAGATCAGAACTAGAACTCAAGCCACTTCCTGCAGGCATGAAGTATGGTTTCCTTGCAGGTGCAGACAATATATATCCGGTCATCATCAGTAGCAGGCTGACCCTAGAGCAAGAATCTCGACTTCTCGAGTATCTAGAGAAAACCGCAAGGCACTTGGTTAGCATGTCTCAGATCTCCGTGGGATAAATCTTGCATTGTGTTCATATCACATTTACCTGGAAGAAGATGCCAAACCATCCAGTGAATTTCAAAGAAGACTGAATCCGAACCTAAGGGACGTAGTCATGACGGAAACAACGAAATGGTGTAATGCGGGCTTCATTTATCCCATCTCTGACTCAAAATGGGTAAGCCCACTGCACGTCGTTTCGAAAAAGTCAAGGCTTACGTTGTTATAAATGACATAGGAGAGGAGATACCTACTCCTGTGCCGACATCCGAGCGTGTATGTGTTGACTACCACCGTCTTAATGCAGCAATGAAGAAGGAACACTTTCCCTTGCCTTTCATTGATCAAGTTTTGGAAAGACTCGCTGTCAAGGAGTTCTTCTGCTTTCTGGATGGGTACTCCGGGTACAATCAGATGGCAATCGCCCTAAAAGACCAAGAGAAGATCACCTTCACTTGCCCGTTTGGCGCCTATGCTTTCAGAAGAATGCCCTTTGGATTATGCAACGCACCTGCGGCCTTCTAGAGATGCATGCTTGCAGTTTTTGCTGAGATGGTAAGCATTTTTCTCGAGATGTTTATGGACGAATTCTCCATCTATGGTGACAACTTTGATTCTTTTCTTCAGCACCTGGATAGAGTACTTCAGAAATGCTGTGAAGTTATTATGGTATTATCATGGGAAAAAAACCACTTCATTGTTATAGAAGGGATTGTGCTGGGTCACGTCGTTTCCAAAGGTGGCATGGAAGTCGACTCGGCAAAGGTGGATGTGATTGCTAATCTAGAGCTCTAGAGCCACCTCAGATAGTGAAGAATGTGAGGTCATTCCTGGGGCATGTGGGATTCTAAAGAAGGTTCATCCGTGATTTCAGCTGCATTGCCTGATCTCCTACATAATTACTATGCAAGGAGACCGAGTTTAATGTTGATCAACATGTTCTTCTTTCACTCAATCAGCTGAAGGACCTAATCACTCAAGCTACAGTCCTACAGCCACCAGATTGGTCTCTTCTATTTGAGATCATGACAGTTGCATCAAATTTTGCAGTTGGGGCTGCGTTAGGACAGAGGAAAGATAAGGCACCTTATGCCATTCATTATGCCAGCAAAACATTAGATGAAGCTCAGAGAAATTATACCGTGATAGTGAAAGAATTGCTGGTTGTGGTATTCGCCCTTGAAAAGTTCAGATCCTATTTGCTTGGGTCAAAAGACACCATCTTCACCGACCACTCTGCTATTCGATACTTACAACAGAAGAAGGATGCCAAAACCAGACTGATCAGATGGATCCTTCTCCTCTAGGTAGGGGTGGGCATTCGATCAGTTTGGGTGGTTTGGGTCAATATAATTCGGGTTGAATTTGGATCGGGTTAAGAAAATGACCACCCATGACCCAGTCAAATTAAATCGGGTAATGCTATTCGAGTTACCGATTTGGGCCGATTGGATTGGGTCAAAACCAAACTTTGAAAAATCCGATTGGAGAGCGTCATCTAAGTTTACGTTTATGTTATCATTTTATTTTTGTCTCATTATTATTAAGCTTAGTAGTGAATGAAATTTGAATTGACTTGTGTGTTTTAAAAATAAGAAATATTGAATACATATCATTTATGGAGCCAAGCTCAAGAGGCCAACATTAAAATAAGGTACTTGAATACTGTAAGCAAACTATTTTGCAGTAAGACCACATATCTTGACAACTGAGTGATATAGAGATATAAAAAATCAATCTATTCAGTTCAAATTTTGCTCCCTACCAATGAGCCAAACCATGAAATCACCTTGTAGCATCATGTGTTCGTAATCACTTCCCCTGCATCAAACTGAGTACATTTTTTCTTGTGAAATTGTTTGTTCTAAATCCTAATACAACATCATTCTTGTTGAAACAAAAATTACATAGATGTTTATCCTTGCAAGTTACAACATCCCAATATAGAGACAAAACTAAAGAAATTAAAAGCTGATTTCTTGATTACGTCCATACTTGACAGTGGGTATACCATCCTTCTTCATTGGAAACCTAAAACCAGAAAGTCATTGTATTACACATCAGTGGGTCATATTTAAGAAGGTGCATATTTTTGTGGATAAAGTAATACACCTTCTGCCATAACAAAATCATAATTCTTGAATAACAAGCACTCAACAGACTCAACACCACATCTCTTTGTCAACTCTTCATCCATTCCTTAAACTTTTAAAAAATAAGTTACTTGTTAGAAGTTGTAAAGATGTAAAAAAAATCTGACATGAATACTAAAAATGTTAGGTTATTGTATCTTATCTTGACTTACCTTTTGCTTCCATTTCAACGGTTCAATCATTATGATGGTTGGTGTCCACGTTACATTTAAGCAACTCTAAAAAATACAAACAGAACATTGCACTAATTAGCTATATGTTAGAGTGATAAGTATGAAAGTTTCCAAACCAAACAATGAAGTTTGAGGATGAATTAATATTTATCATAAATAAACATACCTTTTTCAATTTCTTCCAACTTCTCTAAGTCCTCTTCAATGCTTATTGGTGACGATCTTGGCCTCAACCAATCTTGTGAACACATGAGTGCTTGAACAATTTGTGGAGTTAAAGAACTTCTAAAAGCATCAATGACACGTCCGCTTGTACTAAATGCAGATTTTGATGCTACAGTAGACATGGGAATGGCTAACACATCTCTTGCTATACATCCAATAATAGGCAATCGTGGTTCATTTATTTTCCACCACCCAAGGATGTCATATGCTTGGCCTAACTTCACATCTTCTTCACATTCTTCTGCTTAGTATTTGTCTAACTCATTTTTTGAACTTCCAGATTGTCCATTCAAAGATTTGAACTTCAAGTATTCGATTCTCATAAGTTTTTTTGCTCTTGACTCAGATTGTAATTCATTTGGAATGCATGAATTAGATTGTCCCGTGGAAGATGAAGGTTGCGGATGAAATTTCTTTTCATACTCTCGAAACAAATCACGGATACCGTGTCTAACTTTATCTATATACGATCAGCTTTTTGAATCTCATACATTTTTTGGACCATAAATTCCACATAATCTAGTTTGTGTCTTGGATCAAGGATAACGACAATAAAAATAATGATGTTCATCTTATCCAGATCACCCCAATACTTATCATACTTGTTCTTCACTTTTTCAGCCATTATAGATAGTTCAGACTCCGAACTATACTTAGCATCTTGTAGAATGTAATCAATCTCACTGATTTCATGCATAAATTGATTGCAGGTAACATATAAAGAGCTTGAAATTTTCAATGTCAGCTCATAAAAATGCCCTAAAAAGGTACATAATCTTCTTACTTTACTCCAATCATTAAGTTGAGGCACTTCTCCATCTGAATCTAGTGGAAATTTAGGATCTTGCCACATATACCTCTCAAATGCTCTCTCGTATTTCTCAGCTGTTTTCAACATTAAATATGTTGAGTTCCATCTTGTTGGAACATCAAGATGCACAATCTTTTGAGATTCAATTTTTTCAAACTCGATACATTCCTTAAATCTTTTAAGCCGATTAGGGGATTGCCTGATGCATCTAACAGCTCCACAAACACGAGAGACAGAAGTACCAGCTTCGCTTATGCCATTTGTGACAATAAGATTGAGTATGTGAGCAATGCACCGCATGTGCAAAAATTGGCTAGCTAACATATTTGTGCCCCAATGGTTTGACTTTCTTTTTAAATAAGCTATAGCTGTATCATTTGATGATGCATTGTCAACTGTAACACAAAAAAATTTGTCAGTGTCCCAATCAATCAAACATTTTTCTATGCATTCACCAATATCATCACCTTTATGACTAGTAATCGGACAAAAATTCAAAATTTTCTTATGTAAGTTCCATTTTTTGTCAATAAAGTGGGCTGTGAGAGTCATATAGTTTATCCTTCGTAATGATGTCCAAGTATCAGTAGTCAAGTTTACTCTCATATCTTGTGCTTTGATGAACTTCTTTAACTTATACTTTTCAGCCAAATAAATATCAAAACAGTCTCTTGTGATCTCTCTTCTAGACGGGAGATGAAAGCTGGGTGGCAATGCAAGTGAAATAAATTTCCTAAAACCATGTTTCTCCACAAAACTGAAGGGCAATTCATCTAGTATGATAATCTCTACAAGACCTTTTCGAACAATTTCGGCATCAAATCTCCAACAAGATAACTTTCCGTTAGCTTCTCCAGGATGTGGAGATTGAAAATTCAATCTATTTTGAGAGGTTTCTACATTATAAGGATTTTTACTACAAGTTGTTGCATGACTATTCAAGTTACTAGTCCCACGCTTTCCAGGATCAGCCAAATATGTTTTTCCACAATAATTGCACTTAGCATTTCTGTGGCCTTCTGAATCAGTGAAAGTAATAACATGATTCCAGCAACTAGATCTAGATTTCATTGCTTTCCTTTGAGTCTTAGTCATGTGTATGGCATCTTCAATTGTAGTATGATATTTCTCAGCAACAAATGAAGAACTTGGAAAATGATCGCAATCAAAATCATGTGATAAGTGTGGAGATGGACATTCAGGACGTTAGCCATCATCTACCATGCAAAAACATAATCAGAATTCAAATATAAAATTATAATGCATCTGACATCAGTTGATATATAGATTATATTATTTCTATTGCAATATTAAGTTAAGCACTAACTTGTGGAATCCTATAAAAAAGATATTATGTTCAATTTCCTTTATATTCTACTACAACAGAAACACATCTAAAAAAGATTCAATAAAGACATTATTGGTTCAATTTATTTTATTCTTTGTAAGATGCTATTGCTATCAAAATAAATCTAAAAACAATGAAGGTTTTTCTTAGCCAAAAAGCAAGGAATATTTACCTAGAGTCAGCCACAACCAGTCCAGTGAGTCCACAAGTAGGGATGTAACAACCTTGGTCCTTATGATTTGTGATTGCGAGTCTAATGTTTTCCAATGGCTGAAGCAAGGATATCTGCCTTCCTGGTTGCCTCGACTCGAGGGCTCGCGTCAACGCCGTCGAGGATCGAATGTTGAGAACAAGAAGATGGATAGAGCATATAACATGAAAGGTTTAATGCCACAGATGCACAACGGCACAAGCAACAGGGGCATGCAATGTTTTTAAGAGTACCTAAGGAGGAAGTTGAATCGATCGGGGAAGATGAATTAACCAGGCATGTCATCATCATTAGATTTGTACTCCCCTACCCTCCTCGTCGTTCTCAGATCTTCTCTTTGTTGGAGAATGAGGGGTTTACAATAGCCATTGTGATAGTCTGATAGCATCGAGGAATGGGGAACGACTACAGCTACAGAAGTCCTCTCGAGTCACGAGGAGATGTAGTACAATTAGTGATAGTACAACTAAGGCTTTTTGGTTTTTTTATATGATGTGCCAGCCATATGCATCATGACATGCCGTGCATTTGTACAATCAACATGAACATGCCATGCCATGCGTTTATATTGCTGCAAGTGCAAGCAACATGCCATGCCGTCATGGATTGGTCTTCGCGAGAGTACTACATTGTACTAGATGTTGGTTTTTTTGAATTTTATTATTAGTAGGCATGGGCCAAAGGCCAAATCACATGCCTATATGGCTAGACCAATAGGGAAATAGCCACATGTTACGATGTACTCATGTACATGAACAATATGGGACTATGTGTTTTTCTTATTTTTATGGGTAAGGTATAAGGTCCAATGACAATCATTATTTTAAAATTTATTATATGGGTAGGTTATTTAAGTTCAACCTCACAAAACAATTCGGGTTTTTTTGGGTGGGTCGGGTGTACTGCTTGAAACCCATGAATCAAACCATAAAACAATTAAATATTATAGATTGGGTTAAGTCCAACCCACAATCCAAATAACCCAATCCATTTAAACCATTTACAATGGATTGGGTGGGTTATTCGGTTGACCCGAATAATGCCCAACCCTACCTCCAGGAGTTTGATTTGAAAATCAAGGACAAGCCTAGAGTCCAGAATGTGGTAGCAGACTGCCTCTCCAGAATTGAGCAGCAAGAGCCTCCTATGAGCAGTGCACTCATCACAAACACTTTTCCGGATGAATCAATTTTAGCCGTGGATTCACTCCCTTGGTATGCCGATATTGTGAACTACCACGTATCTGGTGTGGTTCCACAAGATTGGATGAAAATCAAAAAGGACAAGTTCTTGTACATTATTCATTTTTACCAATGGGAAGACCAAAGTCTATTCAGGGAAGGGGGAGATTGCATTTGGCGAAGGTGTATTCCTCAGGAGGAGCATCATAGTGTCCTCAAGCATTGTCACTCGCTCGAATCTGGTGGACATTACTCTGGAGATAGAACGACAGCAAAAGTACTCCAATGTGGCCTCTGGTGGCCTACACCATTTAAAGATGCAGCAACCTTTGTCAAAAGATGTACTGACTGTCAAAGATTGAAAGGTACCCTCACAACCAAAGATTCAATAACCTAAAGATCATTTAGATAGTAGATGTATTCGATGCTTGGGGCATGATTTCATGGGACCTTTCCCCAACAGTCAGGGATATGAGCACATCCTTCTTGCCATTGATTATGTGAATAACTGGGTTGAAGCTATCCCCGCTCGAGTCGCATACAGTTGTACCGTTTGTCGGTTTCTGAAAGAGAACATCATTTCGTGGTTCGGGATTCCGAAGATACTGATATCAGACGGGGGTAGTCACTTCATAAACAGAGGGTTCAAGAAGATCATGAAGGAGTATAGCAGCGAGCACCGTGTCACATCTCCTTACCATCCACAGACCAATGGCATGGCAGAGTTATCAAACAGAGAAATCAAGACGATCCTTCAGAAGCTTGTGAAGCCAGACAGAAAGAACTGGTCCCAACTTTTGGACTCCGTCCTATGGGCATACCGAACCACTTATAAGTCTCCCTTGGGCATGTCGCCCTACCATCTTGTATATGGGAAATCATGCCATCTACCTGTGGAATTAATTCACAAAATGGGCTATCAACATTTGCAATCTAGACTCACAATGAAGTGGTCAGAAAAGAAAAGATGATCTGAACAAGCTCCTGGAATTTTGAGACTATGCATATGATAACACCTTGATGTACAAGGAGAAGGTGATACACTGGCACGTCCGGCACATCAGAAGAAAGACCTTCGAAGCTAGATAGAAAGTGTGGCTATTCAATGCAAAGTTAAAGATCTTCCTGGGTAAATTAAAAAGCAAACAGACATGGCCGGTTCAAGTTCGAGAAGTGCGTGACAATGGCAGCATTGCAATATCAGAATTATCTCCTAACGCACAACCATTTATCGTTAACGGTCAACTCCTGAACCCTTACCTCGAGCATGGCACTTTCTTGGCCGTCGTCGACTCTATCCAAGTACCGTGCTTTGATGACACATCCACAACAATAGCCACATGAAAAGATTCAGATAATGCAACTCATAAACTTTTCCTTTAAGTTTTTTTATCTTTTCTTATTTTTTTCTTTTCAGTTCTACCTTCTCTCTATTATAAAAAAGTATCTTCTGTGTATCACCCCTTTTTGCCGGTTTGCTATTCTTAGGACGTACTTTGTCCTAAGTATAGGGGGGTGTGCACTCCGTGTAGTTTCACTCTTTGATCCTTTCCCCTCTTCTTCTCTATACTCAAGGATATCTTACCCTCAGTATAGGGGGAGACAGCCTGAGTACAATCTGTTAATTCTCACCCTTGACCCACCCTGCTTTGAGTATAGTATGCTATACTTAGGATTATTTGATCCTAAGTATGGGGGGAAGGTCGACTTCTCATTCAGTTATTCCTTCTTTCGTTATTTGTAGGCTTTTCTATTCTCAGTCCAAGTTATGTCTTCTCTTTTTCTCTTTGATCTATGAGGACATAGCTCGGGCTAAGTATAGGGGGTCGTATCTATTGTGTATATACTTAGTCATAACTCATACTTTCGTATTTTTGTAATAATACTCATGTCTAAAAAAATTCATTGAAATCTCTTATTAAAAACAAGTTTATACCTCCTCAAGACCTTTTTGTACATATTGATTAATAAATCAGGTAAAAGTACTTTTGCAAAATATTTGAAAAATCGTTTGAAAATCTTTTTGAAAAAACTGTTTGGAAAATATTTTGTAAAAAGTGTTCAACCTTTGCGAAAAGATTTTGTTTACAAAATTTATTTTCTTTGCGCGAAATAAAAATGTTTGAAAAATTATTTGCAAATGGTTTGAAAAATGGTTGCAAAAATATTTGAAAACCTATATATACTGTTTGAAAAACCTTTGCAAAATGATTTTCAAATGTGTATAAATGTTTGTAAAAATTGTTTGTAAAAACTATTTTGGACTATAGTTTGCAAAACTTTTGTAAAACCATTTTCAAATAAGTTTGAGGAGTATACACAGCATGTTAAAATTCTTTACACATGTGTCTATAAAAGTGATCATTTACCCCTGTAAATTCTTTAAAATTGAACTCTTGTAAATACAAGAGGCACCCTTGTGTAAATATTTGCACCTATTTTCTTAGCCAAAATCCTTTTGTTTTCAAAAAAAATTCACAGAAACATTTGCAAAAACTTAAAAGACCATAAACATTTTTCTATTTTGAACATTCATTAACAGAGACAATTTTAGTCTTCAAATTCTTTTTGTATATACTGAGTAATAAATCATGTTAAAAATCTTTTTTGCAAAATGATTTGAAAAATGGTTTGACCCGTTTGGAAAACTTTTTGTGAAATGTTTTCAACCTGTGGAAAAAGTGCCGATTTCTAAAAATTCTTTTCTTTGTGTGAAATAAAAGTTTTGAAAACCTATCTGCAAATAATTTTGAAAAAGGTTGTAAAATATTTGGAAAAATATATGTATACTGTTTGAAAAATCTTTGCAAAATGGCTTTCAAATGTTTGTAAATATTTACGAAATTATTTTGTACTATAGTTTTCAAAAATATTTTGCAAATAAATTTGAGGAATAAATGCATCATTAATAAGAATAATATATATATATAATTCTTTACCAATTGTACATAAACCATAAATAAAATCACTTTTTGTGAACATGTAAATTCTTTAGATTCTTAATTCTTGTAAATAAATAAAAAGAAGCTCGCCAGTGTAAATAGTCGTACATATACTTTTTTGTGCCAAAACTCTTTTTATTCTTTTTATTTCCAAAATCTTTTTGAAAAATTGCATCATTCTTTCTGCATTGTACATAGCATTTGCATAAGTATTCATATTCTTTCAGATTGAGCTTGATGATTGAAATAGTCCAATAAAGTCGAAGATTGGAGCTTGGTTAGACCTTACGCACCTAATCGCACTGGAACCTTTTGGGAACTAGGTTTAAGGTACTTCAGGTCCATTGGTACTTAATTCTTTGAAACTAAGGGCTGGGTACAAGTCACCTTAACTGTTTAACTAGAACTTTTTGAGACACACGCATGACTCTTGCCGGTCGTGACCTAACTTAGACACTTGCACCTTTCACTTGGCTCAACTCAGTTGGAGTGGTGAGGGGAAGGGAATTTCTGGTTTTAGACACACATGAGTGGAATCATTCATCCTCGTCTAGGGAGGGAAGTGCACCCAACCCGATCCAGTTGCCATGAGGTCTAAAGATAGGAGAGCGTGGGTTGCAATAATGCTTCAAAAGAGGGACAATCTTCTGGCTCAAAAGGAAAAACTCCTTATGTAAATGCTGTTGTAAATAGTATGTTGAAAATAAAACTCCAAAAAAGTGGACAAGCCTAATTGAAAATAAAATGCCTGCCGGAGTATGTATATATGTTGTATAGAAAATAAGCAAGTTTGAGCTTAAAAGTTATACCATGGGAGCCTGTAGTTGGATGACTTGAATACACTCGTCATGCATCCCGGGATAGGTAGGTACACTGGCTATCGTCCATTCTTCTCTTCACCCCCTCCTCTTGAGTCGGATGCCACTTGAACTTAGAAGGGAATACCCCGCTCCTCGAGGAAAGAGTTACTCGATTGGGGAATCATTGGGTTGTCGTTCCAGAGAAGTCAGTTCCTTTGTCATTTCAGTTGGGGAGAGCCACTATTACTTATACTGTACAAGCCAGATTCATAGTCATAAGGGTTTGCGTATAATGCAGGCTATTTCTGTCCCAACTATTAAGGTGGTTTGAACCGAGTTCTATGACTCTCGAAGGCTATTGTATTTTAAATTTGGTTCTTGACCAGGTTCCACACACTTCTCACATCAAGGTCTAACCTGGGCTCCAAACTTTGATTTTGTAAAGACAAGTTTAATAATTAAAATCAATTCTAGTCGTTTTTTCTTTTTCTTTTCTTCTTTAATTCTTTTTATACTTATTGCATAAGTGTTTGCTAGGGACTAGCAAAGGCAAGTATAGGGGGGTGATGAATCTCAATTTCATCACCTTTATTCTATTATTTTGGCCTTAAAAATCCTAGCTAATGCATGTAAATAACACTAATTTGTACAAAATAGCATTCCTTATTTATTGCCTTTATTGTGTAAATAATATGGTTTTTAATGCCATAGTTATAGAATAAAGAGAATAAAAGGAATAATAATAATATGTCGAAGATATTTCATGTCCCTAAACCCTGATACCAAATCAAGAATCGAGTTGGTCGACAAGGAATAAAGTAGAGAAGATAAATCCAATAAATACCAAATTCTTTTATTCATTATTTATCCATTTCGACACCTCTTTTATTCTTTATTATTTATTCATCAAATAAAGAAACTTTGTACATGAAATTGTAGATAATATTGTAAATAAAAATACAAAATTGAGTTTTTACAAAAATAATACACATTGTACATTTTATACACAAAATAAAAAGCCAAAATCCCAATTTCACAGACCCATATCTTTCAAATAAAAACTCAAAATATATCAAAATCACCTCTAATTGTATATAACTTTTCATAAGCTAGTTAATGGAGGTGGTTTCATATTTTTTGGAATTATTATGTGAAAGTTAGGTTTTGGACCCTCATTGTACATTATACCTGATTAAAATATTCAATTTATCCATCCTTCATTATTTTTACAAATTCATATTTTTATGTTTTTGTAGTTATTATTTATAGCTTATGTATATGTTAAAATCAAAATAAAACCAAAAAGAAAATACAAAATAAAATAAGTCTATAAAAATATAGGCAAAATACCTATAGTTATACTTGCATATAAATAAAGGGGAATCTTGTTCTTTTATTCTTTATTCATTTATATTTTTATAATGTTGTAAATATTTTTTTATTATAGTAAAAATATAAAAATAAAAAAAACAAAGAAGATGAAATAAATAAATAAAATGCATTTAAAACATAGATAAAACACCTATAAGTATACCTATAAATTACACATACTTATTTATTTAAGCATGCAAATTATATCATAAAAATAAAATAAAAATATATTTATATACCTATAAATAAGTTATAATATATAAAATAAAATAATAAAATAATAAAATACAATATACAAATAAAAAATAAAATAGTCAAAATACATGTAAATATACCTATAATTATACTCTTAAAAATAACTACTCATAAATAACATCAAAAAAATAAATAAAAATCATAATAAAATACTAGATAAAATAATAAACAATTTTTATATTATACTCAAAAAATAATAAAATCAATTACTATTTTTAAATCATTAATTTCTAATAAAACAACCTGTTTTGTCGTTTAGCGGGCTTGTGTGGACCAATCAGCATCCAGCCTTCGTTGACTCCAAGTCAACTCCCTCTATAGCCTGTTGATTTGACGCAGTTGTCCAGTGCCCACATATCCCCCCTATTTTGCGGGCGTCCTTCCATCCATCGCCTTCGACTCCTTAACACGAAATGATCATTGATCATTGTACATACACGCCGAACCTTCACACCCCTTGTACAAATGCTTCAACCATTGATTTTAGTCGGTCAAATAAGGGTGCCCATTTGGTCTATAATTAAAACCTTCATTCTCCATGGATATTTTGGTCACCATTTCTAGTCTAGGAGCCCTACTCTTTAGCCTAGTAGAGTCCCTCATGACAGGAGGCATCTCCTCGTGGTCGGGCTGAGCTCTAGGAGGACGGGGTGCACCCATGTCCGCCAGCTCGGGCGACCCTGCTCCCTGGCCAACCCCAGGTATAAGAGCTACCGTTTATCATCTCTTTTAATTGCATTTCGCCATAGGTTTAACTTCCCGTTCTTAGTTTAGGGTTTAAGTGGTCAATTTAGGGTAATTAGGGATTCACGTAGTTCGCTGGAGCTGAGCTTCAACGAGCTCCTTGTATGTGATCAACCCGCTCTCTGTCGCTTATATCACCTTCACTCCGTTCCCCTACGCCTTCTCTATGCCCCGCTCACCTTCGCTCACCCAGATCGACACTCGATCTGGAGATCATCTCCTCCACCTCCACCGCTCATCGGAGGAGCTCTGCCTCGATCCATTTCCACCCACCTATGCCCAATAAGGCCCCCAGATCCCCTTGTTGCTTTTGCGAACCTTTACTGCAGGTCTGGAGGGCCAAGAGACTCCATCAGGAGTTGATTTTGAATAGAGAGGAGGTACCTGGAGCTCGAAACTTCACCGAGCTCGTCCGTCTCCATCCGAGCTCCACCGTACCTCGTGAAGATCTCATTTCACGCAGAGGATCCTTAGGAAAGAGAAGAAGATTTTAGCGGAGGGATTGGAGGTTGGAGATGCTCGGAAGAACGGATCGAAGCTCACCCCAGGCGAGTTCTTCCCCTGTTCTTCCAGGCTGCTTCCCAGCCGTTCGATCTTCTGCCATGCTCCAGATGCTACAGGTGGCATTGGATCAAGGCGAGTCCTGACTATCCGATTGCCTTGGCCGATCTAATCGATGCCATCCAACCACGAAAGGGTATCTGTCGTCCGTGCGTCGACACATGGATAAGTGGTGAAGCTCAACTGTCGGATTGCGCCTAAGTTGGGGTAAATTTCAGATCTGGCCCCGCATATTTTTTGTATTTATTAATTAGTTATGTAAATAAAATATGACGTGTAAAATAAATGGGAATTTTGTATATCAGTCCCTGTATTATTGCATATTACGTATGGGTCCCTCCCAGGCTTAATCACATGTAGTCCCACGTGACAAGGTCAAATTGCATGGAAGCCCCTAGCCTTTTTGTGTATTGTAAAATAGTTCGTAAACATTAAATAATTGTTGTTTTATTTAGGCACATTTACAGATTAACCCTTGATGTTTATTTTAATTGCAAAAATGCCCCTGCTAGGACATATAATTTTATGCTTTTCTCCTATTAAATAGCTATTGTGCTCCGAAAAATACACAAAAATAGGGTTAAATGCCTCATGCCATGTAATTTCATGCTAAGTGTTCACTTTGCATTTTTGAGCATTTAAATCATTTATTTAAAATGAAATGGAGCCTTTTTATTCCCTATCTAACTTATAAAATACCAAAAAAATGTAAAAATGCATCTAAAAATTCCAAAAGTTAAATATAATATACCATATTTTAATTATAGACCAAAAATCACTAAAAATGGAAAAACAAAAAGCTTAAAAATCGAAACCCCCAAAATCTTCTATAAAAATCTAAAAAATCCTTTAAAAATCCTAAAATTTATCTTTCTATTTTATAATTTTCTTTATAAAAATTTTTACATATTAAAATTGATTTGGGTATTTTGGGACCTATTTATTATTTTTAAATCCAATTCAATTTCGGATTATTTATTTAATCTCTTATTTTGGATAAATTTATTTTAAAATACATAAAAATTAACAAAAAATCCAGAAAAATTACAAAATATTAGGAAAATATATAAAATCCAAAAACAATTTTCATTATATATTTTATTTATATTTATTAGTATGTATAAATATATTACTCTATATATATGTATATAGCTTTATATATCCTTTATATATGCATATTTAAAAGAAAAAGAACTATAAAAATAATAAAATATAAAAAGAAAATACAAAATATAAAAAAAACAATAAATAAATAAAATAAAATATAAAATCCAAAAAAACCCACAAAAAAGATATACGTATATGCGTGATAAATCACATGGTTGTAAATAAATAACCATAGGCTACCTGTTTTGCTCTCCGTGTTCGACCTCTACATGCTTACTAGCTATACATTTTATGGTAGAGATAATAAATTTTAATTCTACATTTTTTCTATTCATTGATTTATCCATATTGTGGGTTAATTGTTGATCAATCGGGATTCTTGTTTGGGATCTTTTCGATGACTATCAATCTGCCTTGTGGATTGAAAAGGCCTCCGTGAAAAGGTTGGTTATCAGGTATCTCGTCCCACACGCTCCCATTCACTCCTAGCCACTTGCGTTGAAGTGACAGCCATCGGAGGAGCATCTTAAGACCGTTGAGAGCCTCCTGGAGGCTTGTAGATTGACGTGGTCGGACCTCTCTATCGCGAGAAGCCTCTACACCCGTCACAACGTGATTGAGGCCATCATCCCAACATCCACCTTCGCTTGGAGATTCTAAGCTCATTGGTAGCTTCAGGTATCACTTTTATCCACTGTATTTCCTCGTTCGATTCGATCGTTAAATTTCGCTCCACTACATGCTCCTCTGCTTTGACCACCCGGTCGGAGCTCCGTCACCACGTCCTATCCGCATTGATCGACGCTACGCTTCATCACCCATCTTCTCTCACAACCTTTCCCCTTGA
Organism: Ottelia alismoides; assembly: GCA_037367405.1. NCBI lineage: Eukaryota > Viridiplantae > Streptophyta > Magnoliopsida > Alismatales > Hydrocharitaceae > Ottelia > Ottelia alismoides. The sequence goes on from JAZKJV010000603.1 coordinate 856,171, forward strand.
GTCCTGCTCATAAGAGCAGGATCAAGTTAGGTCTCCATCCCTCGCATTCACCGGAGACCCACTCATTCCCACGTCGCTTCTCTCATCTCCCTATGCAATAAACCTGACCGGAGCTACGCCCCCGAGTCACCTTTTCATTTTCATGTATCCTCGCACTAAAGAATGCTCATTTGGACCTCCAGTTGCTCGGCAAAGCTGCTCCAAGAGAGCACCTTCACTCCGACCATCCGACCGTCATCCCTCACATCGGCCTCCTACATTCGACACAGAACACCTTTCCGGAGGTGCTGGATTTTTTGGAGGCTCGATCAACTCAAAGGAGAAATGCCATTCCCCGATCGAAGTTCCCCAGTCGCCTGTTTTTGCACCATCACTTTCTACCGTTGGATGAGGAGCGGAGCGCCAGTTCGCATCTGAGCCGACCGTCAGAGCAGCCTTCTAGACCGTTGGATCAGAGCCGACACATCAGATCTGATCGCACGTCCCCGACATTCCCTGGACTGTCAGATCACTTTGCAGAAGACGATCAGAACCGTTAGAGCCACCACGCGCGCCTCACGTGCATCTATGTATATTTCCCTTTTTGCCTTGCATGTTTAGCTATTTCACTTTAGTCCAATAGATAAATGTTGCAGTTAAAAAATTTCCTGTTTGGACCTTTAGTTTTTATATATTTGCAGTTTAGTCCCTCTCAGTATGAAGCACATACAGTCCCACGTGATTTTTGGGGTATTTGCATCATACGTCCTGAACCTCAGTATGAAGCACATGCAGTCCCACGTGACTTTTGGGGTATTTGCATCAGATGAACCTCGTTACTATTATGGAATGAATGATTACTTTTGAAAATTGCATATATTCCCTTTTGCATCCAATTTTGTGCATATGCGTGAATTGAGTGGGATTTTCATAGTTTTAGCCCTGTGCTTTAATTGGGTGTTATCATTTGGTCCCTAAAACTTATTTTCTTCACAAAAAGGTCCCTGTGATTTGTGCTTGATTATATGTTGTGTTTTTGGTTTAATAAATATTAAATTAATTCAAAAAATTATGTAAAAATTACCATTAGCTCTTGTTGATGTGTAGTAATTACTATGATTTGGTTGACTTGACTTGATTACATTATATATTTAAAAATTCAAAAACCTTTTAAAACATCCGTATTTAGCTTAGAAAAATCATAAAATTTCGAAGAATAATTTAAAAATTTCATAAATATTCCTGCATATGCCTTTTTGTGTATTTTATTTTTTATATTTATTTTTTTGAAAATTCCTTCTAAAAGCCTAAAAATCACAAAACACCTTCATATAAAATCAAAGAAAAATTCAAAAATTCCATTTCCCTTCCTGTTTGTAGATTTTTATTCATATTTTATCATATAATCGCCACCCAGGACTTTAGGGCATTTTAAGTAATTTTAACATGCAATTTAGTCCTAGCTGTGCACTATTTGCATTTTTTAGTACCTTTTTATTTTTATAAAATTATAAAAATATTTGCAAAACCTCAGAAAATTACCAAAAACATTTTAAAACCTCAAAAACCCAAAATATTTTTATCTTAATTTTCTGAGCATTTCTAGCTTTATAGAAAAATACAATAAGATTGTTGTGCTTGTTTGTCCTTATTGTTGTTGATTTGTTTCCTATTAAAATTTAAAAATTTACAAAATTTAAAACCACTAAAACAATTGTTTATTTTATTTCTGAAATTTGACAACTTCGTAGGATTTTTGTGTTCCTTGTGTTTGACCCTGGTAGCTATACCAGGTAAATAAACTAGCAAACCGCTTACATTACATACTTGTGTTGCCTGTTTGATCTTTTGAGTGGTTTATTTCTTCTTCTTGATTGAGCAAACCCGATTAATTGGGGCCGCAACAACCTTGATATTACTTGATACTTATCCCTAGTCAGTTAAACGCTGATCAGAATGGCTCCATTATCGGAGAGCACAACTTAGTAGTCATTTTTCACTTTTGCTCATTTTTTGTCTCTATTTGATATTACTGTTTTCTAACACTCGTTTATTTTCCTTTTTGTGCAAGGAACCGCCCGAGGACGTCTCGGCTTTCTGTTGGAGGAGACCACACCTGAGGAGGAGCAGATGAGCAGAAGAAAGTAGTTATATTTCATAGAGTAGTTTATTTTTAACAGAACTATTATTGTTGTAATAATTGTGGACTTTGAGACTCTCTTGTGGACTTAGACTCATCAGGGTCTGTTTCGCCAAGTGTACTCGAGGGACCTCACTGGATTTTTCACGGTTTTAATTTCGTCTCGATTTTTTCTATTTGATTCACGAAGTTTTAGCTCTTAGACTTAGGACTTTTGCTGATTGTGACGTAATTAGCTAAGGCCCCACACCTAGTTGCTCATCTGTTCCTATAGAACTTAATTGGACCTAGATAATAATTAATAATAAAAAGCTAAAATAATTGTTTGAGAGGCCACACATCGCTAGAGGTCGTATACAACGTTGGCAGGATCCGTTGTGGCGGATACCGATCGACATCTGAGACTGGACTCATGCCTCTCTCTCTCTCTCTGATTAATTAGCTATCTGTTCTTCACGATTAACAGAAATTGTTCGTCTAAGGCCGATATCTTCGTGCATCAATTAGGTAGTTTTATTCATATTTTTCTTTTATGCGCGGATCACCCTAGATGTAGAGTGTTGGAGTCATATACACATTTCTATCTCCGCATGCATCATAGTGTTTAATCGCGCATTGGCTTTTTCGACTTCCTCCCCCAGTTTTATTGGACTCAAAATAACCCAGGAAATTGAAAAATTCGTTAGGCATTATTTTATTTCAGAAAATATCTAAAAAGTGAAAATAAAATAAATTTGGGATTGCTAACGCAAACTTAACCCTAAAATACACTTCACTTAAAAATCTTGTTTTGGGAGAGGCACCCCCTCATTGATTGATTTATCTGCAACGAGAGAGTGACCCTCACACTAGGCTAGAGCCATACTTGAACTCCTTTCAGACTACTGGTCTTGCGGTTGGTTGTTCTCCAGTGAGGATTTCACTGGTTAACCGGTAATCGGTCCAGGACTTCCTTAGCAGATTAGGCAGATTGGGTGGCTGGTAAACGGTCCGCACCCATACTGGCTGGGAAAAACTAGCTGTGAGATTGGGCTAGTCTCCTGGGAGCATCGGGTTCCCAACAGCTTGCTTAATCGCTCTGATATCTTGATTTGTCACTAAATAAAAATTTACCAGATTAACGGCCGATCTTTCACGGTCATCAGCTCAAGTGTTGAGTAGGTGAAAAGGGGGGTTTGTTTTCTCATATTGTTTGCATCAAGATCTCATCGTCATAAATCCCCACATCACGATGATGGGAAGGAGGTCCCTTAGACTGCCTTTGAAAACACTGCTTTTAAGCACTCCTTTTCATTCATCTTGGGTAGTTTCAAAGAGCCCAGACCCGCTCTCTAAACCTGAGTTCGCTACCACCTTGTTCCCCCTCGACCACCCTTCTTCCCCCTCGACCACCCTTCTTCCAATCCTGAGGTGCTAGAGCAGAGGCCATCACAGTTATATGTCCATTTGACGGCACCTGAGTTGGGGTGGCCAATAGTGAGGGACACACTGATGAGCAGTTATAGGGATCAACGTACGTACTTGACCAGGATGCCATCAACAACACATTCTTAGCCTCCTTGGAGATGATGTAGCGCCAGATTAGAGACCAGGGAGCATTCATGGTAGAGGTGAGCCATGAGCTGACGAAGATGAGAGCCGGTAGAGTAGAGCCATAGAGACCAGCTGGTGGAGAGATACCAACATCTGGAGGAGGAGACGGACGACCTGAGGAGCCGCATGAGCCAGCCAGACAGCCACGGACGATGAGACTGTTGCACAACCCTGGTGCAACTCTCTCTTCCGGAGATCCTGGATGACTTCGAACTTCGCCCCCAGACCCTTCAGTTGCTGCCTAAGTTCCATGGGCTAGCCATCGAGGAGCCACATATCCATCTCTAGGAGTTTGAGATGATATGAAATACTATCCATGACAGATTCATGGATGAGGACACGATCAAGATGATCGCCTTCCCATTCTCCTTAGTTGACAGAGTAACCTATTGGCTAAAGCATTTGGGGAGGTATGTCACAACCTGGGAGCAACTCCGAACCGAGTACTAGAACAAGTACTATCCACTCGGCCGGACCAATGCAGCGCGAGCCATGATCAATAATTTCACTATGATCCGAAATGAGTAGTTTCACGAGGCTTGGGATCGATTTTCAGAGATCATCGACCAATGTCCATATCACGTGATATCCATGCCCAACTTAGTCTAGAGATTCTTTTGTGGGCTGACACTGAAGCTACATGGGCTAGTTAGCGCCTCATGTGGAGGGTCATGCTTTGCCAAGGATGAGGATCAAGTCTGGCCATCTATAAGGAGATGACATGGAACTACACGATGATGTCCCAGACTAGGGTCTACACTCAAGGGAAGCCCCTCCCATCGGGCGTATCTTACCAGAGGATTGCACGAGTCGATGTCGGTCCTTCTACTTCGTTAGCAGTAGCACAAGCCGAGTCCTTAGCCGCTGACATGGGGATCATAAGCGAGAAGATGGACCACATCGAGATCATTGAGAAGAAGCAGTGCCAGGGACTTACACAGATCGACCAGTTGGCACACTGAGTGACTTGAAGACTTAGATCATGTGTCTCTAGGAGGCACAGGCGGCTCCACAGCCCCATCTCAGGTCACGGGCTGATCCCAGCAGTAGCAGTTCCACCCAGCCTTCTGCCACTTACCGTCAGGTTTACCCCATCTAGGTAGAGCCAGTCCAACAACTGTAGCCCTACCACAGCAAAACCACCTCAGGACACTCGGATGGTGGTCTATCAGCCGGATCAACCCTTGCCAGTTCTTCCCCCCTCCACATTTTGAGCAGGAGCCATTGATGGAAGTCAACGAGATTTGGTACGACCGGTACCAACAGCAGCCTGGGATCAGTCATGATCACCAGGGATTCTGATGGTCCATCTAAGGCACCTCATCCCAGCAGTAGCCTCCAGCTCAGGGCGGACAGAGAAGCCAGCAGCAGCAGCAACCCCATCACTCCCAATACCAACAGTAGCACCAACAGGGTCCCCGTCCCTCATACCAGGGACAACAACAATACTCCCAGCCTCCCCCACATTACCAACAGACTTAGCCTCATTTCCAGCGAGGCAACCCGTCCGGTTCTCATGGACCCGTCTATGAGAACCCAGCTCTTGACAACCTTGCTTGCCTACTTTCTGACCAACAAGCATCCTTCCAGCGAGAGATGGATGAGTTCCGGTAGGAGATGAGGGAGATCATCAAGGGCAAAGCCGCCATACCCGCTCAGATCAAACCGAAACCGAACAATGTCAAGACGAAATCTGAGCAGGTACATTTTACAAAGACTACCACTCCTAGTGATACCTTGGGTGATATATCCTCCTATATGTTTGATGTTGATTTTGTAACACTTAGGAGTGGTAGGATGCAAGTCGGTGGCGCCTCATCTGAGCAACAACCCCATGGAGATTCCAGAGCACCAGACGAGGAGGATAGCGGTGCTGATTCCGCTTGCGATGATGATGACGGTGGTGCTGATGCCACCAAAGATGTAGATCCAACTGACGATACTGAGGCTGTCATGATTCCAGATGCAGTCGGTGGTACTGATGCCATCAGTTTTCCAGTTGTTGAGCTAGAGTGCAGTGCTGATGCCGCAAAGATAGATGCCGTAGGTGGTACTGAGGCCACCATTTTCCCTTCAGTTGTGTTAACTTATCATGTATCTCAGGACGGTTCCATAAAAATATAAAAAAATGGAAAATTGAAAAGAAAAAAATATGAATAAAGGAAAGGTTTCTGTATCCTCTTCGAGTCCACATATGTTGCATGATGATATTGATGTGGATTCCAATATTCTACATACACAGGAGCCTCTTCCCGATCCTCATCTCTCTGGAGAGGGTCTAGCCATCCCTTTCCCTCAAGCACTCCACTTAACGAAGGGGAATAAACCAGAAAACCCAAAAAAGACACACCAGCTAGATTTCAGCCAGCAGATGATAGATCGATTTCAGATACAGCTGGCTCTGCAGGAGGCACCAGAGCACATCCCTCTCTTGCAGAAGAATTTGAGAGAGAAGACCACCATCCGCAGGAAGATAAGGGACCGCAATGTAGAGACCCATGTGCTTACTCGTGCCACCTGCTTCACCATTCAGACCCGATTGCCAGCCAAGAGACCTGATGCATGAGCTCCATATGTCAGATGCAACATCCAAGAGCAGTGGTTCGATCATACCCTATTAGACAACGGGTCTTCTATTAACCTCCTTTAGGCTGCCTTACTCGACTGATTCAAGTTCGGCACTCTTCGACAGAGCAGGACAGTCCTTCAATTTGCTGATAGATCTGTCAAGAGGACGGAGGGGTTATTGAATGACGTAGTCCTCACAATTCAGGGCCTGAAATTCCCTATGGACTTTGTTGTATTGTACATGGAGATCCTTGAGTCTATGACAGATACCCCCATCATACTAGGACGTCTATTCTTGGCCACAACCAAGGCGGTGTCCGACCATGATAGTGGGAAGGTATACTTTCGCGTCGAGGGCGAAAGTGTACAAATAGAGATGATCGAGGAGAACTGAGCGAGAGATTCATCATGCTCCAAGCAGTCTAGCGTTATAGAGCAGATGACAGAGCAGAGCGAGATGCCCACCAGGAGTGTGACTTTGTGATTATAGATGATGAGGCAGTTTGGTCCGATTCTGTATCACGAGCTTTTGTCACGCCATCAAACACTACAAATTTGCAGATTTTGGTAGATGAGAGTTTGGAGAGCACACTCTTGGCACCAGACACATTTGAGGCTGATGATCGTGGTCAGGATAGCGAAGCAAAGTTTATTTCATGTTCTTTTGATTTAGATCCATCGGATTCATGCATTGGATGGGATGATTTTGTGGATTATTTGCCTTTCCTGATTCCTTCAGAGCCGACAGCTAAGGCGGAGAGTGAGCCAGCATAGATTATAGAGACACCAGTAGGGCTACCTTCATCAGATTTTCACATATAACGAGAGTTCTCCCATGCAGATCTGGTAGCCTTCAATCAGACATTTCAGAAGCCAGATTTTCCAGCTCCCAGTTGTTCAGAATTGAAGTCTTTGCCATAGTCAATGAAGTACAGATTCCTTGCAGGTGAGCCAGAGATGTTTCCAATCATTATCTTAGCAGATTTGACTGGAGATCAAGAATCTCGTTTGATGGAAGTTCTTGAAAGAAACCGCAAGGCGATTATATGGAGCATAGCTGATCACCAAGGGATAAGTCCAGCCCTGTGCTCCCACCATATTTATCTCGAAGAGGATGCTAAGCCATCGCGTGAGTTCCAGCGACGGTTGAACCTGAATCTTCAAGATGTGGTCATAAAGGAGATATCAAAATGATGGAGCACCAATTTTATCTACCCCATTTCGAACTATAAGTGGGTTAGTCCATTACATGTTGTACCCAAGAAGATGGGTATCACTATAGTTGTGAGCGAGTATGGAGAGGAGATAGCTACCCGGGTACCCACTTCTTGGAGGGTATGTGTGGACTACATACGATTGAATCAGGCCACCAAGAAGGATCACTTCCCACTATCATTTATTGATCAGATTATTGAGAGGCTAGCTAGGAAGATTCATTACTGTTTCCTTGGTGGGTACTCCGGCTATAACCAGGTGACCATAACGCCCGAAGACCAGAAGAAAACGACATTCACTTGTCCATTTGGGACATATGCTTTCAGACGGATGCCTTTTGGTTTATGTAATGCCCAGTTACATTCCAAAGGGCATGTTATACATATTTTCGGATGATTAACTAAGGAATATCAGGGGTCTAAATGTGTCTCACACAAGGCGGAGACAAAGTCGCTGCGGCGACCGTCAATAAACCCTAGTTAAATCAACAACCAACCAACAACAGAAATCAAACAGTGAAAAGCGGTGCAGAGTTAAAATTTATTATAACTCTACAATGAATGTGTATAGTGTGCAAGCAAGTAGAGTGTCAAACACAGGGAACAAGTAGGATAAATCGGGCAATCAAGCTCAAGAATGAAAGTGATCAAATGCCTACAAATGTGTTATTTTTTGTGGGTTTTTTTATATTTAATTTTTATATTTAATTTTTGATTTATATTTTTGATTTTATTTTTAATTTTTGATTTTGTATTTTCTTTTTGTATTTTATATTTTTTATTTTTTCTTTTCTTTTAATAAAAAATTATACAATATAAGAAAAAAAGGAGATAAGGTATTTACAAAAAGAGGTAAATATAGTTAAAAATCAAGAAATAAGATTTTTTTGGACTTTTTATTTTTTTCCAATGTTTTTGTGATTTTTCTAGATTTTCCTAATTTTTTTGGTATTTTTAAAGGAAAAATACTGAAAAATAGTGAACAAAATTGCTGGTCGAAAGGAAAATGAGGATGAAAAATATCAAACAGATTCCAAAACTCCTCAAACTAATTTTAAATAAAATATAATAAGACAAAGAAAATTTAGAGAAAAAAAATTAGATTTTTAGGATTTTTTCTGGAATTTTTAAGATTTTTATGAAGTTTTAAGGGGTTTTGCTATTTTTAGGGGGTTTCCTTTGAATTATTTAGTGATTTTTGGGTTGAAATTAAAACACACAAAAACAAACAAAATATATTTTTTTGGAATTTTTCGAAGGGTTTTTACATTTTTTAGGTATTTTCTAATGCAAACAGAGCTGAAAATGCATGTTTTTGAATTTTTATAAATATGAAAATGCAATAAAAATGCAAAACAAAAATATGGCGTAAAAGAGCAACTAAACATGAGATTATGCTATTTTTTTGGGATTTTTAGGATTTTATAGATGAATGAAATAAATGCAAACAACAAAGAGAAAAATCAACATTAGCAGGGGTATTTTTGTAAATATCCAGAAGTTCAAGGGCCCAAGTGCAATTTCTCCAAAAAGTTATAACTAATTAATTAAGTTCTAGGACCAATCACAGATAGCCAAACATCTAGGGGTACAAGTGCAAAAATTCAAAGTCACATGCGTCAGGCACGCGACTTGGAAGGACCTGTGGGTAAATATACAGAAACCTGGGGGTTATTTTGTCATTTTTCCGGAAAATATATAACTGATTCACAAAATTCCAGGAACAATCATGAATAGTCAAACATGCAAGGGTATAAATGCAAAAGTCCCACCTACGTACGTAGTACTCACACGCTTGGGGAGAATCTAAAAGCAAATACCAAAAATCTGGGGGGCTACTTTGCAAAATACCTAAAAATATTACACGTAATAAAATGTTTCCTGGATGGAATGGAAATAAAGAAACCCACGGGGAGGTCCTTGCAAAATGTCGAACACCCCACATGCACGAGTCACGTGAGGTGATGTGGACAGGGACCTATTTGCAAATACGAAAAGTTCAGGGGTCTAAATGCAAAATGTACAAAATAAATAAACTGCAGCGGGAGGATTATGTGCTAAATATTAAATACAAAAATGAGCGAGGGCGATATGCAAAATACCCAAAGCTTTGGAGATGGGACATCAGATAGGGAATCACTTATGCCACGTATCACGATCCTGATGGCCGGTACCGGTTCGCTGATGACGGTTGGGATTATATCCCCGATGGAAGATCCAACAGTGGAGGCGCATGGGGATCCAACGACGGCTGATCAATCTGGAGCTCCGTCCTGATCCGACGGTGCTGGAGGGCGGAGGACGAACTGGGAAGCAACGCCAGCGAGGCGAGCTTCCTTGAGCCCGATCTCCGTCCTGCGATAATCTTTGGGCTCCAAAATTGGGCTGCGAGCTCCTGGGGTCCTCCTCTCGCTCCTGATGGCTCGAAAACACTCCGATGGTGGCTAGAGTCCTTACGAGGGCTCGGCGGAGCTGGCAGGCTCCTGGATCCTCCAACGAGGCTCAAAATGAGCCCCGGGCGTTCTTTAGTGGCTTATGGGCCTGCAAAAATGGTGAGAGGGTCGAGGGAAAAATGCCTCGACCCCGCACTGGCGGAATGGGCATGAGAACGACGAAAGGGAGACTCGACTGGAGCTACCTCCGACGAGGTGGTCGATGAGGCGATTTGATGGAGGAAATGCAAAACGAACGATAGGATTCTAATCTTACGGGTATGGGGAAGAAAAATGCAAAAGGAAAACAAAGGAAACAACATCCTCAAAGGCGAAATCACCTGAGGTGGGGAACCTTGATGGCGAGCTTCGCCGGAGGTGGTGGAGACCTCCTCGACCTTCCACGACCCGCCTGATGGCCGGAAAATAGAGCTGTCACCTCCTACTTTCAGTGGCGCACGACAGGGGATGAGAATGGTGGTCCAAAGGGGTTCAAACTTGGCTCGAAAGTCGGAGGGTCGAATAAGAAGGGTTGACGGGGTGACTCTGGCACTCCAAAGATCGAGAGAGATCGATGAAATCGTCGATCCTCGACCCTAGGAAAGATGGGGTCGTGCAAGAGCAAGGACCGAGGTACAAAAGTCGTGAAGGAGTCGACACGAAAGAGGGATCGGTTTGACCTCGAAAAATACGCAAACACGGGCCAAAAATGAGGTCTAACAAGGCTACAGGGCGAAGGACAGCCAGTTGACCGGGGTCAACGCTGACTGCCACCTGGTTGGTCCACGTGGACCAACCAGGAAAAAGCCCTGAAAAAATGTTTAAAAAATCATTTAAAAATTATAAATGAATTTATTATTTTTAGATTATAAAATGAAAAATATTTGTTATTTTCTGATGTATTTTATTGTGATTTTTATTTATTTTTTTGAGATTTAAAATAATAAGTTTTCTTTTATAGGCTATATAGGTATCTTTGTCTATATATTTTAATATTGTATTTTTATTTTGTATATTTAATTTTGTTTTATTTTGTTTATTATTTTATAAATTTATAAATTATTTTTATTCACTTAAATAGATTTTTATTTTATTTTTTTGAAGTGTTTGTACATTTAATAAAATAACAGAATTAATTATATAGGTGTATGTACAGGTATTATATCTATGTGTTGTATTCAGGTATTTTATTTTTGTGTTTTCATTAGGTTTTTATTCCTGTTTTTACATACAAATATATTATAAATAATATTTACAAAATTATAAAAATATAGAATTATTAAAATAATGAATAATTAATAAAATGAATATTTTAATCTGTACAAGTATACAATAGGGGTCCAAAACTCAACTTTCAAACCGTAGCTCCACAAAATACAAAACCACCTTCATTAAATAGCTTATTAAAAATTATATAAAATTAAAGGTGATTTTGATGCGTTTCGAGTTTTTATTTGCATGATACAAGTTTGGGAAGTTGGGATTCTCGAATCTTATTCAGATCATAACTTCTTTTATATATATTTTATTTGAGTGAAATCAATTTTGTATTTTTCTTTATTTAATTATCTACAACTTTCATGCACAAAATTTCTTTATTTGAGGTATAAAAAGTAGAACAAAAAATAGGTCCCAAAAGGAATAAAGAATGAATTGAATAAAAGGGTTTTTTATTGGTTTCTGGCCCTTATCTCCTCCTACTTTATTCCTTGTCTACATATTCATCTAGATGCCTAGGTATCGAGGTTTCAGGTCATAAAATATTTACAATATTTTATTCTTTTTCTTTTCTTTTCTTTATTCTTTTATTTTAGCTTTAAAAACTGTATTTTATACACTATTTACACACACATGCATGAATGCTAAAATGTGCGATTTAAGGGTATTTACTAGCATTTTCCAGGGTTTTTGAGGCCAAAATGATAGAATAAAGATGATGAAATGTGGATTCATCATTCTCCTATACTTGCCTTTGCTAGTCCCTAGCAAACACTTGTGCAATAAATGCAGAAAAGAAAAATAAAGAAAAGAAAAAGAAGAAAGATGGATTCAGTTTAATTATCAAACTTGTCTTCACAAAATGAAAGTTTAGAGCTTAAGTCGGACCTTTGGAATTTTAGTGCCGGCGGAACCTTAATGGGAATCAGATTTGAAATCCAACAGCCTTCGAGAATCCCAAAACTCAAGTCTCCGCAATAGCCAGGTCAGAAATATCTCAACTCATACGCAAACCCTTACGACTATGAATCTGACTCGTACAATGTAAGTGATAGTGGCTCTCCCCAACTGAAATGACAAAGAGACTGACTTCTCCAGCATGACAACCCAATGATTCCCCAATCCAATAACTCCTTCCTCGAGGAGCGGGATATTCCCTTCTAAGTTCAAGTGGCAACCAACTCAAGAGGAGGGGGTGAAGAGAAGAATGGACGGTAGCCAGTGTAGCTACCTATCCTAGGATGCAAGACCAGTGTAGTCAAGTCACCCAGCTGCAGGCTCATATATATGACTTTGGAACTCAAGCTTGCTTATTGGCTATACAACATATTCACATACTTTGGCAGGCATTTTATTTTTGTACATGCATGTCCACTTTTTTGGAGTTTTTTTGAATACGATATACAACAGCATTTACATAGGGAGTTTTCCCTCTTGAGCCTGTAGACTATCCCTCTTTTGAAGCTTTATCGCAACCCACACTCTCCTGTCTTTAGAATTCCTCATCAATGGTCGGGTTGGGGTGCACTTCCCTCCCTAGAGGAGGACAAGTGTTTCCACTTGTGTGCATCTCATACCGGCAAATCCAATCCCCTCATCAGTCCATCTGAGTTGAGCTATGTGAAAGGTGCAGGTGTCCAAGTTAGGTCATTATCAACAAGAGTCGTGCGTGTGTTCTGAAATACCCTACTTAGGCAGTCAAGAATCCATTGAACCAAGTCTCGTGATCCTCAAAGAATTAAGTCAACTAGACCTGAAGTACCTCAATTCCAATTCCTATAAGGTTCCTGTTATTAGGTAGATTTTAAGGTCCAACCAAGCTCTAATCTCTGGATTTTACTTAGACTTGTTCAACTATCAAACTCAATCCGAAAAATGCTAATGCTATGCGGAATGCAGGAAGTCTTTTTGTGATGCGATTTTCAAAGATTTTGAACTTTTTATGGATTTTTGAAAAGATGATGCATATGCATTTTTTTCAAAAAGATTTTTCAAATGTTTTTGGTATTTTTACCTTTACAAATGTTTTTGGGCTTTTTGAAAAGAAAATATTTTGGATAAAAACTAGGTACAAATATTTACACGGGAATGCTTCTTTTATTTACAAGTGGATTTTAAGAATTTACAAGGGTAAGTGGTCAATTTTATAGATATATATAAAGAATTTTAGGTGTGATGTATCTATTCTTCAAACTTATTTGAAAAGTTTTTTCAAACAATTTTGAAAACTATAGTCCACAATAAATTTTACAAACATTTTTACGAACATGTACACACATTTGAAAATCATTTTGCAAAGGTTTTTCAAACAGTATAGCTAGATTTTTCACATATTTTTGCAACCATTTTTAAATCATTTGCAACTCATTTTTCTAACATTTTATTTCACACAAAGAAAAATAAAAGTTTCAAACCAAATAATTTTACAAAGGTTGAAAACATGTAACAAAACATTTTCCAAATAGTTTTCAAAAGATTTTTCACAAAGATTTTCAAACTATTTTTCAAACATTTTGCAAAAAATATTTTCACCTGATCTATTAATCAGTAAATACAAAAAGAATTTGAGGAATGATCAACATCTTTTTATTATGATTTTTAATGAATTTTAAAGAATTATTAGCCATCATCATTAATGAAAATACGAAAGTACGAGTTATGGCTAAAGTATATACACAGTATACGACCCCCTATACTTAGCTTGAGCTATGTCCTCATAGATCGGAGAAAAAAGAGCAGGCATAACTCGTACTGAGTATTGACAAGTCTAATAAATAAACAAATAAGCGATGAATGAATGAATGAATGAGAAATTGACCGTCCCCCCATACTTAGGATCAAATAATCCTAAGTATAGCAGACTGTACACAAAGCAGGGAGGGTCAAGGGTGGGAATGAACAGATCGTACTCAGATTGTCTCTCCCTATACTTAGGGTAAGATATCCCTAAGTATAGATAAAAAGAGGAGACAATGGGGAGGATCAAATAATAGAATAACTCGGGGTGTACACCCCCTATACTTTGGACAAAGTACGTCCTAAGTATAGAAGACTATCAACAAGGGGCAACACCTTTCTGATAGATAAAGAATATAGAAAAGGAAAAGAAGAAAAGAAGAAAAGAATAAACATATCACAAGTCAGTGTGTACACCCCCCTATACTTAGGACAAGGTGTATCCTAAGTATAGCAAAATCATAAGATGGAGATGGGGTGACAGACATAACAGAAGAATGAATGAATGATATGGACATATGGATCTATACAGTGGAAGATGGAAGTGATAATTATGTATGAGGTGCAAGTGATATGAGTCAAAGAGCACACCTCATACCAGATGAATGGGGGCAACGTCAACGGTCGGTGGATCATGATCTAGATATAGCTTCATGCGCTGACCGTTAACCCGAAAGGTAGAGGAAGATGACAACTAGGATATATCAATACTGCCATTGTCATGTACCTTTCTGACACCATACGGTTCTTTCCACTTACTCTGTAATTTCCCTGGAAATAATTTCAGCCTAGAATCAAACAACCATACATGCTGATCAGGCTCAAACTGTTTATGGCTGATATGAGAATCGTGCCATATCTTCACTTTTTCCTTATACTGTAGGCTGCTAGAAAAGGTTGTATCTCTCAGTTCCTCCAGGGCTTCCAACTCTGCTTTCCTCTGCTCTCCTATACTCTTAGGATCCAACAATAACTATGTAACTGCCCATAGTGACTTGTGCTTGATTTCCACTGGTAAATGGCACGGCTTTCCATAAACAAGACGAAAGGGAGATGTCCCTAATGGTGTCTTGAAGAAAGTACAATAGGCCCACAAGATCGAGTCCAAAAGCTGTGACCAATCCTTTCGGTCTGGGCGGACTACCTTCTGTAAAATAGTCTTGATCACCCTATTCGATGCTTCAATGAGACCATTAGTCTGAGGGTGATATGGAGTTGCAACACGATGGTCAATGCCGAACTCGTCTGCAAGGGCCTTTACCTTGTCGTTGATAAAGTGAGACCCCCCGTCTGAAATCAGAACTCTAGATACCCCGAACCGTGAAATGATATTTTTCCTCAAAAATCGACACGCATTCTTAGCATATGCAGCTCGGGTGGGGATGGCCTCGACCCAACGACTCACATAATCCACAACGAGCAGAATGTATTCAAATCCCTGACTCACAGGAAATGGGCCCATGAAATCAATACCCCATGCGTCAAAAACCTCACAAAAGTGAATGGCCTGCATGGGCATCATGTCTCTCTGTCCGCAAGTACCCATCTTCTGACAGTCAGTACATCTCTTCACGAATTCATCTAAATCCTTGAAGAGAGTAGGCCACCAAAGGCCAGATTAGAGCACTTTCTGTGCTGTCCGTCTCCCAGAGTGATGTCCTCCTGCCTCAAGCATGTGGCAGTAGGTGAGGACGCTATGATGCTCTTCTTGAGGAATACACCTCCTCCAGATGCTATCCCCTCCTTCATGATAAAGGACGGGATCCTCCCAATGGTACGACTTGGCCTTCGCATGCGAAGGTCTCAAGTCACTGCATGGGCCAACCTTGTGGAACCATCTTGGCGATAAGATAGTTCACAATGTCGGTGGGCGAGGCAATAGTAAGGATCACCTCATCTGGAAATGTCTCTGTAATAGGTGCACTTGGCTCAGATTCCTCAAGGTTCCCTAAGCGGGAGAAGTGATCTGCCACCACATTCTTAACTCCAGGTTTATCCTTAATCTCAATATCAAACTCCTGTAGTAGAAGGATTCATCTAGTAAGGCGAGCTTTGGCTTCCTTCTTTACCATTAGGTACCGGATGTCAGTGTGATCTGTAAAGATAGTCACTCTAGATCCCAAAATATATGATCTGTATTTATCAAAAGCAAAGACTATGGCTAGCATCTCCTTCTCAGTCACATTGTAATTCCGCTGAGCAGCATCCAAAGTCCGGCTAGCGTAGTGAATGGTATACGACAATCCATACCTCCTCTGTCCAAGCACATCCCCTATGGCAAAATCAGAAGCATCCGTCATGATATCAAATGGGAGAGACCAATCGGGTGGCTGAAGGACAGGAGCCTTAACCTTGAGAGTCTCGACTAACACAAGACACTTATCATCGACAATGAACTCGGTGTCTTTTATCAGCAAATCAGTAAGCGGTCGGGCAATACGACTGAAATCTTGAATGAACCGTTGGTAGAAACCGACATGCCCCAGAAAAGACCGCAATTGACGCATATTAGACATGGATTGAGTTTTCTAATGACATCCACCTTGGCCGAATCAACCTCCATGCCCTTGTTGGAGATAATATGACCAAGGACCGTCCCTTGAGTCACCATGAAGTGACTCTTGTCCTAAGATAAGACAAGATTGACCTCTATGCAACGCTGAAGCACACGGTCTAGGCAGTCAAGACAAGCATCAAACCCATCGCCATAGACCGAGAAGTCATCCATGAAGACCTCTAAATAGTCACCCACCATGTCCGAAAAGATGGACAACATGCACCTTTGGAATGTCACCAGGGCGTTACACAAACCAAAGCGCATCCGTCTGAAAGCATATGTCCCAAACGGACAGGTGAATGTCGTTTTGTCCTGGTCTTCGGGCGCAATGGCCACTTTATTATAGCCGGAGTACCCTTCAAGGAAACAATAATAGAACCTTCCCAGCTAGCCTCTCGATAATCTGATCAATGAATGGCAGTGGGAAATGATCCTTCTTGGTGGCATCATTCAATCGTCTGTAGTCCACACAGACCCTCCAAGAAGTGGGTACCTGGGTAGCTATCTCCTCTCCAGACTCGCTCATAACTGTAGTGATACCCGTCTTCTTGGGCACCACATGTAATGGACTGACCCACTTGGAGTCGGAGATGGGGTAGATAAAATCGATGCTCCACCATTTTAATATTTCCTTCATGACCACATCTCGAAGATTTGGGTTCAACCGTCGCTGGAACTCACGTGAGGGCTTAGCGTCCTCTTCGAGGTAGATATGGTGGGAGCACAGAGCTGGACTAATCCCCTGGAGATCAGCTATACTCCATCCTATCGCCTTGCGGTTTCTTTCAAGAACCTCCATCAAACGAGATTCTTACTCTCCAGTCAATTCTGTTGAGATAATGACTGGGTTCATATCTGGCTCACCCACAAGGAATCTGTACTTCAACGACTGTAGTAAAGTCTTCAGTTTTGGACAACTGGGAGCAAGGAAATCTGGCTTATGATATGTCTGAGTGAAGGCTACCAGGTCTGCATGAGAGAACTCTCACTGGCATGAAAATCTGACAAAGGGAACCCTGCTGGTATCTATGTGGACTGTGCTGACTCGCTCTCCGTCCTAGCTGTCGGCTCAGAAGGAATCAGACATGGCAAGTAATCATCAAAGTCATCGCAATCAATGTCTGAATCCTAGGGATTTGGATTAGAAGAACATGAATGAAACTCTGCTTCGCCACTCATACCACAACTGTCAGCCTCAAATGTGTCCTCTACCAGGGGTGCGCTATCCAAGCTCTCGACTACCATAAGTTGTACTGAATCTACGGGCAAGGCGAGGGCTTGTGCTACTGGATCTGTCCAAATGGCTTCATCATCGGTCATTACAAAGTCACACTCCTGGTGGATGTCTCGCTCAGCCTCTGTCATCTGCTCTGTGTCACTGAACTGCTCTGAGCATGATGATTCTCTCGCTCTGGTCTCGTCGATCGTCTCTATTTGTATACTTTCACCCTTTACACGAAATTACACCTTCCCACTATCATGGTCGGATACCGCCTTGGCAGTGGCCAAGAATGGGCATCCAAGTATGATGGGGGTATCTGTCACCGACTCAGGGATCTCCATGTCCAATACAACAAATTCCACGGGGAATTTCAGGCCCTGAATGGTAACGACCACATATCTCAACAACCCCTTCGACCTCTTAATCGACCTATCAGCAAACTGAAGGACCGTCTAACTCCGATGGAGAGGGCCAAACTCGAATCGATCAAGTAAGGCTCCCGAAATGAGGTTTATATAAGAGCCACTATCTAATAGAGTACGATCGAACCGCTGCTCCTGAATCTCGCATCTGACATAGGGAGCTCCAGCATCAGGTCTCTTGGCTGGCAGTCGGTTCTGAATGGCAAAGCATGTGGAACGGGTGAGCACATGGATCTCGTCTCTACAGTTCCTCCTCTTCCTGCGGACTGTAGTATTCTCTCTCAAGTTCTTTTGGAAGAAGGGGGATGTACTCAAGTGCCTCCTGTGAGTCAGCTGAATCTGAAATCTATCAATCATCTGGTTGTTGAACTCTAACTGGTGAGTCTTTTTTGGATTTTCTTTTTTATTCCCCTTCGCCAAGTGGAATGCTTGAGGGAAGGGGATGGTAGGGGCCTCCTCAGATGGAGGGCTAGGAAGAGGTTCCTGTGCCTGTGAAGGAATAGAATCCATACAAATATCATCATGCAACACATATGGACTCGAAGTGGATGAAGAACCTTTTCCTTTATTCATTTTTTGTTCTTTTTCTTGTTACCACAGTCCTGAGATACAAAAGGTGGCAACACAACAGGTGGAAGCTCAACAAAAGTAGAAGTGGTGGCCTCAGTACCACCAACGACACCTGACTTTGCGGCATCAACACCACGCTCTGGCTCAGCATCTAGTATAATGGTGGCATCAGCACCGCTCTCTAGCTCGGCATCACGTAAAATGGTGGCATTAGCACCACCGTCTGCATCTGGTGTCACAACGGCCTCAGCACTGTCATATGGATCTCCATCCTTGGTGGCATCAGCACCACCGTCATCAACATCATCTGCAGCCTCGGCATCGCTACTCTCCTCATCTGACGCTCTTGGTTCCTCGTGTGGTTGTCGCTCAGATGAGGCGCCGCCGGCTGGCATCCTACCACTCCTGGTAGTCACGAAATCAGCATCATACATAAAAGAAGACATGTCATGCAAAGAGTCACTAGGAGTGGTATCCTCTAAAGACTGTACCTGCTCAGATTTTCTCTTCAAATTGTTCGGATTAGGCTCAATCTGTGCTGGTATGGTGGCCTTGCCCTGGATGATATCCCTCATCTCCTGCCGGAACTCATCCATTTCCCACCAGAAGGATGACTGTTGTTCATAGAGTAAGCGGGCGAGGTCATCTAGAGCTGGGTTCTCGAAGGCAGGTGCCTGAGAACCGAAAGTGTTCCCCTACTGGAAATGAGGCCACTGCTGCTGTGAATAGTGAGGGGGAGGCTGGGAGTATGTCTGGTGAGGCTACTGATGCCGCCTCCACTGCTGTCCTTGATAAGTGGGATGAGGATCCTACTGGTACTGCTGGTGGGAATAATGGGGCTGCTGCTGCTGGTTGTTCTGAGTGCCCTGAGCAGGAGGCTGTTGTTGGGATGAGGTGCCACCAGTGGTCCAACGGAATCCGGGGTGATCACGCTGAATCCTGATCTGCTGTGGGAACCGGTCGTACCATATCCCATTGACTTCCATCAACGGCTCCTGCTCAGCGGGTGGTGGAGGAAGAACTACCAGTGGTCGGCTAGTAGACCACCATCTGAGTGTCCTGAGATGGTGGCGGCAATGGGTAGTGCTGTAGCTATTGGACTGGCTCTGCCTGGATGTGGTGAACCTGGCGGTATGTGGCAGAGGGCTGGGTGGAGCTGCTACTGCTGGGATCAGCGCGTAACCTGGGAGGCTGCTGGGTAGACGTCTGTGCCTCCTGAATGCATATAATCTGAGTCTTCAGGTCACTCATGGTCTTAATCAACTAGTCCATCTGTGCTAGACCTTGACTTTGCTTTTTCTCAAGGATCTAGATGTGGTCCAGGTTCTCACTAATGATTCTCATGTCAGCTGCGGCGGATTCAGCCTGAGCTGCTGCTGCTGACGGTGTGTGGGTACCGACATCGATGCATGCAATCCTCTGATATGTAAGTGCATGTGGTGGGATCTTTGGCTGTGTGTAGACTCGGCTTGGGCCATGACTGTCGAGTTCTCTGCCATTCCTTCATAAATCTCCCAAACCTTGTCTTCACCCTTGGAGAAATAAGATCCACCACAAGAGGCATTAACAAGCCCCTGAAGCTCCGGTGTCAGCCCACAAAAGAAACTCTAAACAAAGTTGGGCTTTGATATATCGTGATGTGGACACCGTTCAATGAGCTCTCTAAATAGATCCCAAGCCTCGTGGAACTGCTCATTCGGGATCATAGTGAAGTTGTAGATCATAGCTCGTGCTACATTGGTCCAGCCGAGTGGATAGTACTTGTTCAAGTACTCAGTCCGGAGCTGCGCCCAATATGTGACATACCTCCCAAGATGCTTCAGCCAATAGGATGCTCTATCAGCTAAGGAGAACGTGAAGGCAATCATCTTAATCGTGTCCTCGTCCACCAGACTGTCGTTGACAGTTCTGCAAATCATCTCAAACTCCTGCAGATGGAGATGAGGCTCCTCGGTGGCTAGCCCATGAAACTTGGGCAATAACTGAATGGTTTGGGGGAAAAGCTCGAAGTTCCCGACAATGGGAGGAAATTGAATCTATCGGTGAGTGAGGGTTGCGGCTGGGTTGTGCAACTGTCTCATGGTCATCAGTGGTGGCCTCTCCTGGTTAGGTTCTCTTCCTCCGCCGCCTGCTTCGGGTATATCTCCACCGTCCTTAGGTCTGTCTTCTCTACCCTCTCGCATCCGCGCCATCTCTCTCATGATGTCACCCATGAAGGCTCCCTGGTCTCTGATCTTTCTCTGCATGGTCTCCAGGAAATCTAACAGTGAATTGTTGATAGAAGCCTGATCATATATATACAGAGGCGGTTCCTGCTCATCTGGGTGTTCCTCTCTGCCGACCATATCTTGGGTCTCTACAAAGGCAAAAGTACCCATCTCAGGTGCCGTCAAATATTCTGAACTCTTTGTTTCACTAAACTCTGACACCACAAGACTAACTAAAGAATAAGGGTGATCGAGGGGTAACATGGTGGACGTGAACTCAGGCTCGGAGAGTGGTTCTGGACTCCCCGAAGTCGACCTACATGAATAGGAAGGAGTGCTTGATAGCGGTGCCACCAGACGTGGCCTAAGGGATCTTCTTCCCATCATTTTGATCTGGGAAAAGGGCGGATGAGATCTGGAATGCAAATAAGATGTGAAAACAAACTTCGGTTCACCTACACAACACTGGAGCTGAGGACCGTAAAAGCTCGGTCAATTATCTTTTCAATTTTATTTAGGTGATCAATCAATCTATTAGAGCGATTAAGCGAGCTGGTAGGAACCCGATGCTCCTAGGAGACTGTCCCGACCTAAGGCTAGATCTTTCCCAGCCAGTATGAATTGCGAACCGTTTACCGGCTACCCGATCAATCCACTATGCAAAGGATGTCACGGTCCGCTTTACCTATTACCAGAGAGATCCTCACCGGAGAACGAATAACCCTAGAGCAATAGTCTGAGAGGAGTTCAGGTATGGCTCTATCCTAGTGTGCGGGACACTCTCTCTGTAGATAAATCAACCATAGAGGGGGTTACTCTCCCCAAGACAAAGTTTTTGAGCGTGAGCTGAGTTTTAAAGTCAAGTTTGCATTAGCAGTCCCAATTTTTAACGAATTTTCCAATTTCCCAAGTTATTTAAAGTCTAATAAAACGGGGGAGGAAGTCGAAAAAGCCGATGCGCGATCAAACACAATGATGCATGCAGAGATAGAAATGCATACCTTGCTCCAGTACTCTACATGCAAGGTGATCCACACATAACTTAAAAGACAAGAAATAAACTACCTATGTGATGCAAGAAGAAATCGGCCTTGGACCCGAATTTCTACACGAGAAGAACATTAGCTAAAAGGTCAACAAGAGAGGTCGGGGTCTAGTCTCTGATGCCGATCGGTGTCCTCCACAACGGATCCTGCCAGCGCTGTATACGACCTCTAACGACACGTGACCCCTCAGGTGACCAAATTAGCTTTTTCTTTATGAGTAATTAATTAGGTCCACTTAACGATCTATGGGCACAGGCAAAATATTAGGTGTGGGGCCTTAATTGATTACATCACAGTCAATATAAAATCCTAAGCCTAGGGTTCAAAATCTTCGAGAATCAAAGCAAAATAAAAGTCGAATAAAACAAAATCCGATGAAAAACCGCAAAAGCCAATGAGGCCCCCAAGGGAACAATCCCTCGGGTACTGGACCTCGTGAAGTGTATAAATGTCCAAGTCATGTTTAAGTTACAAATTAAGAGCCGCTCTCTCTCACTTCGAATTACACACGTATAGACAAAAAATAAACTAGAGCTAAATCTACAAAAATCTCTAAGTCCTTTGTGCAGGGATAACAGGCTGAAGACGGCTTCACGTGGGTGCATAGGCGCCTAGGGATACACACCTCCCTCGATCCGCGATACCTCACACAAAGTCAACAAAGATAAGGGATTAGATAGCTCAAATATGTATCAAAAATAAAGGAAATAAATGAAGCAAAAATGGTAGACAAATAATCACAAACAAAAAGCCGATCTATACGTTGTTGCTCCCTGGCAACGACGCCATTTGATTATCACGGGAATATCGGGGTCTAAATGCGTCTCACACAGGGCGGAGACACAGTCGTTGTGGCGACCCTCGATAAACCCGTATCAAGTCAACAATCAGCCCACAATAGAAATCAAACAGTGAAAAGTTGTGCGGAGTTAAAATTTATTATAACTCTACAATGAATGTGTATAGTGTGCAAGCAAGTAGAGTGTCGAACACAGGGAACAAGCTGGATAAATCGGGCAATCAAGCTCAAAAATGAAAGTGATCAAATGCCTACAAATGTGTTATTTTTTGTGTGTTTTTAATTTTTATTTTTTTATTTAATTTCTGATTTTATATTTTTGATTTTATTTTTAATTTTTTGATTTTGTATTTTCTTTTTGTATTTTATATTTTTTGTATTTTCTTTTCTTTTAATAAAACAATTATACAATATAAAAAAAGGAGATAAGGTATTTATAAAAAGAGGTAAATATAGTAAAAATTCAGGAAATAAGATATTTTTGGACTTTTTATATTTTTCCAATGTTTTTGTGATTTTTCTATATCTTTCCTTTTGTTTGGTATTTTTAAAGGCAAAAATACCGAGAAATAATGAATAAAATTGCTGGTCGAAAGGAAAATGAGGACAAAAAATATCAAACAGAGTCCAAATTTCCTCAAACTAATTTTAAATAAAAGATAATAAAACAAAGAAAATTCAGAGATAAAAATATGATTTTTACGATTTTTATGGAATTTTTAAGATTTTTATGAAGTTTTAAGGAGTTTTGCTATTTTTAGGGGTTTTCCTTTGAATTTTTTAGTGATTTTTGTATTGAAATTAAAACACATAGAACCAAACAAAATATAATATTTTTGGAATTTTTCGAAGGGTTTTTATCTTTTTAGGTATTTTCTATTGCAAGCAAAGCTGAAAATGATTTTTTTTGAATTTTTATAAATATGAAAATGCAATAAAAATGCAAAACAAAAATATTATGTGAAATAGCAACTAAACAAGCGTATGCTAATTTTCTTGGATTTTTTGGATTTTATAGATGAATGAAATAAATGTAAAGAACAAAGAGAAAAATCAACACTAGCAGGGGTATTTTTGTAAATATCCAAACGTTCAGGGCCCAAGTGCAATTTCTCCAAAAATTTATAACTAATTAATTAAGTTCCAGGACCAATCACAAATAGCCAAACATCTAGGGGTACGAGTGCAAAAATTTTAAAGTCACGTGCGTAAGGCACGTGACTTGGATAGAAGGACCTGTTGGTAAATACACAGAAACCTGGGGGCTGTTTTACAATTTTTTCGGAAAATATATAACTGATTCATAAAATTCCAGGACTAATCATGAATAGCCAAACACGCAAGGGTACAAAGAAAAAGTCCCACCTGCGCACGTGGTACTCACGCGCGTGGGGGGGACCTAAAAGCAATAACCAAAAATTTGGGGGGCTACTTTGCAAAATACCTAAAAATATTACACGTAATAAATTTTTTCCTGGATGGAATGGAAATAAAGAAACCCACAGGGAGGTCCTTGCAAAATGTCCAACACCCCACGTCCACGAGTCACGTGAGGTGACGTGGATAGGGACCTGTTTGCAAATATGAAAAGTTCAGGGGTCTAAATGCAAAATGTACAAAATAAATAAACTGCAGAGGAAGGATTATGCGCTAAATATTAAAAACAAAAATGAGCGAGTGCAAATCTGCAAAATACCCAAAGCACTGGAGATCGGACGGCTGATAGGGAATCACATATGCCACGTGTCACGATCCTGATGGCCGGTATCGGTTCGCTAATGACGGCTGGGATTAAATCCCCGACAGAAGATCCAACGGTGGAGGCACATGGGGATCCAACAACAGCTGATCGATCTGGAGCTCCGGCCCGATCCGATAGTGCCGGAGGGCGGAGGACGAACTGGGAAGCAACGTCGGCGAGGCGAGCTTCCTTGAGCCCGATCTCCATCCTCCGACGATCTTTGGGCTCCAAAATTGGGATGCGAGCTCCTGGGGTCCTCCTCTCGCTCCTGGTGGCTTGCAAACACTCTGGTGGTGGTCGAACTCCTCGTGAGGGCTCGACGGAGCTGCCGGGCTCCTGGATCCTCCGGAGAGGCTCAAAATGAGACCCAGGCATTCTTTAGTGGATTCTGGACCTAAAAAAATGGTGAGAGGGTCGAGGGCAAAATGCCTCAACCCCGCAGTGGCGGAATGGGCACGAGAACGGCGAAAGGGAGACTCGGCCGGAGCTACCTCCGACGAGGTGGTCGATGAGGCGATTTGATGGAGGAAATGTGAAACGAACAATAGGATTCTAATCTTATGGGTACGGGGAAGAAATATGAAAAAAGAAAACAAAGGAAACAACGTCCTCGAAGGTGAAATCACCTGAGGTGGGGAACCTCGACGGCGAGCTTCACCGGAGGTGGTGGAGACCTCCTCGACCTTGCACGACCCGCCTGATGGCCGGAATATGGAGCTGTCACCTCCTACTTTCAGTGGCGCATGAAGAGGATGAGAATGGTGGACCAAATGGGTTCAAACATGGCTCGAAAGTCGAAGGGTCGAATAAGAGGGGTTGACGGGGTGACTCTGGCACTCCAAAGATCGAGAGAGATTGACGAAATCATCGATCCTCGGCCCTAGGAAAGATGGGGGCGTGCAAGAGCAAGGACTGAGGTACAAAAGTCGTGAAGGAGTCGACAAGAAAGAGGGATCAGTTTGACCTTGAAAAATCCGCAAACACGAGCCAAAAATGAGGTCTGACAAGGCTACAGGGCGAAGGAGAGCCAGTTGACCGGGGTCAACGCTGACTGCCACCTGGTTGGTCCACGTGGACCAACTAGGAAAAAGCATTGAAAAAATGTTTAAAAATTTATGTAAAAATTGTAAATGAATTTATTATTTTTGGATTATAAAATGAAAATTATTTGTTATTTTATGATGTATTTTGTTGTGATTTTTATTTATTTTTTTGAGATTTAAATAACAAGTTTCCTTTTATATGCTATATAGGTATCTTTGTCTATATATTTTAATATTGTATTTTTATTTCGTATATTTAATTTTATTTATTTTGTTTATTATTTTATAAATTTATAAATTTTTTTATACACTTAAATATATTTTTTTATTTTTCTGAAGTGTTTTGTACATTTAATAAAATAGGAGAATTAATTATATAGGTGTATGTACAAGTATTATACCTATGTGTTGTATTCAGGTACTTTATTTTTGTGTTTCTTTAGGTTTTTATTAATGTTTTAATATTCAAATATATTATAAATAATATTTACAAAATTATAAAAATATAAAATTATAAAAATAATGAATAATTAATAAAATAAATATTTTAATATGTACAAGTATACAATAGGGGTCCAAAACTCAACTTTCAAACCGTAGCTTCACATAATACAAAACCACCTTCATTAAATAGCTTATTAAAAACTATATACAATTAAAGGTGATTTTGATACGTTTTGAGTTTTTATTTGCAAGATACAAGTCTGGGAAATTGGGATTCTGGAATCTTATTCAAATCATAACTTCTTATATGTTCATTATTTTCTAGTGAAATCAATTTTGTATTTTTCATTATTTAATTATCTACAACTCTCATGTACAAAATTTCTTTATTTGAGGTATAAAAAGTGGAATAAAAAATAGGTCCCAAAATGAATAAAGAATGAATTGAATAAAAGGGATTTTTATTAGTTTCTGGCCCTTATCTTCCCCTACTTTATTCCTTGTCGACCTATTCATCTAGATGCCTAGGTCTTGGGGTTTCGGGTCATAAAATATTTACAATATTTTATTCTTTTTCTTTTCTTATCTTTATTCTTTTATTCTGGCTTTAAAAATGTATTTTATACACTATTTACACACACATGCATGAATGCTAAAATGCAGGATTCAAGGGTATTTACAAGCATTTGCCAGGGTTTTTGAGGCCAAAATGATAGAATAAAGATGATGAAATGTGGATTCATCATTGGACATGGTGGATGACTGTTTAGAGATCTTCATGGATGACGTTTTGGTCTACGACGATGAGTTTGATGCTTGTCTTGATTGCCTAGACCGGGTACTTCAACGCTGTATTGAGGTCCATCTTGTATTATCTTGGGAGAAGAGTCACTTCATGGTGACTCTGGGGACGGTGCTTGGCCATATCATCTCTAACAGGGCCATAGAGGTTGATCCGACCAAGGTGGACATCATCAGGAAACACAATCCACCGTGCAACTTGCGGCAGTTGCGGTCTTTTATGGGCCATGTCAGTTTCTACCGACGATTCATTTAGGATTTCAATCGTATTTCCCGACCGCTTACTGACCTGCTGACAAAAGACACCAAGTTTATTGTATATGATAAGTGTCTAGCATTGTTTGAGACTCTCAAAGGATTAGTTGTCGAGGCTCCTATCCTTCAGTCACCCGATTGGTCTCTCCCATTCAAGATCACGACGGATGCTTTTGATTTGCCATAGGGGCTATGTTAGGACAGAGGAGGGATGCATTGCCATATGACATTCACTATACTAGCCAGACTTTGGATGCCGCTCAGCAGAATTATACAGTGACTGAGAAGGAGATGCTAGCTGTAGTCTTTGCTTTGGATAAGTTTAGATCATATATTCTTGGATCTATAGTGACGATATTTACAGATCACACCACCATACGATACCTCATGGCAAAGAAGGATGCCAAAACCAGATTGACCAGATGGATCCTTCTACTTCAAGAGTTTGACATTGAGATTAAGGATAAGTCTAGAGTCAAGAATGTGGTGGCGGATCATCTTCCCATTTAGAGAACGTTGAGGATTTAGATCAGATTGCATATATTACAGAGACCTTCCCAGACGAGGTGATCCTTGCTATCGCCTCACTCCCATGGTACGTTGATATTGTGAACTATCTTGCAGCCAAGAAAGTTACACAAGGTTGGCCTATGCAGCGACTTGAAACTTTCCTTGCGAAGGCCGAGTCGTACCATTGGGAGGATCCCATCCTTTATCATGAAGGAGGGATAGCGTCTGTCATCGGTGCATTCCTCAGGAGGAGCACCATAGAGTCCTCACATACTGCCACAAGCTTGAGGCAGGGGGACATCATTTTGGGAGGAGGAAAACACAGAAAGTGCTCCTATCTGGCCTATGGTGGCCTACCCTCTTCAAGGATTCTGATGAATTCGTGAAGAAGTGTACTGACTGTTAGAGGATGGGTACTTGTGGACAACGTGATATGATGCCTATGCAACCCATTCACTTCTGTGAGGTTTTTGACGCATGGGGCATCAATTTCATGGGTCCATTCCCTAAGAGTCAGGGATAGTACATTCTGCTTGCTGTGGATTATGTGAGTTGTTGGGTTGAGGCCATCCCCGCCTGAACTGTAGATGCTATTGCAGATTCTTGAGGAAGAATATCATTTCATGGTTCGGGGTACCTAGAGTTTTGATATCTGACGGGGGGTCACTTTATCAATGACAAGGTAAAGGCCCTTGCTAACGAGTTCAATATTGGCCATCGTGTAGCCACTCCATATCACCCTTAGACTAATGGTCTTGCTGAAGTATCGAATAGGGATATCAAGACTATATTGCAGAAGGTTGTCCACCCAGACCAAAAGGATTAGTCACAGCTTTTGGACTCGGTCTTGTGGGCCTATCGGACTTCCTTCAAGACACCTTTGGATACATCTCCCTTTCGTCTCGTTTATGGCAAGCCATGCCATTTACCTGTAGAAATCAAGCACAAGTCACTATGGGCAGTCACTGAGTTATTATTGGATCCCAATAGTATAGGAGATCAGAGAAAAGAAGAGTTGGCAGCTCTGGAGGAGTTGATAGATACAACCTTCTCGAGTATCCTACAATACAAGGAGAGAGTAAAGATATGGCATGATTCTCATATCATCCATAAACAATTTGAGCCGAACCAAAGAGTGGCTATTTGATGCTAGGTTGAGATTATTTCCAGGGAAGTTGCAAAGCAAATGGAAGGGACCATACGTGGTCTCAAAGGTGCACGACAATCTGAATCCACCTTTAGAGTTAACGGTCAGCGCCTTAAATCATATCTTGATCAAAGATCCGATGATCGTTGACGTTGCCCCTATTCGTGTTGCATGAGATGTGGTCTTTGACTCACATCATTTGCATCTCATGCTTGATTATCACTTCTCCTCCGCAGCTATATAGATCCAGTTGTCTATATCATTCATTCATTCTGCCTAATACCTCCTTTTCATCTCACGATTATGCTATACTAGGGTGCACTTTACCCTAAGTATGGGGGGGTATCAAACTTGTGACTATTCTTTTGATTCCTTTTACCTCTATTTTGATGCCTATACTTAGGGATATTTTACCCTAAGTATAGGGGAGGTAAACCCTGTACATTCTAACCCTCGATTTTCCCTTTGTGTACAGACTTCTATACTTAGGACTACTTGATCCTAAGTATAGGCGGATCACCGACCTCTATTCATTCTTTCTTTCGTCATTATAGTATAGCATTCTTTTCACTTCCCAATACTCAGTATGAGTTATGTCTTCCTTTCATCGCTCTTTGATCACTCTGAGGACATCGTTTGAGATAAGTATAGGGGGATGTCATATATACTGTATATGTACTTTAGCCATAACTCATACTTTGTGTGAGTGTGTTAATAAAATAGCTAAAATCATAAAAAAATAAAAATCACAAAATTTTAAAAAATTTCTTGTACATGCACTTGTAAATAGCTTTTGTAAAGACTATTTTTGTACAAATATTGGTAAAAATGTCTTGATTGTAAAAAGTTTGTAACTATTTTTGTATCAAAATAATGTATATTGTATAAATTTTTGAAAAATGTTTGGAAAATAAAAGTTTGC
Source organism: Ottelia alismoides (assembly GCA_037367405.1). Classification (NCBI taxonomy): domain Eukaryota; kingdom Viridiplantae; phylum Streptophyta; class Magnoliopsida; order Alismatales; family Hydrocharitaceae; genus Ottelia; species Ottelia alismoides. The sequence goes on from JAZKJV010000603.1 coordinate 885,737, forward strand.
AAAAAAATGTTTATAAGTGTTTGCAAATATGTTGCAAAACTCCCCCTTCCTTGCATTCAAAAATCTTTTATAAAAAAATTACATATTTTGACGAATTGCACAAAAATATTTTTGTACATACGACCATGTAGAATCTTCTGAATCATAGTTGACATTTAAACTAGTCTGGAATTAAATTGGAAAATGGAGCATGGTTAAGACCTTAATCCACCTAACTTCATAGGAACCTTATAGTAATTGGGGTTAAGACATTTCAGGTCCATAGTGACTTAATTCTTTGAGTCCACTAGGCCATGTTCACATGTCATCTTGATGAGCCTAAGTAGAACACTTAACAACACACGCATAACTCTCAGAGACAATGGCTTGACTTGGACACACACCTTACACATAGCTCAACACAGATGAGATGGTAAGGACGCAGAATTCCTTGGCTTGGGGTAGCATACGAGGGTAGTATTTCTAGGCATTACCTCTCGTATTCCTTTAGGGAGGGATGTTTGCCTCAACTTGGTCTAGTGGTGCTGAGGTCTAAAGACAGGAGTCTGTGGGTTGCAATAATGCTTCAAAAGAGGGATAGTCTACTGGCTCAAGAGGAAAAATTCCTTATGTACATGTTGCACCATGTAAATATGTTGTATATATGCATTTAAAAAAATGGGCAAAGATATGAAAAACTCCAAAAAAGTGGACATGCATGATTGAAAATAAAATGCCTACCGGAGTGTATATAGTGAATAAGCAAAGCTTATGTATTCCACCTTCTCATCTCATGGAAGCTTGCAACTGGAGACATCTATACTGGCTTTGTTCCAAGGGATACGTGGCTACACTGGTCACTATCCATTCTCTTCTTTCCCCTCTTCTTGAGCTGGTTGAACTTGAACTTAGAAGGGAATACCTCGTTCCTCGAGGAAAGAGCTTCTAGACTAGGGAATTAGAGTTACCTTATTGAGGGAGGTTGTTGCTTTGTCATTTATGAGGTGGGGAGCTACATATCACTTACACAGCACAAGGAAAGATGCATGGTCATTAGATTTTGCATATGTAGACTTGTTCAGACCCGGTTTATTGAGGAGTCTTGACCATATAATAGTGGAACTTTGAGGCTATTGAGTCTTAAACTTATTTCCCAATAAGGTTTCGACAAACTAATAATCCAAAGGTCTGACTGAGCTCCATACTTCAACTTAATGAAGATAAGTTTAATAATCAACCATGATTCTTTTTCTTTTCTATTTGTTTTCACTTCTTTTTCAAATAAGTGGTTGCTAAGGGACTAGCAACGGTAAAGTTTAGGGGGTGATGAATCCATGATTCTCACGCTTTATTCTTTTATTTTAGCTCTTTTTCTTTGCAAAACATCATGTGAATACCTGTAAATTCAATAACTTAGCAGTTTGCATGCTTTTGTTAATATTGCATATTTAGCATGCATTTTTGGCAAAAATAAAAGAAGAAAGGAAAAGAAAAAGAATGATGTATTTAGAATAAATATAGAGTGACCAAAACCCCAAAAGAATGTCAAGACTTGACCTGATCGCAAAATAAAATAAGTAGAGAGAGAGATAGGGTCTACTATGCATACTTGTACATATTCCTTATTTATTTATTTTTGATAAAACCAAATTTATTTTATTCTTTTACATCCTTGTATATAGTTTAATAATATTAATAAAAAAATAAAAATCAGAAAAATAAAAGAAAAATAAAAATAAAAGTAAAATCACCAAACCTTTGTATAAAATACACATGCATATATATATATATATATTACATTCACTATTTATTATATAATTTGTAAAAAAAATTATTTTATACTGTTAGAATTATGTTATAAATAAATAAAATATAAAATAAGGGTATTTCTGTAAAATTAATAAAATAAAAATATCTGTACATAATACATAATATAATATACCTGTATATAATGTTATATACTATATATACATTATTTATTTTTCATATAAATAATTATAAATCACAGAAAAATACTTTGAAAAATAATAAATATTTTTTATTTATACACTTTTTATTTCAAATTCATTTGCTATTTTATTGAATTTCCAATTATTTTGTACATTCTGAATTTCTGATTGGGCCACGTCAGACCGTTGAGCTCAGTCAACGGTCTCTTCCAGCCGGGTCGGGTTATCTGACCTCTCGCCAGAGCCTCTTCACTGCTTTTTCCCGCTCAACTCCAACCATCTCTTGCCCTGATTCTTCGCCCGAGCCTCTCCTAGGATCAGTGACCCTCACGGATCCCTAGGAAGGCGCGTATCTTCTTAGGGTTGCGTGCACTCTCTCGATCTTTCCAGCCCCTAGAGAATCCTATAAAGACTCTCATCCGCCTCCACTGTCGGGTAGCTCGTCCCTCGCACTCCCATTCACTCCTAGACACCTTCGTTGAAGTGACAGCCATCGGAGGAGCATCTCTAGACCGTTGGGAGCCACCTGAAGTCTTATAGCTCGGCGTGGCTGAACCTCTCCACCACGTGAATCCTCTCCGCCCGTGCAGCGTGATTGAGGCCATCACCCTGACATCCACCTTCGCTTGGAGCTTCTAAGCTCATTGGTAGCTTCGGATATCACTTTTATCCTCTATATTTCCTCGGTAGATTCGATCTTTATATTTTGCTTCGTCGCACGCTCCTCTGCTCTGACCACCCGGTCAGAGCTCCATCACCACATCCTATCCACATCGATCGACGCTACGCTTCATCACCCATCTTCTCCCGCAGCCTTTCCCCTTGAGTCCTGCTCATCGGAGCAGGATCAAGTCAGGTCTCTATCCCTCGCATTCGCCAGAGACCCAGACCTCATTCCCATGTCGCTTCTCTTATATCCCTATGCAATAAACCTGACCGGAGCTACGCGCCCGTGTCGCCTTTTCATTTGCAGGTACCCTCACACTAAAGAAGGCTCATTTGGACCTCCAGTTGCTCGACGGAGCTGCTTCAGGTGGAGAACCTTCACTATGACCATCCGACTGTCATCCCTCACATCGTCCTCCTACATTCGACGTGGAGCACCTTTCCAGAGGTGTTGGATCTTCTCGAGGCTTGATCGGCTCAAAGGAGCAGAACCTTTCCCCGATCGAAGTTCCCCAGTTGCCTGTTCTTGCATCATAACTTTTCACCATTTGATGAGGAGCGAAGCACCATTTCGCGTATGAGCCAACCGTTAGACCAGCCTTCTAGACCGTTGGATCAGAGCTGACACGTCAGATCTGACAGCACGTCCCCGACATTTCTTGGACCGTCAAATCACTTTGCAGAAGACGATCAGAACCTTAAGAGCTACAACGTGTGCCTCACGTGCATCGGGGTATATTTCCCTTTTTTTCCTTGCATGTTGAGATATTTCACTTTAGTCTAGTAAATAAATGTTGTAGTTAAGAACATTTGCAGTTTGGACCTCTAGTTTTTATATATTTACAGTTTCGTCCCTCTCAGTCTGAAGCACATGCAATCCTTCATGACTTTTGGGGCATTTGCATCATAATTTTTGAACTTTGTTACAGTTATGGAATGAATGATTACTTATGAAAATTGCATTTATACTCTTGTGCGTCCAGTTTTGTGCATGTGCGTGAATTGAGTGGGATTTTTGTAATTTTGGCCTTATGCTTTTATTATGTGTTATCCTTTGACCCATAGAACTTATTTTCTTCACAAAAAGGTCCCTGTGAACTGTGCTTGATTATATGTTGTTTTTTGGGTTTAATAAATATAACATTAATTCAAAAAATTACGTAAAAATTACCATTAGCTCATGTTGATGTGTAGTATTTACTGTGATTTGGTTGAGTTGATTTTATTGCATTTTATAATTTTAAAAATTCAAACCTTTAGAAACATCCCTATTTTGCTTAGAAAAATCATAAAAATTCGAAAAATTCTTTAAATTTTCAAAAAAAAATTGTGTGTTTTATTTTCTTTATTAATTTTGTTTGAAAATTCTTTCTAAAAGCCCTAAAAATCACAAAACATCTAAAAACTTATAAAAATCATATAAACTTAAAGAAAAATAAAAAATTCCATTTTCAGTTCATGTTTTAGGTTTTTATTCATATTTTATTATATAATCGCCACCCATGACTTTAGGGTTAAGTAATTTTAACTTGCAATTTAGTCCTCGCTTTGTAGTGTTTGCATTTTTTAGTACCTTTTGATTTTTATAAAATTATAAAAACATTTGCAAAACCTCATAAAATTACCAAGAACATTTTAAAAGCTAAAAAACCCAAATAATTGTTATCTTAATTTTTTGAGCATTTTTAGTTTTATAGAAAAATACAATAAGATTGTTGTGCTTGTTTGTCCTTATTATTGTTGATTTTGTTTCTTATTAAAATATAAAAAATTACAAAATTAAAAACCACTGAAAATGTTTTATTTTATTTCTGAAATTTGACTACTTTGTAGGATTTTCGTGCTCCTTGTGTTCGAACTTGATGGCTATACCAGGTAAAAAATAGCAAACCACTTACATTACATACTTGTGTTGCTTGTTTGATCTTTTGAGTGGTTTATCTCTTCTTCTTGACTGATCTGGTCTGATTGATTGGGGTCGCAACAACCTTGTTATTACTTGATACTTAACCCTAGTCAGTCGGATGCTGATCAATCCCCTTCATCAAGATTTCTAGTTTCCTGAAATAGATGCAACAAAATGCATACATGAACAGAAACATCCGAATCTACAACCCAACTTCCTTCTCGTCCAACGAGAAAATTGGATTCAATGATGAAAGTAGATTTCATACCTATTGGGGCTCTACTTTTGTCGATCGACTACAAGTAATCTGGACAGTTATGCTTCCAGTTTCCGGGCTTCTTGTAGTGATGACAGCCATCAGCTTTCTTCAATGCTATTATTGTGGAAGCATTAGAAGATGAGTCAATGTCATGACTCTTCTTCTTTCTCTTTTGGGTCGGGCCCTTTCGAGAACCTTGCTTCTGACCGCGCTCTCCTTTGGCCTGTGCAACCATTGCACTGCTAGAGGGGCCATATTTTTTCATTACATATTCTGCAGACTTTAATGGAGCTAATAGCCCAGTGTTAGTATAATTCGCTTTGCTCATGTGGAATTTGACCAAAAAGCTGTTGAAAGACTTAGGGAGTGACAACAGAATGAAGTCAGACTGCATATTTGCATCCATGTTAGCCTTGAGAGTTTCCAGCTCAGAAAGGTACCTAACCATTTTGAGTACACGATCTCTGACAGAAGTCCCTTCCTGCATCTTGCAGCGAATAAGCTCTTTCTTAATATTATAACATTATGTCTGGTTTACATCACCGAACATCTCTTCCAGATTCAACATTATTTCCTAGCAAGTGTTCATTTACACATGTTGTTTTTGAAGAACATTGGATAATGAACCCAGAATATAACACCTATCCAAAACATGATCTTCATCATATTTTTCATTGAACTTCTTTTCTTCATGTATCTTAGGGTTTGCATGCTTATCATCAGTGAGCACATAACTGGTGCACTCTGTATAGAGAACAAGCTCCAAATTATGGATCCAATCCGAGTAATTTGGTCCTATCAACTGGTTGACCTCCAGGAGCCTACTGAGTGGGTTCATGGACTTTATTGTCTGAAATCAAGAATGCACTATATTAGATATATAAATAATTATATATTAAATATTAAAAACTTTGATTAAGGATTTTTAATCAAATTAATCTTGCATTTTCAACTTTGAAAATTCATTCCCTTAATTACTTTCAAAGCAGAAGATATATTTACCAATATATCTCTAGCAAGATCTGAGATCTCTTAGTTACATCCAGTAATATGAGAAACTGCAACTTGGGTAAAAAAAGCGGGAACACATTCCACTTTGCAAGTCCAACATGCATTCCCAATTTGGTCTTTAACACCCGAGTCCACTACCCCTAAGGTGATATTGACCCATTGTTAATTGAACCAACTTTCAACAGGAATAGCACTTGTTATGCGCAATTCAATATCGCCCCAATAATATTAGGAACTGATGTTGGGGGTTATTATGCATACGGCCTTACTATTTCGAGAAGCAAAGAGCCTGATCCATATGCGCTTGTATGTAGGAGCTGTCACTTCGGACAGACATCTCCTACGTACAATCCCTGGCGATGGAACTCTTCGCCTTGACGGGAGACCATGGATGTCACTTATGTTATCCTTCATATCATATTAAAATTCTAATTAATTACTATGAATCGTATTCACATAATTAATTCTTCCAAGGGAAAAATATTACTCTATTCATAAAAGAGTAATTTAATTGGATATAATTAATTTAACCATATTAAGTCAATTATCAATCCACTTTAGTCAATCAACAAACTTGATTGTTACTTGAAGGATGGTATAATCTCAAAATATATATTATTCAAATTTTAATAATTATAAAAATACCCCATGATCCAATCAACATTATCCTTTCCTTACCCGTTGTCATGGCCATCACCGATGGGAGTGTGACAGACCGCTCATGGAGCAACCTGCAACCCCAACGCTCCCTGACTAGACACCATATCTGCCTCAGGTCAGGATAATGTAATTTGATCATATTATATTTTGAGATGTTAATTGGTATTTCTACTGAAGTTATACCATATAGTATTTGTCAAAATTATTTTGATTAATACTATAAGGAGATTTTCTAATCAAATCCCCAATACTATTCAAGCAACAAAGTTTTGCATGTAAGGATAGTCTTACAACTATTGTAGGATGATCTAGGGCTTTTCATGAATCATTCCATCAATGGCTAATGCTGATTAATCAATTATCTCTATAATGATTAGGAATCATAATTAATCAAGGCAAATTCATAATTTCCATGATTTTTATTGAATAATAAACAAATTAAGCAAAGAGTTTTGATGATCTAATCATTATCCGACCCATCTCCACTAAAAATGGAATATCTAGGGCAAACAGAGTCAGATTCACGCGAAATATAATCGTGTGGTTTGACGGTTTGATTTTATACTTAATCCAAGTGTTTATTTTATATTTCATGTTGGGAAAACAATAAGTAAAATTAATGTTCTTACAGTTCCGTGGATACATGCAAAAACAATTTTAGCAGCAGGAACTCTTCGAATCATTTTCATGCATTTTTAGTACAAATAATAGGTTACTATTTATGGACATATTTAAACATTCTAAATACATTTTAATTACGAAAACCTGTCCAAATAGTTCATCAATAGTATGTTTTTATTTCATCAAAAAAACCAATTTGATTCTTGCATCCAAAGCAAAAACAATGAGTCACGTGCATCCAAAACGTGAACCTTGTTCATCTAGGGTTTTGTATATCATCCAAGACCTAAGAATGTCTCTGATACCACTTGAAATATTATGGAAAATTCTCAAATGCATCATGGAAGTGTGGGGATCACATCGTATGCGATCATGAACGACTAGTCGAACTAGTTACTCGGTGCAACAAAATTTAAAAAATTTAAATGATGAAACTACATGATCCATGAACCATTTACGAATCATTTCATATAAACCACATATTAGATAAAGGAATACCTCTTGTAGCATGGTTGCAATCGAGTCTCTAAGCAAAGAGACCTCCCGTCTCAAGTCCGACCCGACGGTAGAGACGCTTGCGATAGCGGAGATGAATCGTGTGCTTCTCACAATCTGAGTTGTTGATCCAAGCAATAGATCTCATGTTCTCATCTCATGAGATTAGAAATCATCTTTATGAATGTGACGCATGGAATGAAACACATATCCATGAACGGTCAAGGCAATAGCGTAACGGTGATGCGATGATGAAAGCAACCTTCTCTCTAAGGTTAGAGTGGACGACGACTCAAGAGGGAGAGGGAGAGAGTTGGTGTGTGATATGAGAATGAGAAAGAGAGAGAATTTTATTATTCAACAATAAAACCTTAGAAGGGCAAGGGTGCCTCTTCTTATATAGTATTTTGGGAGTCCATGGATCCCAATCCATGGACAACACAAATCCAATGGTTTAGATTGATTTGTGTTTGTTTCAATGGCCACGATTTCTATTACAAAAACACAACAACAATTAATTTAATTAAATAAATATATATTGAATCATCAATACAACTAATTTCAAGTAAATCAATTTTGCACGGAGATATAATTTGAAAGAGATAAATCTCTTTCTTAAAGAGGGCGGTATGCCACTTTATTCCTAATGGGATTTGGTGGCCTTCCATCTCCTTCCACTAAGGTGGCTATTTATCTCCAATTAACTTTGCAACAACTATTTGTTGCAAATTTATTCACATAAATAATTCATATTTTGTGAATATTGCAATCATGTCATTGAAAAATAGTGAATCATATTCACAACCCAAAATAAAATGTAAATTACATTTTCAATTAATTGTCCAATGTGAATCCAATTCACATAAACATTTAATTAACAAATGTAAATTACATTTGTCTCTCTTTAATATATTATATATCACATTTATAATATATATGAATAATATGGATAGTACTATCCACATTATCCATATCCTTGATAATTAAATCACATTTAATTATCTAGGGATCTCAATTCTCATGCATTCAAAAAATATGAATCTTAGCCATATTATTTGTGATAATTAAATCACATTTATTTATCCTTTTCTCAATTCTTGTATATATTAACAATAGAATTATTCTTGAACTCTTTCAAGAATAATGTGCTTTCTCCGCAGATATTTGGAAATAAGGACATGGCGATTATACGTTCCACGTATAGTGACTTGGATGTTGAGATCATATCTCAAGTTCAGATCTTAAGGACCTCCCATAGATGTTTGATTAATCAAAGCCATAGATCTAATATCCTAATTGCATCTGAATCTCATTCAGATCAATGCTTAAAATTTGGATTAAGATTAGATTACTTCTCTACTGAGAGGAGTCACTAAAATCCATACCTGTTTCATCGCTCCCTCGGTATGGAAGCGCCATGGTTATACAATCATTTATGATTACATCACCCTCATGTATTCCTAATACATGTAAATCCTGCATACTGGAAGACCTAGAATAAATCTGAAGTTTTAGATCTCTTGTTGACTGTCACCTCTAGGGTTTTATCATTAATATTCTCAATCGATCATTGGGAATTGGCATCAATCATATACTTTCCCAAAGCATATATCATACCTATAAATTCTTATCATACTTCCTAAGCAAGACATATGCATGGAATTTGATTAGTGCCAATCCCTCATGAGTGATCTCATCTTTCGGTTCACAAGTGAACCTGTATGATCCCTTTGAGAGATCGTATTATCCATATGCCTGTATATGCATACCAGCTCGATGGTGTATAGATCTTCATTAGGCCATCAACCCATCGGTCAACCAAATGTACATACATAGACATATAGTAACACATCTGTCTTCGGCCAAAGGATGCATGCCTATATCTTAACAGTATATGACATAGGTCTTGGTTATCTCGATCTTGTTAAGTCATCTCTTTGACCTAACTTATCTGACACCTCCGAATCTCTATTCATATGTAGAGGACCTGCATCAAGAGGTCGGTCAGATATAAACTTTTAGAGAAGGATTTCCATCTCCTTCTCAGGTTGGAGATCAACTCTTACCAATCATTTGACGGTGCTTGATGAGTCCTCAATCTAACCTTTTAGATATTCATCCAAGCCCCAACCTCTATGATTCAACAATTGAATCAACATCTGTACAATTATCAAAATGGCATTGGTACATAACCCTTAATGTACGAAGGGACCTTATAGTGCATTCAATCATTTAATCTCATACATGGAGTAAAAAATAAACTAATAACTTTTATTGATATACTAAATATTACAATAACATTTATTGTAGAAATGGTTCACCCCCGGCTGACATTGCTAACATATATCCCTTATTTCTGACTCCAAGTAAGTGAACCCACTTCATGTTGTCCCAAAGAAATCTGGAATATAGATGGTCACAATGAGGAGGGGGAAGAGATCACGACATGAGTACCCAATTCATGGTGCGTTTATGTCGATTACATGCACCTGAATGCCATGACCAAGAAAGACCACTTTACCTTACCATTCATGGATCAGATTTTGAAGAGACTAGTAGGGAAAGCGTTCTTCTATTTTCTTGATGGGTACTCAGACTACAATCAGGTAGCCATCGCTCCTTAGGACCATGGAAAGACCAACTTCACATGTCCATCAGGTACTTACACGTTCAGGTGCATTCCATTCGGGATCTGCAATGCTCCTGGTACATTTCACATGATCATCGTATTTGCTAAGATGGTGGGAGATTTTCTGGAAATTTTCATGGATGACTTCTCGATCCATGGTGATTTATTTGATACATGTTTAGAGTACTTGGACCGAGTCCTCAAGAAGTGTAGAGAGGTGAATCTGGTAATATCCCGGGAGAAAAGCCATTTATGGTAAAATAGGGTATCGTGTTGGGGCATGTCAACTCCAAAAAGGAAATGGAGGTTGACCCTACCAAGATGGATGTGATCAAGAAACTTGATCCACCAACTAATGTAAAGTTAGTGAGGTCTTTCTTAGGGCATGTTGGATTCTATAGGAGATTCATTCAATATTTTTCAAAGATCACCCACCCACTGATTGAGCCCTTAGCAAAAGACACATAGTTCATTGTAGATCACAAGTGTATGGAGGCCTTTGAGCCCTTAAAAAGGAAGATTTGTGAGTCGTCTATACTAGAAGCTCCTTACTGGTCTCTTCCCTTTGAGACCATGACTAGTGCTTCGGATTTTGCTATAGGAGTTGTGTTAGGTCAGAGTCTAGAAGGGATTCTGTATGCGATTGATTCACTATGCGAGCGAAGTTTTGGATCCTGCACAAAAAATTACACTGTGACTGAAAAGAAAATGCTCGCAGTAGTATGTGCCCTCGAGAAGTTCATGTCTTTTGTTTTGTGCTCTAAGGTGACAATATTTACTGATCACACAACAATCATGTACTTAATGGAAAAGAAGGGCGCATAACCGTGTCTTCTTAGGTAGATCTTGTTACTCCAGGAATTTGATTTGGAGATAAAGGATAAACCTGGAGTGAAGAATGTTGTGGATGATCACCTTTCCTGTATTGAGTAGAAAGATTCTCCTGACACAGTGAAGATTAAAGATACCTTCCCAAGCAAGTCAATTTACTTTATTGACTTACTCATGTGGTATGCCAATGTAGTGAACTATGTTGTCTCCAATAAGGTCCCCATGGTTGGACTAGGAGAAGTATGGACCAACTAAAATCGGATTCGAGGAGATCCACTGGGAGGATCTGTTCCTTTTCTTTAAAGGATCAGATTGTATTAGAAGAAGGTGTATTTCTCACAAGGAATATCAGAGTATACTCACATATTGTCATTCACTTGAGGATGAAGGACATCATTTGGGAAAGAGAACCACACACAATGTACTCCATGTAGATTTTATTGGTCGACCCTGTTTAGATATGCCTTTTATTTTGTATGGTCGTGTCTGATATGTTAGAGGATGGGGAGGATGGTTGGATACAGAGATGAGATGCCCATGCAACCAGTGATTTTCTGCGATGTTTTTGATGCATGGGGCACAGATTTTACGGGTCCCTTTCCCAACAGCCATGGACATGAGTGATCTTGTTAGCGGTTGACTACTTGTTTAGGTGGGTGGGGGCTATCCCAACCCGAGTCACATACAACAAGATTGTTTGTAAGTTTGTGAAGGATCATATCATTGTTAGGTTCGGGTCCCAAAAGTATTGATTTTTGATGGGGGTAGCCACTTTTGGAACAGAGATGTCAGATCATTAGCTAAGGACAATGCATTTGAGCATAGAGTGACTAGTCCTTACCACCCATAATCTAATGACATGTTAGAGGTTTCGAATCGAGAGGTGAAGAGCATTCTTCAGAAGTTGGTTCGTCCCAATAGGAAGAACTGATCCTAGCTCTTGGCCAAGTTCTATGGGCCTATAGGATAGCCTACAAGACCCCACTCGGTACTTCACCTTTCCGGATGATCTATGGCAAGCCATGCTATTTGCTCACGGAGTCAATTCATAAGTCAGAATGGGTAATTAAGCAAGTAATCTGGAGTTGTCACCTAGGAATCTATGCTATGACTTGAACTTGAACGAGCTCGTGGAAATCAGAAATCGGATGCATGACAATAATGTGATTTATAAGGACAAAGTTAAGAAATGGCATGATCTGCTTATTAGGTGCAAGAACTTTGTCTCAAGACAAAAGGTATGGTTGTCTAATTCCAAGTTGAAGATTTTTCATCAGAAGCTCAAATCTAAATGGATGGGTCCCTACATTGTTAAGGAATTGCACATCAGTGGAAGTGTAGAGATAGTTGATCTCATAGGTGGTGCACGTTCTTTTTTGGTAAATGGACACTTGTTGAAATACTTTGTAGATTCTAAAGAAAAGTTAGTCCAAGTTGAGGTCATCAACTTCATGCAGAGCAAGCACAATACAGATACTTCAAACTACTCTGCATGAGGATGCATCATTCAAATTCAACAACCGAGAAGATTCACTCATTCTTTCTTACTTACACACACTGGATTTATTCATTCTTTTAGAGCCTAGGCCCCTCTCTTGTAGATACTCACTTTTACCTTGGTTATTTAAATCCTAAGTATAAGGGAACTCCCTCCAATTTCTGTACATCCTTGTCACCCTCATTCCTTTCCATTCTTCATTCAATGATCCCTCTTCTTGGTCCTCTTCTTATACTTAGGTTATTTTTAACATAAGTATAGGAGGGAGACCCTATTCAGTTCCAATATATCTCTTTGTATTAAGCATGAGCTATGGCTTAATATCACTTAGTGCTATGAGGACATAATACAAGCTAAGTATAGGGGGTATACCATATATATTTCATATATACTTAAGCCATAACTCATATTTTTTCGAACTTTTCAAACTTTTTGGGGCTAGGGTAAAGTATTTTTTGAACTGATTTGTGTAAAATTATTTGAAAATGATTTGAAAAATTTTCTAGCTATAATACATTGTCTTTAAAAAATATTTGGTAATGATTTGAAAATGTGATTTTATATGTTTTGAAACCTTTTTGAAAATGTTTTCAAAATCTATATATTATGTGACATGGTTTGGAAATTTTTTCAAAATTCTTTCAAAAATGAGGCCAGAAATGAGACTAACTTGTGTTTGTAAATCAATCTAACCTTATCAAAAAACATAAAAGAGAGAGTTTGAGTTATAAAAAAACAAAAACAAAAAAACTTCATATTTTTTTTTCAAAAAAAACAAAACAAAAAATTTGAAATAAAAAATAAAAAAAATAAAAAAAATATTTTAAAATCCAACAATCTCTTTTTTCTTAAAAAGAACAAAAAGACAGAAGAAAATTTTTTTAAAACTAACTAATGCGTTGGAGATATCCTTGATACTTTCACATTCACACAAGACTTATGAAGTTCAAGAGTACTTTGTTTATGAGGTCTTAAGATTCAGAGTTAAGTATCCTTAATCATTAGGGTCTATGACTTAATTATTCACATTTTCCTGATTTGAAAGATATGTGTGCTATATTACATACTTAGTTTCTACCTTAAAGAATACGAGCAACACCTCATTTGCACGACTGCAATTATGATGAGATGAGTTGAGGTTTCACTTGGACTGTGATGAGGGATTTGAGTCTGGACCTGATTTTATGATACTCAAGTATGAGAAAAAATTGATAAAGGCTTCATGAAACTTGAGAGTCAACAACTTTAGCCAGTATGAGATCATGGTCGTCATGCCATCTCTTGATATTCACCTAAGTGACAGGGTGTGATGAGACCTAATAAAATGTTGATCAGTGTGCGCCAACTTGGTAAAAGCAGTGGAGCTTGCCAAATAGAAAGAAAGAAAAGAAAGTTTTGTTGAAAAGCACTCACACTACAAAGTCAAATTCAAATAGCTCCCACCAAAGGTGAGCGCTCCCAATCTTTTACAGTGTTCACTTGGACCACCATCTTAGGCTTTTATGAGTCGGGCTAGCACCCAAAAAGATCTCTTCATCGTATAGTGATACAAGTCTGGGTATTGAAGGTATGATAGATACTCAAAGGAGACACACCTAGGTGCATTTTCGGGAAAATAAGTGCAGACGACTCAGTATTCTCTTGACGTTCACACTGATCAACAACAAGCATTGCATAATAAGGCACTCAAGAGGATCCTTGTTCTAATGAGAGGGAGAGAAGAAAAGACGCCATTCTATGCCCTCCATCAACTGTCCTTCCATATTCGCTTTTAAGACTGACAACTAAAGAGCCGATGAATTGGATGCAAGAAAGATTTGTTCCCTAATGTTGAGGATTGGGTTCTTAGGAGAGTCTCTTAGACTGGAACTTTGGGTGATGCTTTGACTCTATTCTTGTAACTGCAGTCCACACTTAATATCATATGCTTATGCTATATGTACAGAAAGGCAGTCTCATGATTAGGGACGTTGGGTACCTTTTGACTAAAGCTAGGATTAGCTTAGAAGTTTAGGATCACTAAAACCAAGAGTTCTTAACGGATCAAGTCTTGTACTTTCATGGGAATAGTCAGAGATTAATCCAACTTATTCATTCTTTATTTGCTCGAGGACTAGCAACGTTTAAGTATAGGAGGTTATGAATATGTGATTCATCATCGTAATATATTAATCTTAGCTTGAATCCCTGAAAAACATCAAATAAAAAGTCCCTAAATTCAATAAATTAACCAAATAAAACTCTTAATAAAAATGGACTAATAATGCATATTTATCTTGTAAATAAATCCACAAAATAATTCAAAATAATAATCATAAAAAATAAAGTGTTGAATATTATTTGTAAATAATCCCATGAAAACACCCAAAGTTCTTTGATTTTTAATAAATTCATACGAACTCCTTTTGACCTAATTCTTTTCTAACTTGTATACATAAATGCACATAAAAATATAAAATAATTCCCACCTCGAATAAACACTTTTAGATCTTGAATCAAAAAAGCCGTTAAGTCCAACTTCTCGGCTAAATTTTCGCTCCTTATGAACTCCAAAATCATCAAACTCACTTTTAAAATTCAAGTTCTAAAGTTATGTATCTAATGAAAGTGATTTCATGAAAATTAGAGTCCTTTTGCAAAATGTTAATTTTGAGACCTATTTGTATCGTATACATATTCACTAATTTTGTTTTATCATTTCATGTATATAACTAACTCTTTTTACTTTTTCATTTATTTTCTTTATTTTATGTTTTAATAAAATATATTAAATCAAAATAAAAAATCTAAAAAATCATGGAAGTTGTGACTTTATATACAATGTACATACTTTTTCTTTCCTTGACTTTTATTTCATTTTTTTAATATTAAAAATCCAAAAAATATATATTTGTGTTTTATTTTATTTCTAGTATTTTATTTTGATTTTTTAAATATATTTTAATTACAATTTTAAAAAATAGAAAATCCATAAATTTGTGTTTTGTACTTATTATTTGTTTTGATTTCAAGGTTTATATGGAAAAAGTAGATCCCATTTAAATCTACATTTTTCATGTTGACATTTTTGTAAATTTTCCATTTTTATTTTTATATCTATTTATTTTATTTAAGTAGAGTACTTTTATTTTTTTTATTTTTTATTTTTTTATTTTTATTTCATTTTTTCTCCACCAACTTCCCTTCTTCCCTCCTCTTCCACTACTTCTCTAACCACAACACCACCTCTTTCCTAACTCCCTCATATTCTTCCTTTTACTCTCTTCTCCCCCTCACTATTCCATTATACCATCTTGAGAACAAAATCCTAGAGCCCCACCTGCTTCTTGGTGATAACGAGTAAGAGCCACTGCGTTGAGAGTTGACATGCCCCTTTTGCTAAGCGAGATCCAAGGGGTCGCTTCGTCCCTTGCCGCAGTCGCTTCAAGATGTCGAGCTCGACTTCGATCGAATTCTAGAGCAACGACCAGAGCTCCTCCGTAAGCTCCGCCCTAGGCCAACATCCCTCCAACGTAAGCTAATTTCCTATCCTTTTTCTTCCTCTTATCCTTCTTCTTCTTCTTCTTCCATACCTTCCTCTTCTTCTCCATACTTATCGTTATCTATTTTTCTTTCCATCCTCTCCTCCTATTTTCACTTCCTCTTCCATTTTTTCTGATTGTCTTTCTCTCCTACCCTCCTCTCCAAATTTATCTCCTACTGTGAAAACAAAAAAATTAAAAATATATATTAAAAAACAACACACGAGCAGCAGTCGTGCCTCAACCGTTGCTCATGTGCAGCCCCTTCCGCTCTCGTGGTCGCCAACCACCTCCTCCATCATGACCGCTCCCTCTCGCGCCTCCATTAGCCGCTTCACCCCAACAACCTGCTCACACGCGGGGCTACCACACCTCTCACCAACCTCCTTAGCCTGCTCACAAGCGACCAATAGCCATCACTACTAATCTCTGTCATCCGCAATGCCCCGCACGTGTGGCCGTCAACCTCCACCCCTCGGTCCTTCCATTGTGCTTAGAAAAGAAGAAAGAGCCTCATGTGATGCCTCTCTTATCTTTTGGAAATTTTATGCACAACCCCATCCTAGCCAGAAGTGCCCTCATGCACAACATTTTTATACTTTTATTTTTTTATTTTGCAAACTAAACCCCGAATTTGAGCACATGTTTGGACATTTAAATTTTGTATTTTTGCAATATCAAAAATAACATGATGATCAAAATATTATTTTATACCAATTGAGCCTTACTTTATATTTTTCTAATATAAACATTGATTTATTAAAACTCAGGGATTCAAAATTAGTGGAAATTTTCCCATTTATGCTCTAAAAATCATATTGAGTCACAACTTAGACAAAAAAACTCTCAAAAAATTAGAAATTATATGTTGTCTTGTGCTCTAACTTCTGCCATAATTTTATCGAAAATGGTGATGTTTTGTTCCTAAAATAATGTGTATGTGAAATTCATAATTGATTTTTAATTAGGTCCACATATAATATTTTTTTCAAACTCAAGTCTCATGGATAGCAGATTAAAATATTTTTTTGAGATAAATTTGGTTTTACCTGCATGTTAATTGTGTATTCATTAAGAATTGATTACTCAGATTCAATATGTTTTAGTAAAAAAATCATAAAAGTTCAAATATAATCAGAAAAATATAAAAATTTATAGTAGGTGCATTTCATAATATTGGAGTTTATGTCCAAATTTCATACTTTTTAAATTCTATTTGTTCAAAAAATTATATAGAAACCCATAACAATTATTCATTTTTCATTGTTGCATTTTAACCCCAAAAATTCCAAAAAAACTATTTGTATGCATCATTGAATTTATAAGAAAATAACATTTGCATAGTTTGATATGATTTTGAATTAAAAATTAGTTGGGCTAAGTTGCTCGTTTCCCATAGGAACTTAATTTATTCGCTTTTGCATTTTCATTCATATTACATAAAAAATACCAAAAAATATTTCTCCTGAAAATCGTGTATTAAGTTGGATAATTAGATCTCTGTGTCGTTCCTTTGCCTCCTTGATTCGACCCTGGGTCTTTCCCAGGTTAAATAAACACAAAAATGTGCCATGATTGATTGATTTATTTATTCATGTGGTTAAATTTTGATTGAATCCTAAATGCCCAACTGCTACAATAAAATCGACAAATTATTTAGAATAATTTTGGGATTCTCACTCACCTACATTTTATTTTCTTAATCATTGTTATGAGTTAATTGTTTATTTATTTGCTTGAGTTGAGTTTCGAGAGTTGAGAGAGGTGCCGATACAACGATTGTTGGATCCGACTTGTCGGATACTGCATGCCCTCCAAGACCGAACTTAGGAACCTCGCTTGAGTGCTTCATCTCCCCCTTCGGTGGATCCTCTTGGCTCCATATACCATTCTTGTGCTTGGAGTTTATTTCAGACTTCATAGCTAGCATCCATCTATAGATGTCATGATCCACGAGTGCTTCATCAAATGAAGTTGGATCATTGTAAGACTCTTCTAACACATGAAATCCATATCTTTCAGGTGGAATAACCACCCCCGAACTCCGTCAAAGAGGTGCGGGTGTTTCATCTTCATTTATCTCTTCAGTTTCTGGCTCAGCGATCTCAATATCCTTAGAGGATTCTGTGAATTTCTTTACTTCATTCTTGTCTTGACTTATAAGGAAGTTATCCTCTAAGATTTTATATCCCTAGAGATGAATGCTTTTGAGTCTTAGGGTCATAAAGTTGGTATCAAATACAATCCTTTACATATCCTATGGAGTAGCACTCTCTTGTGTAAGATTATAGCTTACTTGTATCCACGTTCTTGGCATGGACCAAGCAACTCCAAATACTCAAGTGTCTAACACTGGGCTTGGTTCCAAACCAAAGCTCATGAGGGGTTTTGGGTATAGATTTGCTAGGGATCTTGTTAAGGATATATGTTGAAGTCTCTATTGCATATCCCCATAAATTAAGAGGTAAATGTGCTTTACTTATCATTGATCAAACCATATCCATGATGGTCCTATTACGTCTTTTAGCAACATCATTTGTGTTGGGGAGTTTCAGGAAGATTGAGATTGGATACAATTCTTCTCTTTTTAAGGTATTCCATGAATTCATCTGAGATGTACTCGCCACCTTGATCAGATCGAATTTGTTTAATCTTCCTATCGATTTGGTTCTCAACCAAAGCCATGAATTCTTTGAAATTTTCAAAGTTTTCAGATTTATGACGCAATATGAAGATACAACCGTATATCTAATGGTCATCAATAAATGTCAAATAATATCGATATCCATTTCGAGTCACGGTATTGAAGTGACCACATACATTGGTATGAATTAGGTCAAGTATACCTTCGCATCGAGTACCTTTATTTCTGAAGGGTGGTCTGGTCATTTTACCTCAAATGCAATGTTCACAAGTAGGTAAACTTTGGACTTATATATCTAATGATTCATCTTTTACCAATCTATTGATCATATCAACACATAAATGACCAAGCCTTTGATTCCAAGTCATGACTAACGAT
Organism: Ottelia alismoides; assembly: GCA_037367405.1. Taxonomy (NCBI): domain Eukaryota; kingdom Viridiplantae; phylum Streptophyta; class Magnoliopsida; order Alismatales; family Hydrocharitaceae; genus Ottelia; species Ottelia alismoides. Next base: position 904,784 of record JAZKJV010000603.1, read on the forward strand.
TTCCATTATATCTAGATCTTTTAGAGGTTTTATTAGTGGTAGTAACATTCACGATAGATTCATCAATTCACAATTTAAAGAGTCCACAAGGAGTTAGAAGACCATATGCAATAGGTTTATCATAACGACTTATGATAAATTTCTCACATGACATGAACATATATCCATTTCTCAGCAATTTAGATATAGATAGCAAGTTCCTTACAAAATTCAGAACATAGAGACATACTCTAAGTAACAGGACTCTCCTACTAGCTAATGATAGTATGCATTTCCCGACATCGACTACTGCAATAGTTGCATCATAACACATATGGATGACAATCTCCCTTTCATTAACTTTTCTGGTTTTCTGAAATGAATGGAAAAAATTACATACGTAAATAGAAGCACCAGAATCAATGACCCAACTACCTTTTTATTATACGAGAAAATTGACTTCAATGATGAAAGTAGATTTTATACCTGTTGGAGCCTTACCTTTTTCTACACTTTTCAGGAAATCTCGACAGTTTCTCTTCCAGTATTATGGCTTCTTGTAGTGATGACAAACATGGGCTTTCTTCATTTCTATCGATTTGGAAGCTTGAGAGGATGAGCCAACACATTGACTCGTTTTCTTCTTCTTATGGGTAGGACCCTTCTGAGACCTTACTTCCGACCACACTTTTCCTTGACTTGTAAAACCATTGCTCTGGTAGAGGGATTCTCCTTCTTCATGACATCCTAATCAAACTTCAATGAAGATATCAACTCAAAATTCATCAACCCTCAAATTATTCATGTGGTACGATACCGTAAGGTTGTTGAAAGACTTGGGCAAAGTCAACAATATGAAGTCAGACTACATGTCTGCATCCATCTATTCCCCAAGGATATCAGTTCAGAGAGGTAACCAAACATTTTGGTTACATGCTCTCTAATTGATGTCCCTTCCTACATCTTGTAACGAATCAGTTCTTTCACGAGATTGTGATGTTGTGTGTGGTTCACTTCACTGAAGATGTCCTTACGATTCATCATTATATCCTAGACACTGTCCATGTCTACATGTTGATTCTGAAGCACATTGGACATGGACTCAGAAATATAACAATGAGCTAATGAATGATCTTCGTAATATTTTTCATTGTATTTTAGTTCTTCCAATGATGTAGAGTTTGAGTGCTTGTTCTTGGTGAGCACATAGTTATTACGCTCCGTAGATAGAATAAATTTCAAATTTCAGAGCCGGTATGAATAATTTGTTATGATTAATTGGTTAACCTCCAGAAGTTGTTGAGAAGGTTTATGGATTTCATATATGATATTAAGGAATCCCAACAGCTTTCACCACAATGAGGAGCAAGTAGATTGCCAAAATCCTTCTACTACCGAGACATGTATGACTAGTTAATTTCATACTTATCTAATGTTGTTACTCTCAGGAGCAGTAGGCTCTTGTAGACACCATCACTCTACTTGCAGACACCATTACTATTGGTATTGAGGAATACAACCACTATTTGAGCTTCAGATTCTTTTTCTTCATCTAGTGAGTTGAGATCGAGGGTTGTTGTCAATGGAGGAGTGTCGTCATCATCACAACATTAAAAAAATGAAGAAAATCAATGTCTAAAAGGACAATAATGAGATATGTAGAGCCGAGTCAATAGTTGAGGAAAGCACACCTGTTGTAGATCCATCTTCTTCAGCAGTAGATGAAGCATCCCATACCTTTTCTTTTCCTTCTGTTATGGATGACATTGTACAATATGATTCTGGTTGTCCATATGTATATGTTGATTCTAATATGAATAAAAATGTCGATTCAAGTTTTATCCCATTTATTTCTTGATGCATTGAATAAAATCAAGTCTATTCGAAAACTAAAAATAACACTATTTGACATTGTAGTTGTAGAGATTCTACAGAACATCTTTCTTGAGATGCCACTCTTGAAGGCCATGGAGTACATGACAATTGTGAAGAAGGGAATAAAAAAGGCATCTGCATTGAAGCACCAACCCATGCGGAACATACACAAAAAGATCGAGAAACATATCCTTACCATGGCCACTGTGAATGCCATTAGCAACCTCCCAAGCATAAATAAAGACAAGGGAACACCTTTTATCAGATGTGAGATTTTTGATCAAGAGTTTGATCGTACTCTTCTTGATAGAGGATCCTCTATCAACTTAGCGTCGACCTCGCTACTTAAAGAGTACAGATTGGGGCCGCTCAAATCAACCAGGATGATCCTTCAGTTTGTTGAACAATCGATTAAGCAGCTGAGGGGAATTTTAGAGGATGTTATCGTAACGGTACAAGGAATGCAATTCTTAGTGGACTTCATTGTCTTGGACACAGACATATCTGCATTGTTACTCCATATCCTGATCATACTATAATGGTCGTTCTTTCGAACAAATGAAGCAATAGTTGATTATGGTATTGAAAAGATAACCTTTTGCTCCAACAACGATAAGGTTATAATAGAGACAATCCCAGACCTGAAGCCAACATAATATACATCAGATGAGAGAGAACCTGTGATCGTTGAGATAGAGGACTGCTATTTTTTTCTAAGAACAGAGACACGACTTTATCATTGGATTGCATTGAGACCTAGGAATTCCTCTCCAATGAGGAATGACTGGAAAGCACAATCGAGTTTTGCTCTTTTGTTGACGATGAGTCGTATGTGATGAATAGCCATTCACTCACCTTTATTCTTCCATTTTGATTTTAAATCATTAGTAAATATCCGTAAATACCACTAACTTGTATGAATTAACATCTAACATTAATATGTAATTATTACATTAATATATGTATTTAAACCCAAAATAAAGCATAAAGAAAAGAAAAGAAAAATAAAGGAGGTATTATTGATACCGATTGACCCTGAACTCCGAGATCAAGTCAGATATTGACTAGGTCGAACAAGAATAAAGTAAGGTGAGAAGGGTGAAGTACTGTACAAAAATACAAAGAAACCCTAATTCTTTTAAGTACAATATATGATGTAAATAGCCCGAAATTGTACTATTTTATTCATAATGATACACACTTCAAATAATAAAATGTTTAACATAAAACTTGTACATATTAATGCATAGAAAATAAGAAAAATATTAGCTAAAATAAATCATGCATAGTACACTTGGTTGACTTAGTTGAAAAAACCACAAACAGAACTTCATTGACCAATATCTTCTCCATATCAACTCAAAATGAACCTACTCACCTCCATTGTGTTTAAAATTAAATTATCTATCAAATGAAGTTGGTTTCATTGGAATTAGAGATAAGATGCAAAAGTTGGCTTTTTGGGGTACTATTGTACTTGGGCATCTGTACATACGACCAATTATTTTATTCTTTACATTTTCTATCACCTTATATTTTTAAATTATTGTATATATTATATAATACATATTAAAAATACAAATAAAAACATTTAAAAAGCACCCAAAATAATTAATGCATTTAAATACATAGGTATAATGTACATATAGTATAGATACATGTAATTATTTATACATATAAACACAACTAGTAAATACCATAAAAATATGTAAATACATATTAAATAATTTTGTAATTATATAAATTGTGTAAATATGGCATTATGTATATAAAATACAAAATAAATTAGAAATGCATAATATACATGTATATATGCCTATGGCTAAACTAAATAAAGTTGTCAAAATAAATAAAACTCATCGTAAAATAGTTTAGAAAATAAGAAACTCTTCACATTTTAAGTTCTTTAAAATAAATTCATTTACTATTTTATTTTTAATTAGATGATATTTCTTATTTTGTGTTTGTCTTTTTGTGAGCCTACATGGTCTAATGGGTTTCCTGGGAGTGTTGACCCCCCGATCAACACCTACCTTCGCACCATCTGACCTGTCAGACCTTGCACCCCCTTACTTCCCCCATTTTTACTCCATCTCCATGCCTCCTTTTGTCTTGATATCTCTACCAAACTTGTGCGCAGGATCATACTGTACCATGCCCTAGTGTTAGGCTCCACCAACAACCTCAAATCGTGCACAATCCAAAGGTCAACTTCCTTCATTTTCTCTATTATAAATTGAACTCCACCCCGTCCAACCCAGTTTTGATCTTTTTTGACCCCCGTAACCCCATGAATCATTATCTAGAGTGAGGCCCTTTGTGACAAGAAGGGGTGCCCCCCAATTCGAGGTGAGGAGAAGGAGGAAGCCAATCCGACCACCGGTAGAGCTCCTCCGTCTGGTCTATCTGCTCTCTGTTTTTCTGACTTGGTTCGAACTGTTAGGATAGGTTGTTTTACTATGCATTTTATTTCAGTGTAGAATCATATTTTATTTGCTTTTATTTCCCATTATTTTCATTAAAATCCAAAATCATAGTTTGCTAGAGCTCTTGGCTCCGACCATCATTCCACCATGATCAAGCCTTATTCCTCCTCGTCGAATACCTCCACCACCTTACCCATCATATTCTTCATCTGATCAGACCATCAGATCACCCTGATCTTATTCAGATCGAGTTCCTCGATCTCCCCTTTGTCGCATCACTGGTTCCACCCCTTCATTCCTTGTGCTATTTCAGCTTCATTCTAGGTCGAGGAGCTTCAGCCTCGAGACCCCATTCTTCCTGTGCAGGTGACTGGAACAGAGAACCCACCTGGGCTGATTTTTTATTCGCATTTGAAGCTCCCATGTGATCGGAGAAGGGACTGAGCTCCAGGCCTCCTCCGATGATGCTTATGCCCATCTGACTCCTACAGTTGACGCAAAGCCTCACTAGAAACATTTTGTATCTCTCTTGGGCGAAAGAGGTGACTAGAGAAGTAATGAGCAGTTGATTGAAGGTCGTGGATGAAGACCTTCTTCCATTTTCTTCCTGGTGTCTCCAACTTTGCTCGGTCAAGAACAAGGCCCAGATCTAATCTGGACTGTTAAAATCAAGCGAACCGCTCCGTAAGAATCTTTGTTGGATCGAGTTAAGTAAACGCACATAGACTGTTGGATCAGGAGCTACCCCACGTGATCTCGCAAACACCTTTTGGGTATTTTGCACATACTACTTCCCGTCTTTTGTAGTTTATTATTAAGCCTCATAAATATTAAGTGTGGTCTAAAATAACCAGGTTATTTTTGATGAAACTCGATTTCATCATCTTAATTTGCCTATTTTAACCCCCTTGCTTAAGTGTGTGTTAATAAAAACCAGAAAATCCTTGTAATTATCAGAGTCTTTGAATAAATTAAAAACCATAAAAAATAGCAAAATTAAAAATCGTGGTGTTTTTAACCTTAAAATTACCCTCAAAATATTTTCTACCCTTAAATGACCTCTTCTATGTTTTTGGTCAACATGAAACTTGTACATCTCATCGAGATCTACAACTTTCATGTTTAGAGTTTTTTTCAAATTCGGATATCTACCCCCTCATAATTCACTTTCTATCTTCAAATAATCTGATTGGGCCACATGGCTCTTTCTGATTGAGCCACTTGGACGCATCTCCAAAGCGCCACACGCCCATGCCCAGCCGCCGTCAGATAAAGGTCTGGGAGCCTTAATCGCAATCGTTCATTCTGCCCTAGATACCTGCCATCCGATCAGGGCATGGGATTCATCACAGCCCTCCGTCAGTGCTGCGCTCCAAAAGCACCATGTGTCACCTCCATGGCCATTCGATCTCGCTTTCGTCTCTTCATCTCCACTGTTCTTTACGCCCCATATATCGACCCTCTGATCTCCATTCACAAACTCATCACCACCGCCCGCTACCTCTCTCACCACAGTAAGACACATGGGCTGCATCGGCACCCTTCGATCGCCTCCAGCCATATCATCTCAGCCGATACATTCTGCTGCTCCATCCACCACCCAATCATTCCAATGATTACATCATGGCCGTCCATTTCAGCCCCTTCCTCCTGGTTCCACGTGGAGCACCTAATTACCATCCGATCCATCCGCCCTTGATCTGGACTGCCTGCCCACGTCGCCTCCTCACGCCTAAACACCCTTCGATCGCATTGCTTGGGGATCCATCACAGCGGCTCTTTAGTGCCCGACCCTCAGCCGTTGGATCTCAAGATCCAACGGCCAAAACATCATCGTCAACCTCCGCTCCTCTCTCTCACACGATCAGCCACCTCACGCACCTATCAGCCCCTTCCATCTTTCCCTGAGTCTTCGACCACCTTCTCCACTCAACAACCAAGCCAGGTCGTCACCCGATCATCCACGACCCTCGCGAGCAACCACTCACTCCATGTTTCCGCTCCACTCGCTCCATATCCCTCATTCAATCCATGTCCCCACTCATCAGAACTGCCACCTTCGAGCCTTAAATACGCCATCTCCTCCACCCTCTACGGCTGTTTGCCTTTATGTGGGTCCTCGCCTAGCCCTCTCCTCCTCCCCGTGACAGGGGAGGTTCAATGGAGGCGCGAAGACGACGCGACTCCCGGCTTCGATCCTAAGCCATGGTGGGCTTAGCCCTGCGGTGTCTACGCCCCGCCAAGCTGCTCCCCATAGCCGGGGGAGTTCAGTGATGACCAGAGGTTCAATGGAACCTCAAGCCCAGGCCCCGCTCCGCCTTAATCTCAAGTAAGTACCTCTAGATCCCTCTATATTTTCTTTCTAATTCTCCTATTTTATTCGCTTCCTACGCTTTATATCCACCTCCATTGATCACTCCTCCAGCTCCGCCTTGCATCCATTATCCACGCGCTCACCTCCGACCAGCCTCCCTATCCTCCATAACCTTAGACCACCTTCGTCCCAACTTCTCCGGGCTCGCCGGAGAAGACACCCGGCTGCCACTTGCTGCGCCCCATCACAGTCTTTAGTTTCGTCCCACCTCGCTTTCACTTTATGCACAACACGCTTCGGCATTGACACTAATGCTGCAGGTACTCCCCAATTCAATGGTTGGAGAGATCGCCGGAGTTCTCTTGGCGAGCTCCATATCCATCACCAGAGCATCTAGGTCCTTCTCTATGCATAGTTGTAGCTCTCCCAGACCTGAAGCTTCATCGACAACCAGTCAAGAGCGTCGGATGAGATTCATCGACGCTAGAGAAGAGCGGCGAAGCTTTGATCACCTCGCCGGAGGTCTGGATCTGCCGCCAGCAGCAGCCGAGGAGGAAGAAGCAGCAGCCGTTGGATGCTCCTCCCTGGAGCTCATCCAACGACTGAGAAGAAACCACGTCGTCATCTAGCGTAACCTCCAGATATCGTCCGATCTTGAGGATCGGGCGGTCTACAATGGACCACATGTGCAGCAGCGAAGGATTCTGCAGACCGTTGGATCCTCACGATCCAGTGGTTGACATCAGGCCACGTTTCAGTACCGAACCTCGGCTCCAGACCAACAGGCTTGGGTACTCCGAGCTTGCTCCGAGCCTACCTCGAGCCTACGTTGTCCGCCGAGCCTAGCCAAAGCTGCATCGAGCCTCCTTCGAGCCTGGATGTTCTCCGAGCCTGGAGATCACGTGCGACGCACGTGTGATCTGGGCAAATTGCACAAAGGCCCACCAGATTCTTCAATTTTGCAGACAGGTTTCACGTGCCAACCACGTGCATAGGGGGTATTTTGCATTTATACCCTTGCGGGTTTTCATAATTGCAAAAATACCCCTACGTGTGGGGGTTATTTACAGGGATGGTCCTGAACTTTCTCTTATTTGCTTTTTAGTCCCTCCCAGGGACCTATTTGTCATTTATCTTTCATGTTTTCTTACAATTATGCCATTGTCTTCTTTTATGCATATCTTGAGCACCGTACCTCTGTTTTAGTTGATTTCAGTTTCGTTTCGAAGCTTGCTTGATGAACTTTTTAATGGCATATTTATTTCTTGCTTTGGACATTGTTATTTTTATGTATTATTATAATAGCAAAGTGTCTCTAATTGCTTAATCTTATGCCTTGTTTAAATTATCCATCAAGTTTGTCACTTGAAATTAAACCCGAAATTGAATCATTTTTTTTAAAATTGCTCATTATTCTGATATAGGGCATATTTTCATTGTATTTCATCGCATTTATTTGTATGGTTAAAAATCAAATAAAAAATGCATAAAAAATGCATAATTCCATGTTTACTTAATGCATTGTTTTGTCTTCGTGCATATATTGACCTATTGTTCTCTAACTCAACACTTAATAAAATTAATAGAAGTCTGAATATCACGAGGGAGGTTCGTGTCCCTGAGTTCGACCTTGGTTACTTACCAAGTAAAATAAAAATACATGACCATTTGATTTCATTGACCAATCAAATTAGATAGTTTTTGACAAACCGAATCCAGCCCGACTGCGATGGCATCCGAGTGTTAATCCTGCACTCTTAAAGGGCTGGATTCCTGGTTCGTCAAATGGCGTCGTTGCCGGGGACACGACTCATTTCTTGTATTATTTGGATTTTTATTTATTTAATTAAGTATTTCTTTTATATAGGTCAATTTGTTCATTTATCTTGCATCGTAAAAATTTTTCTTTTCGATTGATCTCTAACCTTTGCTTTTGTGACAGGGCCCTTGATGTTCAAGGAGGCGAGGAGCAGGTGCTTCCCGCTGCGAGGAGCCGCAAAAGCATGCTTGGAGAATGTCGAAAAGAAAGAGCAAAAAAAATCAAAACAGAAAAAAATGGTGTGTTCTTTTGCATATAATTTCTATCATGTAATAATCGTCTTTACAACGGTCTTCGATCGAAGACTTGTGATTGTAAACGAACGAATATATGTGGTTGTGTGGAGATTGTCCCCACTTGAGCGTCGACCTAGGACCAGGCACGCGGCTCTTCGAGCTTATTTTATCATTCTATTTTTTACGTATTTGCTCGTAGGTAGGACACACATTAATCAAAAACGCATATAGCATCGCTTCACTTAGCCAAAATTTCAAGATATTCTTCCCCGCTAATAGAAGCATGTTAGGTGCAGTTTTTGATCGACTTGCATACATTATTTTGGTTTTCAAAGCATTCCAAGTTTTCACAAATTTTTGCCAAGGCACTACATGTTTTCTCGCTTAGCCTAGATCATGGTTTTTATTGATTACATGGTTTTTATCGATTTTCCCTCCTAGCTTGATCACCTAGGTTAAAGGAAAATGGGAATGAACGGTAGACGATGATTGCTTGATTTATGTGCTCACCTTAATTCAGTGATAACCTTAAGCAAAATAATTGGGACTGTTAATTGCAAGTCAACCTAAAAATGGAGTAAAATATTGTTTTGGGAGAGCAACACCCTCGTTTACGCAGTTGATTTTACTTAACATTTTTTCCGCGTAAAAATAGAATGTTTTAATCACCAATAAAACCGACAAGATAATAAACCAACATATGTTGGTTTCATGTATGCATTGGTGAAATTGAAGTGTGTTGCATGCTTGTTTGAGCCATGTTTGCTCCGACACCCTCCCCAGAGCCTTAGACACTCCATTGATCTCCGAAGATTCATCCACTCACTTGTATATCCATCCATCTTCTTCGTTCACCTCGGGTCTCTCCCAGGATCAACTCTCAATCTTTATACTTAGGCTAATCTCAGACTAAGTATAGGGGTACCTGAGTCCCCGTGATTTTCTCTACTCATATTTCCTTGCCTTTATACTTAGGTTATTTCTAACCTAAGTATAGGGGGAGCCCTCCTTAGTTCCCGTATATTTTTCTATATTTAAATGGACCTGTAGACTTGTATCATCTAGTGCTATGAGGACATAACAAAATTTAAGTATAGGGGGGTATACCGTATATACAATATATGTACTTTAGCTACAAACTGAAAAATTGGAAAAATTTAAAACTTTTTGGCTAAAGTAAAATCCTTTGAACTAAGTGGACTCAGTGGTTTTCAAGGCTTTTATATATTATGTTACACTATTTTTATAGAAAAATATTTTTGAAAATTATTTGAAAAATGAGTTTCCCTTGTTTTGGAAAATCTTTTGAAAATTTTTATTTGTGTGACTTAGTATAGAAAACTCTTTTCAAGGAAAGTAGAGTCTAACCTGTGTTCTGACCTCCTATTAAAAATTCCATAAAAATGAGAAAATTCAAAATCCTTTAAGAGTCATTAGTGACTACTAAGCCCAAATAAGTAGCCGCGTTCAGTGAGGGTTCGCCCTTAGCATAGTGGGTGGTTTAGAGGACATCGCGTAAGGCCCCGTCCTCAAGCAACGGGCTCCGGCCTGTACTTACACCCATACTGGTTGAATGCAGATGCATCTACTTAATTGAGTTTAGGCAGTCATAATGTCTCTTGAAGGTATAAAAAATTGTTTTTTTGAAGGAGTTGGATTAAATCCTCTACAATCACACTTCCACCCAGGATCTGAAATGATTCAATAAAGCTTAATATATGAGGATTTGAGATTTTAGGTTAACCAGCCTTAGCCATCAGGGTCTTAGACTTAATCATCAACATTTACCTAGGTTTCTAGATTTGCATGCTATATTTCATGCTTAGTCGCAGACTATAAGAATATGATCAGCACATCATATGCACGACTGCGGTTTCGATGAGATCAGTTGACTCTTCATTTGAGGGACTGGGATGAGGGATTCGAGTCTAGACTTGATCTAATGATGCTCGAGGATGGGATAAAATCTTTGAAGGCTTCATGAAACCTGAGTGTCAGCAATTTTAGCCAGTATGAGAACTTGGTTCTTATACTAATCTCTTGACATTAACCTAAGTGCCAGGGTGTGAAATAAATAAAAATGTTGATCATTGTGCGCCAACTCTTGGTAAAAGCAGTGGAGCTGGCCAAAAATACTACAAATCAATGAAAAGTCAAAGAAAAGCTATCATTCCAGAAAGTCAAATATCAAAGAGCTTCCACCAAAGGTGAGCGCTCCCAAACATTTCAAAGTGTCCACTTGGACCACCGTTATTAGGACCAGGAGTCGGGCTTGCACCAAAAAAGAGCTCTGCATCGTAAATACTACAAGTCTGGGTGTAGAAGGTACGATAGGTACTCAAAAAAAAGGCACACCCCGATGTACTCCCAGGAAAACAAGTGCAGACGACTCCAACTTCTCTTGACGGACGCACTGATCAACACCAAAAAAATGTATTGCGTAATAAGGCACTAGAGAGAATCCTTGTTCCAATGAGAGGGAGAGAAGAAATGACACAATCCCATGCCCTCAATTACTGGCCTTCCATCTACAGTTTTAAGTCTGACAACTAAAGAGATGGTGGACTGGATGCAAGATTTGATTTATTACCTAGTGTTGAGGATTGGGTCCTTAGGAGAATTTCTTGGACCAAGACCTTGAGTGACGTTTTGACTCTACTCTCGTGAAAGCAGTCAACACTAAAAATCATACCCTTAGTTTATATGTATATCAGAGAGAGTTTAGATAACTAGAGGGATTGGATGCCTCTTGATTAAGGCTGGGTTGAGCTCTAAGATTTTGGATCTCTAAAGTTGAGTGGGCTTGAACAGAACAGATCATGTATGCACATGCACAAGGGGGTTAATCCAGCTCATTTATTCTCTTTGATGCTCGGGGACGAGCATAGTTTAAGTATAGGGGGTGATCAAACTCGATTTCATCATCTTAATTTGCCTATTTTAACCCCCTTGCTTAAGTGTATGTCAATAAAAACCAGAAAATTCTTGTAATTATCAAAGTCTTAGAATAAATTAAAAATCGCAAAAAATAGCAAATTTAAAAATCGTGGTGTTTTTAACCTTAAAATTACCCTCAAAAATATTTTCTGCCCTTAAATGTCCTCTTCTTCATTTTTAATCAACATGAAACTTGTAGATCTCATCGAGATCTACAACTTTCATGTTTTGAGTTTTTCCAAATTCGGCCATCTACCCCCTATAATTCACTTTCTATCTTCGAATAATTTGATTGGGCCACGTGGCTCTTTCTGGTTGAGCTACATGGCCGCATCTCCAAAGCGCCACACGCCCATGCCCAGTCGCCGTCGGATGAAGGTCTGGGAGCCTTAATCGCAACCGTTCATTTTGCCCTAGATACCTGCCATCCGATCAGGGCCTGGGATTCATCACATCCCTCCGTCAGCGCTGCGCTCCAAAAGCTCCACGTGTCACCTCCATGGCCATTCGATCTCGCTTTTGTCTCTTCATCTCCACCATTCTTTACGCCCCAGATATCGACCCTCCGATCTCCATTCACAAACTCATCACCACCGCCCGCTACCGCTCTCACCACAGTAAGACACGTGGCTGCATCGGCACCCTTTGATCGCCTCCAGCCATCTCATCTCAGTCGCTACGTTCTGCTGCTCCATCCACCACCCGATCTTTCCAATGATTACATCACGGTCGTCCATTTCAGACCTTTCCTCCTGGTGCCATGTGGAGCGCCTAATTACCATCTGATCCAGCCGCCCTTGATATGGACCGCCCACCCAAGTCGCCTCCTCCTCACTCCACGTGGCGCGCCTAAACACCCTTCGATCGCATAGTCTGGGATCCACCACAGCCGTTCTTTAGCGCTCGACCCTCAGCCGTTGGATCTCAAGATCCAACGGCCAAAACATCGTCGTCAACCTCCGCTCCTCTCTCTCACACGATCAGCCACCTCGCGCACCTATCAGCCCCTTCCATTTTTCCCCGAGTCTTCGACAACCTTCTCCACTCAACAACCAAGCCAGGTCGTCACCCATCCACGACCCTCGCGAGCAACCACTCACTCCACGTTTCCGCTCCGCTCGCTCCATATCCCTCATTCAATCCATGTCCCCACTCATCAGAACCGCCACCTTCGAGCCTTAAATATGCCATCTCCTCCACCCTCCATGGTTGTCCGCCATTACGTGGGGCCTCACCCACCCCTCTCCTCCTCCCCGTGACAGGGGGAGGTCCGATGGAGGCGCGAAGATGGTGTGGCTCCCGGTGTCGTCTCTAAGCCATGGTGGGCTTAGCCCTGTGGTGGCTACGCCCCGCCAACCTGCTCCCCGTAGCCGGGGGAGTTCAGCGATGACCAGAGGTTCAATGGAACCTCAAGCCCAGGCCCCGCTCCACCTTAATCTCAGGTAAGTACCTCTAGATCCCCCTCTGTATTTTCTTTCTAATTCTCCTATTTTATTCGCTTCCTACACTTTATATCCACCTCCATTGATCACTCCACCAGCTCCTCCTTGCCTCCATTATCCACGTACTCACCTTCGACCAGCCTTCCTATCCTCCATAACCTCAGACCACCTTAGTCCCAACTCCTCCGGGCTCGCCGGAGAAGACACCCGCCCGCCACTTGTTGTGCCCCATCACGGCCTTCAGTTTCGTCCCACCTCGCTTTCACTGTATGCATAACACGCTTCGGCATTAACACTAACGTTGCAGGTACTTCCCAATTCAATGGCTTGAGAGATTGCTGGAGTTCTCTTGGCGAGCTCCATATCCATCACCGGAGCAGCTAGGTCCTTCTCCACGCATAACTGCAGCTCGCCCAGACCTAGAGCTTCATCGACAACCAGTCAAGAGCATCGGGTGAGATTCATCGACGCTAGAGAAGAGCAGCGGAGCTTTGATCACCTCGTCGGAGGTCTGGATCCTCCGCCAGCTGCAGCCGAGGAGGAAGAAGCAGCAGTCGTTGGATGCTCCTCCCCAGATCTCATCCAACGGTTGGGAAGAAACCACGTCGTCATCTAGCGCAACCTCCATATATCGTCCGATCTTGAGGATCGAGCGGTCTACAATGGACCACATGTGCAGCAACGAAGGATTCAGCAGACCATTGGATCCTCACGATCCAGTGGTTCACATCGGGCCACGTTTCAGCACCGAACCTCGGCTCTAGACCAACAGGCTTGGGTACTCCGAGCCTACTCCGAGCCTACCTCGAGCCTATGTTGTCCGCCGAGCCTAGCCGAAGCTGCACCGAGCCTCCTCCGAGCCTGGATGTTCTCCGAGCCTGGAGATCACGTGTGATGCACGTGTGATCTGGGCAAATTGCACAGAGGCCCACCGAATTCTTCAATTTTGTAGACAAGTACTGGATTCACGTGCCAACCACGTGCATAGGGGGTATTTTGCATTTATACCCTCACGGGTTTTCATAATTGCAAAAATACCCTTGTGTGTGTAGGTTATTTACAGGGAAGGTCCCAAACTTTCTCTTATTTGCTTTTTAGTCCCACCCAAGGACATGTTTGTTATTTATCTTTCATGTTTTCTTACAGTTATGCCCTTGTCTTCTTTTATGCATATATTGAGCATCGTACCTCTGTTTCAGTTGATTTCAGTTTCATTTTGAAGCTTGCTTGATGAACTTTTTAATGGCATATTTATTTCTTGTTTTGGACACTGTGATTTTTATGTATTATTATAATAGCAAACTGTCTCTGATTGCTTAAGCTTATACCTTGTTTAAATTATCCATCAAGTTTGTCACTTGAAATTAATCCTGAAATTGATTCATTTTTTTAAAATGCTCATTATTCTGATCTAGGGCATATTTTCATTGCATTTCATCGCATTTATTTGCATGGTTAAAAATAAAAAAAATGCATAAAAAATGCATCATTCCATGTTTACTTAATGCATTGTTTTATCTTCTTGCATATATTGACCTATTGTTCTCTAACTCAATACTTAATAAAATTAATAAAAGTATGAATATCACGAAAGAGGCTCGTATCCCTGAGTTCGACCTTGGTTACTTACCAAGTAAAATAAAAATACATGACCATTTGATTTCATTGACCAATCAAATTAGATGGTTTTTGACGAACCGAATCCAGCCCGACTAAGATGACATCCGAGTGTTAATCCCGCACTCTTAAAGGGTTGGATTCTTGGTTCATCAATTTTTCATATGGACCCACAAGATTTCTTGTAATTGCATTTAGGTCATCACTAGGTCACCACATGTAGTTCTACAAATGAGGGGTTTTGGGTATTTTACATATTTTATACTAGAATTTAAGTATATGTAATTAAATGAATGCTTATTTTATTTTAATTGTAGTAAAGTGGAAGTTGCGAAAATGTATTCTCAATAACCACCACATATTGGTACTGTTATTGCGGATGCTATTCTAAATTGCTTAGTTGAATGAGGATTGATAGTAAGATTGCCAGTATTACACTAGATAATTTTAGTACTAATGATGTTGCGGTAAGGACATTGAAAGACACTTTTACTGGAAGGGGTTGTTTGTTATTTAAGGGAAAACACTTTCACGTGAGATTTTGTGCACACACACTTAATCTTATGGTTCAAGATGACCTTCACGCATTAGAAAACACTATTTTTAATATAAGAGAAAGTGTGAAGTATATAAAAAACAACACACGTTTAAAGAAATTTGGTCAGATTGTAAAGCAATTGAATCTCTCTACTTCAAGAGGGCTTTCCATGGATGTGCCTACTCATTGGAACTCCACTTTTTTCATGCTTGATTTTGTGCTTTGTTATAAAATTGTATTTCAAAATTTATGTTATAAGAGACGAGAGTTACGAATGGCTGCTATCACAAGAAGAGTGGGAGAAATCTGGAAAAATATGCCCTCTTTTAAAGCAAGTTTTTGAAGTGACGTAAGTCTTTTCTGATACAAAGTTTCCAACAACAAATTTATTTGTTGCAAAAATGTTAAAAGTAGCAAAAACTTCGAAAGATAACACATTTTTTAGCAATGATTTTATTACATGGTAATTGTACTGAAATTGAAGTTCGATAAATATTAGAAGTATTGTAGTCTTTTGATCACTATTGCTTGCCTCCTTGATATGAGATAGAAATTGAAGTCTACAGAGTTTATTTTCGATAAGGTTTGCAGTTATATTAAATGTCAAGAATAGTTGATGAAATTGAAGAAAGAATTGTTAGGTATATATTCTTTTTACTTGCAAAGGATGGGAAAACAAAATGATGGAAGCAAAATTTTGGTGTAAGTAAAGAATATTCGAATGCATTTCTTTCAGAATTGACAAGTGAACCTGAATTGGATGATTATTTGGATAATGTTGAAAATGAACCTCCTGAGAAATCCGATTTGGAGAGATACTTGGAAAAGCCAACGTCGAGATCCAGAAAAGGGGATCTTTCTTTTGATGTCTTGGATTGGTGGAAAAACAATGCTTTGACATTTCTCGTGCTATCTATTATGGCTCGTGATATATTGTCGATTCCTATTAGTTTTGTTGCATTGGAGTCAGCTTTCAATACTAGAGGGAGAGTCCTCAGTGATTATAGAGGTTCATTATCTCCTAAAATGGTTGAGGCCCTTGTATGTACTTCTAATAGGATTTGAGAGATTCAAGACATTATTCAATATTCAAATGTAAGAGCATCTTCCATGAATTAATTTCAAGAAATTTATAGTTACCAAGAATGTAAATTTTGAATAAATTACAGTATGTTGTTTGTTAAGATGAAAGCTTGGGGTTTGTGAGTCCAGAATAGACATGATCTTCTCACGTGGAAGGTTAATAATAAACTCAAATGTATATGCAAATCCAATTATACTAGTATAATTTTGATCCTAATGATTTTTCTTTATGTGAAGGATGTGGAAGTGTAGATGCACTCTTTAGGCTTCTATCAACATAATTGACAGGAATCAAAGCAAAAATCTAAAAGTCCATATTTATTCGACATTGATTTTTAAAGACTACTTTATTGCATTTATTTTAAGATAAATGTGTGTATTTCATGTTTGTTCAACAACTAAAATTCCATGCTTGTGATCTCATATTTTTTGTAATCTAAACTATTTTCAAGTGAGTCATAGAAATTTTAACCCTTTTCCATCAACTTATTTTATTTTTTCTTATATATTATGCATAAATCAATTTTATCAGGTAAACTATTTGTTGCTTGTATTTTTACTCCAAATATCATATTAGTTTGTAGGATTTTCTATACGAGCTTGGTGTTATCGTTCATCAACATGCAAAGTTAATCACAATGCATTCAATAATTGATCAATTATGTGTATCATGTTTAATACGCTTAATCTAATTATTTTTTCTTTATATATTCATCCATCTTGGATCAACAACAACAACAAAGCCTTTTCCCACATTAAGTAGGGTCGGCTACAAGGATTCTTTGCCTCCATTCAGATCTATCTTCGGTCATTCTCAGGCTTAGAACCAAGAAACTAAGATCCCTTCGTATAATCTTATTCCAACACTTCTTGGCCTTCCTCTCCCTCTTTTAGTCAGGTCAACATTCCAAAACTCACATCTCTTCACCATTGCATCAGCTGACCTTCTTTGCAAATGATCAAACCACCTTAAATGATTTTCTCGCACCTTATCCTCGATCAGAGCTACGCCAACTTTCCTTCTGATGACATCATTCTGAATATGATCTTTACATGTGTGTCCACACATCCACCTTAACATTTTCATTTCTGCTAGTGCCATTCTCTGCACATGTCTATGATTCAGAGGCCAACATTCAGATCCATAGAGCATAGCGGATCTCACAGTTGCTTTGTAAAACTTTCCTTTGATTTTCAGAGGATTTTTCTTATCACAGAGAACAATAGAGGCTCATTTCCACTTTAGTCGATCTGCATTTATTCTGTCTATAACATCTCCATCAATTTTCCCATCATGTTGTAAAATAGATCCCAAGTATCTAAGATAAGCTCTCTTTCGAATGTTATCATCACCTATTTTAACCTCAATTCCTTCACCATTGCTTCCATCAAAAGTACACTCCATATATTCAGTCTTGGTCCTACTTATACGTAATCCCTTAGTCTCCAATGCATGTCTCCGGGCCTCAAGCTTCTCATTTACTCCATCTTTAGTCTCATTAATCAACACAATATCATCATCGAATAACATACACCAAGGTATCTCATCCTGAATGTGACTTGTCAATTCATCTATAATAAAAGTAGAAAGGAACAGACTCAAAGTTGAACCTTGATGTAGACCGATGTTGATGTCAAAATAGTTAGTCTTCCCAGACTGTATCCTTACACAAGATGAAGCCCTATCATATATATATTTTCTGAGGTTAATGTATATGTCACGTACTTTTCTCTCCTCCAAAACTCTCTACAATATCTCTCATGGGACAGAATCATAAGCCTTCTCTAAATAAATAAAAATCATGTGGAGGTTCTTCCTTTTAGCTCTGTAAATCTCCATTATTCTTCTTAGCAAGTGGATAGATTCAATGTTTGAGCGACGTGGCATGAATCCGAATTGATTTTCTTTCACTTTGGAAACTTGCCTCAACCTTCTTTTGATCACACATTCCCAAATTTTTATAGTGTGACTCATCAGCTTGATACCTCTGTAATTTGAACAATTTTTAATGTCGCCTTCATTCTTATAAAGAGGCAACACGACGCTTCTTCTCCATTCTTCAAGTATTTTCTTGCTTCGCCTAATAACATTGGATTAATTTTGTTAGCCAAGACAAATCACGCTAAAATAAAACTCTCCAAACTTTTATAGGAATGCCATCATGTCCTACACCTTTCCCATGTCTCATAACCTTCAAAACCTCCTCTACTTACTTCCTTTGTATTCTTCTATAGCTTGCACGATTCAAGTAACTTTCACTACCAGCTAGATTTCCTAAAGTGATCTCTCTATTTCCTTCTATAATAAAATGCTTATGGAAGTATTGCTTCCATCTAGTCTCTATATCCTTCTGAGTAACAAGCACGTAACCTTCCTCATCCTTAATGCATATCACTTGAGAAAAATCTTTGGTCTTTATTTCTCTTGATTTAGCCAGCTTAAATATATCTTTCTGGCGCTCTTTAGAGTCGAGATTTTTGTACAAAACTTCATAAGCTATTGATTTAGCTCCGCTTACCACCTTATCTTCTCTATTTTTGTAGTTTGTGATAGTTTCATTTGTTCTATCCTTTGACATAGCTTTAAAGCAAGCTCTTTTAATTTTAGCTTCTCTTGCACCCCTCCACTCCACCACAAAGACTCCTTTTGACCTGGAGTTCCTCCTTTTTGACTTGCTTAGCATCTCTTTGTCTACCCTTCTGATACAAGAGGCTACTACCCCCACATCTCATTAGCACTTTCGTTACAATACCAACAGAAGCCTTCTAAAAATTTCTCCCTGAAGCTTGATTGCTTCAATTGAAGATTCTACCATATAGTTCTAGTGATCTTGGAAACTCTCCTTTTCATTACTAGCCTTTTTATTTGCACATCCATGACTAACAAGCGATGTTGGGTAGTGATGAATCCCTGATCATCACTCTTTATTCTTTTATTTTAGTTAATCATCTTGGCAAAGCATCATGTAAATAGATGTAAATACAATAAGTTAGCATTGAGCATGCATGTGCTAATATTACATAATTAGCATGCATTTGTGCAAAAATAAAAGAATAAAGAAAAATAAAAAAAGAAGGAGGTATTTAGAATAAATACAGAGGCACCCGAACCTGAAGAGAAGGCCAAGCATTGGCCTGATCGCCAAATAAAACAAGTAGAGAGAGATAGGGCCCACTCTAGATTGTACATATTAGTTGTGTAAATAAATAATTATTTTTTAAAATAAAAACAAAATATTCTTGTTTACCACCTTGTATATATTCCTAAAAATAAAATAAAAATCAGAAAAATAAAAAAAACAAATATAAAAATAAAATTCTCTCTCCCTTGTAGAAAATACCTGTATATATGCTCTCTCCTCTATTTATTATATACCTGTAAATAAAAAAAATAAAATTTTATTTTATACTCCAAAAATTATTTTGTAAATAAATAAAATATAAAATTAGGGTATTTGTGTAAAAATAAAAAAATAAAAATAATTGTATAAAATACATAGGTCTATTATACCTATATATAATACACTATACTATATATATTAATTTATTTTTCAAAAAAATAAATAAAAATCACAGAAAAATATTTTGAAAAATAAACAATATTTTTTATTTTATATACTTTTTGATTTAAAATCATTTATTATTTTTTATTCAATTTGTAAGTATTTTGTACATTCGATTTTTCCGATTGGTCCACGTCACGTTGTTGACCCGGGTCAACGCCCTCTTCTAGGGCGTGACCTGACCCGATCTCATCGTCGGACCATTTTTTTTCGAATTTCCCCGGTCGGGTCACGCAGCCCCTCGCTCCAATTCTTCGCCCGTGGTCTCTCCTTGGATCCAGAACCTTCGCGGATCCCTAGGAAGGCGTAGATCTTCCTAGGGTTACATGCCTTTGGCCAATTCCTCCTGTCGCCTGGGAACCCTATAAAGTCTCTCCTCCGCCTCCCAGGAGCGGTAGCTTCTCCCTTCCTCCCTAGCCATCTCCCATTGAGTGACAGCTTCCCGAGGGACCCTTTGGATCGAAGCTTGGAGGAGAAGCTACACTGCTCAACCTCGTGGCCGGCGTGCGACGCCATGATCAGCCTCCCGACCTTCTGCAGCTTGGTGGAGGCCATTACCTCGTCGACCTCCTTCGCCTGAAGATCTAGAGTTCTCATAGGACCTCAGGTACCCCATATTTCCTTAGCATTTCCCGTCTCGTCTAAATCATTCTATCTTCCTCCGCCGCGAGTTCATCTGCTCCGACCAGCTGATTGGAGCCTCGACATCCACCTTCAACCGTCTAGATCAATCTGCAGCCTCGCCCTCCAGCTTGCACCACAACCTGATCATCCTTAGCCTCGATCTTCAGGTCGAGATTAGGGCCAAGATCTCCTCTACCACCTTCGCCGGATATCAAGCTTCGCCGCCTCTGTTTCTTTGGTTTTTAGCTTCTATAACCCAGACCGGAGCATAGCCTGGAGTCCTAGCTTTCCTTTGCAGGAGTATGTGCATGCTGGGAGCCCCCGTTTCGTCCATCAGAGGCTTCGTCGGAGCAGCTCCAGGCCACCTTCATTGTCATGCGCATCCGGTCGTTGGCTCCTCCATCGGTCCCGTTCAGTCGACGCGGAGGACCTCCACGATCATTCCCAAGCCTCCCGATAGACCATCGGAGCTAAGTATCACCTCCTTAGCTCTGGTGAAACTTTCCTCGATGTTGTTCATCCAGGCCCTCTCAGCACCGTGGGATTGGTGGTCCTCCTCCAGATCGAATCCACGCCATCGACACAGCAGGCTTTTCAGGCCGTTAGATCGCGGATCTGGCGCATCTACACCCCATGTCCTCGACCATTTCTGAGACGTTAGATCTGACACCTGCCACATCAGAGCTGCATGTTCACGCACCGCCAGCGGCCACCACGTGCCCCTCACGCGCACCGCACACGCATGCAAGGGTATAATGCATACCCAGCACTTTTTATGCTTTATTTTCTATGCATTAAATAAATTTGTAGTTTGAACTATTTGCATATTAGTCCCTACATTTTCTTGTATTTGCACTTTAGTCCTTCCTGTCTGGAAACACGCGCAAGATCACGTGCACTTTGGTGTTTTGCATGTTTAGTCCTGAACCTTTTGATGGTTGATATATGAATGAGATATTTTCTGAATTTGCACTTATGCCCCTGTGAACGGTGTATTGCGCATGTGCATTATTTCCTGAGAATTTTGCACTGATATACCTGGACTTTACATGTGTGTTACTGTTTAACTTGGAACTCTAGGTTATTTGTAAATAGGTCCCTATAGCATGAGTGCTTTATCTTAAACCAAATAATTATCAAATCTACTCCAAAATTCCCCAAAAATTACCATTAGCTCCTGCTAATGCTTAATATTTTTGGTAATATTTTTGACGTAATTTGATTTATTTGTTATTTTCTAAAAATAAAAAACCCATAAAAACATGTTCGTTTGTTTTAGAAAATAGAAAAAAATACAAAAATAGCCCTAAATATTCTATAAAAATGTGTGTATGTTTGTTTTAGTTTCTTTTAACTTTAGTAGCATTTTGGTTCCATTAGCTTCTTGTAAAACCCTAAAAATCACAAAAGACCAAAAATCTTATAAAAATCATTAAAAATTCCACAAAAATAAAAAAATGCGTTTTCAATTTCTGTAGTTAGATATTGTCATCTATTTTCACATAAAATTGCAATCAGGATGTTCGGAACACTTTAGATATTTTAAAGTTGTCTTCTAGTCCAGGTTGTACATTATTTTGATATTTTAACCGTGTTTCATTTTATAAAATTATATAAAATCTGAAAAATTCCACAAAATTACCAAAAACTTTTGCATATTTTTAAAAATAAAAAAATATTTTTATTTTATTTTTTGAGCTTTTTTAACCTTAATAAAAATTATTGTAGTGTGAGTTCCTTCATATTTTTATTCTTTGTCTTATTAGAAGATATAAAAAAAATGCAAATAAAAAAATTAACCGAAAAGATGCTTGTTCTTCTTTGATTTCTCGACTACTTCGTAGGCTTAGCTCGTGCTCCTTATGTTTGACCCTGGTCGCTATACTAGGTTAAATAAATAGCAGAGACCGCTTCTTTGGATTTCGTGCTTTGATTGTTTTTATTTGTGGTCTTATTTTTCTTGATTGACTATGCCTTGCGATTCGGGTCGCAATGACCTTAGATACTACTTAACCTGAGTGCTCAGATCGCATCATTAGAATGGCGCCGTTGCCGGGGAGCACGACTTAGTAGTCGGTTTTCAGCTTTTTCTTTCTTTTTTTGCTTTATTTTTGTTCATTTTTACCCTCTATCTATTATAACTGATTTCTGACTTATTTTTGTTTCTCTTTTCTGTGCGAGGGACCGCCCGAGGAGTTTTGCAGCTTTTAGTTGGAGGACTCGCGCCTGAGGAGGAGCAGGAGGACAGGAGGAGCACACTTATATAGGATAGAGTAGCTAGTCTATTTTCAACCATTTTATTATAATTGTAATAATACATGACCTTAAACAGTGTTGGACACTTGGCTATATTGGGGTTTGTTTCGCCGAGCACCGGTGTGCTCGGGGGACCTCACCGTGGTTTTCACCGGTTTTGATTTTTTTTCCTTTTATTTTTATTTTGATTCTCGAAGAATTTGGCCCTTAGATTTAGGGGTTTCTTTTACTGTGACATAATTGATTAAGGTCCAATCCCTAATTATTTGCATGTACCTGCTGTTTGTAATTGGACCTAATTAATAAAATCACAATAAAAAGTTAACTTGGTTGCTTGAGAGGTCACGCGCCGCTAGAGGTCGTATACAGCGCGTGCTGGATTCGTTGTGGCGGACACCAATCGGCATCAGAGACCGGACTCCGACCTCTCTCTGACCAGTTAGCTACAGTTCTTCACATGTAGAAATTGCTCATCTAAGGTCGTTTTCTTCTTGCATCATATATGATAGTTTTATTTTTGTCTTTTAATTTATGTGTGGATCACCCTGTATGTAGAGTGTTGGCGACAGGTACACATCTCTTACTTTGCATGCATCATCGTGTTTGATCGTGCATCAGGGTTTTCGACTTCTCCCCCTGTTTTGGACTTTAAATAATCAGGAGATCGAAAAATTCATTAAGCGTTTGTTTGTTTATTGGAAAAATACCTAAAAAGTGATAATCATAAAATTAGGACTGGTAAACAAACTTGGCCCTAAAAGACACTCGACTTAAAAATCTATCTTGGGAGACCAATTCCCTCATTGTTTGGTTTGCTTGCGCGAGAGAGTGACCCGCACACTAGGCTAGAGCCATACCTGGACTTTCATCAGACTACTGGTCTTGGGGTTACTCATTCTCCAGTGAGGATCGCTCTGGTCTCCGGTAAAGCGGGCCGCGATAACCTTAACAGAGAGAGTTGATCGGGTAGCCGGTAAATGGTCCGCAACTTGTACTTGCTGGGAAAGATCTAACTTTGGGATTGGGCCAGTCTCCTGAGAGCATCGGATTCCTACCAGCTCGCTTAATCGCCCTACTAGACTGAATTATCACCTAAATAAAATCGACAAGATAAAAGACTGAACCTTTACGGTCATCAACTCTCGATGTTGAGTAGGTGAATTGAGGGTTTGTTTGCTGATCTTGTTTGTTTCCAAATCCCATCCGCCTTTTTCTCGAGAATCACGATGATGGGCTAGAGGTACCTTAGGCAGCCCTTGGCTGCACTGCTTTCGAGCACTCCATCCCATTCATCTAGGTTGGTTCGTGAGAGCCCAGACCCACTCTCTGAATCCAAGTTTGACTCCGTCCTATTCTCCCTCGATCACCCTTCTTCCAGTCCCAAGATGCCCGAGCAGAGATCGGAGCAGATATTTGTTCATTTGACGGCATCTGAGTTTGGGTCTTTTGCCTTTGTAGAGACCCAAGAGATGGCCAGCAGCGAGGAGCACACACATGGGCAGCCCCAGACCACCACTTATGTTCAAGGTGCCATCAACAACACCCTTTTAGCTTCCTTGGAGACGATGCAGAGATAGATCAGAAACCAAGCGGCTTTCATGGCTGATATGCGCAGAGAGATGACCCAGATGCGAGCTGACCACATAGAGAAGAACCGACCAGACGGTGGAGAGATACCAGATCACGAAGGAGGAGATGGAGGACAACTAGAGGAGCCACATGAGCCAGCCCGACCAGCCAGGCTGATGAGAGAGTTGCACAACCCTGGTGCGACTCTTACACACCATTGGGTTCAGCTTCCGGCGATCCTGGGAGATTTCGAGCTCCCCCCTCAAACGATTCAGTTGTTTCCCAAGTTCCATGGGCTTGCCACCAAAGAGTCGCATCTACATTTGCAAGAATTTGAGATGATCTGCAGCACGGTCCACGACATATACGCAGACGAGGACACCATCAAGATGATGGCTTTTCCATTCTCCCTGGTTGACAGAGCAGCCTATTAGCTGAAGCGTTTAGGGAGATACGTTACTTCATGGGAACATCTTTGGAACGAGTACTTGAACAAGTACTATCCACTCGATCGGACGAATGCAACTCGAGATCTCATTAACAACTTCTCCATGCTTCCCAATGAGCAATTTCATGAGGCATGGGACCGCTTCTGAGAGCTCATTGACCGGTATCCACACCATGACATCTCTAAGCCCAACTTAGTTCAGATTTTCTTTTGTGGGATGACACCGGAGCTGTAGGGGCTCATGAACGCATCTTGTGGGGGATCCTACTTCGCCAAGGAAGAAGACCATGTCTGTTCCATAAATGAGGAGATGGCCGAGAACTACACAGTTATGTCCCAGACCTGTCTCTACACTTAGGGGAAGCCCCCACCCCAGGACGTGACCTATCACAGGATATCACAGGTCGATGCAGGTCCATCCACCTCTTCAGCAATCGCAGCACAGGCAGAGTCGTCGGCCGCTGATATGGGCATCATCAGCGAGAAGCTGAACTGTATCGAGATCGTCGAGAAGAAGCAGTGCCAGGGTATGACGCAGATCAACCAGTTGGTACAGACATTGAGTGACCTGAAGACCCAGATCATGTGTCTCTAGGAGGCACATATGGCTTCTCAGCCCTGTCTTAGGTCACGAACTGACCTTAGTAGCAGCAGCTCGACCTAGCCCTCCGCCAAGTACAGACAGGTTCACCATATCCAGGAGGAGCCGTTCCAGCAGCGCAACACCAGTACGTTCAGCCACCACCATCTCAGGACACTCAGATGGTGGTGTACCAGCAGGCTCAGCCCGTGGCAGTCCTTCCTCC
The DNA here is from genome assembly GCA_037367405.1 of Ottelia alismoides. Lineage (NCBI taxonomy): Eukaryota > Viridiplantae > Streptophyta > Magnoliopsida > Alismatales > Hydrocharitaceae > Ottelia > Ottelia alismoides. The sequence goes on from JAZKJV010000603.1 coordinate 930,316, forward strand.
ACCCCTTTTGAGTAGGAGCCGTTGATGGAAGTCAACAGGATTTGGTACGATCGACAGCAGCCAGGGATCCGTCGAGATCATCTCGAATTCAGGTGGTCGACCGGAGGTGCCTCATCCCAACAGCAGCCTCCAGCTCAGGGTGGACAGTTTAACCAGCCTCAGCAGTAGCCCCAGTTCCCACACCAGCCACATCAGCAGCATTACCAGCACGGTCCTCATCCCTACCAGCAGGGACAACCGTGGATGCAGCACCAGCAGCAGCCTCAACAGTACTCTCAGTTTCTCCCTCATCCTTCCCGGCAACAACTTCACTTCCAAAGAGGCAACCTGTCCGATTCTCATGGGCTAGCCTATGAGAACCCAACACTCGAGGATCTAGCCCGCCATCTTTCCGATCAGTAGGCCACTTTCAGGAGGGAGATGGATGAGTTCCGCCATGAGATGAGGGAAATCATCAAAGGGAAAGCCGCCATACCCGCTCAGATCGAGCCAAACCCGAACAACCTAAAAAGAAAGTCTGAGCAGGTACAGTTCAGAGGTTACCACTCTTAGCGACTTATTGGGCGATATTACTTCATATACATTTGATGTTGACTTTTTTACACTTAGGAGTGGTAGGATGCCAGCTGGCGGTGCCTCGTCTGAGCGATGACACCATGAGGATGCAGGAGTGTAAATTCATGAACTTGGCATCTCTCGGATCCTATATTATAAGATCCGACTCTTCAAGAGAAAACCAACGGAATTTGTTTCGTGTGAATCGGACTTCGTTTCGATTTGTTATGATTTTCGGAAGAAAGAGAAATAAGGAGGGTTAAGATGTCATTAACCCATAATGATTGTCATTAAGACTAATTAAGCATGATTAAAGAAACTACTGACGGATTAAAAACCGTTAATGATCATTAGCAAACATTAATCAATAGTTAGCAAAAGATAAGCGCAAGCTGCGAAAGTTAAATCGCTATTAGTGAAAGTTAATCACAATTAGTATTAATTAAGCTTCATTAGAGAATCTTGAATCTTCTAGAATGTTCTAACTTAAGCCCCAAGTTTGGGATAAGTTTTGGCCAAAACCATGGGCCAAAACCATGGGCCTCTAAACCATGGTTAAGGTATAAATCATGGTTTTCTAACCATGGTTAGTGGTTTTCTGGAGCCTATAAATAACCCCTACCCATTCATTCTCTAAGATTTCTACTACCACCACCACCCAAGGGCTAGGGTTGAGAGGTCGTGAGGAGGAGTGGGAGGCAGGGAAAGAGCGCTAGCGAAGCGCTGCTGGGAGAATGAGGAGGAGAAAGGTACGATCCTCTCTTAGTTGCTTCATAAGATAGGATTTCAATTCATCCTCTTTTCTTCCAAGTTTTGTTCTTGATTCATCTTTCTTTCCGATTCGTTTCCTATTGTGGTTCGAGGACAAATCTGTGTAACACCCTACATAAGTGCAGACGGTTGTGCACGTCAGTGAACCTTGTGATTCGTCACACATTCACTTACCTAAGACGCGTGGTGTCTACCGATTCTCCATTTCTTATTGTTCTTTCTTTTCCGCTTTTATAGTAATTTTGATGGAGAAATCCGTGTAATACCCTACTTAGGTGCGGGCGGCTATGCACGTCAGTGAACCCTGTGATTCATCACACATTCACTCACCTAAGACGCGTGGTGTCTACCGATTCTCCATCGCATCCAGTTTAATTATAATCTTTCAGTTTCGTTTTTGTTTTCCTCTCGATTGATTTTATAGAGGAAACTCTTTTCATTTTTTATTTTGAAATATGTCCCGATATAAGCGGAAACTCTGCCGAAATTTCCTTGAAATATCACCCCATATAAGGGGAAGCTCTGTCAAAATTTCAAGAGAAAATATGTTCTTGGCGTTCTTCGTGTTCTTCGTGTTCTTCGTTTGTTCTTCACGTTCTTAGCGTTTTTGATACGAAAATGAAATTCGATCGTTTCAGGAGCCTTGAATAATCCTTTCTGAAAACGAAACATGATAAAGCACTGCATACGCGAGAGAGAGCTCTATTAGGTAACGAAATCCTTCCTTTTGTGTTGGGTATTCATATGAGATAATTGAAATTTCTGATTTTATGTTCTTTGCTACGAAGAACCCTAATTTGATTATTTTTGAGAAAATATGAAGACTTGCTTTGTGACTTCAACTAAAATAAGGTCTAAGCATCGAATTGATGCAGTGGCTTGGAAAGTTAGGGTTTGGAAGTTAAAATGACCATAAATATGAGTATATAAATATATGAATTAATATATGTGTAAGTCTATACTCAGTATTTTATGGTTATGCAAATATAAGGCTGAATTGAGGAATTACATCATGGGAATTGATGTGTTTTCAGTTGGATCCTGAAAAGGGTCGTGTGTCACGTTAAGGATGACTGGTAGTAGAACTACAGGTCGGGCATGCAACCTGTAGGTTTGTCGGAAGGAACCCGTATTGGCATTTCCCTACCTAGGTGGTACATGGTTGTCCTGTTATGATTAGTGCGCATGAAATGAATGATTTACAATGCGTGGTAACATGAGCCAATATATTCGGGTTGAACGACGAAAGATGTGGTCGTGCCATGTAGAGGCACGGATGGTTCAATAGTGGCTGGGTCACGACAACATATATTTAAAGCCACTAGGTTATATAATTAAATGTTTGCCTGGGGTTTTAAGCAACTGAGTCCTCAAGGATGGTGTGCTCCTTTGTTTGCCAGGCTGAGTCTTTAGACCCTGGTTAATAAAAGAAAAGGAAATTGTCTGGGTAGTATTGGAGGATTGGTTGAGGTGACTTGCGGCGGCATAAGCTTACCAAGATCAACGCAATCTCCAATCTCGAAGTGTCCACAACTTCGGAGTCCAAGAATGGTGGGGTTCCTCTGGACTAATCCCTGACGTGGAATAGAAAGGAATAGGACTTAAATTGATGAGAAGGAGTGAAACTTTTTGTGATAACAAGTTTTGAAAAATTACATAATTTGTTTGATTTTCTCTTCTTCGTTACTTAGCATTCGCTAATTTGTTTATCCTATGATTTATGGAAAACCCAACAGGTGTCGGTGATCTATCGCAAGGACTTTAAAAATCCATCCAGCTTACATACTAGACATCCAGCTAGCCACAGTAGCTTTTCTTTGTAAGGTAGTTAGTAATATTTCTGTGTATTTCCTTCAAGCTGATGTACATGTAAAGGGTTACAGTGGAACAATGGATCATGTAAACTTTATTTTGTAAATGGCAAAGTGTTGAAATACTTCCTTCTGAGTATTTTTATTTGCGGTCTGTTTCTGAATGTTAGTTGTGATTGCTGAATAAATTATTGCAGAGTAACCAGATCCGGATATGGGAGGATGCGACGGCCCGAGATTTGGGGTCATGAAAGATTGGTATCAGAGCTTGGTTACTCCAGTAATTTATTTAGTAATTAACAACTATGAGCGGTATTAAGAAAACTAAGGTTGTATTAAGATCCTTTGATATTAATAAATGAATGTAGTACCATTCACAAGTTATTGTCCCTTATGTACATCATGCTAAGACATATAGGATCTGACCTTTGACCTTGACTCATCCCAGGATCATGGCAGACTAAGACGTGTCTAGACAATTAGTGGCTATGATGGCAATGCTCCAAGACATGGGGCAAAGGCAACAATCATTGAAGGAGAGGCTCAATGCACAAGCTGAGAGACCCGAGGCATCTAAGCATGCAGATGCTAGGATTGAAGGTTCTGTCCATCTTTCTGAGGAAGAATCTAGCTACCATCCTTCAACTGAGTCTGCTCCTACCCCGACTGAAGGAGCAATGGAGAAGACCCTTCTTAGACATTAAACATTACTAGATAATTACCGAAAGGGAAAAATTCCTCGGTTCAAAGGTGTAGAGACACCTACCGAGGCTGAGTTATGGCTCGATAATGTTACTAGGATGTTGAGGATAATCCATGCACCATTTTACACCTAGGTGCACTTTGTTGATTACTCCCTAGCAGATTACGCACGAGATGGTGGAAAGTAATTTCCAAAAAATTAGCATATCTTGTTACATGGGATATCTTTGAAAAGAGGTTCCGAGCTCACTTCTGCCCCTCTCATTGGGAAGAATTAAAGAGGAGAGAGTTGGCTTCTCTGAATCAGGGTCCTAAGACTGTACGAGATTATCATATCCACTTTACTGAGTTATTACGTTACTCACCATCTCTAGAAGCTTCACCACAAGAGTGTCTTACTAAATTTGTTAGTGGTCTTCAAGGAGATCTACGAGAAAAGCTTGCTGGTTTTAGAGCTACAACTGTAGATGAAGCAATGGACATCGTCTCTCGTATTAAGATGGAGAGGGATGAAAACCGCCAAAGAAGAAGTTTCCACTTTAATGGTGGACCATCCAAAAGCAAGGCACATTATAACCGTAGAGATCGTCGCTATCATCCAGCCGGTTCCAATATAAGCTCACCACGGACTTTGGGTCAGGAATTATTAGGAAGAGGGGGTTTCTCTAGACCTCCACTATACCCTCGTAACTTAGCACCAGGAACTAGTACCTCTGTGGTTGGGTCTTCAGCTCAGACAGGAACATGTGCATGTTATCACTGTCATCAAGAAGGTTACATTAGGAAAGATTGCCCGTAGTTGAGAGGTTCAGGATTTAAACCAACTCCGATTAACAGTATAACATCCACCCCGAGCAATGGAGAAATATGTGGAGGAAGACATGGTAGAGTTCGTGGCTCACAAGGAACATCTCCTACACAACAGCCACCACAAAGCGTTGCGGGTTCTAGCTTGCCTATTCCTAATGGTCAGCTCAATGCAATTACTGAAGAACATGCCCACAATTCAGGCACGGTCGTACAAGGTATTGTTACTATTCATGGTTTTTCAGTACATGTCTTATTTGATTCTGGTACTTCACATTCATTTATTGCTCGACGGTTAGTACCCACTTTGGGTAAGGTACCAGTAGAAGCACAAAAATTCTATCTGATCAAGGGACCAAGAGGACAAGTGTTTATAATCCGAGAAATCCTGGATGACTGTGTAGTACGGATAGCAGGACATCAGTTACGTGTTTCCTTATTACTTATTGAAATTGATGACTTTGATCTCATTCTTGGAATGGATTGGCTAGAAAGGCATCATGCATGCCTTGATTGTTTCCGGAAGACAGTAACTTTTCACATTCCTAACTCGATAGAGTTCCAATTTATTGGAAAGACATCCAGTGATGATGCCAAGTACATATCTACTTTAAAGGCTCAACAACTATTAGAACAAGGGTGCCAAGGCTATTTAGCTTATGTATCCACTAGATCAGGGTCAGAAAGAATGATAGAAGATGTGCCTATAGTGTGCGAGTTTCCTGATGTATTTTCAGAGGAACTACCTGGATTACCACCTGAGCGAGAGATTGAATTTGAAATCTCTCTTATACCTGATACTCAACCTATCTCTATCCCTCCATATAGGATGGTACCAGCTGAGTTACGAGAGTTAAAGGCACAGTTGCAAGAACTATTAGATAAAGATTCATTCATCCTAGTACTTCACCATGGGGAGCACATGTCTTATTTGTCAGGAAAAAGGATGGGTCAATGCGGTTGTGCATTGACTATAGACAGTTAAATAAGAGGACAATAAAGAATAAGTATCCTCTACCAAGGATAGATGATCTCTTTGACCAGTTACAGGGTTCGACTGTGTATTCCAAGATTGACTTAAGATCTGGATACCATCAGTTGAAGATAAAAGATGCGGATATCCCCAAGACAGCCTTTCAAACTAGATATGGACATTATGAATTCTTAGTTATGCTTTTTGGACTGACAAATGCCCCAGCATCTTTCATGGATCTCATGAATAGAGTATTCAAGGAGTTCTTAGATCACTTTGTAGTAGTCTTTATTGATGATGTGCTTATTTACTCCAAGGATATGTATCTGCATGAATACCATCTCAGGAGGGCACTTGAAACATTAAAGAAGAATAAGTTGTATGCTAATTATAGAAAAAGTGACTTTTGGTTATCTGAAGTATCTTTCTTAGGACATGTTATCTCTAGGGAAGGTATAACAGTTGATCCTACAAAGATTAGTGCGGTGATGAGTTGGCAACGCTCGAAGACTGTCACAGAAATACGATCTTTTTTGGGGTTAGCTGGATATTATAGAAGATTCGTAAAGGACTTTTCACGAATAGCATTGCCAATGACTAGACTAACTCAGAAGGAAGTCCCATTATTATGGTCTGATACATGTGAAGCTAGTTTTCAGAAACTGAAAGAATGCCTAACATCTGCACCAATCTTTACTCTACCCTCTGGGAGTGAAGGGTTTACAGTGTACACTGATGCGTCTAAAGAAGGACTTGGGGCAGTTCTTATGCAACATGGTAAGGTAGTTGCGTATGCATCACGACAGCTCAGGACAAATGAAAAGAACTACCCAACACATGACCTTGAATTAGCTGTTGTAGTTTTTACTTTAAAGATATGGAGACATTACCTCTATGGTATTACTTTTGAGATCTTCACTGATCATAAAAGCTTTAAATATCTATTTGATCAGAAGGAACTTAATATGAGACAGAGACGGTGGTTAGAATTGTTGAAAGACTAAGATTGCACTATATCCTACCACCCTGGTAAGGGGAACGTCGTAGAAGATGCCCTTAGCAGAAGAACCTATTCACCTGGATTGGTGAGTGCTATCCACTTCTGGGGTTTACTATCAACGTTAAGTGAATGGAAACCATTTGATAGTTGTGCCGATACTATAACTATTCCTCACAATACAAACTAGAGATCTGGGATAGAATAAAGAAAGGACAGGAGGATGATTTGGTCCTTAAAGACTTGAGACAACAACTTGAGAAGAATGAGATAGAGGGATTCCAGATACAAGATGGATTACTGTATAACCATCACAGAGTTTGTGTACCAAACACACCTGAACTAAGGAAGGACATCTTACGTGAAGCGCACTGGTCAAGATTATCTATTCATCCAGGAATTTTAAAGATGTATAAGGATATTCATTCATACTTTTGGTGGCCTGGAATGAAGAAAGATGTTGCTGAGTTTGTGAATTCATGTTTCACTTGCCAGCAAGTAAAGGCTTCACACCAAAAGCCACCAGGATTATTGCAACCCCTCCCTATTCCTGAATGGAAATGGAAAAGCATTTCCATGGACTTCGTTACTGGCTTACCTCAGACGATTGGTAGTAAAGATAGTATCTGGGTTATAATAGATCGTCTGACAAAGGTAGCATACTTTATTTCGATAAGCTTATCTTTCACTCCAGACCAGCTTACTGAGTTATATATCACATGTGATTCGCCTCTATGATATCCCAAAGGAAGTAGTTTCTGATCAAGATTCACGATTCACCTCACACTATTGAGAGAACTTCATGAAAGCCTTAGGTACACAACTATGCTTGAGTACAGTATATCATCCACAAATAGATGGTCAGTTAGAACGTACGATTCAGACACTAGAGGATATGCTACGAGTGTGTGCCTTAGAATGGAAGGGATCATGGATTAAACATTTACCTCTTGCAGAATTCACATACAACAACAGTTACCATACAAGTATTGGCATGGGACCATTTGAAGCACTTTATGGACATAAGTGTACTACTCCTTTGTGTTGGCAAGATGTCAGAATAAAGAATCTTTATGATTCAGATATACTCCAGGAGACACGGGAAGCTAGAGAGCTTGCTCGAAAAAGACTAATAACTGTCCAGAGTCGCCACAAAATCTATAGTGATACCAGGCGAAGAGACCTTGAGTTTGAAGTAGGCGATATTGTATTCCTGAAAGTATCACCTATGAAGGGTGTTCAGAGGTTTGGCTTGCATGGGAAGTTAGCACCCAGGTTCGTGGGTCCCTTTGAAATTATTCAACGGATTGGAAAAATTTCCTATAGACTTGTGCTTCCTCCACATCTTTCGGCAATACATGATGTTTTCATGTATCAAATCTGAGAAAGTATGTTAGGGATCCAGAGCATAAGATAAGTTATGATGATTTACATGTTGAGCCAGACTTGACATACCAAGAGATACCTGTGCAAATACTTGAAAGGGATATCAAGAAGTCGAGAAACAAAGAGGTGCCTCTAGTTAAAGTATTGTGGCGGAACAAAGAGTTTGAAGAAGCCATATGGGAACCTGAGGCAGAAATGAGAGAGAAATACACGTACTTGTTTGAATGATAACACTATGTATTCTGTATATGTTCATTATAAATAAAAGGATGTTCATTCTCTTTAAGGTTGTTATGTTGCAAACCTCTTTAAGATTGTTATGCCTGCATTTCTAGTCTCGAGGACGAGACTTCCTTTAAAGTTGTTATAATTGTAAAGACATGAACTTGGCATCTCTCGGATCCAATATCATAAGATCCGGCTCGTCAAGAAAAAACCAACGGAATTTGTTTCGTGTGAATCGGACTTCATTTCAATTTGTTATGATTTTCGGAAGAAAGAGAAGTAAGGAGAGTTAATACATCATTAACCCATAATGACTGTCATTAAGACTAATTAAGCATGATTAAAGAAACTAATGACAGATTAAAAACTGCTAATGATCATTAGCAAACACTAATCAATAGTTAGCAAAAGATAAGAGCAAGCCACGAAAGTTAAATCACTATTAGTAAGAGTTAATCACGATTAGTGTTAATTAAGCGTCATTAACGAATCTTGAATCTTCTAGAATGTTCTAACTTAAGCCCCAAGTTTGGGATAAGTTTTGGCCAAAACTATGGGCCGCTAAACCATGATTAAGGTCTAAACCATGATTTTCTAACCATGGTTGGTGGTTTTCTGGAGCCTATAAATCCCTCCCCCACCCATTCATTCTTTATGATTTCCACTACCACCACCACCCAAGGGCTAGGGTTGAGAGGTCGGGAGGAGGAGTGGGAGGCGGGAAAGAGCGCTAGCGAAGCGCTGCCGGGAGAACGAGGAGGAGAAATGTACGATCCTCTCTTAGTTGCTTCGTAAGCTAGGCTTTCAATTCATCCTCTTTTCTTCCAAGTTTTGTTCTTGATTCATCTTTCTTTTTGATTCGTTTCCTGTTGTGGCTCGAGGAGAAATCTGTGTAATACCCTACTTAGGTGCGAGCGGTTGTGTACGTCAGTGAACCCTGTGATTCGTCACACATTCACTCACCTAAGATGCGTGGTGTCTACCGATTCTCCATTTCTTATTGTTCTTTCTTTTCCGCTTTTATAGTTATTTTGATGGAGAAATCTGTGTAATACCCTACTTAGGTGCGGGCGGCTGTGCACATCAGTGAACCTTGTGATTTGTCACACATTCACTCACCTAAGACGTGTAGTGTCTACCGATTCTCCATCGCTTGCAGTTTAATTATATTTTTTCAGTTTCGTTGTTCTTTTCCTCTCGATTGATTTTATAGAGGAAACTCTTTTCATTTTTATTTTGAAATATGTCCCGATATAAGGGGAAACTCTGCCGAAATTTTCCTAGAAATATCACCCCATATAAGGGGAATCTCTGCCGAAATTTCAAGAGAAAATATGTTCTTGGCATTCTTCGTGTTCTTCGTGTTCTTCGTTCGTTCTTCGCGTTCTTGACACGTTCTTAGCGTTTTTGAAACGAAAATAAAATTTGATCGTTTCAGGAGCCTTAAATCATCCTTTCCGAAAATGAAACACGATAAAGCACTGCATACGCGAGAGAGAGCTCGATTAGGTAACGAAATCCTTCCTTTTGCTGTTGGGTTTTCATATGAGATCGTTGAAATTTCTGATTTTATGTTCTTTGTTACGAAGAACCCTAATTTGATTATTTTTGAGAAAATATGAAGAGTTGCTTTGTGACTTCAACTAAAATAAGTTCTAAGCATCGAATAGATGCAGTGGCTTGGAAAGTTAGGGTTTGGAAGTTAAAATGACCATAATTATGAGTATATAAATATATGAATTAATATATGTGTAAGTCTATACTCAGTATTTTATGGTTATGCAAATATAAGGCTGAATTGAGGAATTACATCATGGGAATTGATGTGTTTTCAGTTGGATCCTGAAAAGGGTCGTGAGTCACGTTAAGGATGACTGGTAGTAGAACTACAGGTCGGGCATGCAACCTCTAGGTTTGTCGTAATGAACCCGTTTTGGTGTTTCCCTACCTAGGTGGTACACGGTTGCCCTTTTATGATAAGTGCGCATGAAATGAATGATTTGCAATGCATGGTACCAGGAGCCAATATATTCGGGTTGAACGATGGAAGATGTGGTCGTGCCATGTGGAGGCACGGGTGGTTCAATAGCGGCTGGGCCACGACAACATGTATTTGAAGCCGCTAGGTTATATAATTAAATGTTTGCCTGAGGTTTTAAGAAACCTAGTCCTCGAGGACGGTGTGCTCCTTTGTTTACCTGGCTGAGGGTTGAGACCCTAGTTAATAAAAGAAAAGGAAATTGTCAGGATAGTATTGGAGGATTGGTTGAGGCGACGTGCGACGGCATAAGCTTACCAAGATCAACGCAATCTCCAATCTCGAAGTGTCCACAGCTTCGAAGTCCAAGAATGGCGGGGTTCCTCTGGACTAATCCTTGACGTGGAATAGAAAGGAATAGGACTTAAGTTAATGAGAAGGAATGAAACTTTTTGTGATAACAAGTTTTGAAAAATTACACAATTTGTTTGCTTTTATCTTCTTCGTTACTTAGCATTTGCTAATTTTTTTTATCCTATGATTTATGGAAAACCCAATAGGTGTCGGTGATATATCGCAAGGACTTTAAAAATCCATCCAGCCAGCCACAGTAGCTTTTCTTTGTAAGGTAGTTAGTAATATTTCTGTGTATTTCCTTCAAGCTGATGTACATGTAAAGCATTCTAGTGGGACAATGGATCATGTAAACTTTATTTTGTGAATGGCAAAGTGTTGAAATACTTCCTTCTGAGTATTTTTATTTGCATTCTGTTTCTGAATGTTAGTTGTGATTGTTGAATAAATAATTGCTGAGTAACCAGATCCGGATTTGGGAGGATGCGACGGCCCGAGATTTGGGGTCGTGAAAAGGAGCGCCAGACGAGGAGGATAGTGGTGCTGACGTCGCTCATGATGATGACAGTGGTGTTGATGCCACCAAGGATGTTGATCCAGCCGACAGTACTGAGGCCGTCGCATCCCCAGTTGTAGAGGGTGGTATCGATGCCACCAGAGATCCAGATGCTGAGTCAGAGTGCGGTGTTGATGTCGTAATTCTAGATGCCATGTGTGGTACTAAGGCCACCCCTTCTATTCTAGTTGTATTTCCTCTCGTTTTTGTATTCCAGGACTATAGAAAATACAAAAAGATTAATAAAGGAAAGGGTTCTTCATCTTAGAGTTCGTATGTGATGCATGGTGATATTTGTATGGATTCTGTTTCTTCTCAGCAGCAGGGACCCATTCCTAGCCCTCTATCTGAGGAGGGTCCAGCTATCCCCTTCCCTCAAGCACTCTGCTTGGCTAAGGGGAATAAAAAAGAAAATTAAAAAAAGAATCAACAGTTAGAGTTCATCCAGCATATGATCGATAGATTTCAGATTCAGCTGACTCTACAGAAGGCACTTGAGCACATCCCCCTCTTCCAGAGGAACCTGAGAGAGAAGACCACCATCCGTAGGAAGAAGAGGAACCATAATGCAGAGATCCATGTGCTCACTCGTGCCACCTGCTTCACCATCCAGAACCGTCTGCCAGCCAAGAGGCCAGATGCATGAGCTCCCTATGTCAGATGCCATATTCATGAGCAGAGATTTGATCGAACTCTATTAGACATCAGCTCTTCCATCAACCTCCTTCCGACATCCTTACTCGACCGGTTCGAGTTTGGCCCTCTTGACAGAGTAGGACAATCCTTCAGTTTGTTGATAGATCTGTCAAAAGGCCGAAGGGATTGTTAAAGGATGTGGTCGTCACAATTCAGGGACTGAAATTCTCCGTGGACTTCGTTGTATTAGACATGGAGACCCCTGAGTCTATGAACGATACCCCCATCATTTTAAGACGTCCATTCTTGGCCACAGCCAAGGTGGTGTCTGACCATGATAGTGGGAAGGTGTACTTTCGTGTTGAGGGTGAGAGTATACAAATAGAGACGATCGACGAGACTAGAGCACGAGGTTAGGCTTGCTCAGAGCAGCACAGTAATTCAGAGCAGATGATAGAGGCAGAGCAAGACTTCCACCAGGAGAGTGATTTTGTGATCACTGGTGATGAAGCCGCTTGGTCTGATATCATTTTATGAGCCCTCCTCGCACCTTCAGGTACTGCAGATTCACATATCCCAACAGAGGAGAGTTTGGAGAGCACATTCTTGGTAGAGGACACATTCGAGGTTCAGGACCGTGTTCAGGATAGCGAGGTGGAGTACATTTCTTGTGATTTAGATTCAGATCCCTCGGAGTCGGATATAGATTGGGCCAAATTTGATGAATTGTTACCTTGTCTGATTCCAACAGAGCCAGCAACTAGGGTGGATACTGAGCCGACACAGATTACAGATACATCAATTGGGCAGTCCACCAGTTTTTCATGATCAGCGAGAGTTCTCCCATGCAGATTTGTTTGCATTCACTCAGACATTTCAGAAGCCAGATTTGCCAGCTCCAGTTGTCCAGAACTGAAGCCTTTGCCACAGTCGTTGAAGTATAGATTTCTGCGGGCGAGCATGAGATGTACCCAGTCATTATCTCAACAGATTTGACTGGAGAGCAAGAATCTCGTTTGATGGAGATTCTTAAAAAGAACCGCAAGGCGATAGGATGGAGTGTAGCTGATCTCCAGAGGATAAGTCCGGCCATGTGCTCCCACCATATCTATCTCGAAGAGGATACTAAGCATCGCGTGAGTTCCAACGACGACTGAACCCGAATCTTCAAAATGTTGTCATGAAGGAGATTTTGAAATGGTGGAGCGCCGATTTTATCTACCCCATCTTCGACTCCAAGTGGGTTAGTCCATTACATGTGGTGCCCAAAAAGACGGGCATCACTACAGTTGTGAGTGAGTCTGGAGAGGAGATAGCTACCCGGGTACCCACTTCTTGGAGGGTGTGTGTGGACTACATACAATTCAATCATGCCACCAAGAAGGATCATTTCTCGCTGCCTTTTATTGATTAGATTATAGAGAGGCTAGCTGGGAAGAGTTATTACTGCTTTCTTGACGGTTACTACGTATACAATCAGGTGGCCATTGCGCCCGAAGACCAGGACAAGACTACATTCACCTGTCCGTTTGGGCCTTATGCTTTCAGACGAATGCCCTTTGGTCTGTGTAACGCCCCTGCGACATTCCAAAGGTGCATGTTGTCTATTTTCTTGGACATGGTGGGCGATTGCTTAAAGGTCTTCATGGATGACTTTTCAGTCTATGGTAATGGGTTTGATGCTTGTCTTGACTGCCTAGACCGCGTCCATCAGCTCTGCATTGAGGTTCATCTTGTTTTATCCTGGGAGAAGAGTCACTTCATGGTGACTTAAGGGACGGTGCTTGGTCATATCATCTCCAACAGGGGCATGGAGGTTGATCCAGCCAAGGTGGATATCATCAGGAAACTCAATCCACCGTCCAACCTGTGATAGTTACAGCCTTTTCTGGGGCATGTCGGTTTCTACCGACGGTTCATTCATGATTTTAGTAGGATTGTCCGACCGTTGACTGATTTGCTGAAGAAATACACCGAGCTCATTGTATATGATAAGTGTCTCACGTCATTTGAGACTCTCAAGAGTCTAGTTGTTGAGGCTCATGACCTTCAGCCGCCTGATTGTCTCTCCCATTCGAGATCATGACGGATGCCTCTGATTTTGCTGTGGGGGCTATGCTAGGACATAGGAGGGATGTAGTACCTTTTTCCATTCAATACGCTAGCCGTAGATTGGATGTCGCTCAACGGAACTACACTGTCACAGAAAAAGAGATGCTAGCCGTAGTCTTTGCCTTGGACAAGTTCCTATCATACATTATTGGATCCAAAGTGACTATCTTTACTGATCATACCGCCATCAGATACCTCATGGAAAAGAAGGATGCCAAAGCGAGACTGATTAGATGTATCCTTCTACTCCAGGAGTTTGATATTGAGATTAAGGATAAACATGGAGTCAAGAATGTGGTGGCGGATCATCTCTCCTGATTAGAGAATCTTGAAGAATCTGAGCAGGCCGATCTCATTTCTGAGACCTTCCTAGATAAGGCGATCCTTGCTATCACCTCGCTCCTGTGGTACACCGACATTGTGAACTATCTTGTTGCCAAGAATGTTCCACAAGGTTGGCCCAGGCAACGACTCGAGACCTTCCTTGTGAAGCCCAAGTCTTACCATTGGGAGGATCCCATCCTTTATCATGAAGGAGGGGATAACGTCTGGCGTCGGTGCATTCCTCAGGAGGAGCACCATAGCGTCCTCACATACTGCCACAAGCTTGAGGCAGGTTTACATCACTCTGGGAGGAGAACAACACAGGAAGTGCTCCAATCCAGCCTATGGTGGCCTACTCTCTTCAAGGATTATGATGAATTTGTGAAGAGGTGTACTGACTGTCAGAGGATGGGTACTTGTGGACAGCGTGATATGATGTCGATGCAACCCATTCATTTCTGTGAGGTTTTTTTGGCGCATGTGGCATCGATTTCATGGGTCCATTCCCTAAGAGTCAGGTATTCGAGTACATTCTATTGGATGTTGACTATGTGAGTCGTTGGGTTGAGGTCATTCCCACCTGAACCGTAGATGTTAGGACTGTTTGCAAATTTTTGAGGAAGAATATCATTTCACAGTTCAGGGTGCCTAGAGTATTGATATATGACGGGGGGTCTCACTTTATCAACGACAAGGTAAAGGCCCTTGCTAGCGAGTTCAGCATAGATCATCAAGTTGCCATTCCAAATCACCCTCAGACCAATGGTCTTGCTGAAGTATTGAATAGAGAGATCAAGACGATATTGTAGAAGGTAGTCCGCCCAGATCGAAAGGATTGGTCACAGCTTTTGGACTCGGTCTTATGGGCATATCGGACTTCCTTCAAGACTCCTTTGGGTACATCTCCCTTTCATCTCGTTTATGACAAGCCCTGCCATTTACCTGTTGAGATTAGTCACAAGTCACTTTGGGTTGTCACTGACATATTATTGGATCCAGAGAGCATAGGTGATTAAAGAATGGCAGAATTGGTAGCCTTGGAAGAGCTTAGAGATACATCCTTTTCAAGCAGCCTACAGTATAAGGAACGAGTGAAGATATGGCATGATTCTCACATCAGCCATAAGCAGTTTGAGCCAGATCAGAGAGTATGGTTGTTTGATGCCAGGCTTAGATTATTTCCAGGGAAGTTGCAGAGCAAGTGGAAAGGACCATACCTGGTCCGAAAGGTGCATGACAACGGGAGTATCGACATATCTGAGATATCATCTGAGTCCACCTTTCGTGTTAATGGTCAGCGCCTCAAACCATATCTAGATCATGAGCCATTGATCGTTGACGTCGCCTCTATTCATTTTGCATGAGATGTGATCTTTGACTCACATCAGTTGCATCTCATGCCTGATTATCACTGTCTTCCGCCTTGTATAGATCCAGATGTCCATATCATCTCATTCCTTAGTCTGCACCCTATCTGCATCTTGTGATTATTCTATACTTAGGGTGTACTTTACCCTAAGTATAGGGGGTGTATGACTCTTTATTATTCTTTTGATTCTTTTTACCTCTTTTTTGCTACCTATACTTAGGGATATTTCACCCTATGTATAGGGGAGGTAGACCATGTACATTCTATCACTCGGTTTTCCCTTTATGTACAGTATGCTATGCTTAGGATTACTTGATCCTAAGTATAGGGGGAACCACCGAGCCCTCTTCAATCTCTTATTTGATTCATCGTTGTAGTATAACATTCATTTTCACTTCCCTATACTAAGCATGAGTTATGTCTTCTTCTTCGTCCCTTTTTGTTCACTCTGAGGACATCATTCGAGCTAAGTGTAGGGGGTGTTGTATATATTACATATATACTTTAGCCATAACTCGTACTTTGTGTGAGTGTGTTAATAAATAAAATGGTTAAAATCCTTTATCTAAAAATCGTAAAAATTTTAAATTTTTTCTTGTACATAAAATTCTTTCTTGCACATACATAGCTATTTATAAAATTTATTTTTGTATAAATGTTTGTAAAAATGTTTTGTTTGTAAAAAGTTTGTAAATATTTTGGTATCAAAACTATGTATATAGTACAAAATTTTTGTAAAATGTTTGAAAAACAAAAGTTTGCAAAAACCCTTGTATAAATATTTGTAAATAGTTTGCAAAATTTCTGCATCCATGCATACATTCAAACATTTTTCAAAAATTCCGCACATTTTCAAAAAATTTGCATATACGTGTACATTTTTCTGAATCATAGTTGACATTTAAACTAGCTGGGAATTAAATTGGAAAATGGAGCTTGGTTAAGACCTTAATCCACTTAATTCTAAGAGGAACCTTATAGGACTTAGGGTTGAGACTTTTCAGGTCCATTAGTGACTTAATTCTTTGAGTCCACTAGGCTATGATCACATGTCATCTTGATGAGCCTAAGTAGAATATTTAACAACGCACACATGACTGTCACAGACAATGACTTTACTTGCACCAGCACCTTACACATGTAGCTCTCTACGGATGAGGTGGTGAGGAGGCAGTTTCCGTTGACTTAGGGTAGCATACAAGGGTAGTACTTTTAGGTGGAACCTCTCGTCTTCTTTTAGGGAAGGAAGTGCACCTCAACTTGGTCCGGCGGTGTTGAGGTCTAAAGACAGGAGTTGTGGGTTGCAATAATGCTTCAAAAGAGGGATAGTCTACTGGCTCAAGAGGAAAAAGTCCTTATGTATATATGTTGCACCATGTAGATATGTTGTACATATGCACATCAAAAAATGTGCAAAAGAAAGAAAAACTCCAAAAAAGTGGCGAGTCTGATAGAAAATGAAATACTTGCCGGAGTGTATATAGCCAAATAAAGCAAAGCTTATGTTACCCATTCTCATCTCATGAAGCTTGCAGCAGGGAGACTTGGCTACACAGGTTGGGCTCCCAAGGATACATGGCTACACTGGTTACGATCCATTCTCTTCCTTCCCCTCTTCTTGAGCCAGTTGAACTTGAACTTAGAAGGGAATACCCCGCTCCTTGAGGAAAGAGTTGCCAGACTAGGCATTAGAGTTACCTTGTTGAGGGAGGCTGTTACTTTGTCATTTCTAAGGTGGGGAGCTACCTATCACTTACACAGTACAAGAAAAGATTCATGGTCATTAGAGTTTGTGTATGTAGACTTGTTCTGATCTGGATTATTGAGGAGTCTTGACCATACAATAGTGGAACTTAGAGGTTGTTGGATCTTAAACCTTGGTCCCAATAAGGTTCCAACAAACTAATAATCCAAAGGTCTGACTGGGATCCATACTCCAATTTAATGAAGACAAGTTTAATAATCAACCTTGATTCTCCTTCTTTTTCTTTTCGTTCTCTTTTCACTTCTTTTGCTAATAAGTGTTTGCTAAGGGACTAGCAAAGATAAAGTATAGTGGGGTGATGAATCTCTGATCATCACTCTTTATTCTTTTATTTTAGCTAATTATCTTGGCAAAGCATCATGTAAATAGATGCAAATACAATAAGTTAGCATTTAGCATGCCTGTGTTAATATTACATAAGTAACATGTACTTGTGAACAAATAAAAGAATAAAGAAAAAGAAAAAGGAAAAAGGTATTTTGAATAAATACAGTGTGACCCGAACCCCAAGAGAAGGCCAAGCATTGGCCTGATCGCCAAATAAAACAAGTAGAGAGAGATAGGGCCCACTGTAGATTGTACATATTGGTTGTGTAAATAATAATTATTTTTGACAAAATAAAAATAAAATATTCTTTTTTACCTCCTTTTATATATTCCTGAAAATAAAACAAATATCAGGAAAATAAAAAAATATAAAAATAAAATTGTCTCTCCCTTGTACAAAATACATGTATATATGCTCTCTCCTCTATTTATTATATACTTGTAAATAAATAATAAAAACGAAAAAAAAATATTTTATACTCCAAAAATTATGTTGTAAATAATTAAAATATAAAAATGGAGAATTTGTGTAAAAATACCAAAATAAAAACAATAGCAGAAAATACATAGGTATATTATACCTGTATATAATACACTATATTGTATGTAGATTAAATTATTTTTCAAAAATAAATATATAAATATCACAAAAAATAGTTTAAAAAATAACAAACATTTTTTATTTTAAACACTTTTTGATTTAAAATCTTTTATTATTTTTAATTAAATTTGTAAGTATTTTGTACATTTGATTTTTCTGATTGGTCCACGTCACATTGTTAACCCGGGTCAACGCCCTCTTCCAGGGCTTGAGCTGACCTGATCTCGTCGCCGGACCATTTTTTCCGAATTTCCCCGGTCGGGTCACGCAGCCCCTCGCCCCGATTCTTCGCCCGTGGTCTCTCCTTGGATCCAGAACCCTCACGGATACCTAGGAAGGCACGGATCTTCCTAGGCTTGAGTGCCTTTGCCCGATTCCTCTTGCCGCCTGGGAACCCTATAAAGTCTCTCCTCCGCCTCCCAAGAGCAGTAGCTCGTACCTCGCGCCTCACTTCCTCCCTAGCCACCTCCGGTTGAGTGACAGCTTCCCGAGAGACCCATTGGATCGAAGCTTGGAGGAGCAGCTACGCTGCTCAACCTCGTGGCCGGCGTGCGCCGCTGCAATCAGCCTCCTGGCCTTCCACAGCTTGGTCGAGGCCATTACATCGCCGACCGCCTTCGCCTGAATCTCTAGAGTTTTCCTAGGACCTCAGGTACCCCATATTTCCTTAGCATTTCCCGACTCGTTCCAATCATTCTGTCTTCCGCCGCCGCGAGTTCATCTGTCCGACCAGTTGGTCGGAGCCTCGACATCCACCTTCAGCCGTTTAGATCGATCCACAGCCTCGCCCTCCAGCTTGCACCGTAACCTAATCATCCTTAGCCTCGATCTTCAGGTCAAGATTAGGGCCAAGATATCCTCTACCACCTTCGCCAGAGATCAAGCTTCGCCCTCCTCCGCTTCTTTGGTTTTTAGCTTCAATAACCCAGACCGGAGCATAGCCCCGAGTCCTAGCTTTCCTTTGTAG
Source organism: Ottelia alismoides (assembly GCA_037367405.1). Taxonomy (NCBI): domain Eukaryota; kingdom Viridiplantae; phylum Streptophyta; class Magnoliopsida; order Alismatales; family Hydrocharitaceae; genus Ottelia; species Ottelia alismoides. Next base: position 949,532 of record JAZKJV010000603.1, read on the forward strand.
GAGTAAGCACGCACTGGGAGCCCCCGTTTCTTCCATCAGAGGCTTCGTCGGAGCACCTCCAGGACACCTTCATCGTCACGTGCATCCGATCGTTGGCTCCTCCATCGGTCCCGTTCAGTCGACGCGGAGGACTTCCATGATCATTCCCGAGCCCCCGATCGACCATCGGAGCTGAGGATCACCTGGTTAGCTCTGGTGAAACCCGCCTCGACGTTGTTCATCCAGGCCCTCTTAGCACTGTTGGATCGGTCGTCCTCCTCCAGAACGAATCCACGCCGCTAACACAGCAGGCTTTTCGGGCCGTTAGATCGTAGTGCTGATGCATCTGCACCCCACGTCCTCGATCATTTCTGAGACGTCAGATCTGACACCTGCCACATCTAAGCCGCACGTCCACGCGCAGCCAGCGGCCACCATGTGTCCCTCACGCGCACCGCACGCACCTGCAAGGGTATATTGCATTATTTACCATGTACTTTTTTATGCTTTATTTTCTAGTGCATTAAATAAAGTTGTAGTTTGAACTATTTGCATATTAGTCTCTACGTTTTCTAATATTTGCACTTTAGTCCTTCCTGTCTGGAAACATGTGCATGATCACGTGCACTTTGGTATTTTTGCATGTGTAGCCCTGAACCTTTTCATGGTTGATATTTGAATGAGATATTTTCTGGATTTGCACTTATGCCCCTATGAACGTTGTATTGCGCATGTGCGTTATTTCCTGGGAATTTTGCACTGATATACCAGGACTTTACATGTACGTTACTTTTTAACCTGGAACTTTAGGTTATTTGCAAATAGGTCCCTATAACCTGTGTACTTTGTTTAAACCAAATAATTATCAAATCTACTCTAAAAATTCCCCAAAAATTACCATTAGCTCCTACTAGTGTGTAATATTTTTGGTAATTTTTGTGATGCAATTTGATATTGATTGATATTTTTTAAAAATCAAATACTCATAAAAATGTGTTTGTCTATTTTAGAAAATATAAAAAATATAAAAACAGCCCTACAAATTCTATAAAAATTTGTATGTGTTTGTTTTGGTTTCTTTTTACTTCAGTAGCATTTTGATTCCATTAACTTCTATAAAACCCTTAAAAATCACAAAAGACCAAAAATCTTATAAAATCATTAAAAAATCCATAAAAATAAAAAAAACGAGTTCTTAATTTCTGTAGTTAGATATTATCATCTATTTTCACATAAAATTGCAACCAGGATGTTTGGAGTACTTTAGATATTTTAAAGTTGCCTTCTAGTCTAGAATGTACACTGTTTTGATATTTTGACCTTGTTTTATTTTTATAAAATTATATAAAAATCTGAAAAAATCCACAAAATTGCCAAAAACATTTGCATATTTTTAAAAATATAAAAAAATATTTTTATTTTAAATTTTTGAGCCTTTTAGCCTTAATAAAAATTGTTGTAGTGTGAGTTCCTTCATATTTTTATTCTTTGTCTTATTAGAAGATATAAAAAAATTGCAAATGAAAAAAATTAACCAAAAGGATGCTTGTTCTCTGATTTCTCAACTACTTCGTAGGCTTAGCTCATGCTCCTTGTGTTTGACCATGGTCGCTATACCAGGTAAATAAATAGCGGAGACCGCTTCTTTAGATTTCGTGCTTTGATTATTTTTATTTGTGGTCTTATTTTTCTTGATTGACCATCCCTTGTGATTCGAGTAGCAACGACCTTAGATACTACTTAACCCGAGTGCTCGGATCATGTCATCAGGTAGTTAGACTCTCTCCTTGGATTACTTTGCAGTCTTTGCAACACAACCGATCTCTTCTTCTCAATACAAAGGAATCTATCTGTGTTCTAGTCGAGCCACTCTTATAAGTAATTAGATATTCCTCCCTCTTCTTGAAGAGAGTATTTTCTATGAAAATATCATAAACCATTACAAAATTCAGAAAGACTTTTCCCTCTTCATTTCTATTCCCGAAGCCATGTCCTCCATAAACACTACCATACCCTGAAGTATCCTTTCTCACATGTCCATTAAGATCTCCACCTAGGAAAATCATCTCTCTTTGTGAGATTCTTTATATAATCTTATCCAAATCCTCTCAAAAAGCTTGTTTAATCCTATCATCTAAACCAATTTGCGGTGCATAAACTAAGATCATATTCAGAATTTCTTCTTCGAGCACCACTTTAGTAATATAATCCGATCCCTAGATCTTTGCACCTCAACCACACAATCCTTCAAATCCTTATGAACAACCACTCCAACACCATTTCTACCCTTATCTTTACATGAATACCAAAATTTAAAGCATGTCTTCTTGATCTCCCTTGCTATCTCTTCAACCCATTTTATCTCTTGTAGAATAATATCTGAATCTTTCTTCTTTCCATCATTTCAATTATCTCCATCAATTTGTGAGTCAAAGTGCCAATATTCCAACTACTTGTCCGCAACTTCCTTTGCAACCTCTTTTGGACTAACTTCTTTACTCGCATGCATCCATCATGCAAGAACTCTTGCAAATTTTGGACTAATCCATGCAGCAATGCAGCAGAATTAACTCATTCGTTCCTCATGCGAGAACCCTAGGAAATTTTGAACTACATTCGGACAACGATGTAACGACCCTTGCCAACTTCTCATTGCATTCGTATGATGCAACACATTGCAAGTAAGAGAACATTTTTTAGGAATTTATCCGAATAGTTTCGAGACAAATTCCTAAAGAGTATTCTTAAAAGAACACAATTTAATATTTTATCTCTCTTACGCTGGCTCTCAGTTACCTACGTGTAACCCTCCTCAATTGACCTAGGCTTGGGACCAGCCATGGTAGAGTTATTCATCTATCATAGATACAAAAAGGAAAAAAATAGCATTGCATGACACATACAAAAATAGTAGAAGTTAGGTATATTAATGCATTTCATATTATCTATTGAATTTTACCATTTATGTTAAGATCTGTTTACTTATCTCAATTATTTTTCTCACAAAATAGTATCACAAAGTCAATTCAATCATTTGAAACTTAGAATATTATTTAAATAAAATTATTTATTATTGATCAAATTTAATAAAATTCTAATCGAATTTGAATATCTGAAACTCATAATTTGAATTTGAATTAGAAATTCGGTTAACTTTCAATTCAAATTTAGATTAAAAAATTTTATAAAGAAATGTATCTAAATCTAAATGATTTTGAATGTATTCGATTCGATTACCACCTCCCGTATGATAGATAGAAGGTGATTTTAAGTGTACTCCTTTTCCACTTGAGCAGAAAAAACCACTTGCGGCATATAATAGGTTGCCACCTTAACTTGCATAAAGGAGTCCTGATTTCATACCCTACTTTATTATGGGAAGAAGTTTAAATGCAAGCCGAGAGTCGTCCGCCAAGTTCCAGTCAAGACATCTTTCCCCATGCTTCTGTAGTATTACATTCTCCTCCATTCATAGCTCTCTCACAAGAACACGTCGTACTTCTTTGTCACAAGGCCTTTACTTCCACATTAATGAAACCTCACCAGCATCGCTCCTCTATGTCTGCACCACCTCAGGCTTCACTCTCATGTCATCACCTCGAGTCGATCGAAATCACCTCGAGTCGATCGAATGGCTTCCCTCACTACATATCTCACCTTGCTCGCCTCCCAGCCTCTTACCTCTGCCGTCGCCTTTTCGTTGCTGACATGGCATCTTGGTGTTATCGTTCATCAACATGCACAGTTAATCACAATGCATTCATTGATCAATTATGTGTATCATGTTTAGTATGCTTAATCTAATTATTTTTTCTTAATATATTAATCCATCATGGATCAACAACAACAACAACAAAGTATTTTCCCATATTAAGTAGGGTTGGCTACATGGATTCTTTGCCTCAATTCAGATCTATCTTTGTTTATTCTCGTTCTTAGAATCAAAAAACTAATATCTCTTCGTATAATCTCATTCCAACACTTTTTGGGCCTTCCACGCCCTCTTTTAGTCAGGTCAATATTCCAAAGCTCACATCTCTTCATTAATGCATCAGCTGACCTACTTTGCAAATGGCCAAATCACCTTAAGCGATTTTCTCGCACCTTATCCTCGATCAGAGCTACACCAACTTTCCTTCTATTGGCATCATTCTGAATACGATCTTCACATGTGTGTCCACACATCCACCTTACTATTTTTATTTCTGCTACTTCCATTCTCACACATGTCTATGGTTCACAGGCCAACATTCAGATCCATAGAGCATAGCAGATCTCGCAGTCGCTTTGTAAAACTTTCCTTTGATTTTCAAAAGATTTTTCTTATCATAGAGAACAATAGAGGCTCCACCCCACTTTAGCCAACATTCATTTATTCTATTTGTAACATCTCCATCAATTTTCCCATCATGTTGCAAAATGGATCACAAGTAAATAATCTCTCCTATGAATGTTATCATCACCTATCTTAACCTCAATTCCTTCACCGTTGCTTCTATAAAAAGTACACTCCATATGTTCTGTCTTAGTCCTATTTATACGATATCCTTTAGTCTTCAATGCGTCTCCAGACCTCAAGCTTCTCATAACTCCATCTCTAGTATCATTAATCAATACAATATGATAAGCAAATAGCATACACCATGGTATTTCATCCTGAATGTGACTTGTCAGTCCGTCCATAATCAAAGTAAAAAGGAATGGACTCAAAGTTGAACTTTGAGGCAGACCAATGCTGATGGAAAAATAGTCATTCTTCCCAGACTATATCCTTACACGAGATGAATCCCTATCATACATATATTTTATGAGGTTAATGTATAGGACACGTACTTGTCTCTTCTCCAAATTTTCCACAATATCTCACGTGGGACAGAATCATAAGCCTTCTCTAAATCAATAAAAATCATGTGGAGGTTCTTCCTTTTAGCTCTGTAAATCTCCATTATTCTTCGTAGCAAGTGGATGGCTTCAATGGTTGAGCGACTTGTCATGAATCCGAATTGATTTTCTTTTACTTTGGAAACTTGTCTCAACCTTCTTTCGATCATACATTCCCAAATTTTATAGTGTGACTCATCAGCTTGATACCTATGTAATTTGAATAATTTTGAATGTCTCCTTTGTTCTTAAAAAGAGGCAACATGATGCTTCTTCTCCATTATTCAGGTATTTTCTTGCTTTTCCTAATAACATTGATAAAATTTGTAAGCCAAGATAAATCATGCTAAGATAAAACTCTTCAAACTTCTATAAGAATGTCATCAGGTCCTACACCTTTCCCATGTCTCATAACCTTCAAAGCCTCCTCTACTTCCTTCCTATGTATACGTCTATAGATTGCATGATTCAAGTAATATTCACTACTAGCTAGATTTCCCAAAGTGATCTCTCTATTTCCTTCTCTAATGAAAAGCTTATGGAAGTATTGCTTCTATCTAGTCTCTATAAACTTCTGAGTAACAAGCATGCAACCTTCCTCATCCTTAATGCATCTCACTTGAGAAAAATATTTGGTCTTCCTTTCTCTTGCTTTAGACAGCTGAATATATCTTTCTGGCCCTCTTTAGAGTCGAGATTTTTGTATAAAACTTCATAAGATATTGACTTAGCTTCGCTCACCACCTTCTTTGCTATTTTGTAGTTTGTGATAGTTTCATTTGTTCTATCTTTAGATATAGCTTTAAAGCAAGCTCTTTTAATTTTAGCTTCTCTTGCACCCCTCCACTCCACCACCAAGACTCCTTTTATCTTGAAGCTCCTCCTTTTGACTCGCTTAGCATCTCTTTGGCTACCCTTCGGATATAAAAGGCTACTGCCTCCACATCCCATTTACTCTTCTGTTACAATCTCAACATAAGTCTTCTAAAACCTTCTCCACGAAGCTTGATTGCTTCAATTGAAGATTCCACCATCTAGTTCTAGAGATCTTGGAAACCCTCCTTTTATTTACTAGCTTTTTTATTTGTACATCCATGACTAACAAGCGATGTAAAGGTAGACTCTCTCCTGGGATCACTTTGTAGTCTTTGTAACACAACAGATCTCTTCTTCTGAATGCAAAGGAATCTACCTATGTTCTAGTCGAGCCACTCTTATAAGTAATTATATGTTCTCCCTCTTCTTGAAGAGAGTATTTTCTATGAAAAGATCATAAACTGTTACAAAATTCAAAAAGACTTTTCTCTCTTCATTTCTATTCCCGAAGCCATGTCCTCCATGAAAACTAGCATACCCTGAAGCATCCTTTCTCACATGTCCATTAAGATCTCCACCTATGAAAATCATCTCTCATTGTGGGATTCTTTGCATAATCATATTTAAATCCTCAAAAAGCTTGTTTAATCCTATCATCTAAACCAATTTGCGGTGCATACTTTTAGTAATATAATCCGACCCTTGATCTTTGCACCTCAACCACCCAATCCTTCAAATCCTTATGAACAACCACTCCAACACTATTTCTGTCCTTATTTTTACATGAATACCAAAGTTTAAAGCATGTCTTCTCCATCTCCCTTGCTTTCTCTCCAACCCATTATGTCTCTTGTAGAATAATATATGAATCTTCCTTCTTTCCATTGTATCAACTATCTCCATTAATTTGTCAGTCAAAGTGCTGATATTCTAACTACTTATTCGCAACTTCCTTTGCAATCTCTTTTGGACTAACTTCTTTACTCGTATGCATCCATCATGCGAGAACCCTTGCAAATTTTGGACCACATCCGGGCGATATGCGGCAGAACTAGCTTATTTATCTGCACACGTTCCTCATGCGAGAACACTAGCAAATTTTGAACTACATCCGGACAACGATGTATTGACCCTTGCCAACTTCTCATTGCATTCGGATGATGCAACAAGTCGCAAGTAAGGAACACCCTAACGAAATCTAGATGTTTGCTTAAATCCATATTTAAAAGATCCAGATGGTTTTGAGACAAATCCCTATATAGTATTCTAAAAAGAACATTTTTTTAGGAATTTATCTGAATAGCTTTGAGACAAATTCCTGAATAGTGTTTTTAGATTAACGCAATTTAGTATTTTATCTCCCATGTGTTGGTTGTCGCTACCTAACGCGTAACCCTCCTCAATTGACCTGGGCTTGGGACCGAGCATGATAGAGTTATTCATCTATCATAGATACAAAAAGAAAAAAATTAGCATTGCATGACACATACAAGAATAGTAGAAGTTAGTTATTTTAATGCATTTCATATTATCAATTGAATTTTATCATTTATGTTAAGTTTTTTTTACTTATCTTAATTATTTTTCTCACAAAATAGTATCACAAAGTCTATTTACTTCTTTGAAATTGGAATATTATTTAAATAAAATTATTTATTATTGATCAAATTATCAAATAAAATTCTAATTGATATAAAATGAATCGAATTTGAATATCCGAAACTTATAACTTGAATTTAAATTAGAATTTATTTAAAATTCGATTCAAATCCAGATTTAATTTTTTTATAAGAAATTATATCTAAATATAAATAGATTCTGAATGTATTAATTTGATTAGCACATAAAAGTTGATTTGAAGTGAACTCCCTTTCCACTTGATCCGACAAAACCACTGGCGGCATATAATAGGTTGCCACCTTAACTTGCATAAAGGAGTCCCGATTTCATACCCTACTTTATTATGCGAAGAAGTTTAAATGCAAGCCGAGAGTCGTCCGCCAAGTTCCAGTCAAGATATCTTTCCCCATGTTTCTGTAGTATTGCAGGCTCCTCCATTCATAGCTCTCTCACTCGAACACGTCGCACTCCTCTGTCACACGGCCTTTACACCCACATTAATGAAACCTCACCGGCATCCCTCCTCCATGCCTTCACCACCTCAGTCTTCACTCTCATGTCATCACCTCGAGTCGATCGAATGGCTTCCCTCACTACGTATCTCACCTCGCTCGCCCTCCAGACTCTTACCTCTGCCGTAGCTTTTTCGCTGCTGACATGCCTCCTGCTACTCTGGACCAAGTGCCGCACCCGAGGCCCCAAACTCCCCCCTGGTCCCCTGGGATGGCCCATCGTTGGCAACCTCTTCCAGATCATCTTGGCCGGAAAATCCTTCATCCACTACGTTCACGACCTCCGGCGCCTGTACGGCCCCATCTTCACGCTGAAGATGGGATCCCGCACCGTGATCGTCGTCAGCAGTGCGGAGCTCGCGCATGAGGCCTTAGTCAGGAAGGCGCAGACGTTCGCCAGCCGCCCAGTGGAGAGCCCCACGAGGAACATCTTCAGCTGCGGGAAATTCACCGTCAACTCCGCCGTGTACGGGCCTGAATGGCGGTCGCTGCGGCGCAACATGGCATGCGGGATGCTCAGCGCTACGAGGCTCGTGGAGTTCCGGCCGGTGCGCGAGGCCGCCATGGAGAGGTTTGTCAACCACCTTAGTAAAGAGGCGGAGGAGAACGGGGGAGCGGTGTGGGTGCTCAAGAACGCACGGTTCGCTGTGTTCTGTATTCTGCTGGCAATGTGCTTTGGCCTCGACCTCGAAGAGGATACCGTCGTTCAAGTCGAGGAGATGATGAAGAAGGTACCCACTTAATTTCGGGAGCGACTTTTTTTTTAACATAAATGGTAAATACGATGTAGGGGTTTTAAATCTTGTGCCCTTCGAGATTCTGTACGCCTCTATATTTTTTTCTATAAGACTTGTGCCCATGTATCTCTACAAAATTCAAAGTATTGCTCTTCAGTTTTATATAATAGAGGGGCATACAGTACAATATTTTTTGTAAGAATAAATGGGCACAAGTGTCATCCCACACAAGTGTCATCCCAAAAAAGCAGGGATATAGCTATAATTGCATTGCAAAATCTTGGAGGTGTAAAAAGCAAAAAAATCCGAAGATGCAACTAGGCTTTATCTTACTTTAGTGCTTCAAGGACCCTTTTTAAGCTTGAATTTGACCTTCTTTCCCTTTCAACTTATTCCTCTCAAATGGCATAGCTTTCAACCAGTCCTTTTTATTCATTTTTTTATACTTGTTGAGGACTTTAGGTAGTGATGGTGGTGCACCCGCGAATAGACGACTATCTCCCCTTCTTGGGCCCCTTGTTCCGCAGGCAACAGAAGGAGGCCCTCGTCGTCCGTCAGCAGCAACTCAACACCATCATCCCCCTCATCCACCGTCGCCGCTCCGTTCTCCGCCAGAAGATACAGAGCACCACCTCTTCCTACTCTTACCTCGACTCCCTCCTCGACCTGAAAGTCGAAGGCCGAAGCTCTACTCCATCAGATCCCGAGCTCGTCACACTCTGCACTGAGTTCCTCACAGGCGGCACCGACACCACGGCCGCCGCCGTAGAGTGGGCCGTTGCTCGCATCATAGACAACCAGCAAACGCAATCCAGAATACACGACGAGATCCTCTCGGCCACCGGCGGCAACCGAAAGGTGGACGAGAAGGACGTGGAGAGGATGCCATACCTGCAGGCGTTCGTAAAGGAGGTGCTCCGTCGGCACCCTCCAGTGCACTTCACGCTCTCGCATGCGGCAACGGAGCCGACGAAGCTGGGCGGGTACGACGTGCCGACGGATGCGTACCTGGACTTCCACCTGGAGGGGATATCGGCGGACGAGAAGGTGTGGAAAGACGCATCCGCGTTTCAGCCGGAGAGGTTTCTGAATGGGGCGGAGGAGGCGGAGTTGACGGGGGCGAGCGCGGTGAAGATGATACCATTCGGCGCGGGGAGGAGGGTATGCCCAGGGATGGGGATGGCCATGACGCACATTCCCCTGATGGTGGCGAGGATGGTGCAGGAGTTTGAGTGGGCTCTGCACCCTTCTCTTCCGCCGTTGGATTTTAGCTACAAGTACGAGTTCACGGTCGTGATGAATCCAACTCTGAGGGCCGTGCTCAAACATCGCAAGTAGACACTGTTCGAGGCTCAATCGCTTCCAGGTGTCCTGGTGTCGTTTTGGACCCCACACTAACCCGCCCTACTTGCAGTGTTTATTTAAGTTTAATAAAGGACTTGTTTTGATGAAAGACGATGGTTAATTGGTTATGCTGCATGCAGCTTAACCTATTATCAAATGCAATCGAGTATATTTGAGTACTCTGCACATATGTGTTTGTATGTGTCATTTCTAATGTATATCATCATAACAAGTATATAATATACATATATCATTGCAACAAAATTGGCATAATAGATAAAAACAATTGTATTCGACATTATATTCCTCACAAAGAATTTAACAAGGATTAACACAAATTTTAATGAAAAAGATATTATATGAACATTTAGCAACAAATATGACATTCGTCAGTAAATACGAGAATAAAATATATTTTGGCGATGAATATTACTCGTTATTATATTTTTAGCATTGGAAAATGTGGCGACGAATATTCAAATTATTTATTATGTTGGGTATTTGTTACCGTGCATATAACCATATATATATATATATGGGGTTGGGGAGCTTGCACCATGGTGCATGTAACTTTACATGCACCGGTGGCCCAAACACCCAACTTTTGATATTTTTTTGAAATGAAATCACGTTGGATTTAGATCACTATATGTCACCTTGACGTCATTTAAAAATCAACTTAATTCAAGACTTCTAACCCATCCATCAAGACTGCGACATTTTAACGGTCTCAGAATTGCTGAAATTTTGCCTTTCCAGATCGACAGGTTAGAAATATCGGTTTTATACAAATTTTGAAACACATATTCCACTAATAGGTCTAAGTAAATCCCTCAAGTTTTTATTTTAAAAAAATGGGTGTTTGGGGTACCGGTGCATGTAAAGTTACATGCACCATGGTGCAAGCTCCCCAACCTCTCTCTATATATATATATAATTATGCATGAAAACACATTTGATTTACTTAGACTCATTATAGGATGTGGAGTTTCATGACTAGTATCTTTTTTACTATCAGAGTGACAAGAATGTAATCGCATAGATGTTAGATTTTTTAAAACTATGCGGTAGCTTAATTTATGAGTGTCATGGCTCATCTTATTGATCACATATGGGTATCTTTGTACATGTAAATAACTGTTGCATTGCGTATCATTTTGTTGCATTATATTATCTCTTTTAATTTGCATAAAATTGAAATAAAAAATGGCATGGCATTTATTCACTATATTTTTGCATCACTTTGTGCATTTTTGTGCATTGTCTGCATGAGTGACCTAGGTTGACAGAGTTGATCGTTTAATATAGATGATAGAACCTGATTAATGTAGAGATAACTTGTCTCCTAGAGTCAACCCCAGGGCTTGTCCATGTTAAATAAACACTGAATCATACCTTGTTTAGCTTATTTATTTATGTATGTGTGGTTGTTTTGATTGACATCTAATTGTCCGCTACAACAACTCGACTACAAGGAGCCACATAAGAAATTTTGAAGACATCAAAGAATTTAATTAGCATCTTGTGTCATTTATTTTTTAGTGTTGTAATAACTGCATTTCTAGCAGTTCTCGTTCGAGGGCTCGCGTGTGTACTCATGGACTTGGACTTGCATGTGGTGTGTGAATCATGTTTCACCCCAGTTTGGGTGGGGCTCCACTTGAATTTTTGACCTAGGTTAGGCACGCGACTCTCTGAGCTTCTTTTATTTTATATCATTTGTACTTGATTGTAGGTTAGAACACACTAATAAAAATCTATGAGATTCAATTCATCTCATATGATTCAATTAGACGCAACAAATATCGATCTACTTAGCCAACACAACTTATTTCTTCTTTACTAATAGTATCTTGTTTAGGATGCGGGTTTTCTCCACTTGCATGCATATAGAGATAATCTTAAATTCAATCTTGCACGTGCATGGAGAATGCTGGAGGCACTATAAGTTTTTTCTCTTGAGCATGCATCGTGATTTCCGTTTGCATCGACTTTTCTATATCTTCTTCTTGATTTATCACTTAGGATATAAATGAAATTGGGACTGGTCGTTGGACAATGGATGCTTGATTTGTGACCACATTAATTCAATGATAACCTAAAGTATAAAGTTAGGACTATTACTACATGTCAACCCCAATAAAATGGAGTAAAATTTCATCTTGTATTATGGGAGAGCAATAACTTCATTATATGTAGGATGTGTTGCAATTTGAGGGGTGAGGACGTATACCTAGAATAGTGTCGAAAACCCATCATCATGCCATGTGTAACAGACTTCAATTCTGGATGATCACCAATAAAATAGAAAGATAAATGACCAACATTTGTTGATCTTTAAGAGTGTGTTGGTGAATCAAGGATATATGCACATGGTTGAGCGTGGATTGTGTATTCATCCCAACCCTCCTATAACCCTAGACATTCCATGTTCCATCTCCATGGATTCATTTACCTCTGAAGAGTCAACCATCTTGTAAATCCATTTCACTCTAACCTTAAATGATAATCTAATTCCCTATACTTAGCTCCATATTCAACATAATTAGGATACTCTTCAGCCTAAGTATAGGGGGAACTATGTTCCATCTGATTGTTCACCTCGGGTCCCTCTATCTTCATTGCATATTTCTATCCTTAGATTCTTCTTAGCCTAAGTATAGGGGAGACCCAATCCCCTGTCTTCTTCTTCACTCGTTTGATCTCTTCCCTTAATCCTCTTCTTATACTTAAGTTATTTTTAACCTAAGTATAAGGGGATGTCCCAAGTAAGTTCCCTTATGCATTTCTTTATTTTAGCATGAGTTACGTCTCCATATCACTTTGTGCTATGAGGACATCGAAAAATCTAAGTATACAAGGTGTACCATATATATTTTATATATACATTAGCCATGGCTCATATTTTGAAAAATTTCAAACTTTTTGGAGCTAGGGTATAGTATTTTGTGAACTGATTTTTGTAAAAATATTTGTAAAATGATTGAAAAAGTTTCTAACTGTGTGACATTGTTTTGAAAAATATTTGACAATGGTTTGAAAAATGTATTTTTTTCTTGTTTTGAAAACCATTTGAAAAATTATTTTGAAAATCTACATTTTATTTGACATGGTTTGGAAAATCCTTTCAAAATTCTTTCGAAAATGAGAGATAAAATGAGACTAACTTGTGTTTGTAAATACTTTTAATCTTATTCAAAAGACAATAAAAATCGTAAAAATTAAAAATTTCATTGGTAACAGTTCTGACTACTAAACTTAAAAATGAGTAGCTACTTTTTAGTGAGGAAACTACGATCTCCCTTAGCTGAGTGGGTGGTTAAAAGATAACACACATGACAACATCATGAAGTAACACAGGTAGTCGTATGACGGTCCGTACTTACACCCATACTGGCTGGAAGTAGATGCAACTAGTCATATGAGTTCAGTCCAGTCATTATTTCTCTAAAGAAGCTGAAATAAAATCCTAAAATTTGCAAAATTCAAAAATCACAAAAACATTAACTTTTGAGTTGGTGTATCCTTGACACAATCACTATCACTCAAGGTTTGAGGATTTGAGAACACTTGATTTTTGAGGTCTCAAGAATATGAGTTAATCGTCATTAATCATTAGGGATTGAGACTTAATAATACTCACCTCCCTAGATTGAAAGATATGAATGCTATATTGCACTCTTCATCTCCACTTTAAAGGAATATAATCAATATATCACCTGCACAACTGCATGGATGATGAGATGAGTTGATATTTCACTTGAGGGACTGGAATTTGAGATTTGAGTTTAGACCTGATTTTATGATGCTCGAGGATGTGATAAATGAAAGCTTCATGAAACATGAGTGTCAGTAATCCCTAGCCAGTATGAGAACAAGTTCTTATGCTATCTTTTGATATTGACTTATGTGTCATCGTGTGATGTAAATTAATAAACTGATGGTCCGTGTGCGCCAACTTGGTAAAAGCAGTGGAGCTAGCCAAAAGAAAAAGAAAACAAATTTTGAATGAAAAATCTCTCAATACAAAGTCAATTACAAAAGAGCTTACACCAAAGGCAAGCACCCCCAACCATTTCAAAGTGTCTACTTAGACCAAAGCTACTAGGAATAGGAGTAGATCTAGCATCCAAAAAGGACTCTACATCGTATAGTGATACAAGTATGGGTGCCGAAGGTATCTTAGATACTCGGAGGAAACACATCCCAGTGCACACCTAGAAAAACAAGTGCAGACGACTCCAAGCTCTCTTGACGGACACACTGATCAACAATAAAAAATATATGTGTTGAGTAATAAGGCATTCGAGAGGACCCTTGTTCCAATGTGAGGGAGAGAAGGGATTATCCAAACCTATACCCTCCGTCAGCTGGCCGTCCATCTACACTTTCGAGTCTGACAAACTTCTGAGATGGTGGATTGGATGCAAAACTGTCTTATTCTCTAGTGTTGAAGATTAGGTTTTGAGGAGAGTCTCTTGGACTAGGATCTTGAGTGATATCTCGACTCTCATGATTGCAATATACACTAAATGTCATATCCTTATGTTACATGTACATATATAGAGTCTGATAAATCGAGAAGTTCGATTCCTTTTGATCTTGGTTGAGCTCATAATTTTAGGATCACCCAAATCAAGGGTTCTTGATGAATTAAGGCTTGAAATTTCAGATGCACTGTCAGAGATGAATACCACTCTTTCATTCTTTAGATGCTCAAGGGCGAGCATAGTTTAAGTATAGGGGGATGGTGAGTATGAGATTAATCATATTTATTATTATTTTTATTCTCCTAGATTATACAAATCAAGAAAATTCATCACTAATCACTACTTTTAACAACTAATCCTTATAATTAATTAACCCTAATTATTGTATATATTTAGCACTTTTTTATTTTTCTTTTATTTTCTTTTTATTAAAAATTCCAAAAAATAGATAATTTTTATACCATCTTATTTTAGTTTTTTATATAAATTAAAAATACAAAAAAATCAAAAAATTTAAAAAGGGGTGTTTTTAATCAATTAGAATTAATTATAAAAATTTTAGGTTGTACATATGATTTATTTTGATCTTTATTCAACATGAAACTTGTAGATCTCATTGAGATCTACAACTTTCATGTTTTGACATTTTCTGATTCGACTTGTAATTATTTTATTTTGATTTTTCTTTATTTTCTAATAATCCTATTGGGCCACGTGGCACCCCTAGGGCCGCCCACATGTCTCGTTCCTCTTTTCGCCATGCACCCCACTTCCAACCCTCTGATCTGATCCCCAGATCGAATCATAGCCGTCAACATCCGCTTGCATCTCCACCATCAGATCAGATTTCCAGATATGATCAAAGCCTCCCATCCCCGTCGCTTCATCGGCCATTGGATCTCCAGATATAATGATGATACTTCATCTTCTTCCTCCAGAAACCACCCACACCTTCGCTTACTCCGCTCATCTTCCAATTTTCCCAACCATCAGCCACGTCTTTGACCACTACTTCCACCTCCCCAAAACAACCTGACCATCCACCATTCACGCCATTCCATTAATGTCGCATATTACCTCTTCTCGGGCAACTGATGGCGGTTACAAATTTCACGTCCAATTTTTGGTAATCGCTATCCACTCCTTCAAATCCCCTTCCTCCTCTCTCTTCTCTAGATGTCCACATTTTTGCGATCCTAGCTCTAGTATTCCATGTCCCTCAGGTGATAGCTCTGGGAAGAGTGGTCAAGGCATGATGGGTGTGTAACCCAATGAGAGCCATGGTTTGCCAACCATGCCATGGCCCTGGCCCGACTATTGAGGTGCTCCCCATGGCTGGGGGAGTTCAATGATGACTTGAGCTCCTCCAGGAGCTCAGCCCAATCCCTACTCTGCCTCTGATCCTCCCCTCTCTCCAGATAAATTTCCTCCTTGTTTTTATCTTAATTCATTAGGCGCACACAGACCATCTCCCAATTAATCAACCATACACCTTCATCAAAGCTTCATCGTGCCTGCAAGCCCCTCCGATCATCTTCTCCTCTTCTCCAGCCCCCACTTCCACTTTGTTCCCTTTCTCTCATGCTTGTCTGAGAAGAAACCACCTGAGACTGCACTCCTTTGTCCGGTCATGCTCCCATTTCAGTCACCTCACTCGCACATTGTACGCTTCAGCTATTCCTAATGTTTTGCAGGTCCTAATTATCTCATTGACCTGAGTCTTTAACCAGGCTCTGATCTAGAGCAGCAACGCTAGTATGCCGCTATCTCATCACTGCTCTGAGCACCATTGTCGATCATTCGATACTCCATGATCCTCGCCAGATCTTCACAGAGGGGACTAGAACTACACTGCAACAGATCAACGATGGAAGAGGGATATTGCCTTTGTTGGAGCACAACCAAGTCTGCCGCAGAGAGGCAGTGCATCGGAGGAGATAGACGCACCATTCGATGTCTTTCATCAGACGACCCAAATGATTCACAAGCCTCATCTCCGATCCTACACTCTCAGTGGACCTGATCCACAATCGAAGCCACTCAGGCCACCCATGTGGCCCGAACCTACTTGCACTGAGCATCCACCAGCTCGAGCCCTAAAACACGTGTAGAGCACGTGCAGGATGGGTTATTTGCAGTCGAAGCCACCCCAGTTCTCCAAATTATAGATAGATCCTCCTCAAGCGTGTGTCTCACATTCCGCACCCGGGAAAATTGCATCAGGGCCCCACCTGCTTTATATACTTATAAAAATGCCCCTGATAAGACCAAATTGCAACTTTCTCTTTTTATTTCTCATATTTTTATTGCATTTATACCCATATACTCTTTATTTAATATTTTGAGCATATGAACTCCATTTTAGTTGATTTCAATTTCATTTTGATGCTAATTTGATGCTCTAAAAATGGCATGCATAATTAACTAATTTGACATATAAGACAAAGTGCTAAATTTGAATTATATTGTATCTATTTCGTATTCATTTAAATGTCATTAATTGAACTCAGATTTATTTTTTATGCATCAATAGTCAATGAAATTGGTCTAACTTCCAGCTCATGTTATTGATCACTTAGGGGCATCTTTGTACATGTAAATAACTGTTGCGTTGCATAGCATTTTATTGCATTATGTTATCTCTTGTAATTTGCATAAAATTGAAAAAATGACATGGCATATACTCACTATATTTTTTGCATCACTTTGTGCATTTTTGTGCATTGTCTGCATGATGGACATAGGTTGACATAGTTGATCGCTTAATATAGATCTTAGAACCTAATTAATTATAGAGATAGCTTGTGTCCTAGAGTTGACCCTAAGGCTTGCCCATGTTAAATAAACACTGAATCACACCTTATTTAACTTATTTATTTATGCATGTGTGGTTGTTTTGATTGACCTCTAATTTCCCACTACAACAATTCGACATTATTAACGAGGGTAATTTTGAGGTCATCAGGGGGTAAACACTCCCTGATACATTTTATATATTTTAATATGTATTATATAATATATACATTAATTTTAAAATATAAGGAGATAAAAATACAGAGAATAAAAAATATAATAATTATATATAGAAGCCTAAGTACAATAATACCCCAAAAGTTGATTTTTGTATCTTAGCTCTATTTTTAATGAAATCATATTCATTTGATAGATAATTTAATTTGAAATACAGTGAAGGTGATTTTGGTTTATTTCCAATTTATATGGAGTAGATATTGATCAATGAAGTTCTATTTGCGGCTTTTTAATCTGTGTGTACCAAGTGCACTATGCATGATTTATTTTAGCAAATGTTTTTCTTATCTATGTATTAATGTGCACCAATTTTATGTTGAAAACTTTATTGTTTTAAGTGTATATCATGAAGAATAAAATAGTGTAATTTAGGCTATTGATGAATCTCAGATTCATTACTCTAAAACTCATTAATTAATATCTAATCTCTAGAAATCATTGGTATTTCTTCATTTATTCTGCATAATTAGTATTCATGGATGTTTTGATAAGAATGACATTTTATCACTTATTTTTGCACAAAATAAGAATAAAAAATCCCAGCCAAAATGACCTGTAAATTAGCCTAACTTTCCTGATTTTTAACTAATTCATATTAACTCCAATTGACCCGAAACAACCTCCAATGTGTACATATTACTAATAAGAATAAATAAAAAATACAAAAAAATCACTAACTTAAATAAGTGGAACAAAAACCCAAACCCTAGTTATAGGATTTTCGGACGAAAACTTCAATATCTTCCTCTTCTAGTGTCCGTTTTAATCCTACTCACTTTTAAACTAATGTACATTCAAATATCTTCAAAACAAGATCAAGTTCAAGTGAATCGAAGCTCATATGTGAAAGTTGGGTTTTGGGCCTCTTTTGTACATTTTGTATTTTAGCGGTTTTTGACCTATTATTTTATGTACATAATTGACTCATTTTATTTTATTTCTTTTTCATTTGTCTTCTTTGATAAAAGTTTTATTAAAATGCGTAAAAATCCAAATCTAAACTAAGTTTGAAATCAAAGAAACTAACTGAGTCCGAGTCTTCAGTAACTGTCTGTACAAAAATTATCTTTTTCATATTTTATTCTATTTCTTCCTTTTCTTACTTAAAAAGTTTTAAAAAATTATATTAATGTATTTATCTTTGATTTTATCATATTTTTTTTCGGATTTTTATCTGGTTTAAAAATGAAAAAAATATAAACCCAAAAATCAAGGTGCTCTATGTACATAGAGGACCTAAAAAATATCACTATGTGCAATTGACCAATTCTGGTTTTGTTCCCTTCATGAAAGTTGTAGTTCTCATCGAGTTGAGAAATTTTTGTGAAGAAACTTTTTTGATATGAGGTCATTTGCTATTTATTCTAGAATTATATTTCTATTTTATTTCTGAATATTCTGGGGCTAACACGTGGCGGCTCCTGTAGCCACCACATGTCACCCATTTTTGGGCTTTTTAATTTTGTTTTTATAAAAAAAATTTAAAAAGTCTCGCACGTGCAGAGCACGTACCTCCTGTGCACATGCCCAACATGTGCTGCCCCTTCTCCCCCAACCTCCAGATCGGGAGGGCGCCGCCTCGTTCCTCCGCCAAACGCCGCCTTCTTCTTTTGGCCCTACCGCCGGCCGCCTCTCCCAAATCTCGCGATGCCGCCGCCTTCCTATTCCGGCCGCCTTCCCAATCCACGCGATCCGCCCCTCGCAGATGTCCTTCCATCTGTGATCAATCTCGCCATCGTGAATCTTTCTTCGATACCCTCGTCAATCAGATTTTCCTCGACCCAATCGCAAATCTCCATCAAATCTTCATCACGCAATTTCCTTACGATCCGGCCACCATCTTTCTCTACTATTTAACTCCGAGCACCACCCCCATCTCCATCATCCGTCGATTGCACCATAAGGGAGGAGCTACGGGGTGACAGGCCGTCATCTCCTCCTTCCTCGGCGAGGTCCGGGGGCTTAGCCCACCGTTGCAACACTGCCTTTGTCCTCGCGCGGAGCTGCTCTGCTCCGGTCTTCTTCGCTGTCGAGCTACGATATTTCATCTCCACCGCGTACACATCTTGCCCCTATTACCAACGACGCATCCCAGCTATACTCTGCCCTCTAACCAACAACTATCCTTCACCGACGCCAATGCCTTCGAATCCATCTCCGACTTCGTCCCCCTTCAACAATCTACATCGTCCACGACTCCAGAATATCAATGCCAACTGCCACCACTTCACCGTCGGACCTCCGCATTCTTCATCAACCATCATCAACACCACCGCACCCACCCCTGGTGCTTCATCGCAGGTGGCCTGCCGACGCCATCAACTGCCAGAGGATCTCCCTCCTCTGCCTCCGATGCCTCCGTCTTCATCAACAGGAAGCTCCTCCAGTCGCTCCCCGTGACACTTCGCAGTTTCATCGGGAATCCCTGCATCCTCCGCCCTTCATCTCAACATCTTCCGCCTTCGACACCAACTCCGCCTCGGCCACCACCGCCTGCACCAACCGTCTCCGATTGCGAGGACCTCCCTGCTCCTTCACCAGTACCCGCCCAGTATTCAACCAAGCACCCGTTCCAGGAGCCGCTCCAGTGCTCTTCCACCACCGGGGGTCTACCCAAGACCCTCCCCACACGTGAGGAGCACGTGTTGGGAGGGGACATCTTGCGCCAGCACCCTCGGAGCTTCCCCAAATCGCAGAAGCAACGTCAGCCCAGAGGTCACGTGCATCACATGTGACCTACTGTAACTTTTGCAGAAGCCATCCCAGAGGAATGCTGTATTACCAAAGACCCCCACCGCTCAAGGATCACATGCTTAGCACGTGATCTCTGGCAATTTTGTAGATACCCCCTTGGGTTCTGCTAATTACTATTCAGTCCGTACTGCATTTTCTTTATTTGTTAACCAATATAATTGCAGTTAGACCCATGTGTTCCTCCCTTATTTCGATCAACATTTTCACATCATTTTATTTTATAAAAATAACACTTTGTTCTTCAACTAATTCTCTACATATTGGCATATGTTTGACATTTTGGTGGGCTGTGGTGAATTAAAAATAATTGTTCTTGCGAAATTTTACATATTTTGCCCATTCGTAGCTCTGAAAATTGCCAAAAAAATCACGGATTGTAGAATTAGTTGTGTGTTACATATAGCCAAAAAAATTGCGTTTGCATGCATAGTTTACCTTGTAAAAATCATTTTACCTATTTTGATCTTTAATTTTTAATAGGTATTAAATCTCATATTTTTGAGGTTTAGGATTTTTCCGTGATCGATCACTTAGTGATAGATATTAGATAATTTTATCCTTTGAAAATAAATAGATTTACTATTTATTATAATTAAATATTGAAATTCGCATAGTTTGCATTCATAAATTCATAAAATATTTATCTTGCATCCAAAAATTCCAATAAATTACAGTACATTCATTTCATCATAATTAACATCTCGACCAAGTTTTGTATTTTCGGACATTGTTTGATTAATCTTTACTTTTTAGTCCCTAAAATTGGCCTAATTTGCATTTTGCATCCCAAAATTGCATTAAAAATACAAAAAATACCATCTCGAAAACTGTACACAAACTTTGATAGACAAAATTCTAGGTTGTTCCTTTGCCTCCTTGAGTTAGACCTTGGGACTTGTCTAAGTAAAATAAATATAAAACCATGCTATTGAAAATTTTATTAATTAATTGTGGTTATTTCTTGACCGATTCTGATTGCCCGCCTACAACGAAATGAAATTTTTAAATGCTTGATAATTCACGCAAATTAAGCAGGGCATATTCGCGACTCGTCAGCTATATACTCCAAAGACTCAGTGTTTCTCTGTGATATTTTATACAATATTTTACCCTTATCTCCCCCTACTTTGTTCCTTGTCGATCATGTCAATATTTGACTTGGTCTTGAGATTTTGGGCCAGTCAATATCTTTGATACTTCATCTAATTTTCTTTTCTTTTCTCTGTTCTTTTATTTTGGACTTAAATATCGATATTAATGTGCTAATTACAGATAAATGTTAGATGTTAATTCATACAAGTTAGTGGTTTTAAATGTATTTTGCTAGAGATTTAAAGCCAAAATGTAAGAATAAAGGTAGATGAATGGCTATTCATAACCCCTCCCCATACTTACCTTTGCTAGTCCCTAGCAAACACTTATTAGGAGAATAAGTGTTGCAAAAGAGAAAAAAAGAAAAGGAAAATAAAGAACTTAGAATGTTTGTGATTTTTAAACTTATCTTCACAAAATAAAAGTGTGGAGCTCAGTAAGACCTATGGATTGTTAGTTCGTTGGAACCTTATTGAGAATATGATCTAAAACATAACGACCCTCAAGTTCCACTATCCTCTGTTCACTTCACCTCAATAGCCAGGTCAGAATAAGTATTTTATTATGCAAACTCTTATGACTACGAGCCTCGTTTGTACAATGTATATGAAATGTAGCTCTCCTCATTTGAAATAGTAAGAAACAATCTTTCTCAGCAAGGTAACCTTAATTCTCTAATCTAGCTACTTTTTCCTCAAGGAGCATGGTATTTACAACAGTCTAAAAGAAGAGGAGGTAGAGAAGAATAATATAATGTAACCAGTGTAGCCACATATTCTTTGGAGCTTGTCTAGTATAACCAAATCTTCAGTTGCATGCAACCTTGAAATCTTTGATTTTGAAGTATAAGCCTTGCTTGTCGATACATAGCTCCGATGGGATTGATTTTTCATTAACTTTTTTCCCATCTATTTTTTGGAGTTTTATTTCATAATTTTGTTAATACTATATGCATCACAATTTACATAAGGATTGTTTCTTTTTGAGCCAGTAGAATATCCATCTTTGAAGCTTTATTGAAACCCACACCATCATGTCTTTAGATGTCCGTGCCACTATATCAAGTTGGGGTGCACTGGCCTCCTATTGGGTCGGTGTATATTTCAATACGCATGCTTCCCAAGCTAAAGACTTCTACCATCACCACCTTATATGAGTTGAGCTAAGTGCATAGTGTTTGTCCAAGTTAGGTCATTATCAACAAGAGTCATGCCTGTGCTTCGAAATATTCCACTTACGTTAATGAAGATGATATGTGAACATAGTCTTGCAGACTCAAAGAATTAAGTCACACTGTCAATATTATTCAGAAAAAATGCAAATGCAAGGTAAAGATATTTTTGTGAAGTAAGTTTTTTTTGTTTTAACTTTTTATGATGTTTTTCAAAAAAGGGTTTTAAATTTTTATGCATTTTTATTATTTTTTAATTTTTAGGTATTTTTGAAAGTGTTAGAGAATTGAATGTATTTACGAGTGTTATATGCATATTAATAAATAATTTTATCCAAGTATACACAGGTTGTATCATGATTTTATTTGCATTATTATATAGACAATTTTCAAAACTATTTGAAAATATTTTGCAAATATTTTACAAATACTTCGAAAAATTAGTTTGCAAATAATTTGACAAAGAATTTTTCAAATATTTTTACAAAACTATTTCTACAAATATTTACAAAGGAATATTTTCAAAGATTTGAAAATATTTTATGAAGATTTGTCAAAGGTTTTTAAAATATTTTTAAAAAAATTTTACAACTATATTTCAAAGCCATTTGAAAACAGTTTCAAATTATTTTTTACAAATATTTTTCAAAATTTACACATATTTACAAGATTTTTCAATTGTTTTATTCTTATACCCTTAAATATTGTATATTATCCATATTATTGAAAATACTAGAAAGTACGAGTTATGACTAATGTATATATACCATATATATCACTTCCTATATTTAGCTCAAACTATGTCCTCATAGTGACTAAGGAGCAACAAAGAAAGACATAACTTGTGCTAAGTATATAAAAGTCTATACTACAACAACTCAGTCAAAGAATAAGAAGTCAATCGTCCCCCCTTTACATGGGTCAACTAATCCTAAGTATATAGACTGTACACTAAGCAGGGACGATCGAGGGTTATAATTTATGAAATCGACGGTTCAACTTGTCTCCTCCTATACTTGGGGTAAAATGTCCCTAAGCATAAACAGGATATCAATAAGTTGAGAGATGTACGAGGGAACAATAAAGAATGAAATCAATGCTCACTCCCTTATACTCAGGATTAGTCATCCTAAGTATAGCACTAATGAAAGGGATGGATGAATAACATAGAAGAATGAAAGAATTGAAAAAGAATACTCAAGAGAAATTATTTTTTATTAGGTTAGTGTATGAATCTTCTGTTGATGCATGTAGATCATATTCAAATACCACTTCTATGAAAACGACAATGGACATGAATATATCATGCTCTAAATACGACTTTAGCAACTGTCCATTAACTACAAACGATTGTGTATCAAATGACAATTTAGACTATTGTCATGCACAACCTTCACTACAAACGATCCAATCCATTTGATTTTTTAATTTTCTTGGGAATATCTTGAACTTTGCATCACACAATCACACCTTCTAACCAGGTTCGGAAGTCTTTCATCTTTGCTTATCGTGCCATCTCTTTGACTTTCTCCTGTACATCAAGCTGTTATCATATACATGGTCTCTTAATTCCAGGAGTCTATTTAGATCAATATTCCGGTTTTTACCATCTTCTTGTGATTCCACATTACAAATGTTAACCATCTAAAAAGATTTATGAATCATTTCAATCAATAGATGATAAGGCTTTTCATGTACAAGGCGGTGGGGAGACATACCCAATAGAGACTTGTAGGCAGTCTGATAGTCCCACAAAACAGAATCAAGAATCTAATACCAGTTCTTCCTTTCTAACCTAACAAGTTTCTGTAGAATTATTTTTATCTCCCTATTAGATAACTCAGTCAAGCCATTCGATTACATGTGGTAAGGAGATGCGACATGATGATCTATATCCTTTACAAGTTTCTTTACTTCTCTATTAATAAAATGGTTACGCCCATCTGAAATGAGAATATTAGGACTTCTGAACCATGAGATAATGTTGTCCTTGATAAAGCGACAAATAGCACGACTGTCAACGGGTCAAATGTAAATAACATCTACTCAACGACTCACATAATCAATGGAAAGCATGATGTATTTGTATCCCTAGCTGCTAGGAAAAGAGACCATAAAGTCAATGCCCAAGCATCAAATGCATCTAATATTTGGATGAACTTTAGTGGAATTGTGTCTTGGAATTGATTATTTCTCTCAATTTCTGACAATCAATGCAACCTTTCACATAAGCTCTGGCATCCTTAAATAGTTTGGGCCACTAGAGGCCACACTACAATACTTTTTTTGTTGTTCTACTTACAGAATGGTGTCCTCTTGCATCAACTTGTGACTGTGCTCGAGGACACTGGTACTCCTCATGAAGAATGCACCGACGCTAAATAAAATACACACCTTCTCTGAAAAGGTATGGATCTTCCCACTGGTAGAAATGAATATCGGACAAAAACTTGTTATTCTTTATTCATGTCTAATCTTGTGGAAATTTCTCAGATACAAGATAATTCACATATCAGCATACTAGGGGATCGATGCAACACTTAGAATGGAATCATCGGGAAAGGTTGTTGTAATCAGCACATTGCTCATATTTTTTTGTAAAAATATACATATAATAAACAATTTCAAATTCAAAAAAATCTATTTCCAATATTCTTAATTCTTATTTAGGATGACGAACAATAAAACTTTCACTATATTTTTTCCTTTTCCTACTTCTTCTTCCAAGTGTAGGATAACCCCAAGGGGAAGTTTTTTTCTATCAATTAGGGCTCTACCTTCACCACCCCCCATGAGGATGCTCTACAAAATTCATAACTACTCCTACTACATGACGTTTACCTAGCCAATATCGAGTCTCTGTACATTCTATTATGTACAAATGATCTGCTACCACATTCTTGACTCCATGTTTATCTCGTATTTCCAAATCAAATTCCTAGAGAAAAAGCATCCAACGGAGCATGCATGACTTGGCATCCTTCTTTTGTTGTAGGTACATGATAGTAGAGTGGCCAATATAAAAAATTACTTTAGAACTGAGAAGATGCAAACAAAACTTCTCGAGGGTGCAAATCACTACCAACAACTCTTTCTCTAGTTCTTCTGTGCTTAGTTTAATGTTATATTGGTATAGTGTTTGGCGTAAGGTAAGCCATCTCGACAATGTCTCAATATAGCCCCAATTACGAAATCTGATCCATCCGTCATGATATCGAATGGAAGAGACCTGTTGGGTGGCTAAGGACAAGCGTTTGAGTAACTAATTCTTTCAAATGATTGAAGGCTTTGAGGACTTTGTTATTGACAATGAAATCTTTATTTCTCGTATGTTTGTATCTATTTAATTCACTTAATTTCTTCTCTGAATTTTTTGACACTCATTATTTTGTGGTAGGGACCATGAAGCTGACGAAGCCTAAAGGACCGCGAAGGTGAGAAGCTTGGAGCTTCAAATGCAGAGACCACATGACAATATTAGAAGAAATTTTAGTATAATTAAATCGTATTTTATGAGGTAATTATTGTGTATTATTTGTTGTAATTAATTTCCCTATTTATAGTGGTTCTCGGTTGAGTTCTCGCGAATCTTGAAAAAAAATCTATTCATTTTTAATTGTGCGGTTGCGTCGAGAGTGATTCTTAACTTAAGTGACTATTTATTTTAGGGCACCACGATTCAAATAGAGATATATTGGATCATTTTTTCTTGATCTAAATCGTAATTTAAGGACACACAATTATTTCTCATAAAGATTTACTAAATCATAGGAGACTCATTAATACACACATAAGCTATATTCTATTACTCAAATTAATTGGTATTCTTCATCGCTAATAGAACTCCTGCTAGATGTGGCTTTTTCCTTGACTTGCATCATATGGAATAAATTTTATAAATTCAATCTTGCAATTACATGGATAGTGCTGGAAATCACTATAAGTATTCCTAGATGACTACATGCATCATTGATTTCCGCATGCATTTCTTTTCCATCTTCTTCCTCGGTTTGTGGCGACCTAAGGAAAATGGAAAAATGGACTAATTGTTTGACGACTATTTTGTAGTCACCTTAATCAAGTGATAACCAATCTTAAAATTGGGACTGAATTATGCAAGTTGACATCAAATAATGTGGAATAAAATCAACCTTGTATTACATGCAGTAAAACCCTCATTGGATGTAGGTACTTACTCCCAGATAGAGTGGGTGGTGACAGATCCCTAAGGTTAGAGCCCAAAACTCTGGACTTCCATCCTAAGTCTTCAGGTCCGACTCTCGCAGATTTTGGGAGCTGCAAGTGGTTGCCTTAGACTGTAGAAATACATTTTGGTTGTCTGCGCTTAGAAGTTCCTTTTAAGGTGTGTTATTGAACATGACAACCCAGGACAATCACTTCGTTGATTGACGGTTTATAAGACTTCAACTGCGTGTAGTAGGATATTCTTTGTATGCTTGTAAAAGATTGCATGAATCCCCAATAAAATTGATAAGATAAAACATGTCGAACTCTTATGACTTTCATGCGTTCAGTTTGTAAATCTATTCAAAGGGATTTAATTGCATTACATTCTGCGAGTTGATTCTGCACATTTACATGCATCATAGTACTAGCTTCTTTTTGAATCGAGCGTGCTCATATCTCATATTCTTCTTGAAATTGAAGATGGATAGTTGGTCGGAAATTTGTTTGGACTTCGCAAACCTTTCCCTGAACTGTCCAGATATCACATCTTCCAAGGTCTAACCACCTTCTTCTCTCGGACCTTCCTGAATCTGAAATAACCCTTATTTCAATCTGGAGTATCATGATTCATTCTTAGGGAGCAGTTACATCCCAACCGATCTCTTTCTTTCTTCTCTTCTCACTAAGGAAGATCATTGCCTTGGTGAGATTAACTTGATTTCATTGTCTTTATCAAGATCTCATTCAAATCGTCTTTTTGATGAAGGTTTAGAAGATTCTTACACGATGCATCCAAAGAAACAGAATGGAGAGGATGAAGAGCATGAGGATCCAATGCAAATGGTACTAGCTAGGCTAGCAGCCTCAGAGTAGAATGGAGATCTATTGAGAGTGTAAATTGACCAGTTAAATTTGGGATTGGATGCACCTATGGATGCGACATATAACCCTAGGCAATATCAAATGACGAATTGGTTGAGTCCATTAGAGTATGAAGTAGAAAATGAGTTGAAGCCATAGTTCCTTAGCTTGTTGCCTCATTTTTACGTGAATGCACATGAGAAACTGTATGCATTCCTAAGAACTTCGAGTTGGTCTGTACTATCCTTAGACATCCTAGGGTTAGGCAAGACTACATTAGACTCAAACCCCTTCCTTTTGCCATGAGAGACAAGGGTGATTATTGGATGAAGAACCTGGGGGTAGTTGTAACTACTTATGTTCATTTCAAGCACCTTTTCATGAAGAATTTCTACCTTTGAGTAGAACAAATTTGATGCATTCACACTTCACTAGTTTCTCCCAACTTTCAAATGAAGCATTCTGTGATACATGGGAGAGATTAAAAGATATTTTGTAGATTTTCCTTATCATATACTACAACCTATTGTCCTATTTCAGTCAGTTTATTGCGGTCTCAACCCTGAGGTGCATGGTTTAGTTAGTGATACTTGTGGAGGAAGCTACACTTCACGTAGTGCAGGCACCTTATGGAAGGTGTTCGAGAGGATGGTCGAGCATAGATCGAGATCGCGAGCAGAGATCAAACAAATATGCCCCTTATACTCTCATCTAGAGGGAAGTGAGGGCTACAATTGATCCATCTGAGGGCATGATTCCCAACATGGGAATCATATCAGATAATTTGACAGCCATATAGAGGATCAACATGAGGATGAGTGAGTTGGACAAAAACTTATCTAAATTATCAAAGTAGATGGAAGAGCTGTAAGAGAAGGTATCTAAGATCAAGATATCTACCGTGACTACATCCACTGCTCCTATTTAGCGTGTTCATAATATTTAGGAGCAACCGATAACAAGGTCACCTCACCTGTGGGTAGAGCACCGGACTCTTACCCGTTCCTTTCAGTAGCAGCCACCATCAGCAGAGACCGTTATTGAGGAGACTTTTCTTACAAGCATCCCCTGACTTTTTTATAACACATCATTTACACATACACCTCTTCCAACACAATAGAGATCTGGAGCCTTTCACTCCCAATAATAGAGGCATCAACTGCAGTACGTCTATTAGCAGACATACCGGCAAGGCCAACATGGCCCACCAGTGTAATAGCTATCCCATTAATAGCGGTACCAGGGCCATCAAGGCTAGTCATCACGTTCTTCTCATCCTTCTTCACATCAGCAACCATCATCGTTAGGTCCCACCGATTTCCAGTGACAGATACTCGAGGAGTTAAGTTCCTACTGGAACGAGGTACATAATTTGCAGGTTGAACTCAACCGCTTATCTCATTTGCACGACTAGCAGTTTGCCCCTTCTACATACATTCCCACCTTGGTTCAAGCTAACCACAACAACCTGAACAAGACTCAACAGTAGACATATGATTAGATATATTACTCATATTCACATATATCTAAGCATGGGATCCTTCCTTTCTATTGTATTAGTCATTCAAAGCGGAAGAACTGTGGTCGTGCTTGATAGGGCAAGGGATATGGAGAGGATAGTTTTTAAAGCTCACTCTGAAGAGACTTCAGAAGACAACGGTGTCAGGCATAGCCAACAACGCCTTCAATATCATACAAAGACATCTAAGAGAAGGATCATCACTACAACACGAAGAAGGTTCAGAGTCTATGAAAGACCTTGTGCATTCGGTTGAGGAGAATGTACCTTCAACATACATTCCCCAACTTTAGTAGATAATTGTATTTCCAATTCCAATTTGTTTATTAATTATTCGGTTATGAAGAACTCTATTTCTGGCAATAAAAAGCGGATTTCTATTTATAATTCAGATTCTCCGCATTTTCTGCTTGTTTAATCTCTTTCCACATCTCTCTAATAGTACAAAAGTGTACTATCGAAAATGATCACAAAGATGATCCTGAAATGGCATGTGTTTGTAAAGATAATGTTATGGTGGAAGTGCCATTTGATGAGTATCTGGAAAGTCATCTTGCTTTCTAGAAATATTTGAGAATACATAGTACACCTAACAGGGCTAGCAAGAAGAAGTTGAACAGTTACATCAAGAAACATATTTTATCGGTTGCCACAACATACTGCCTTAAGAACCAACAGCTACCAAAGAAAAATAGAGATCTAGGTGCACATTACGTGGTGAGTCATATTGATGACATAACGTTTGCACGCACTCTCCTTGATAACGATTATTCAATCAATTTATTTTCCTTTGCTTTATATGAGAAGTTGGAGTTGGGCTCCCTTCGTAAATCCATAGCATTACTCCATTTTGCTAATAAATCTTTGAAGAAAACAAAGGATTGGATCCATGAGTTATCATATAGATTGAGGGACAAGATTACCAAGTGAACTTCACTATCTTTGATATGGATATTCCCAATCGTTGGAGAGAATCATATATTATCCTTGGGCAGCCTTTCCTTAAGATCGATGAAGCTTCCTTTGATTATCAAACGAGGATAATGAAGTTTCGTTCTTCAGTCGGAGAAGTAGAACTTAAGATGAAACAAACAAAATGGCAGCGACCCGACTCAGAGTCAAGCATAGATTTCTCTTCATCTTCCGAAGCAGATTATAAAGTTATTAACACAGTTGGAGTATGAAAACAGAACCCGACAAGACTGAGTGAGGCTCTCTCATATGGAGAGGATAGTGTACATGATGCAGTTTGTGAGGTGTTGCCAGAGTTTTTAAGAAGTGGATCATCTATCTATTCCTTTGACAACTTAGAGATCTCTGTATATTGATGAGCGATAAACCAACTAGGGATAAGTATCAAGAATAATCACGGGTCGTTGTGAACCCAATCAGGCAATCGGACTCAATAAGAAAATAAGAGAACCATACCGATAAGATAATCAAAGCACAAAATCCAATGTTAGCGGTCTGTGCTACTTATTTAACCTGGTATAGTGACCAGGGTCGAACACAAGGAGCACAGAAATGTACGAAGTAGTCCTAATCAGAGAATAAAAAGCTAATTTTTATTAATTTTTAATTTTCATTTTTTATATTTTCAAAATAAGAAAACAACCAAGCAAGCAAGGCAAAATCAAGCTTCAAAAATTTTTATTAAAACTAAAAATGCTCAAAAATCAGAAACAAAAATGTTTTTATATTTTTCAAATATTCACATGTTTTTTAGAATTTTATGGATTTTTTCTGGTTTTTATATAATTTTATAGAAATTAAACAAAAGCAAGAAAAGAAAGCAATGTACATCCTTGACTAAAAGGTGAATTTAAAATAGTAAAATTGCCTTAAGGTCATAGTTGTGATTTTTATGAAAAAGAGAATAAAAATATCTAATTACATAAATTGAAATTCTATTTTTTTAGATTTTTTAGAATTTTTAATGATTTTTATAAGTTTTTTTAGAGTTTTTAGCTTTTTAGGGTTTTTATAAAGGTTTTTAAAATAAAAAAACTACTGAAATTAAAACACATAGAAATAAACCCTATCAATTTTTTTTGTAAATTTTGAATCAATTTTTATATTTTTTGGTATTTTATAAAATAGACAATACATGGTTTTAGGATTTTTGATTTTTAGAAAATATCGAATAAAACTAAATTAATTCACAAAAATCATCATAAATACATGTTAATAGGATCTAACTATAATTATTATGGGATTTTTTGGAGTTAATTTGTTAATTATTTGATTAAAAACAACACACGTAGCATGCAGGGACCTAATTGCAATTATGCAAAAGTTTCCAGGCCAAGATATAACACATATAAAAAGCTTCGGGCTAAAGTTGCAAATTGTCCAGGTTATTCACGCACATGCTCAATAAACCACATACAGGGGCATTAATGAAAATACCATAAACTTTTCATTCAAAACATCACACGACATAAGTTCAAGGCATAAAATGGAAAAACACCAGAAAGACACGTGTGATTGCACATCTCTCACTCTACCGGACTAAAGTGCAGTTACTGAAACTATAAGGTCTAAACTGCAAAATTTCTAAACTATCAGTTTATTTACAGAACTATAGAATCAAACATTAAAGTGCGGGGGAGGGGGGGTAAAGGGGCAAAATACCTTTACAGGGCGCATGCGGACCACGTGAGGGCACGTGGCGATCTCCGGAGGTGGCGCAGGCGTATGGTCCCGATCTCCGACATCCTTAGATCTGACAGCCCAGAGAATGTCCGCTATGTGCTGTCAGATGCGCTAGGGAGCGTCAGATCTGATGGCTGAAAAGTTGCAATGGTCGACGACTAGGATGCTATCGGGAGCGAGGAGGGTCATCCGACGGTTGGAAGATGATATGGAAGAACACCACCCGGGCGGACTTCGATCGATCTGGGGAGTAGTTCATCGGTCTGATCGAAGCGTGAGGAGGTCCACCAGCTTCATGGAGATGCTGCACGTCATCCTGAGCTGTCTAATGGGAATGATGACGAGCAGATGAATGTGGCGGTGGCCGCCACCTGGAGGCACTCTGCCTGAGCAACGGGAGGCTCAAAATGGATCCTTTGCATGCGATAGGTCCTGCAAATGGTAGAGCAACTCGGGGGCTTTGCTCCGGTCGGGTTATTGCTTGATAAGGATCATAGAAGCGATTGGGGATGGTGGTCGACTCCCGGCGGCTGTGAAGGAAAAGAGTCTCGGCCTTAATCTCGATCTGGTGGTCGAACCTAAGGGTGATCAGGTTGTAGTGCAAGGTGAAGGGCGAGATGGAGGGTCGATCTGAACGGATAGATGTCGATATCGGGGCTCCGACCAGTTGGTCGGAGCAAGCGGAGTTGCGACGATGCTAGATGGAATGAATCGAATGGACAGATGAAATGTAGAAGCGAAAGTGGAAACCTGAAGGTCAGAACAAGTTCCTGAGCTCCAGGCAAAGGTGTTCGTCAGGATAATGGCCTCAACCACATTGCGATGGACGGGGAGGCTACTTGCGGCGGACCTCCGGTCACGAAGGGTGAACTGTGTGCTCTATCCACCAAACTCCAATCCAAGGACGCTCTCCGGTAGCTGTCACTCAACCACAGTGTCTAGAGGTGGAAAAAGGAGTGAGGCACGAGCCGCTCGGTAGTGGAGGCGAAGTAGATGTTATATAGGCTTCCCAAGGTGGTGAGATGACCAGGCAAAAGCACGTAACCCTAGGAAGATTCACGCCTTCCTGGGGATCCGCGAGGGTCGTGGATCCAAGGAGATAGCTCGGATGAAAAATCGGATCGAGAGGAGGTTGGATCCGACTGGGAAAAAGGGGAGAAGATGCTCCGACGGAAGGAGTCAGGTCGGGTCAAGCCTGGAAGAGGGTGTTGACCCGCGGTCAACTTCTGACCCGACAAAAAAAGGAATTTACCAATTCTTTATAAAATCAATAAAAAATAGTAAATGAATTCAAAATAATAAGTGTATAAAATGAAAAATATTTATTACTTTTCAAACTTTTTTCCTGTGATTTTTAATTATTTTTATGAAAAATAAATTAGTGTATATACAGTATATGGTGTTATATACAGGTATAATATACTAATGTATTTTGTACAATTATTTTTATTTTATTATTTTTACATATATACCCCAATTTTGTATTTTATTTATTTTCCACATGTTTTTATGGGTACAAAATAATTTTTATTTTATTTTTATGATTTATTTACATGTATAGAATAAATAGGGAGTGAGACATATATACATGTATTTTGTACAAGTGAGAAAGGATTTTTTTATTTTTCTGATTTTTATTTTATTTTGTTCTATTTTTAAGACTATATACAAGGAGGTAAAAAGAATAGTTTGTTTTATTTTATCAAAAATAATTATTTATATACATAGGTAATATGTACAACATAGAGTAGGCCCTATCTCTCTCTGCTTCTTTTATTTTGGCGATCAGGCCAAGGCTTGACCTTCTCTTGGGGTTCGGGTCACTCTGTATTTATTGTAAATACCTCTTTCCTTTTTTCCTTTATTCTTTTATTTTTGCACAAATACATGCTAATTATATAATGTTAACACCTGCATGTTGAATGCTAAATTATTGTATTTACACCTATTTACATGATGCTTTGCCAAGATAAATAGCTAAAATAAAAGAATAAAGAGTAAGAATCAGTGATTCATCACCCCCTATACTTTACCTTTGCTAGTCCATTAGCAAACACTTATTTGAAAAAGAAGTGAAAAAGAGAAGAAAAGAAAAAGAAGGAGAATCAAGGTTGATTATTAAACTTATCTTTATTAAATTGAAGTATGGAGATTAGTCAAACCTTTGGATTATTAGTTTGTCGGAACCTTATTTGGATCTAAGCTTAAGACTCAACAGCCTCTAAGTTCCACCATTCTATGGTCAAGACTCCTCAATAATCCAGATCAGAACAAGTCTACATATACAAACTCTAATGACCATGAATCTTTTCTTGTATGGTGTAAGTGATATGTAGCTCCCCACCTCAGAAATGACAAGGCAACAACCTCCCTCAGCAAGGTAACTCTAATGCCCTAGTCCAACAGCTCTTTCCTCGAGGAACGAGGTATTCCCTTCTAAGTTCAAGTTCAACCCGGCTCAAGAAGAAGGGAAAGAAGAGAATGGACCTTGGCCAGTGTAGTCGCATATCCTTGGGAGCCCAACCAGTGTATCAAAGTCTCCCGCTGCAAGCTTTACGAGATGAGAAGGTGTAACATAAGCTTTGCCTTTTTAATTATATAAACTCCGGCAGGAATTTTATTTTCTATCAGGCCTATCCACTTTTTTGGAGTTTTTCATTTTTTTGCACATTTTTTTGAATGTGCATATGTACAACATATCTACATGGTGCATCATATATACATAAGGATTTTTCTTCTTGAGCTAGTAGATTATATCTCTTTTGAAGCATTATTACAACCCACAACTCATGTCTTTAGACCTCAACATCGCTAAACCAAGTTGAGACACAATTTCCTCCCTAAAGGAAGACGACAGGTTCCGCTTAAAAGTACAACCCTCGTATGCTACCCCAAGCCAAAGGAATTTGCCTCCTCACCACCTCATCCGTGTGGAGCTGAGTGTAAAGTGTTGGTCCAAGTAAAGCCATTATCTGCGAGAGTCATGTGCATGTTGTTAAATATTCTACTTAGGCTCATCAAGATGACATGTGATCATAGCTTAGTGGACTTAAAGAATTAAGTCACCAATCGACTTGAAAAGTCTTAACCCAAATCCTATAAGGTTCCTCTTAGAATTAGGTGGATTAAGGTGTTAACCAAGATCCATTTTCCAATTCAATTCCAGACTAGTTTAAATGCCAACTATGATTCAGAAGAATATACAAGTTTATACAAAAGTCTTTTTATGCAATTTTTCAAAATTTGGAGACATGCAAAATTTTTGAAAATGTTTGAATATATGCATGCATGAATGTAGAAGTTTTGCAAACTATTTACAAATATTTACACAAGGGTTTTTGCAAATTTTTATTTTTCAAATATTTTACAAAATTGTGTACTATATACATAATTTTGATACAAAATATTTAAAAATTTTTCACAATCAAAATATTTTTACAAACATTTATACATAATTTTTATAAATAGCTATGTATCTGCATGAAAGAATTTTATGTACAGGAAAATTTTAAATTTTTTATGATTTTTACTTAGTGGTTTTTATCCATTTTATTAATTTTTTTTATTTTTACTAAGTGGTTTTTAGCTATTTTCTTTATTAACACACTCACACAAAGTACGAGTTATGGATAAAGTATATATGTAATATATACGACACCTCCCTGTACTTAGCTTGAACGATGTCCTCAAAGTGATCAAAGAGCGAAAGAAGACATAACTCGTGCTTAGTATAGGGAAGTGAAAGAAGGCATATACTACCACAAAGAATACAAGAACGTAATGAATAGAATTCGGTGATCCTCCTATACTTAGGATCAAGTAATCCTAAGTATAGTAGACTGTATACAAAGGGAAAACCGAGTGGTAGAATGTACATGGTCTACCTTCCCTATACTTAAGGTAAAATATCCCTAAGTATAGGAAGCAAAACAGAGGTAAAAAGAATCAAAAGAGTAATCAGAAATCTGACACCCCCTATACTTAGGGTAAAGCACACCCGAAGTATAGCATAATCATAAGATACAAATGGGGGTGTTAGACACAAGAATGCATGATATGGACATCTGGATCTATACAAGGGCGGTGGACAAGGATAATCAGGCAGGAGATGCAACTGATGTGAGTCAAAGATCACATCTCATGCAAAATGAATCAGGGCAACATCAACGATCAACAGATCATGATCTAGATATGGCTTGAGACGCTGACCGTTAACGCAAAAAGTGGACTCAGATGACATCTCAGATATTTCGATACTATCATTATCATGCATCTTTAGAACCAGGTATGGTCCTTTCTACTTACTCTGTAATTTCCCTGGAAATAATCTAAGCCTGATACCAAACATCCGCACTCTCTGATCTGGCTCTAACTGTTTATGGATGATATGAGAATCATGCCATATCTTTACTCGCTCCTTATACTGTAGGCTGCTCGAAAAGGTTGCATCTCTAAACTCCTCCAGGGCTGCCAATTCTACCTTTTTTTGATCATCTATACTCTCTGGATCCAATAATATCTCAATGATAGCACAAAGTGACTTATGCTTAATCTCAACAGGTAAATGGCAGGGCTTGCCATAAATGAGACGAAAGGGATATGTCTCCAAAGGAGTCTTGAAGGAAGTCCGATATGCCCACAAGACTGAGTCTAAAAAGTTGTGACCAATCCTTTCGGTCCGGGCAGACTACCTTCTGCAGTATCATCTTGATCTCCCTGTTCGATACTTCGGCAAGACCATTGGTCTGGGGATGATATGGAGTGGCAACTCGATGGTCTATGTTGAACTCATTAGCAAGGGCATGTACCCTGTCGTTGAAAAAGTGAGACCTCCCATCAGATATCAATACTTTAGGCACCCCAAACCATGAAATGATATTCTTTCTCAAAAATTTGCAAACAGTCTTAGCATCTGCGGTTTGGGCGGGTATGGCCTCAACCCAACGACTCACGTAATCAACAGCTAATAGAATGTACTCAAATCCCTGATTCTTAGGGAATGGACCCATGAAATCAATTCCCCATGCGTCAAAAACCTTACAGAAATGAATGGGCTGCATCGACATCATATCACGTTGTCCACAAGTGCCCATCCTCTGACATTCAGTACACCTCTTCACGATTTCATCAGAATACTTGGAGAGGGTAAGCCACCATAGGCCAGATTGAAGCACTTTCTGTATTGTTCTCCTCTCAGAATGATGTCCTCTTGCCTCAAGCTTGTGGCAGTAAGTGAGGACACTGTGGTACTCCTCCTGAGGAATGCACCGATGCCAGACGCTATCCCCTCCTTCATGATAAAGGATGGGATCCTCCCAATGGTTAGACTTGAAATTCACAAGGAAGGTCTCAAGTCGTTGTCTGGACCAATCTTGTGGAACTTTCTTCGCAACAAGATAATTCACAATGTTGGCGTACCATGGGAGAGAGGCGATAGAAAGGATCGCCTCATCTGGGAAGGTCTCTATAATAGGATCAGTTTGCTCAGATTCTTCAAGATTGTCTAAACAAAAGAAATGATCCGCCACCACATTCTTAACTCCAGGCTTGTCCTTAATCTCAATATCGAGTTCATGGAGTAGATGGATCCATGTAGTCAGTCTCTCTTTGACATCCTTCTTTACCATGAGATACTTGATGGTGGTATGATTAGTAAAGGTAGTCACTTTGGATCCAAGAATATATGATCTGAATTTATCCAAGGCAAAAACTATAGCTAGCATCTCTTTCTTCGTGACTGTATGGTTCCGCTGAGCAGAATCCAATGTGTGGATAGCATAGTGAATGGCAAATGGTACTCCATCCCTCTGTCCTAGCACGCCCCTATGGCAAAATCGGAGGCATCCGTTATGATCTCGAATGGGAGAGACCAATCAGGCGGTTGAAGGACATGCACCTCAACAACTAGGTTCTTGAGAGTCTAAAATGATGCTAGACACTTATCATCTACAATGAACTTGGTGTCTTTCATCAGCAGATCAGTCAGCAGAAGGGCAATCCTGCTGAAGTTGTGAAAAAAACATCGGTAGAAACCGACATGCCCCAAGAAAGACCGTAACTGCCGCAAGTTGGACGGTGGATTGAGTTTCCTAATGATATCCACCTTGGTCGAATCAACCTCCATGCCCCTGTTGGAGATGATATGACCAAGTACCGTCCCCTGAGTCACCATGAAGTGACTCTTCTCCCAGGATAAAACGAGATGGACCTCTATGAAGCGCTAAGGAACGCGATCTAGGCGATCAAGACAAGCATCAAATCCATCACCATAGGCCGAAAAGTCATCCATGAAGACCTCTAAACAGTCACCCACCATATCCAAGAATATGGACAACATTCACCTTTGGAATGTAGCTGGGACGTTACATAGACTAAAGGACATCCGTCTGAAAGCATATATCCCAAACAGACAGGTGAATGTCGTTTTATCCTAGTCTTCGGGCACTATGGCCACCTGATTGTAACCCGAGTACCATCAAGGAAGCAGTAATGACTCTTCCCAGCTAGTCTCTGTATAATCTGATCAATAAAAGGCAGCGGGAAATGATCCTTCTTGGTGTCCTGATTCAACCGTCTGTAGTCCACACAGACCCTCCAAGAAGTGGGTACCCAGGTAGCTATCTCCTCTCTAGACTCACTCACAACTGTAGTGATTCTCGTCTTCTTGGGCACCACATGTAATGGACTAACCCACTTGGAGTCGGAGATGGGGTAGATAGAATCAGCACTCCACCATTTGGATATCGCTTTCTTGACCATCTCTCGAAGATTCGGGTTCAACCAGTGCTGGAACTCACACGGTGGCTTCGTGTCCTCCTTGAGATAGACTTGGTGGGAGCACAGGGCCGGAATTATCCCATGAAGATCCGCTACACTCCATACTATTGCCTTGCGGTTCTTTTCGAGAACCTCTATTAATCGAGATTCTTACTCTCCAGTCAAATCTGCTGAGATAATGACTAGGTACATCTCATGCTCACCCTCAAGGAATCTATACTTCAGGGACTGCGACAAAGGCTTCAATTCAAGACAACTAGGATCTAGCAAATCTGGCCTCTGAAAGGTCTGAGTGAATGTAATTAGATCTAAATGAGAGAACTCTCGCTGATCATGCAAAATTGGCAAAGATGGCCCTGCTGGTGTATCTGTACTCGGTGCTGGTACAATCTCCACCCTAGATGTTGGCTCTGTGGAAATCAGACAAGGTAATAAATCATCAAATTCGTCCCAGTCTATGTCTGAATCCGAGGGATCTGAATCAGAATCACAAGACACGAAATCTACTTCGTTGTCCTAAACGCGATCGTCGGTCTCAAAAGTGTCCTCGACCAAGAGTATGCTCTCCGAACTCTCCTCTATTGGAAATTGTGAATCCGTAGTATGTGAAGGTGAGACAAGGGTTCGTGAAATGGGATTGGACCAAGCGGCTTCATCATTAGTGATCACAAAGTCGCACTCCTGGTGGACATCTCGCTCTGCCTCTACCATCTGCTCTGTATCACTAACTGCTCTGAGAAAGCTGAGTCTCGCGCTCGGGTCTCATTGATCGTCTCTATTTGTATACTCCCACTCTCGACGCTAAAGTACACCTTCCTGCTATCATGGTCGGATACCACCTTGGTTGTGATCAAGAATGGGTGTTCTAAAATGATGGGGGTATCAGTCACAACCTTAGGGATCTCCATGCCAACACAACGAAGTCCACGGGGAATTTCAGGCACTGAATTGTGACTACCATGTCCTTCAACAACCCCTACGGCCTCTTGACAGATCGATCAGCAAACTGAAGGACTATCCTGCCCTGTCGAAAAGGGTCAAACTCGAATTGGTCGAGTAAGGCTGTCGGAAGGAGGTTGATGGAGGAGCCATTGTCTAATAGAGTACGATCAAATCTCTGCTCATGAATGTGGCATCTGACAGAGGGAGCCTGCATCTGGCCTCTTGGATGGCAGACGGTTATGGATGGTGAAGCAGGTGGCACGAGTCAGCACATGGATTTCTTCCTGATGGTTCCTCTTCTTCCTATGAATAGTGGTCTTCTCTCTCAAGTTCCTCTGGAAGAGAGGGATGTGCTCAAGTGCCTCCTGTAGAGTCTGCTGGATATGGAATCTATTAATCATATGCTGGCTGAACTCTAACTAATGGTCTCTTTTTGGATTTTTTATTCCCCTTAGCCAAGCGGAGTGCTTGAGGGAAGGGGATGGCTGGGCCCTCCTCAGATAGAGGGCTAGGAAGAGGTTCCTACTGCTGAGAGGGAACGAAATCCATACAAGTATCATCATGCATCACATATAGACTTGAAGATGAAGAAACCTTTCCTTTATTAATTTTTTTGGTGTTTTTCATATGGTCCTGAGGTGCAGAAACTGGAGAAAACACAACAAGAATAGAAATGGTGGCATCAGTACCATCCATGACATCTGTCTTCACGGCATCAGCACCGCGCTCTGGCTCAGCATCATGAAAAGTCATGGCATCAGTGCCACCGACTGGATCTGGAGAAGCGATGTCCTCGGTACCATCGACTGGATCTGCATCATCCTTGGTGGCATCAACACAACCATCATCAATATCATCTGTGGCATTAGCAAAGCTATCCTCCTCATTTGGCACTCCTGGATCCTCGTGGCGTCGTCGCTCGGGCGAGGCGTCATCGGCTGGAATCCTACCGCTCTTAAGTGACACAAAATCAACATCAAATGTATATGAAGCAATGTCACCCAATAAAGCACTAGGACTGGTGGTCTTTGTGAATTGTACCTTCTCGTATTTTCTCTTGAGGTTATTCGGGTTGGCCTCAATCTGAGCGGGTATGGTGGCCTTACCCTTAATGATCTCCCTCATCTCTTGGTGAAACTCGTCCATCTCCCGACTAAAGGATGCCTACTGGTCAGAGAGGAGGTAGGCTAGATCATCAAGAGCTGGGTTCTCGTAGGCTGGACTAGGAAAACTGGACGGGTTGCCTCGTTGGAAGTGAGGCTGCTGCTGAAACTTGTGAGGGGGGGGCTGAGAATACTACTGCTGAGGTTGTTTTTGGTGATGCCTCCACTGCTGTCCCTATTGGTAGGGACGAGGACCCGACTGAAAATGCTGCTACTATGGCTGGGGAGAGAACTGGGGCTGCTGTTACCGCTGGATGAACTGTCCACCCTAAACTGGAGGCTGCTGTTGGGATGAGGTACCTCCAGTTGACCACCTGAATCTGGGATGATCTCGACGGATCCCGGGCTGCTGTTGGTCATACAAATGCTGTTGACTTCCATCAATGGCTCCTGCTCGTAGGGGGTGGAGGGAGAACTGCCAGTGGCTGATCATGTTGATACACCACCATCTGAGTGTCCTGAGCTAGCGGTGGCTGAGAGTACTAGTGTTACAGCTGCTGGAACGACTTAGCTTGGATGTGGTGGACCTGGAAAAATGGGGCGGAGTGCTGGGACGAGCTGCTGCTGCTAGGATCAGCTCATGACCTGAGATGGGGCTGAGAAGCCGTCTGTGCCTCCTAGAGACACATGATCTGGGTCTTCAGGTCACTCAGTGTATGTGCCAACTGATCTACCTGAGTCATGCCCTAGCACTGCTTCTTCTCGATGATCTCGATGCAGTCCAACTTCTTGCTGATAATGCCCATGTCAGCGACCGATGACTCTGTCTGTGTTGCGGATGCTAAAGAAGTGTATGGACCTGCATTAACTCATGTTATCCTCTGATAGGACACAGTGTGGGTGAGGGCTTCCCTTGAGTGTAGGGCCGGGTCTGAGACATCACGGTGTAATTCTCAGCCATCTCCTCATAGATGGCCCAGACCTGGTCTTTGTCCTTGGAAAAATAGGACTCCTCAGAAGAAGCATTCACTAGCCCCTGCAGCTCCGGTGTCAGCCCACAAAAGAAGCTATGTATTAGGTTGGGCTTGGATATGTCGTGATGTGGACATCGGTCAATGAGCTCACGAAAACGCTCCCATGCCTCATGGAATTTCTCGTTGGGGATCATGAAAAAGTTGTTGATCAGAGCTCGCACTGCGTTTGTTTGGTCGAGTGGATAGTACATGTTTAAGTACTCAGTCCGGAGCTGCTCCCATGAAGTCACATATCTCCATAAATGCTTCAGTCAGTAGGCTGCTCTGTCAACCAGGGAGAATGGAAAAACCATCATCTTGATGGTATCCTCGTCCATGTATCTGTCATGGATAGTGCAATGGATCATCTCGAACTCCTGTAGGTGTAGATGCAGCTCCTCGATGGCAAGCCCATGAAACTTGGGCAAGAGCTGAATGGTCTGGGGAGGAAGCTTGAAGTCTCCCAGAATCACCAGAAGCTGGATCCAATGGTGTGTAAGGGTTGCACCAGGGTTGTGCAACTCCCTCATCGGCCTGGCTGGCCTGGCTATCTCCAGCGGCTCTTCTGGATGTCCTCCATCTTCTCCTCCACCCTTTAGGATCTCTCCACCATCTGCTCGGTGCGGCTCACCTCTATCGGCTCGCATCTGTGCTATCTCTCAGTGTACCTTTACCATGAAGGCTCCATGGTCTCTAATATGTCTATGCATTGTCTCTAGGGAAGCTAGAAGTGTATTGTTGATGGCACCCTAATCTAAAACTTATGTCAAACCCAGGGGCGTTCCATCGGTGCGCTCCTCACTGCTGGCCATTTCTTGGGTCTCTGCAAAGTCAAAAGACCCCAACTCAGGTGTTGTCAAATGAACAAATATCTATGCTGGTATCTGCTTGGGCATCTCGGGATCGGAAGAAGGATGGTCGAGGGGGAACATGGTGGAATCAAACTCGGGTTTGAAGAGCGGGTTTAGGCTCTCCTGAACCTGCCCAAATGAGTGGGTTGGAGTGCTAGAGAGCGGTTCTATCAAAGGCAGCCTAAGGGACCTCCGGCTCATCATTGTGATGTGGAAAGATGCGAATGAAATATGATAAACAAACAAGATCAGAAGTCAAACCCCAATTTCACCAACACAACGCGAAGCTGATGACCGTGAAGGTTCGGTCATTTGTCTTGTCAATTTTATTTAGGTGATAATTCAGTCTTGTAGAGCGATTAAGCGAGCTGTTGGGAACCCGATGCTCCCGAGAGACTGTCTCAATTCCAAAGCTAGATCTTTCCCAGCCAGTACAAGTTGTGGACTGTTTATCGGATACCCGATCAACTCGC
Organism: Ottelia alismoides; assembly: GCA_037367405.1. NCBI lineage: Eukaryota > Viridiplantae > Streptophyta > Magnoliopsida > Alismatales > Hydrocharitaceae > Ottelia > Ottelia alismoides. The sequence goes on from JAZKJV010000603.1 coordinate 992,340, forward strand.
TATGTTAAGGATATCACGACCAGCTTTACTAAAGACCGGAGATATCTCCACTGGAGAACGACTAACTCCAAGACCAATAGTCAAACAAGAGTCCATGTATTACGACTCTAGCCTAGTGTGTGTGTCACTTTCTCGCTTAAGCAAACCAAAGAATGGGGGGATGACTCTCCTAAGACATATTTTTAAGTGAGATACCTTTTATGATCAAGTTTGATTAGCAGTCCCAATTTTATGATTATGTCTTTTTATGGTATTTTTTAATAGCAAACAAATGGTTGGCGAATTTTTCGATCTCCTGATTATTTAAAGTCCAAAAATAGGGGGAGAAGTCGAAAAAATCGATGCACGATCAAAACTTATAATGCATGCAAAGTAAGAAAGGCGTACCTGACTCCAGCACTCTACATGTAAGGTGATCTGTGCATAAATTAAAGATAGAAATGTAAACTAATCTAAATTATGCAATAAGAAAATGACCTTAGAGGAGCAAATTCTAATAATCGCGAAGAGCAACAGTTAACTGACTAGAGTGAGAGGTCGATGTCAGGTCTCGGATGCCGATCGATGTCCGCCCCAATGGATCCTGCACGCGTTGTATAGAGGCTCTAACAGCACGTGACCTCTCAATCAATCAGATTAACTTTTTATTATGAATTATTACTAAGGTCTAATTACGAATCTATAGGTGCAAGCAGTCTATTAGGGATTGGGCCTTAATTATTTACGTCACAATCAAGAGAAAATCCTAAATCTAAGGGGCAAAATCTTTGAGAATCAAATAGAAACAAATACAAGAAAATAAAATCGGTGAAAAACTACAGTGAGCTCCCTCGAGTACACAGGTGCTCGGTGAAACAGACCTCAATATGCCAAGTGTCCAGAGTCTGATGGTCCATGTGCTATTACAACAATAATAAGTGTTGAAAAGAAACTAAACTAATCTACTCTCTAAAAACTACAACTATCTCTTATGGCTCGTGCTTCTCCTAGGGCACTGGTTTCCTCCAAAGTATCCCCGGGAGGTTCTTCGCACAAAAAGAGAAACAGAAAGCGTGTTAGAAAACCATTGTAAAAAATAGAGAAAAAGATAAGCAGAAAAAATATGAAAAGACTACTAAGCCATGCTCCCCGGCAATGCCGCTATTCTGATGAGCGATCAGCTGACTAGGGTTAAGTATCAAGAATAATCACGGGTCGTTGAGACACCAATCAGCCAATCGGACTCAACAAGAAAATAAGAGAACCACACATATAAGATAATCAAAGCACAAAATCCAATGTTAGCGGTCTCCGCTATTTATTTAACATGGTATAGTGACTAGGGTCGAACACAAGGAGCACATAAATGTACGAAGTAGTCCTAATCAGCGAATAAAAAGCTATTTTTTATTAATTTTTAATTTGCAATTTTTTTATATTTTGAAAGTAAGAAAACAACCAAGCAAGGCAAAATCAAGCTTCAACAATTTTTTTATAAAAAATTAAAAATGCACAAAAATCAGAAATAAAAATGTTTTTATATTTTTCAAATATTCAGATGTTTTTGAGAATTTTACGAGATTTTTTTGGTTTTTATATGATTTTATAGAAATTAAACAAAAGCAAGAAAAGAAAGCAATGTACAACCTGAACTAAAAGGTGAATTTAAAATAGTAAATTTACCTTAATCTTGGTTGTGATTTTTATGAAAAGGGAATAAAAATATCTAACTACAGAAACTGAAACTCTATTATTTTGAATTATTTAGAACTATTAATGATTTTTATAAGTTTTTTAGAGTTTTTAGCTTTTTATGCTTTTTATAAAGATTTTTAGAACAAAAAACTACTAAAATTAAAACACATAGAAACAAACACTCAAATTTTTTTGTAGTTTTTGAAACACTTTTTATATTTTTGGTATTTTATAAAATAGACAAAACACGATTTTAGGGTTTTTGATTTTTAGAAAATATCAAATAAAACTAAATTAAATCACAAAAATCACCATAAATAATACATGTTAACAAGAGCTAACTATAATTATTATGGGATTTTTTAGAGTTAATTTGGTAATTATTTGATTAAAAATAACACATGCAACAAGTAGGGACCTAACTGTAATTATGCAAAAGTTTCCAGGCCAAGATATAACACATATAAAAAGCTCCGGGCTAAAGTTGCAAATTGTCCAGTTATTCACACACATGCTCAATAAACCATGCACAGGGGCATAAATGCAAATACCATAAACTTTTCATTCAAAACATCACACGATGGAAGTTCAAGGCAAAAAATACAAAAACACGAGAAAAACACATGGGACGACACGTAACTGCCACTCTATTGGACTAAAGTACAAATACTGAAACAATAAGGTCTAAACTGCAAAATTTCTAAACTATCACTTTATTTACCTATATAATCAAACATAAAAGTGTGGGGGGTAAAAGGGAAAAATACCCTTGCAAGGCGTGTGCGGACCACGTGGGGGTAAATGGCAATCTCTGGAGATGACACAGGTGTACGGTTCCGATCTCCGACATCCTCAGATCTGACGGCCCAGAGAATGTTTGCTACGTGTAGTCAGATGCGCTAGAGGGCGTCAGATCTGATGGCTGAAAAGCTATAATGGTCTTCGGCTGGCATGTTATCTGGAGCGAGGAGGGTCATTCGACGACAGGAAGAGGATCTGGAAGAACACCATCCAGGCGGATTTCGATCGAGCTGGGGAGGTAGTCCGCCGGTCTGATCGAAGCATGAGGAGATCCAACAGCTTCATGCAGATGTTACGCGTCATATAGAGGTGTCCGATGGAAATGATGATGAGCAGATGAATGTGGCAGTGGCCGGTCACCTGGAGGCGCTCCGCCTAAGCAATTGAAGGCTCAAAATGGATCCTTTGCACGCAAGAGGTCCTGCAAAAGGTAGAGCGATTAGAGGAATTTTCTCCGATCTGGCTATTGCTTGAAGGATCATAGAAGCAACTGGGGATGGAGGTCGACTTCCGGCGACTGTGAAGGAAAAGAGTCTCGGCCTTAATCTCGACTTGGTGGTCGAACCTAAGGGTGATCAGGTTGCGATGTAAGGTGAAATGCGAGATGGAGGGTCTGAATAGATGGATGTGGATATCGGGGCTCCGACCAGCTGGTCGGAGCAAGCGGAGGTGCAACGACGCTATATGGTATGAATCGAATGGACAGATGAAATGAAGAAACAAAAGTGGATACCTGAAGGTTGGAACGAGTTCCTGAGATCCATGAAAATGTGGTCGTCGGGATAATGGCCTCAACCATGTTGCGGTGGACGGGGAGGCTACTCGTGGCGGACCTCCTGCGACGAAGGGTGAACTGCGTGCTCTCTCCACCAAACTCCAATCCAAGGATGCTCTCCGGTAGCTGTCACTCAATCACGAGTGCCTAGAGGTGGAAGAAGGAGCGAGACACGAGTTATTCACACAGTTGAAGTTGCAAATTGTCTAGTTATTCATGCACATGCTCAATAAACCACGCACATGGGCATAAATGCAAATACCATAAACTTTTCATTCAAAACATCACACGGTAGAAGTTCAAGGCATAAAATGCAAAAACACTAGAAAAACACGTGGGACGACATGTGACTGCCACTGTATTGGACTAAAGTGCAAATATTGAAACTATAAGGTCTAAACTGCAAAATTTCTAAACTATCACTTTATTCACCTATATATTCAAACATAAAAGTGTGAGGGGTAAAAGGAAAAATACCCTTGTAGGGCACGTGCGAACCACGTGAGGGCACATGGCGATCTCTGGAGGTGGCGGAGGCGTACGGTCTTGATCTCCGACAGCCTCAGATCTGACGGCCCAGAGTGTCTGCTACGTGCAGTCAGGTGCGCTGGGGGGCGTCAGATATGATGGCTAAAAAGCTGCAATGGTCTTCGGCTGGGATGCTATCTGGAGCGAGGAGGGTCATCCGACGACTGGAAGAGGATCTGGAAGAACACCACCCAGGCGGATTTCGATCGAGCTGGGGAGGTAGTCCGCCGGTCTGATCGAAGCACGAGGAGATCCACCAGCTTCATGGAGATGTTACGTGTCGGCCAGAGGTGTCCGATGGGAATGATGACAGGCAGATGAATGTGGCGGTGGCCGGTCACCTGGAGGCCTCCGCCTGAGCAACTGGAGCTCAAAATGGATCCTTTGCACGCAAGAGGTCCTGCAAAAGGTAGAGTGACTCGAGGGATTTTCTCCGGTCAGGTTATTGCTTGATAAGGATCATAGAAGCGACTGGGGATGGAGGTCAACTTCAGACGGCTATGAAGGAAAAGAGTCTCGGCCTTAATCTCGACCTGGTGGTCGAACCTAAGGGTGATCAGGTTGCAGTGCAAGGTAAAGCGCGAGATGGAGGGTCGATCTGAACAGATGGATGTGGATATCGGAGCTCCGACCAGCTGGTCAGAGCAAGCGGAGGTGCGGTGGCACTATATGGAATGAATCGAATGGACAGATGAAATGAAGAAACAAAAGTGGATATCTGAAGGTTGGAATGAGTTCTTGAGCTCTAGGAAAAGGTGGCCGTCGGGATAATGGCCTCAACCACGTTGCGGCGGACGGGGAGGCTGCTCGTGGCGGACCTCCTGCCACGAAAGGTGAACTACGTGCTCTCTTCACCAAACTCCAATCCAAGGATGCTCTCCGGTAGATGTCACTCAATCACAGGTGTCTAGAGTTGGAAGAAGGATCGAGGCACAAGCTGCTCGATAGTGGAGGCAGAGGAGATGTTATATAGGCTTCCCAGGGTGGTGAGATGATCGGGCAAAAGTGTGCAACCCTAGGAAGATCCACGCCATCCTGGGGATCCGTGAGGGTCGTGGATCCAAGGAGATAGCTCGGATGAAAAATCGGATCAAGAGGAGGCTTGATCCGACTGGGAAAAAGGGGAGAAGAAGCTCCGATGGAAGGAGTCGGGTCGGGTCAAGCCTGAAAGAGGGCATTGACCCGTAGTCAACATCCGGCCTCGACCAAAAAAAGGAATTTACAAATTACTTATAAAATCAATAAAAAATACTAAATGAATTCAAAATAAAAAGTGTATAAAATGAAAAATGTTTATTCATTTTCAAACTATTTTTCTATGTTTTTTATTTATTTTTATGAAAAATAAATTAGTGTATATACAATATATGGTGTTATATACATGTATAATATACCTATGTATTTTGTACAATTATTTTTATTTTGTTATTTTTACATAAATACCATAATTTTGTATCTTATTTATTTTCCACATGTTTTTAGGGTACAAAATAATTTTTATTTTATTTTTATGATTTATTTACAGGTATAGATACATATATTTTGTACAAGTGCGAAAGGATTTTATTTTTATTTTATTATTTTTATTTTATTTTTGTTCTATCTTTAGAACTATATAAAAGGAGGTAATAGTTTGTTTTGATTTTATCAAAAATAATTATTTATATACATAGGTAATATATACAACATAGAGTAGGCCCTATCTCTCTCTACTTATTTTATTTTGGCGATCAGGTCAAGGCTTGACATTCTCTTGGGGTTCAGGTCACTCTGTATTTATTCTAAATACCTCCTTCCTTTTTCTTTTCTTTTATTCTTTTATTTTTGCATAAATACATTCTCATTATACAATGTTAACACTTGCACGTTGAATGCTAACTTATTGTATTTACACCTATTTACGTGTTGCTTTACCAAGATAAATAACTAAAATAAAAGAATAAAGAGTGAGCATCAGGGATTCATCACATATCAGTTAGTTTCTGCTTCTAAGGAACAATCAAAGGATTTAGATTTAGGGTTGGATGTTGCTTTGACCAAATTACCATGTTTTTTGGTGACCCGACTCTTTGTTCAGCACAGTTGGTGGTCATCACTACAAAGTTAGCACCACCTTCATACATCACGAGACTAGATTCAATGACAGTTCAACCATATTTGATTGATGATACTTCGTTGCCCGAGCTGAAGTCGCTACCTCCTATACTCAAGTATTCCTTTCTTGCGAGACCAAAGAATAGATTCCCTATGATTATTAGTTCTAAACTGATCATAAAACATGAGTCTAGGTTGTTAGAAGTTCTAGAGAAGAACCGCAAAGTCATTGGATGGATAGTGTCAGATCTAGTGGATATTAACCCTAGTCTTTGCTCACACCATATTTATGTTGAGGAGAATGCTAGGCCTTCTCGTGAGTTCTAGAGGAGACATATCCAAATCTTCAGGAAGTAATAAAGAAAGAAATCGAGAAATGGTGTGGAGAAGGCTTTATATACCCCATCTCTGATCCAAGTGTGTCCTCCTCTTCATGTTGTCCCAAAGAAGTCAAGAATTCAGATGGACACTAACGAGAAGAGAGTAGACATTGTGAAATGAGTACCCACATCTTGGCGCGTCTTTGTCAATTATAGATGTCTAAATGTCATAACCAAGAAAGATCACTTCCCCCTGCCTTTTGTTGTTCAGATTTTGGAGAGTCTAGCAGGGAATGAGTTCTTCTGTTTTCTTGACGGATACTCTCGCTACAATCAGGTAGCCATTGCCCTTGAAGATCAAGAAAAGACCACTTTCACTTGTCCTTTCAGCACATACATGTTCAGGTGCATGCCATTCGGGGTTTGTAATGCCCCAGGCATATTTCAGTGGTGCATGATTATCGTATTTGCTGAAATGGTGGAGGATTTTCTGGAAGTCTTCATGGATGATTCTCAGCCCACGATGATTTATTTGATTCATGTTTAGCTCACTTGGACCGAGTTTTTTAGAGGTGTAGGCAAGTTAAACTATTAGTCTTCTTAGAAAAGAGTCATTTAATGGCTAAGAGGGAATCGTGTGTCCTCTCCAAAAAGGGAATGGGGGTTGATCCTACCAAGGTGGATGTGATCAAGAAACTTGATCTACCAACCAACATCAAGTTAGTGAGGTCATTTTTAGGGTATGTCGGATTTTACAGATGATTTATTCAGGAATTTTCTAAGATTGTCTGACCACTGACTGAGATATTAGGGAAGGAAACTGAGTTCATTGTAGATCATAGGTGTCTAGAGACCTTTGAGATCTTGAAAAGAAAGAATTGTGACTCGTCCGTTCTACAATCTCTTGATTCGTCACTTCCCTTTGAGATTATGATTGATGCTTTCAATTTTTCTATAGGAGTCATATTGGGGTAGGTGCGAGATCAGATTTTGTTTGCCATCCACTACGCGAGCAATATTTTAGACCTTGCATAGAAAAATTAAACAGTGATCGAAAAGGAAATGCTCGATGTAATCTAGGCTCTTGAGAAATGCAGGTCTTACATTTTCAAAAGTGATAGTTTATACAAATAATTCATCCATTAGGTATCTCATGGAAAAGGACGTGAATGCATGCCTTCTTTGGTGGATTTTATTGCTCCATGAGTTTGATTTGGAGATTAAGGATAAGCATGGAGTTACAATGTAGTGGTTGATCATTTCTCCTGATTAGAGCTGAAGGATTCTCATGATTCAGAACTATCGATAAACCTTTCCAGATGAGTCAATCTATGCTGTTGATTCTCTTCCATAGTATGCCAACATGGTGAACTATATTATCTTAAAGCAAGTTCTCCAAAGTTGGACTAGGAGCAGTATTGATCGACTGAAGTCAGATTCGACGAAATACCATTTGGAGGATCCGTTCCTTTTCTTTGACATACCAAATTGTGCCTGGAGAAGGTGTATTACTCAAGAGGAATATCAGAGTGTCCTCACACATTTTCATTCATTAGAAACTGGAGGACATAATTTGGGAAAGAGAACCGCACACAAGGTGCTTTAATGTGGACTGTTTTGTCTAACCATATTTAGAGATGTCAGTGATTTCTTATGGTCATGCCCTATTTGTCAAAGGATGGGAGGGACAGTTGGTTATTAAGATGAGATACCCATGCAGCATGTGATTTTCTGTGATGTATTTGATGCAAGGGGCATAGATTTCATGGGTCTCTTTCCCAATAGTAATGGCTTTGAATACATCTTGTTAGCGGTTGATTACCTTTCTAGATGGGTAACAATCCACGAATTCATCCCTTTAATAATGTCATTTTAACATTCAGAAATCTTGTTGCAGTCGGAATGAATTGGGTCCATAAAAAACCGCTTAAAAATTTATCGATTAAATCAAAGCGGTCGATTTTATTTTGCTTGGGCAAGCCCAAGGTCAAACTCAGGGACACAAGCCTCTTAAGTGATTACCTAGACTCTCATTATTCATATTAAGCGATAAATTAAGAAATCACAGGCCAAGAATGCACATAGATATGCAATGTAGACACATAGAGACAAAGTTTATGTGATTTTTTAATCATGTAAAGAGTTGTAATTTTACAAAGATGCAAATATGCCCTAATCAGATCAAATCAATGAGCCACTATTAAGCGATAAATTTCAGAGGAGGTTTACCAAGAAATTTTCATTGGAAAGTTAATTAATGGAATAAAAATCATTAAGGATGTGACACCATTTAATTAGCTTTAATCATCTGGAGTCTAAGATCAATAAAGATATCAAGTCATGCCATTGGAAAGATAATGAAATAAGCTTTGAAACGCAAATGAAATCAACACAAACGGAGCTCGGATGCTCAAGATATGCAACAAAGAGTCCAGGTGCATAGACGTAAAAAATTTCGAAATAAATAGGAAAAATAATACAAACAAGTCCTTGGAAGGACCTAAATGTAAATATAAAAAGTCACGAGGCCTTCCCTGTAATTTACCCACACAAGCGATGGTAAAACAATAATTATAGAAACTCGGAGGGGTTCGGGTGCAATTTACCCTAGGAGCGCGTGGATTGGACGTGATATTTGGACTTGTTAGTAATTTGAAGAAAAGAGCGGGGCCACCTTGCAAATTGTCAAACCCTCACGTGCCTGAGCATGTGGGGAGGAGGCTCGGGTGCTGGCTCAGACTCAGAGCGAGGCTCGTGAGGCTCGGGTAAGGCTTGGGCGCTCCGAACCAGAAGGATCGTGCTGACACAAGGTGTTGACGATGTGGACCCATGTGGACCACCCGATCATGAATATCGGATGGTGGTTGTACGTGCAAGGAGTGACGACGTGGCCGAAGATAAACCATCCAATATGGACAATCGGACGATGCCTGTACGCTCTGGCGCTTCTTCCTCCACCGCAGGGATGGCGACGATATCTGTCCTCCGATGACACTGCTGGGCGTCCACCACTCCTCTTCGGGCTCGGTGAATCTCCATGAAGCATCCTAGAAGCATGTTGACGTAGCTTGAAGCACGAGCGAGGCACAGATCGGCCTGGAGGAGACCAACGATGTTCATTCGTCGGAGGCGGATCTTGTGAATATTGCTGCGATGACGCTCCGGCCATTGATCAATTTAAAACATGCATGGTCAGTAGATAGCTGAAGCGACAAGGTACGATGCGAGATGAGTGGAGTGGGAACCTAGGAGAACGGAGAAGATGGAGGCTCGGGTGCTCCTCGACCGTGAAAGGGTGGAGCAGATGGAACGGAGTGGTGGGAGAGTATGGAAGAGCGAGAGGATGGGTGGAGGTATGCATGAAGATGGTGGAGGTGTGGTGAAGCTCGGGTGATGATGAGTGGAAGGTGATGGTGTGCACATGAGCCTAAAAAAATTACGAGAAAATTCAATAAAAATACAAAGGAGGATTAAGATACTTACCTGGGGAAATCGGTGGACGTCGGCCTGTGCTTGATCTCCTAGGAGGATCTCCGGTCTTTGCTGAACCCCGTCAGCCATGCGGAGAAGCTCATCGGCGAGCGAGTGCCGGAGACATAGCCTACCATGACTATGGGTCTCACCAGATGCTCCATCGTCTTCGTGCCTTCAATCTGGTCTCCCCTTGTCACGAGGAGGCAGAGAGGGGCTGGGAGATTCCCCACGTACAAGTGGACAAAGAGGATGGTGGCCGGAGATGGTGTATTTGAAGGGGAAGTTTGGGAGATCCAGTGGTGGCCGATGGGTTTTGCAGGGGCGATACGGAACTAGTTAGAGGGGGTCATGGATAGCGTGGGTGTCCGCAAGGAAGAAGGATGATGGGCCTTGACCATGGAATGGTTAGGAAGATGAGGGGAAGGTTGACGAGGTGGCGAAAATGGAAAGGGTGTGTTGGGTTAGTGTGGCAGAGGATGTGGGAGAGAGGGGGGGCTGGAGGAAGAAGAAGAAAGGGTCTCAGCTATTCCAACGGCTGAGAGGAGGGCACAAAGATGCGACCATGATCTAATCGATCAGGGCATGATCAAAGGCTATGGGTGTGATATGTGTCAAGAGGAGATGCAGGCGGGGGTGAACAGTCCAGATGTGGTTTGATGGTCGATTGAACGGTGGATGATGGAGCGGGGAATGCGTGGTGTGGATTTAATGCCTTGTAGAAGATCGGGCAGCAACGGATGCCCGAGATGCGATTGTGAGGGGAATCGGATGGCGAAAAATGACGCCGGAATGAGCGCCCCTAATCGAATCTTTAGGAGATTATCAAACGACGGGCAGAGAAGGCGCGTGGCACACAGAGGAGCGGGTCACGTGGCTCTACCAGAAATAGCCACGTGGCCCAATCAGGTTATTCCAGAAGAAAAACTCGAAAAGGTGGAGAAAATGGTCGATTTTGGAAAAATTTCAAAACATGAAAGTTATAGATATCGATGAGATCTACAAGTTTCTTGTTGATTAAAAATAAAAACGAGGTCAAACAAAGGGTGAAATATTTTTTTGAGTGTTTTTAAGGGTATAAAAATACTACTATTTTTGCTTTTGTTATTTATTTATTTATTTGTATTTTTATTTTATTTCAAGACTCCGATATATACAATGATTTATCTAGTTTTTATTGACACTAAATTAAACTAGGGGGTTAATATTAGCAAATTAAGATGACGAAACCAAGTTTCATCACTTCCCTATACTTAAACTATGCTCATCCCTGAGCATCTTGACCATGAATGAGTTGGATTAACCCCTGATTGTGCATGTGCGTACATAATCTGATCTGTTCAAGAACTTTTAATTTTAGATATCCAAAATCTCAAGGCTTAACCTAGCCTTAATCAAGAGGTATCCAATTCCTTTATTTTTCCAGACTCTCTCTTGTATACATATAAACTAAGGATATGAAATTTAGTGTTGACCGTGGTTATGAGAGTGGAGTCACAACGTCACCCAAGGTCCCAATCCAAGAAATTCTCCTAGGGACCCAATCCTCAACACTAGGGAATAAATCAAATATTGCAATCAATCCACCATCTCTTTAGTTGTTAGACTTAGAAATGTAGGTGGCATGCCAGTTGATGAAGGGCATAGGATTGTGTCATTTCTATTAGACATGCGAGCCCACGGCGAGCCATCATGCAATAAATGTTATTGCAATTCACTCCTTAATCTGAAATAAAGAGTACATAATTTGCATGATAGGTCCCTTAGTACAATTAGGGTTATGTACCATGGCCATCTTAATGATCATACAGTTGTTGATTCAATTATTAAATCATAGAGGCTGGTGCTTAGATGAATATCTAATGAGTTGGATTGAGGACTCATCAAGCACCATCAAATGATTGTTAAGAGATGATCTCCAGCCTGAGTAGGATATGGCAATCCTATCTCAGTTAGGCTGATATCTGACCGACCTCTTGATGTAGGTCCTCTGCATAGGAATAGAGATTCAGAGGTGTCAGATTAGTTAGGTTAAAGAGTTTACTTAACGAAATAGAGATAACCAAAGTCCTATATCGTAAGCTGTCATGATGTAGGCACACATCCTCTGACCGGAGACAGATGTGTTACTATATGTCTGAGTATGTACATTTGGCAGACCAATAGGTTGATGACCTAATCAAGGTCTATACACCGGCGCACTGGTGTGCATATAAGGGCATATGAGTAATACGATCTCTCAAAGGGATCATACAGGTTCAGTTTCTGAACCGGAAGACATGAGCTCACTCATGAGATATTGGGAAAAATCAAATTCCATGCACATGGTCGTCTCGCTTTATAAGCTTGACTGAATTCGTAGGTTTGATATATACTTTTGGAAAGTATATGATCAAGACCTAGGTATGATATATGCTTTTGGAAAGTATATGATCGATACCGACTCCCAATGATCGAATGAGATACTTACTTATAACCCTGAAGTAGACAGTATAAGGTTGATCTAATACTTCGGGTTTATTCTGAGTCTTCCAGTATGCAGGATGTACAGGCGTTGGGAATACCTGAGGGTGATGTGATCATAAACGATCGTATAACCATGATGCTTCCATTCCTAGGGAGTGATGAAACGGGTATGGATTTTAGTGACTCCATCAGTAGAGAAGTAACCTAATCTTAGTCCAAATATTGGACATTGATCTGAATGTGATTCAGATCCAATGAGAAGATTAGATTTACGGTCTTGATTTAATCAAGCATCTATGGGAGGCCCGCGATCTGGATTTAAGATATGATCTCAATATCCAAGCCACTATACGTAGAACAATACAATCGCCCTGTCCTTATCTCCAAGTATTCGCGGAGAAAGCGCATTGTCCTTGAAAGAGTTCATGGATAATTCTATTGTTGATATATGTATCCGAGCATTGAGAAAATAGGATAATTAAATGAGATTTAATCATCATAAATAATATGAATTTGATTCATATTATAAGGAGAGTTATCTTAGATAATTAAATGTGATTTGATTATCAAAGATGTAAATAATGTGAATGCGATTCATATTATTTGAGCACATGAGAATAAGTTATCCAATATAATTAAATATGATTTAATTATTATGGATAAGAATAATGTGGATAGTAATATCTAATTATTCATAATATATTATAAATGTGATTTATAATGTATTAGAGAGAGTTAATTATAATTTATATGTGTTGATTAATTATTATGTGTATTGGATACACATTGTGTAATTAATTGACAATGTAAATTATATGTTGTTTTGGGTTGTGAATATGATTCACAATTTTTTCATGGCAAGATTGCAATATTCTCAAATATAATTGTGAATTATTTTTGAAGATTAAAACCCAACAAATTTATTGCAAATAAATAAAGAGAGATTTCCATGGAGATATGCAATCTCATGAGATTGCTCTCCCCATGGAAAGAGTGGGCGGCACATCATTCCTAATTGGAATGTGTGGCCGTCCACATGGAAGATGCATGGAGATGAAATCTCCATGCACATTCTCTCCTTATTTATTGGTTTGATTTAGGTCTAATTTATATTTGATTTTGTCAAATATATTTTAACCTAAATTTGTTGGTTTTACCAACAACAATCTTGACCATTGGATTGACATAAATCAATCTCATCCATTGATTTTACATGTCACATGGATTGAGATCCATGGATCCCAAAATCCTATAAATAGAGAGGCATACCATGCTCTCTATTTACATGCAATATTGGAGCACTCTCTCTCTCTCTCTCTCTACTCTACAGCCCTCTCTCTCCCTCTCATGGCCGTCCACCATGGATGCCCTAGAGAGAGTCTTCATCGCCGCAACGTCGTCGTTATGCTGCCCGATATTTTGTTCGTGGAACTCCGTCTACTTCGGTGTGCCTTGCTCGTGAAGAAGACGTCAGATCTCGTGTGTCGAGATCAGGAGATCCACCGCTTGGATCATCAACATGGATTGCGAGAAGCACACGGTTCATCCCTGCGCTCGCAAGCGTCTCCTCCGTCGGATCGGACTTGAGACAGGAGGTCTCTTTGTTTAGAGACTCGATCGCAACCACGCTTCAAGAGGTAATCCTATTACTTGTTTGTGGTTTAGACGAAATGATCCGAGAAGTGTTCTTGGATCATGTGGTTTCGTCGTATAAAAATTTTAATTTCTGCTGCATCGAGCAACTAGTGCGACTAGTCGCTCCTCGTCGTATTCGATACGACGCTCACGCTTCCGTGATGCGCTTGAGGATCTAACCATATCCTTCAAATGGTATCAGAGCCTTAGGTCGACGGTTTCGAATATGATTCGCTAATCGAGGACGACTTGGGTCTCGTTAAGGTCGCGAAAGTTATCATCGCATTTGATTTCGCAGATCTGTTTAGTAAATAAATTCGGCACTGTTTAAATTGTTTAAACACAAATTTAATACTTTAATTTTGTTCCTCATTAAATAAGGAAACCATAGGATCTGAGTTTGCATAAATCGGATTTTGTATGCTCGAGATATGGTTGTTTTAATGAACATGTATGCACTGTTGCGGGAACAGTAGATCTGAACATGATTAAATTGTTAATTACTGTTTAGACTTGCCTCCAAATGCGTGAAACATCACTTGGGTTCTGTCCTAAATCAAATTAGCAATCCATGAAAATTGATTTTGTCTAATTTGGATTTAATATGATTGAGATATGCTAATTTTAGTAAGTAGAGGTCACTGCTGAAATTACATTCCTAATCTAGAACCTTGTGATTGTCAACTAATGAAATTAATTGTTAATTTCAAGAAATAATTATGGAAAATATTTGAGAAATAGTGGAAGATGATTATTTCCTTAATTGACTTGACCTCAACCAATTAATTGATTAGATCTAGATCATAATTGGAAACTCAATCATCAAACTCCTTGCTTGAATAGGATTGGGAATTTGTTTAGCAAATTTCCTTATAATCAAAATTGTTTTGATTACTATATGGTATAATTTTCGGTTGAAGAACCGATGATAATCTCAAGTACAAATTAATCAATTTGGCATTATCCTTTCCCGAGGCGGATATGGTGTCTAGTCGAGGATCGCTGGGGTAGCGGGTTGCAACGTATGTGGGCCGTCCCACTCCCGCCGGTACTGGCCATGACAATGGGTAGGGTCGGGATAATGTCCGAGGGATTAAGTTGTATTTTTCTAATTATTAAAATACGAATTAAAACGTACTTTGAGATAATACCATATATATATTCAAGTATAGCAATCAAGTTTGATTGATTGAATTAGATTGATAATTAATTTAATATGATTGAATTAATTATATCCAATTAAACCACTCTATTATGAATAGAGTTATTATTTCCCTTGGAAGAATTAATTATGTGAATATGATTCATGATAATTAATTAGAATTTGAATATGATATGGAGGATCACATAAGTAACATCCATGGTCTCCCGTCAAGGCGAAGAGTTTCGTCGCCAGATATTATATGTAGGAGACGCCTGTCCGAAGTGACAGCTCCTGCATATGATCCATTTGGATCGGGCTCGTCGCTTCTCGAAAGAGTAAAGACGTATGTATAGTGACCCCAATATCGGGTCCTCATATTATTGGGGCGATATTGGATTGCGCATAGCGAGTTGTATTCCTGTTGACGGTTGGTTCAATTAATGACGGGTCAACATCACCTTAGGGGTGGTGGGCCCAGGTGTTAAAGATCGAATCGGGAGATGCAAGTTGGACTTGCAAGGAGGAATGTGTTCCCGCTTCTTTTTATCCGAGTTGTAGGTTCTCATATTATTGGGATGCAACAAAGATAAGGAAGGAGATCCCAGATCTTGCTTGAGATATAATGGTAAGTATATCTCTTACATTGAAAGTAATTGAGGGAATGAACTTTCATTGTTGACATGGCAAGACAGCATTGATATAAAAAATTCCTAAATCAAAGTAAATTATATATTTATATATGTTTATGCAAATTTCTTATTTCAGATAATCCTTCTTTAAATCCACACAATGTTATACTCAATAATAACCAGTAGAATATCTTGGATTGGACCCATGATCCAGATATTGTACTTGCAATTGGACACATAATGTATGTGGTTGCAATGTGCAAGTTTCCTCATAATAATGAGGAATGATGATTAAATAAGACAATAGGACTAAAACCCTGGGGTTTGTATGTCTCTATAAGTCTTGATCTTATCGAATGTACTTTTGAAGTGACATGTCGATAATGATCGTAATTGTCAAATTAATCCTTATTAAATCAATAAAGATATCCTGGCATACATATGTGCTCTCAACATTTAATCATGAATGGCATGCTTCTCTGCATCATTGATAGGGCAAAAGAATCGGTTTTGCGGCTTTTCTTTTAATGGAAAAGAAGGAAGTAGTCGGTTGTAGCAGAAAGCCGTGAAACAAAGAGATTGGTTCTTGAACCTATCAAACAAATACGGTTTTCTATCGGAAAACCGTTCACTAATATTTTACCAGGCAAGTGTTCCTGGGTCGAACTCAAGGAGGCAGAATAAATTCCCTAGATTTCTCGCTTCGTAATCTTATTTTTATTTCTTCTCTAAGTGGTCGAGTCAAAACACCTTTTTTATGGATTTTTATTTTTATTATTTTTATTTGATTTTATTATTTTCAAATTTTTATTTAAATTTCAAAAAGGGATATTTTTCAAAAGATTTACTTATTATATAATAGGTGGATATGATATAGGTGATACTATATAGTAGGGTGATCGGGGTTCGAGCCGCGAGCTCGAACTACACAAGAAAACAAAACAAAACGAAGTGCGGTTCGATAAAATCAAAATACGTAGAAAATACATCAAAAAGCCACGAAATTTTTATACTAGGTAGCTGGGGTAGTTGTGTAACTACCCTCAAGAAATCGTCGAAATCCGAGATCACACGGAGAAGAAATAACCCCTACAGCCCAGGGGCATAAGAGCAAGAAAAATTATTTAAAAAGTTTGCAATTTGGTCCTCAGGGACTGTTCTGAAGAAAAACTAAACAAATCTTTACATTTAGGTCCCCGCGGAGGGACCTAAATGCAAATAAAGAAAACTGTGGAGGCGGGGTGAACTTCTGGAAACTTGGCTAGGTTTAGTGCGCAATTTTTCCACCTCTTCAGAATGAGCGGCTGAGATTAGAACTTAAGGGCACGGATCGGACGCTTCGGACTCGGCCACGTGTCGCAATTCTGTAACCCCATTGTTCTTGGGGTTGTTGAGCTGCTAGCGGACGTCCTCTCTTCTCCGATTTATTGCGGCCGACTGGCGATGGTTCTGGCGCTCCGGCGGGGCCAGAGGGGTGACTCCTTCACCCCTCGAGCTCGCCTGCGGTGGAGATGTGGCCGGCGACACTCCGAGCAGTGGTGGAACGGCGATGAAGTGACGACGTCTTCAGCACCTGGTAGTGACGCAGTTCTGACAAAGCTCCATTGGAGATGGATTTCGATGCTGATTCAAAGCTCCAGTGGCGTAGCAATGCCTCGCGTTGAACTTGGATCTGCAAATGACAAGATCCAGTGCTCGATTCGCTAAGAATCGGCCGATGGGTTAAGATATAAAGATCCAAAGATGAGAAAAAATTCTTGAATTCCCAGCCAAATCAACAAATGCGTGAAGATGGCGATGAGTGATGATCGAATTGAAATCGAAATTGAAAGATTCGAAGGTGGATTTTGAAATGGTGTCTAAGCTAGAAGATTAGGCTTCTTAAGTACGCGATTAGCCACGCTAATCGTGGCTCACTAATCGAGAATAAAATTGAAATAAAATGGAGGAAAAGGTCTAGGGCATCAAGGTGTATTACCTGGAAAACTTGCTCGACGGTCGACCTTTGGCCGGAGCTGGACGCGCGCTGGGCTGCGTTGCAAGGCGGCGAACCTCCTTGGAACCTCTTCCGTCGACTCCTCCTCCTCGCGGACTCCTCCAAGGTGCTGTCACCACCGTAGGTTGGCCGGAACCAGGCTAGGAAGGTAGGGGATCGCAAAGACTGGAGCTGGGGCTTCAGGCAGTTGGAGAGTTGGTTGGCTATGGCGTCTTGGAGCCTTTATATAGGAGAATTGGCGTGGGCTCCAAGTTTGATCCAAGGGTGGCGAGGTAGAGGGTAGTTAGGAGAAGAGGATGGAGGGTTTAGATGGGTCGGAAGGTTCGCGAATGGCGTGGAATAAAAGCTTGAAGATGGCCGGTTGAACAGCCTGGGTGAACGGCTTCTTGGGGAAGAAGACCCCAGGTGCTGACAAGTGTCAGCACCTGGTTGGTCTAAATCCGAAAATAACTTATAAATTAGATATAAAATTGTTAATTACATTATTTTAAATAGGTATAAATACAAGAAGTGTTAATAAATTAATTTTCTAATTTATGGCATAATTACTTTTAATAAATAATAACTATTATTTAAAATATAAATATTATATTAATAAATATGTATTTATAAATAGATTTTAGATTTTTAATTTAATAAATAAATAAGTAAAAATTAATTTTTTATTTTCTTAATTATTAGGTATTAAACAAGGTTTATATAAATTTTTATAGATTTTTATAAATTAATTTACATATTTTAATAAATAGAGTTAGTATCTAAATAGATCATTTAAACCTATGTTTTGGGATTTTTGATTTTATTAAAATAATAAATAGTCTCCAAAAATTATGAAATAATTTATGTAGAAACTACAAGATCATGAAATAATTTAAAAATTATAAAATTAAGAAAATGATAAAGTGTGTGTTACATAAAATAAATAGCCCAGAAACCCCTTTGTCTTTTGGTCCCAAAACCGACTTTTTGCAAACAGACTCCGAATTTGATGAAATCACCTTTATTAATTAGAGAATATTATTTTATGAACTTTAAAGGTGAGTAGAGTGAAATTGGAGTTCGTATGAGGAAGTTATGATGTTTGGAAGTTGAGATTTTGACAATTTGTAACCTGGGTTTCTTGGCATATATACAGGGTAATATTTTTAACTTATTTTTATATTTTTATATACACTTTTAGAAATAATTAGGAGAAAGATTTGGTGAAAAATATGTTCATATGAAATAATTAAAATTCTTTGAAGTTTTGTATTTATTTTATAAATATTGAAAGGTGTATATGTGTGTGTTAAATTATTTTTCTTTGGTTTTCTTTCCTTATCTCCCCCTACTTATTGGTTTGTCGACTAATCCATGCTGACTTGGTCTCGGGGGTTGGGCTATAAATATATCTTACAGCTATATTTATATTTTGAGTCATATTGTATATATATACATATATTCAATCTGTCTTTTTCTTTATTTTTCGGGTTCTTTATTTATTTACATGATTTTAGTGATTAAAAGTGAATATTTACACATGAATGTTGTTTTGTTAAAATATGAGAATTAGTGGGTATTTACATGTATTTGTTAAGGGTTTTAAGACAAAATGCAATAGAAAAGTTAATGAATCATGGATTCATCAACCCCCTATACTTAAACTTTGCTAGTCCCTTAGAAAACACTTATTTTGAAAAGGTAAGTGAAAAAGAAAGAAAGTTAGAATGAATTTGTTTTCCTAAACCAATTCATGAGAACAGACAAAGGACAGAGCTCGATCGGACCTGAAACAAGCGTTTTGTCGGAACCTTAACTAGGATTAGGATTTTATCCTCAACAGTCCTCAAGTTCCATAATCCTTACTCAAGATCACTTCATCGGCTAGTTCAGACTCACTTATTCATATCGCAAACTCTATCATCCTTGAAGTCAACTTGTTCAGTGTGTGAATTGATTTAGCTCTTCCTGCTTAGAGAACCGAAGAAACCGTCAATCCCGGCTATACACTCCTATGGCTTCCTCATCCCGCTATTCTTTCCTCACGGAGGGAGGTATTCCCTTCTGAGTTCAGTTCTGCTATGTCCACAATCGAATATAGGGAAAAGTTAGAAGAATGAGAAAAGAAGTGGAGTGCGACCAGTGTAGACGCATCTCCTTGTGAAGCCCAACCAGTGTAGCTGAGTCTCCACTAAGATGTGCAGGCATATTTGGTGGAAGCTTTGACCAATTTGGTCTTATTTGGTGGCTTCTGCTTTGCTTGACTTTGTAATTTGCTTGCACTGCATTCATATTTTTGTGCCTCGACGGATATAGCATCTTTTTAGTCCGTCCATTTTTCGAGGTCTTAGAAAAATTGTGTCAGCAGATCCTTCCCTCATCCGAAGCAACTATCGTAACCCCAATCTCTCCCGTCTTTAGATGTCAATGCCGCAAAGATAAGGATAGAAACGCACTACCAAGGTGTACTACCCTTCGGAACTCCATGCAAGTTGAGCTAAGTGCAAAGTGCATGTGTTCAAGATTGGTTCACGGGTGTAGAGTTGTACGGATGACTCCAAATGGTCTACTTAAGCTCAGATGACTTGATTTCCCGAATATGGTCTTACGGAACCCAAAGATTTTAAGTCACCATACCTAAAGAGTCTAAATTCCAGTTCCTAATCAGGCTCCTTACAACGAGAGTTAAAGGCCATAATCAAGCTCCATCCTTTAGACTAGACTCAGTCCTTAGTTCCGGAAATCAAACTTATTCTGAAAAATGCGAATGCAAATGCAACCATGTTTTTGTGAAGTATATTTTCTGAATTTTACTCATTTTTAAGGATTTTAAGGATTTTGTAATTTTTACAAATTTTAGGACTTTGTATTTTTTATGGATTTTTTTATGATTTTTATAAACAAGGTTTTATTCACAAATCTTACAAGATATATTTTATTCAAGTTAAGTGTCTAATGTATTTTACAAGTTTTATCTACAAAGTATTTTACAAGGGTTGAATGGTTTTTATACATGTTTTAATAAATAGGATTTTAAATAAGTATTATACAAATTTTAAGTACAAATTTTAAATACAAGTTTTAATTACAAGTTTTAAACATATTTTACTTTTTTACCAGGATTTTATAAATAAGAGAGTGGATTTTAAATTAACCCGTACCCATTTTTTATGGATTTTATAGATATAGAAAATATATAAAAGTACGAGTTATGGCCGAAAGTATATATAAAATATATACGCACCCCCTTATACTTAGCTTGAGCTATGTCCTCATAGCATCAAAAGAGAGAAAGGAGGACATAACTCGTGCTAAGTAAAAGTGGGTGAAAAAGGGATATCGATCACAAGTCAGTCAACCCCCCCATACTTACTATCAGGGCATCGTAAGTATCAAGAGAGAGCAAAAACGGGATGACTGAATAAAAAGGATAAATAACGAAATTTTAAAAGGAAAAGAATACGAAATTATCGAAATCACTCGGTCCCCCTTATATTTAGGATAAGGCATCCTAAGTATAGAAAAGAGTGTAGCCAAAAATTGGGGGCCAGTGATTCGTGAAAAAGAATGGCTATACAAAAGAATCAGTACAAAAAATAAAACGTGAATTAGCGGGCAATCGGTCCCCCCTATACTTAGGATCTGGTATCCTAAGCATAGAAGACGAGCAAAAACGGGGACGATTGTGTTCTACGAAGAATATACAAGTGTTGTGAATCTCCAGAATGGCTCAAAATAATTTGTACAGGAAGAAGTGAAGGAGTGATCATGATTCCTGTACAAAATAGATCACTTTAGCCAGGATCATACTGAATTTTCTGCTTTTTATGTGTGTATTGATCCTTGGCTGAAAAAGTAGAGCCTCTTCTGTAAGTAAACTCTGTACATGGCATAGCTCTCTTTTCTGAAGTATGTGTCTCTGGAGTCGGACTACAGAAGGTGTCTATATGTGTCAGCATTACACCATCCGACTCTCTACGCTGAATAGACTGTATGATCTGTGCAATGTATTCGATGGACTCTTGTGATGTAATATGTGTTCTTTCAATCTGCGGCACAGAGATATCTACTGCAGGTGACTGATCATCTGAATCTGATATGAAATATGTCTCTGTATATGAACAATCATCTGAAGAACTAGGTACCAAGTGATTTACCCTATCCTCGTGTAGGATATCTTGGGTATCAAAATAAACACTCTCAAGATCAGGAGATTGTGTCTCATCTATGTTCTGGCAATCTTCCACAAGACTAGTGTCCTTTGAAGTAAATGACAATACTGATCTAGGACTGCTACATTCTTTCTCCATCTCAATGTGTATCTCTCCGTTGTCTGTGCGAATGATACTCTCCCAGCATCATAATCGAAGAGTGCTCTTGCTGTCTGCAAAAAGGGTCTCCCGAGAATGATTGGAGCAAGATGTAACTGTGTAGGGCATGTCATGTCTAGAACCGTAAAGTGCACGGGAAATTGCGAGCCATGAACGGTTACAATAATGTTCCTCAGTACACCTCTAGGTCTCTTTATAGATCGATCTGCAAATTGAAGTATCGCTCGTGATTTATAGAGAGGACCTAGCTTGAGCTTATCAAGCAAAGAGGATGGAAGTAAATTGATCGAGGAACCATTATCTAAGAGAGTACGATTGAATGTAGTGTCTTCAATCTGACAGTTGACATAGTGAGCTCCCAAATCTTTCTTCTTCTTGGGTACCTTGTTCCGAATCGCACACGAAGTTGCCTTGGTCAATATATGTTTTTCAACTCGTGATCTCTTCTTCCTACATGTAGTACATTTGTTCCTCAACTGATTCTTGAGCGTAGGAAAATGATCCAAGGCATCATGCAGTGGAATCTTCAGAAAGATGTGATCTTTCAGTAAACGTTTTGTTTCTGGAGTGACAATATTATTTTTGGTCTTTTTCTTTCCTTTTCCAAACAAAGCATCGGGAAAGGGAATAGAGTCAGAAGTCAGAAAATCAGGATTTTTATCCAATGAGGAATCAGCGTTTACATCGAGAGTTTCAGAATTATTTACAAAACTCTCTAAAACAAGAGAAGAAATGTTTTTGTCGGGGCTCTCTGCCTGATCTGGCGTGATGTCATCGTCTGAGTCGCCAGTATCCATATCTGATGTGTTGGCATTGCTCTCGTCTCTTGAGTCTGCGTAAAGGTCCTCATCCTCTTGCGATTTCTCCTCCTCGGCTTCAGGATCATGATTCTGCTCGTGCTCCTCTAGTGCCCTCTCCTCTTCTCCAGCAGGTGCTTGCGGTGATCTACCGCTCCTGAGACGAATGAAGTTAGATAAAAATTCAGGAAACGAGATCTTACCTGTAGTGTCTACCTGCTCTGGGTGCCTCCTCTTGTTGTTTGGGTTCATCTGAGACTGGGCTGGGAGAGTGGTCTTCGGCACGGTTAACTCGTCCAGACGACGGTTAACCTGCTCCATCTCTGTCTTGTGTGCGATCTGAAGCGTACTGAGCATGTCCATGATCTGATTGAGCGTCTGGGCCTGTGAAGACATCTCCGGTTCGGTATGGTGGCCATGGCTTGCTCCTCTCTCCTGCCCTGGCGTGAAGTGCTGAGAGGTGGAAGGCTGGGAATAGTGCTGAGGTGTGGAAGAAGACTGCTGCGGCTGTTGAAAAGAATAATTCGGTGAAAACTGGGCAGGATGCTGATATGAAGGCTGCGGTCTCTGATGGTAGACATTCGGATGAGACTACTGCGGTGTGAAGCTTTGGCGGTGCTGGAATTGCGGACGTCCATGCTGCGATGACCATACGGCTGCTGCGGCTGCTGATTCGGTATACTCAGCTGCTGCATCGGAGTATACCAAATCCCGTTGATCTCGAAAGTGGATTGCGGCTCCACCTCCATCTCTGTAGTGCTGATGATCTGGCTGGAATTGGCATGAGACTGATCCTCATGCCAATCAATCTGCGGAATCTCGGGCTTGCTCTAGACGTAGTGTATCTGACGGGTGGGTGGAGCGGGTGCGATCCTCCGTGCTGATTGTGTGTTCGAAGAAGTCTGGTTCTGCTGGTACTGGCTCTGAAGATCAGCGACCTTCTTCGAAAGATCACTCAGCTGCTGAGGTAGAGATGAGAGTTTCTCCAACTCTCGCAGCAGCTGTAGGTCTTGGACCTACTTGTGAATCACGTCCACCAGCGTCAACTTCTCTCTAATAAAGCCCATATTGGTGTTAGATTCAGAGTCTGATATATTCGCCACCTTGTGATGCTCTTGGTGATGCGATGGTTGTGGGGCTTTCTGAAATGCCCGAGTAGAGTCTACAACTCTCGAGTTCTCGGTCATCCCTTCGAAGATGGCCCAGACCGACTCAGCGTCCTTGTTCAAATAACTGCCGCCACATGCAGCACTCACGAGCCCCTGTACTTCCGGCTGGAGTCCTCCGAAGTAATTCTGTACTAGCACCTTCATCGGGATCTCATGATGTGGGCATCTCTCCGTCAGGTCCTTGAATCGATCCCATGCCTCATGGAATGATTCATTCGGCAATTGCGTAAAGTTGGAGATCTCACTCCTCATCATGTTCGTCCTTCCTAGAGGAAAATATTTGTGCAGGAAGGTGGACTTCAGGTCGTCCCAAGTGGAGATTTCTCTTCCCAGATGGCTCAGCCAATAAAGGGCCTTATCGGCTAAGGCAAAGGGGAAGGCTTTGAGGCGCACGGCTTCCTACGACACCCCTGGATAACAAGCCGTTCCGCAGATCATCTCAAACTGCTGCAAAAATGTGAACGGCTCCTCTACGGCATTCCCGTAGTACTTGGGAAGCAAAGAAATGAAGGACGGTCGGAGTTCGTATGGCCCTTGATTCGACGGTAGCCGAATCCAGTGATGGAGCGTTCGAGCGCCCGGGTCATACTCGTCCCGTAAAGTAGCGGGAACCGCAGGCGGTAAAGGGTTCCCGGCCCCTGCTCTCAATGCGGCTATTTCAGCCTGCAGTTCAATCTGAACTCTATATTGTTCTCGAATCTGTAGATTCATCTGCTGAAGCGTATCGAGAATGCCGGTCGTAACATCTGCGTTCAGCTCGTTTCTTCCCTCCTGATTGTCCCCAGCTGGTGGCCTCTCGTCTGCTGCTGGTCCTTTCCCGCGAGCCATCTGATCGTCTGTAAAGTGAAAACTCTCGTAAGAACTCAGCGAAAAATACTCAGGAGATCTAGATGATGTATTGAGGCAAGGGTCTGCCTCAATGATCTGGCCAGGAGGCGAGGGAGTCTGGGTCTGACTCACCTCGAGATCGGATGGGACCAGCTCGAGAAGAGGGTCATCCCGAACCTGTGAAGATATACGCTCGACGGTGGACGGTCGAAAGCTCACAGAGTCTGAGCCGAAAAGCCGTCGAGACGTCATCTTCGATGTCAAGAGGAAGTCGGGAGAGCACGTGTACGATTCAAATGAGGGAGAAATGCGAAAGCCGCGGAAAACTCACGCCCCTCAAACAAATACAAAGCAAACCCCGTTTTCACCAACTCAACCCTGATGGAGACCGTAAGAGTTCGGTCTTTTTATCTTTTCGGTTTTAGGGTTGTGATTAGCAAACGTTTCGATTACGCGGGCTGAGCAAGCCAATAGGTGCCCGATAGTTTCCCCGAGACACTGGCCCGAATCCTTACATGAGACCGCTCGCACTCAGCCAGTATGGGAGTAAGTACAGACCGTTTCCGGCTACCCGTGTTACTTGAGGACGGAGCCTTGTGCAGTGTCCTCTAAACCTCCCACTCTGCTAAGTAAACCCGGACCGTTTCCGACTACCCGAGCTTACCGACTGAGGAACAACGATCAAATGTATGGACCCAGTAGTATCCCGCAAGAAATACGGGGTTTGGGCTCTATCCTTAAGTGTCGGCTCTCAAGCTCGCGCACTCTGAGAAATGTACGGGGGTTACTCTCCCCAATTCACTTGAATTGATTTACGGTTTTTGCTCAGATATTTTTAGCAGTCCCGATTTTAGTTTTGCAATTTTTTATGGTTTTTTTCAATCAACGTTTATCTATTTTTTTTCCTTTTATTTAAAAACCCTAGAGCAAGCACCTAAGTTGCAAGTCCTAAAACTAGATACGCGACACAAGCCGATAGAGTAGAAAAAACCTAAACAAACATCTAGAAAACCGTGGAAAACTGATAACGATGAAAAGCCGCGGTGGGTGCCCTGATCCTCGGATACACGTTATCCGGCGAATCAGACCCCTAAAAAATGGAGATTTTTATTACTAATTACAACTCTCTCCCTTCCTCTCTCTTTTACAACAAAAGGATACTAACTACTTTGCTCCTCTGCAGTCGACTCGTGAAGAAGAAGCCGACCTCTGCTCTTTCAACTGGCTCGGCTTCCGAAGAAACCGGTTGATCCTGCAGGCCCTGCAAAGATGGTTAGCAAAGAAAAGCCGATCGAGAAAGCCGAGAAAGCCGTAAGAAAACAAAAGAAAAACTCGAAGAAAAAGCCATACGAAAAACCGTACGAGAAATGAAACAAAGAGAAGAGAAAAAATAAAATCACGAAAAAATGAAAAATCAAAGGAATCTAACGCCTCCCCGGCAATGGCGCCATTTTGATAAGGCTAAAAGAATCGGTTTCGCGGCTTTTCTTTTATTAAAAAAGAAGGAAGTAGTCGGTTGTAGCAGAAAGCCGCGAAACAAAGAGATTGGTTCTTGAACCTATCAAACAAATACGGTTTTCTATCGGAAAACCGTTCACTAATATTTTACCAGGCAAGTGTTCCTGGGTCAAACTTAAGGAGGCAGAATAAATTCCCTAGATTTCTCGCTTCATAATCTTATTTTTATTCCTTCTCTAAGTGGTCGAGTCAAAACACCTTTTTTATGGATTTTTATTTTTATTATTTTTATTTGATTTTATTATTTTCAAATTTTTATTTAATTTTCAAAAAGGGATATTTTTCAAAAGATTTACTTATTATATAATAGGTGGATATGATATAGGTGATACTATATAGTAGGGTGATCGGGGTTCGAGCCGCGAGCTCGAACTATACAAGAAAACAAAACAAAACGAAGTGCGGTTCGATAAAATCAAAATACGTAGAAAATACGTCAAAAAGCCACGAAATTTTTATACTAGGTAGCTGGGGTAGTTGTGTAACTACCCTCAAGAAATCGTCGAAATCCGAGGTCACACGGAGAAGAAATAACCCCTACAGCCCAGGAGCATAAGCGCAAGAAAAATTATTTAAAAAGTTTGCAATTTGGTCCTCAGGGACTGTTCTGAAGAAAAACTAAAAAAATCTTTACATTTAGGTCCCCGTGGAGGGACCTAAATGCAAATAAAGAAAATTGTGGAGGCGGGGTGAACTTCTGGAAACTTGGCTGGGTTTAGTGCGCAATTTTTCCACCTCTTCAGAATGAGCGGCTGAGATTAGAACTTAAGGGCGCGGATCGGACGCTTCAGACTCGACCACGTGTCGCAATTTTGTAACCCCCCTGTTCTTGGGGTTGTTGAGCTGCTGGCGGACGTCCTCTCTTCTCCGATTTATCGCGGCCGACTGGCGATGGTTCTGGCGCTCCGGCGGGGCCAGAGGGGTGACTCCTTCACCCCTCGAGCTCGCCCGCGGTAGAGATGTGGCCGGCGACACTCTGAGCGGTGGTGGAACGGCGATGAAGTGACGACGTCTTCAGCACCTGGCAGTGACGCATTTATGACAATGCTCCATTGGAGATGGATTTCGATGCTGATTCAAAGCTCCAGTGGCGTAGGAATGCCTCGCGTTGAACTTGGATCTGCAAATGACAAGATCCAGTGCTCGATTCGCTAAGAATCGGCCGAGGGGTTAAGATATAAAGATCCAAAGATGAGAAAAATTCTTGAATTCCCAGCCAAATCAACAAATGCGTGAAGATGGCGATGAGTGATGATCGAATTGAAATCGAAATTGAAAGATTCGAAGGTGGATTTTGAAATGGTGTCTAAGCTAGAAGATTAGGCTTCCTAAGTACGCGATTAGCCACGCTAATCGTGGCTCACTAATCTAGAAGAAAATTGAAATAAAATGGAGGAAAAGGTCTAGGGCATCAAGGTGTATTACCTGGAAAACTTGCTCGACGGTCGACCTTTGGCCGGAGCTGGACGCGCGCTGGGCTGCGTTGTAAGGCGGCGAACCTCCTTGGAACCTCCTCCGTTGACTCCTCCTCCTCGCAGACTCCTCCAAGGTGCTGTCACCACCGTAGGTTGGCCGAAATCAGGCTAGGAAGGTTGGGGATCGGAAAGACTGGAGCTGGGGCTTCAGGCAGTTGGAGAGTTGGTTGGCTATGGCGTCTTGGAGCCTTTATATAGGAGAATTGCCGTGGGCTCCATGTTTGATCCAAGGGTGGTGAGGTAGAGGGTAGTTAGGAGAAGAGGATGGAGGGTTTAGATGGGTCGGAAGGTTCGCGAATGGCGTGGAATAAAAGCTTGAAGATGGCCGGTTGAACAGCCTGGGTGAACGGCTTCTTGGGGAAGAAGACCCCAGGTGCTGACAAGTGTCAGCACCTGGTTGGTTTAAATCCGAAAATAACTTATAAATTAGATATAAAATAGTTAATTACATTATTTTAAATAGGTATAAATACAAGAAGTGTTAATAAATTAATTTTCTAATTTATGGCATAATTACTTTTAATAAATAATAACTATTATTTAAAATATAAATATTATATTAATAAATATGTATTTATAAATAGATTTTAGATTTTTAATTTAATAAATAAATAAGTAAAAATTAATTTTGTATTTTCTTAATTATTAAGGTATTAAATAAGGTTTATAAAAATTTTTATAGATTTTTATAAATTAATTTACATATTTTAATAAATAGAGTTAGTATCTAAATAGGTCATTTATACCTATGTTTTGGGATTTTTGATTTTATTAAAATAATAAATAGTCTCCAAAAATTATGAAATAATTTATGTAGATACTACAAGATCATGAAATAATTTAAAAATTATAAAATTAAGAAAATGATAAAGCATGTGTGTTACATAAAATAAATAGCCCAGAAACCCCTTTGTCTTTTGGTCCCAAAACTGACTTTTTGCAAACGGACTCCAAATTCGATGAAACCACCTTTATTAATTAGAGAATATTATTTTATGAACTTTAAAGGTGAGTAGAGTGAAATTGGAGTTCGTATGAGGAAGTTATGATGTTCGGAAGTTGAGATTTTGACAATTTGTAACCTAGGTTTCTTGGCATATATATAGGGTAATATTTTTAACTTATTTTTATATTTTTATATACATTTTTAGAAATAATTAGGAGAAAGATTTGGTGAAAAAT
Organism: Ottelia alismoides; assembly: GCA_037367405.1. Taxonomy (NCBI): domain Eukaryota; kingdom Viridiplantae; phylum Streptophyta; class Magnoliopsida; order Alismatales; family Hydrocharitaceae; genus Ottelia; species Ottelia alismoides. The sequence continues at coordinate 1,021,152 of JAZKJV010000603.1, forward strand.
ATATTCATATGAAATAATTAAAATTCTTTGAAGTTTTGTATTTATTTTATAAATATTGAAAGGTGTATATGTGTGTGTTAAATTATTTTTCTTTGGTTTTCTTTCCTTATCTCCCCCTATTTATTGGTTTGTCGACCAATCCATGTTGACTTGGTCTCGGGGGTTGGGCTATAAATATATCTTACAGCTATATTTATATTTTGAGTCATATTGTATATATATACATATATTCAATCTGCCTTTTTCTTTATTTTTTTGATTCTTTATTTATTTACATGATTTTAGTGGTTAAAAGTGAATATTTACACATGAATGGTGTTTTGTTAAAATATGAGAATTAGTGGGTATTTACATGTATTTGTTAATGATTTTAAGACAAAATGCGACAGAAAAGTTAATGAATCATGGATTCATCAATCATGCAGAGTGGTGGCTCCATAAGAGATGATGTATTCAAAATATTTGAATACCTACATGAACCAATGTTTTAAGAGTTTAGATGGATGTAGGCGATGAGTGTCATCATTCTACTATCTTTACTCTAATCATTCATGAAGCCTCATAATATTCATATTGTATGAATTTAATGAAGCATGTATAAGTGTTGAAATACTCTTATATTATATTCTTCTGAATTTAATATAAGAGATCCTTAATCTTAAGCAATGGTTGTTTATAGATAAAGGGAGCGCAGTGGAAGCATGGGTCGGACCCAAGTAAGAAGGAAAGTCAAAGAGTTGACCTACTTCTGTGACTTCCAAATAGTTGGATAAATGCCAATACTACAATAAGTTAGTGTGTTGATAGTATGACTATCAAGTCTGTCTAGAATCCTTAGAGAAGGACTCGGATAGAGCATCAGAATAATCTACATAAATCATTGATATTGACTTACTTATTAAATAAGATAAAGTCCTAATAATTGTATCTCAATCTTCTAATGACACTTGCAATTAGTTGCATCTGTATTAGAATATTAGAAATTTGATCTTAAGGTTTAATGATCATCCATGTTGGAATTGATGCAATTGTTGCAATAATTTCCACCGGATGAATAGTCTTCATATTGTCAGTGGGAGCCCTTAGTCTAAGAGAATGTCTCTATGACCTAGATATTAGAATACACTCATTGTTTGTTTCTAAATGTTGGGAATAAACATGAAATCTGGAATAGACCTATCATAAAGAGTTATGATGGAGATATTTCAAATAGTAATCTAACATCTAGTGGACTCCACTAAATTAGAAAATTAATGAATGGTTCATTAAGACTTCTAATACTGAAAATTAAACCTTCAAAGATCAATAGAAGGATGAAGATCATTTGATAATGATCTAGCATCATGTTTTGGACATTTGTCTGTTGATGTAATCAATAGACTGAAAAGAGATGAAACTTTAGATTGTCTAAAGGTTCAAATCTTGCATACTTGTGTATACTAAGTAAAATGTCCAATACACCCTTCTTTGGGAAAGGTGTAAGATGTCAAGGTATTCAGGATCTCATACATATTGATATATGTGAATCATCTATATCATAGTAAACATTATGGATATGTGATATCTATTGATGATTATTTGTGATATGAGATTTCTTCTCTTCACTTAGAAAACTTTAAAATGTTCAAAGATTTCACAATTTTGGTTTAGAACCAAAGTATGAAGGAAGATGAAATGAATTTAATCTAACCAAGGTAGCTTGTACCTATTAGATGAATTCAAGGGATACCTTATGGAGATGTGCATATCATTCCTATCTCAATCCTCCTAATGGACCTTAACTCAATAGAGTTGTAGGGAGATACAATTGATCATGTGTGACATGATTTGATCAATGATTAATCTTAGCATGATTATCTCTTAGTTTCCTGGTATATATATAAATGTAGTAGAGACTACATTATATATATTCTTAATAAGGTTCCATGTGATTAAGCTGGAATCTGGCACTAGAGAATGCTACTTCATTAGGAAAATAAAAGATGGTATTGGATACCTACTTTATGACCTTGATATTCTTAAAGGATCTCATATCTGAGAACGTGATTCTTAGAGGATGGCTCTCTTAAGAATCAAGATGAAAATGAAGTAAAGGAACTCATTTAATCTTGAGAAGATAATGAGGCTCCTGAGATCGGAAACTAAATAGACAATTAAAGATGAAACATTAATGCTTCTTCAAATAAGTTTGAGGATGTATTCCATGTGTCAGTTAAGTCTGAAAATGATCGGACTTCATGTTATGAAGCTCCTGAGGATCATGACATGGAAAGATGGATGTTAGCAATAAAAGTCTAATGTAGGCTTCATATACAAGTGTTGTATATGGACCCTCGAGGATCCACCTATAAGGGTCAGACCCATTAAGGTGTAAATGGATCTTCAAGAGAAAGAGGGAGCCTGATGAGAAGGTAGAGACCTTCAAAAGCACAGTTCATAGCCATGAGCTACACACCGAAGAGAAGATATCGCTTACGATGAGACTTGCTCTCCAGTGACCTTGCTTTAACCCATCAGAATATTGCTAACTATAGCTACACAACTTGACTATGACATCTTCATGATGAGAGTCAAGATTGCATTCCTCTATGAATACCTCTCTGAGGATATTCATATGAAGTAGCCCCAAGGCTTCATGGTTGAGGAAAGCAAGGTGTGCAAGCTAAAGAACTCCATCTTTGGACTCAAATAAGCTTCCTGTAGTTGGAACATAAGATTTAATGAAATTATAAATGTTATGATTTCAGATAAAATCTTGATGAACTATGTGAAGCTTAGTGGGAGTGCCATTGTGTTCATCGTGCAAAATGTAGATGTTATTCTAATCATTTAGAATGATATAAGAATAATAATAAGTGTTTTATAATTTGGTTGTTCCATACCTTGAGATACGATCTCAAGGATACCTCTTAGATCTTAATTCTGAAGTCGTTCAGAAGCAAAGAGAAGAGGATATTGGGACCATCACATTAGTAGTACACCTTGGACTTATTCCATTTTCTGGAAAATTCCAAGAAAGGCATCTTTCTCCTAAGATATGGTACTGACCTATCTAAAGGGATAACACCTCAAAGAGTTGAGGAAGTGAATGCTAAAACTGCTTGCACTTGTGCATCAGTTACGAGAAGCTGAAGTGTATGCTAGATGTGTACAAAAGCCATATGTCTACCATGCAGTGGGAGTAGTAAACTGTTACTAATCCTACTCTGGATATAAAACACTTGGTTGCAGTAATAACAATATCTTCAAAGATGATGGAACTTAGAGATAGTGATCTCAAAGTCTTATCTTCAAAAGTTTAAGACCTTGTAGATAGTGATTTATAAGGGTCTTAACTGTAGATACCTTAGGAGATAGAGATCTCCAGGAATGAAGGTATTCTAATAAGGATTATGGGAATACTGGTTGTGATGATTAATAAGATGTAGTGTCAAGGACACTATAACAAAATTGAGTATTGGTTGCATAAGATGCAACATTCGCATTGGATGCGAGCACTGTTACTAGGAGATATGCAAGTGCCGTAAAAGGACTTGGCGTAGTCTCTTGGGAACAAAGTGACTGATCAGCTTACATAGCTATTTTCTAAATAGCCTATGATTGTCACATGAGTGTGGGTTTAAATGATTAGCCCATTAATGGCTCTTTGGGCTAGTGGGAGATTGTTGGACATGCGAGCCCACGGCGAGCCATCATGCAATAAATGTTATTGCAATTCACTCCTTAATCTGAAATAAAGAGTACATAATTTGCATGATAGGTCTCTTAGTACAATTAGGGTTATGTACCATGGCCATCTTAATGATCATACAGCTGTTGATTCAATTATTAAATCATAGAGGCTGGTGTTTAGATGAATATCTAATGAGTTAGATTGAGGACTCATCAAGCACCGTCAAATGATTGTTAAGAGATGATCTCTAGCCTAAGTAGGAGATGGCAATCCTATCTCAGTAAGGCTGATATCTGACCGATCTCTTGATGCAGGTCCTCTGCATAGGAATAGAGATTCGGATGTGTCAGATTAGTTAGGTTAAAGAGTTGACTTAACGAGATCGAGATAACCAAAGTACTATATCGTAAGCTGTCATGATATAGGCACACATCCTCTGACCGAAGACAGATGTATTACTATATGTCTGAGTATGTACATTTGGCAGACCAATAGGTTGATGACCTAATCAAGGTCTATACACCGGCGCACTGGTGTGCATATAAGGGCATATGAGTAATACGATCTCTCAAAGGGATCATACAGGTTCAGTTTCTGAACCGGAAGACATGAGCTCACTCATGAGATATTGGGAAAAATCAAATTCCATGCACATGGTCGTCTCGCTTAGGAAGCTTGACTGAATTTGTAGGTTTGATATATACTTTTGGAAAGTATATGATCAAGACCTAGGTATGATATATGCTTTTGGAAAGTATATGATCGATACCGACTCCCAATGATCGAATGAGATACTTACTGATAACCCTGAAGTAGACGGTATAAAGTTGATCTAATACTTCGGGTTTATTCTGAGTCTTCCAGTATGCAGGATGTACAGGTGTTGGGAATACCTGAGGGTGATGTGATCATAAACGATCGTATAACCATGACGCTTCCATTCCTAGGGAGTGATGAAACGGGTCTGGATTTTAGTGACTCCTCTCAGTAGTGAAGTAACCTAATCTTAGTCCAAATATTGGACATTGATCTGAATGTGATTCAGATCCAATGAGAAGATTAGATTTACGGTCTTGATTTAATCAAGCATCTATGGGAGGCCCGTGATCTGGATTTGAGATATGATCTCAATATCCAAGTCACTATACGTGGAACAATACAATCGCCATGTCCTTATCTCCAAGTATTCACGGAGAAAGCGCATTGTCCTTGAAAGAGTTCATGGATAATTCTATTGTTGATATATGTATCCAAGCATTGAGAAAATAGAATAATTAAATGAGATTTAATTATCATAAATAATATGAATTTGATTCATATTATAAGGAGAGTTATCTTAGATAATTAAAGGTGATTTGATTATCAAAGATGTAAATAATGTGAATATGATTCCTATTATTTGAGCACTTGAGAATAGGTTATCCAATATAATTAAATATGATTTAATTATTATGGATAAGAAAAATGTGGATAGTAATATCCAATTATTCATAATATATTATAAATGTGATTTATAATGTATTAGAGAGAGTTAATTATAATTTATATGTGTTGATTAATTATTATGTGTATTGGATACACATTGTGTAATTAATTGACAATGTAAATTATATGTTGTTTTGGGTTGTGAATATGATTCACAATTTTTCCATGGCAAGATTGCAATATTCTCAAATATAATTGTGAATTATTTTTGAAGATTAAAACCCGACAAATTTGTTGCAAATAAATAAAGAGAGATTTCTATGGAGATATGCAATCTCATGAGATTGCTCTCCCCATGGAAAGAGTGGGCGGCACATCATTCCTAATAGGAATGTGTGGCCGTCCACATGGAAGGTGCATGGAGATGAAATTTCCATGCACATTCTCTCCTTATTTATTGGTTTGATTTAGGTCTAATTTATATTTGATTTTGTCAAATATATTTTAACCTAAATTTGTTGGTTTTACCAACAACAATCTTGACCATTGGATTGACATAAATCAATCTCATCCATTGCATGTCACATGGATTGAGATCCATGGATCCCAAAACCCTATAAATAGAGAGGCATGCCATGCTCTCTATTTACATGCAATATTGGAGCACTCTCTCTCTCTCTCTCTCTCTCTCTCTCTCTCTCTCTCTCTTTCTCTCTACTCTACCGCCCTCTCTCTCCCTCTAATGGCCGTCCACCATGGATGCCCTAGAGAGAGCCTTCATCGCCGCAGCGCCGTCGTTATGCTGCCTGATATTTTGTTCGTGGAACTCTGTCTACTTCGGTGTGCCTTGCTAGTGAAGAAGACGTCAAATCTCGTGTGTCGAGATCAGGAGATCCACCGCTTGGATCATCAACATGGATTGCGAGAAGCATGCGGTTCATCCCCGCGCTCGCAAGCGTCTCCTCCGTCGGATCGGACTTGAGACAGGAGGTCTCTTCGTTTAGAGACTCGATCGCAACTACGCTTCAAGAGGTAATCCTATTACTTGTTTGTGATTTAGATGAAATGATCCGAGAAGTGTTCTTGGATCCTGTGGTTTCGTCGTATAAAAATTTTAATCTCCGCTGCATCGAGCAACTAGTGCGACTAGTCGCTCCTCGTCGTATTCGATATGACGCTCACGCTTCCGTGATGCGCTTGAGTATATAACCATATCCTTCAATTTATTCTCACTCTCTCATTGGAACAAGGATCCTCTCGAGTGCCTTATTAACTCAACACATATTTTTGGTGTTGATCAGTGCGTCCGTCAAGAGAAGTTGGAGTCGTCTTCACTTGTTTTCTTGGGAATACATCGGGGTGTGCCTTTTTTGAGTATCTATTATACCTTCTACACCTAGACTTGTAGCATTTATGATGGAGAGCCTTTTTTGGTGCAATCCCGACTCTTGGTCCTAATAGCGGTGGTCCAAGTGGACACTTTGAAATGGTTGGGAGCGGTCGCCTTTGGTGGAAGCTCTTTGATTTCTGACTTTGTAGGATGAGAGCTTTTTCAACATTAATATTTTTTTGTATTATTTTTGGCTAGCTCCACTACTTTTACCAAGAGTTGGCTCACTGATAAAACCGCAAATCCAGCCCTTTAATAGTGTTGAATTAATATTCAATGGTCATTGCAGTCGGGCTGAACTAGGTCCATAAAAACCCATCAAATTGATTTGTCAATAGAATCAGATGGTCGTATTTTTATTTTACTTGGTAAGAAACCAAGGTCGAACTCAGGGACATGAGCATCTCTTGTGATTATTTACACTTTCATTCGTTAACTAAGTGTTGAGTTGGAGACTAATAGGTCAAAGAATGCAAGAAGACAAGACAATGCATTAGACAAAAATAAAACATGCATTTTTTATTTAGTTTTTAATCATGCAAATAAATATGATGAAATGCAATGCAAACAAGCCCTAGGTCAAAATGATGAGCAAATAAAAAAATAAATCAATTTCAGGTTTAATTCAAGAGACAAACTTGATGGATAATTTAAACAAGGCATAAGCTTAAGCAACCAGAGACACTTGGCTATTATATTAATACATTAGAATCACAGTGTCCAAAACCAAAAATAAATATGCCATTAAAAATATCATCAAGCAAGCTTCGAAATGAAACTAAAATCAACTGAAACAGAGGTACGATGCTCGAGATATGCATGAAAGAAGAGAAGGGCATAACTGTAAGAAAAATATGAAAGATGATTACAAACAGGTCCCTGGAAGGGACTAAAATGCAAATAAGAGAAATTCAGGACATTCCCTGTAAAATATCCACATGCATAGGGGAATTGTTGAAATTATGAAAATCCGCAAGGGTATAACTGCAAAATTCCCCAACTGCGCGTGCGCTGCACGTGGTATCAGGACCTGGATGCAAATTTGAAGACTTCAGTGGGCCTCTCTGCAATTTTCCTAGATGGCACGTGCTATGCACGTGCTTCTCCAGGCTCGGGTGAACTTGGAGGCTCGGAGTAAGCTCGGGCAGCTTCGGCTAGGTTCGGCTCAGGCTTGGGAGCTGGTTCTGGTTCGATGCTGGCTCAGAAGCTCCGAGCCCAAAGATTCAGACGCTGAGGCTCGGAGTTGATCTGGCTTTGACGCGTGGCCTGTCGTGTCCCATTAGATCGTTGGGATCCAATGGTGGCTGGAGGATCCGTTGTTTGGTGACGTGGCTGATCGTAAACCGTCAGATCTCAAGGATCCAACGGTACCTAGAGGAGGCGCTAGTTGGTGACGTGGAAGCCCCTGCACCATTGGATATGCTTCGGAGAGGAGTATCCAATGGTGCATGTACCTTCATCTCAGGCTGTAGCTGGCGGCGAAGTTCGAGCTCCGGCGAAGGAGCCCAAGCTCTACCGCTGGTTCTCGAATGCGGTGGGCCTCCTCGGAGCTCCCTGGAAGTATGTCGAGGAAGCTGGGAGCTCGGGGAAGACATCTGACCTTCTGAATCCAATCATATGGGCTCTGGTGAAGGTGGCGATGGTGATGAAGTCCGCCCCGATGAGTCTCCGGCCATTGAAGGAGTTTCTCCTGCAAGTTAGTACAATAGCTGATTCGTGTGGTGCGAGATGCTTGTGCGAGATGATATGGAGTGGGAGCTTCTGTGGGCGGATAAGGTGGCATCTCGGAGCTCCTCCGCCGTGGAATGCGGAGGAGATGGGTCGGAGGTGATCTGGGGTATGGAGGACATGGATAATGGTCAGAGGTTAGCGCGTGAAAGGGGGCAATGCGATGAAGCTTTCGAGAGGATCAATGGAGTGTGAGGGCATATGACAGATCCTAATTAAATAAGAAAAATCAAGAAAAAAATGCAAGGGGAGGTAGAAGGAGCTTACCTGATCGGAGATGGAGGTCGGAGGCTTGGGTTGGGGCTCGATTCGAGCCCCGGTCGTCGTTGGACCCCTGCAGCCAGTTGGAGCAGCTCAAGTGGGCTCGAAGCTCTGCGACGCCACCATGGAGGGCGGTGGGTCGACACCGGGGGCAAAGGTCATTTTTGCTCAATCCTTCCACCTCCCCCTATTACCGGGAGATGGAGGAGGGTTGGGCCTCGCCCCGCATAAAGGTGGACGATCGGATTTGGTGGTGGGGACGGAGTATTTAAGGTTTGAAGGTGGTAGTTCCGGTGATGACATCGTGGGTTTCATGGAGTGCATGGGACGTAGGAGAGGGAATCGTGTGTGGTGGAAGCACGCGCAAGGGTCGTGGATGATCAGGGAATGTCGTGGAGAGGTTGGACTATGGAGATGATGGCCGAAGACTCAGGGAAAATGAGAAGGATGAGGCGGTTGTGCGAGCGGGAGGACGTGGGGGAGAAGGGGAACCGGAGGTTGACGAAGATGTCTCGACCGTTGGATCTCGCGATCCAATGGTCTTGATTAGGGCACTTATTTAGCGGCTATGATTAGGTTTTGGGCGATACGATCGAAGAGCTAGGGTGTTGCCACATGGCGTATTGGAGGCTAAGGCGGCAACAAGCAGTGGAGATGGACTCAGGGGCTCGATCAAATGGCTAAGAGAATGAAGTGTTTGGGCGATTATGATGGAGTAATCGGATGGATGAGATGTTGCCACGTGGAGCGAGCAGGATGAGGCATTGATGGAAGGTTGTGATGAGATCTGGGGATTGATCGAGCGGTGGAGATCAAGGCGATCGTGGATGGTGAAGATCAAGGCTCTCAGAAGATGATCGGGCGGAGGAAACGTGGCCACGTGGCGCAAGGAGGGAAAAGCAGGCCCAGGCGGCTGTGATGAGGCCTGGGGATGATCAGATGGTAGGGAATAAAGCATGTACGTAGAGATCATCGAGCCGTTGGATCAAGAAGAGATCCAACGGCTAGTGGTGACGGCGGATGATGCAAAAGGCGTCGTGCCACGTGGCTTAACCAGAAAGGGCCACGTGGCCCAATCAGATTATTGTATTGAAGATTTTGATTTTTGAGGGTTTAAATGACCGAATTTGGAAAAACTCAAAACATGAAAGTTGTAGATCTCGATGAGATCTACAAGTTTCATGTTGATCAAAAATAGAGACGAGGACATTTGAAGATAGAAAATATTTTTGAGGGTATTTTTAAGGACAAAAACACCACGATTTTTAATTTTGATATTTTTTGTGATTTTTAATTTATTCAAGACTCTGATAATCACATGACTTTATCTGGTTTTTTTGACACAAATTTAAGCAAGGGGGTTAAGAAATGTAAATTAAGATGATGAAATCGAGCTTCATCACTCATGTCGATCAACAATTTCTATTTTATCACACCCTAGCACTTAGGTAAATGTCAAGATATTAGTATAAGAATCAAGTTCTCATACTGGCTAAAAATACTGACACTCAGGATTCATGAAGCCTTCAATGATTTTATCCCATCCTCAAGCATCATTGAATCGAGTCCAGACTTGAATCCCTCATCCCAGTCCCTCAAGTGAAATCTCAACTCCTCTCGTCATAACTGCAGTCGTGAATGTGAAGTGCTGATCATATTCTTAAGGTTAGAGACTAAGCATTCAATATAGCACATAAATCCGACAAACTAGGAAAATATGGATAATTAAGTCGAAGACCCTGATAATTAAGGCCGATTAACCTAAAATCTCACGACCTCTTAAATCAAGTGTTCTTGAACATCACAGATCCTGTGTGAAAGTGAAAGTGGCAGGGATTTAAACCAACTCCTTCGTCCATTTTGTTTTCACATTTTTTTGAGACAATATTTACAAACTCAATTTAAACTCATTTAGACCTTCTTTTTTGAAAAATAATTTTGAAAATTCAAAACATTGTCACATAAAAAGATTTTTCAAACATTTTTCAAAACAAGTAAAACTCATTTTTAAAAATATTTTTAAAATATTTTTCTTCAAAATAATGTAACATAGTAAAGAAAAGTTTTTAAACTTTGAAAATATTTTGTCCAACTTAGTTCAAAAGATGTATACTCTAGCCCATAAAAATTATTTTTTTTCAAAATTTTCAAAATAGAGCTATGGCTAAAGTATATATACTGTATATACAGTATACCCCCTATACTTAAATTTTCCTATGTCCTCATAGCACTAAGTGATACAAAGACATAACTCAATTTACGGTATAGGAAAAATATACAGGAACTGGGGAGGAAGCCCCCTATACTTAGGTTAGAAATAACCTAAGTATCAGGAAGAAGGATAAATGAGTAAGAAATTCGTGGGGACTTAGGTCCCCCCTATACTTAGGCTGTGGATAGCCTAAGTACAGAAATGGATAAATGAAGCAGGGAGACCTGAGGGAAACAAGAAGTTAAGATGGATGTACACGTGAGGGATTGAATCTACAGAGATGAATGGAGCACCTAGGATCTACGGGAGAATGCTGAAACAATCAAGGCTCAATCAAACAAACAATACCCTTTGATTCACTAACTCACACGTGAAACCAACAAGTGTTGGTTATTAATCTTGTCATTTTTATTGGAGATAAAATCATTCTAATTTACGCAGGTATTTATGATATGTCAAATCCTGACATCCTATGGAAAAAGGGTGTTGCTCTCCCAAAACATGATTTTTACTCCTTTTTTTGTCAACTTGCATTAACAGACCCAATTATTAGCTTTAAGGTTATCACTATTTTTATGAGAACATAAATCAATAAAACATCGCCTACCTCTCATTCTCATTTTTCATTAATCCTAGGTGATCAAGCAAGGAAGGGAGGTCGAGAAAAAGCCAATGCATGCGTAAAATCATGATCTACGCTATGAAAAAACTCGTAGTGCCTTGAGCTATATTCGTGAAAAATAAGATTGAATTAAAACCAAAAACTGAATGTATGCAAGTCGATGAAAACCACACCTAACATGCTTCTATTAGCGGGGAAGAACATATTTATTTTTTTGGCTAAGTGAAGCGATGTCTATGTGCGTCTCAAATTAATGTGTGTCCTACCTATGATCAAACATATAATAAATATGTGAAATAGCTCAGAGAGCCGCGTGCCTGATCCTAGGTCGACACTCAAGTAGGGCGATCCCCACACAACCACAGAAACCATCGTTCATTTAGAAACACGAGTCTTCAAACGGAGACCGTTGTAAAGATGATTATTACATGAAATGCATGATAAATGTAAAAGACTTTAATTCTCTTCAATTTCTTTGATTGTTACTTCTCCGGCTCCTCGCAGTGGGAGCTCCTGCTCCTTGCCTCCTTAATCGCCAAGGGTCCCTACCACAAGAAGAAAACATTAGAGGGATATTCGAGAATAATCAACAATGCGAGAAAAAAAACAACAAGACCTATAGGTTAGAAAATCAATACTTAATCTAATAATAAAAATCCAAGTAAAACAAAAGATGATCCGTGTCCCCGGCAAGGGCGTCATTCGATGATCCGCAGATTCAACCCTTTAATAATGTCGTTTTAACATTCAAAAATCTCGTTGCAGACGGGTTGAATTGGGTCCATCAAAAATCGTATAAAATTTTGTCGATTGAATCAAAGCGGTCGATTTTATTTTGCTTGGGCAAGCCCAAGGTCGAACTCAGGGATACGAGCCTCTTATTATCTAGACTCTCATTATTCAGATTAAGCGATAAATTAAGAACTCACAAGTCAAGAATGCACACAGATATGAAATGCAAACACATACAGTTAAAGTTTATGTGATTTTCATGCAAAGAGTTGTAATTTTACAAAGATGCAATATGCCCTAACCAGATCAAATCAATAAGCCACTATCAAGCGATCAATTTTAGAGGAGGTTTACAAAGCAATTTTCATTGGCAAGTTAATTAATGGCATAAAAATCATTAAGGATGTGACACCATTTAATTAGCTTTAATCATCTGGAGTTTTAGTATCAAAATAGAGATCAAGTCATGCTATTAGAAAGATAATTAAATAAGCTTCGAAACACAACTAAAATCAACTCAAACGGAGCTCGGATGCTCAAGATATGTGATAAAGAGTCCAGGGGCATAAACATAAGAAAAACTTCGAAATAAATAGTAAAAATAATACAAATAAGTCCTTAGAAGGACCTAAACGTAAATGTGAAATGTCATGAGGCCTTCCCTGTAATTTACCCACATGCGCAGGGGTAAAACTATAATTATCGAAACTCAGAGGGGTTCAGGTGCAATTTACCCTAGACGCATGTGCTTTGCACGTGACATTTGGACCTGTTAGTAATCTGAAGAAACATGCGGGGCCTCCCTGCAAATTACCCAACCCTCACGTGCCTGAGCACGTGGGGAGGAGGCTTGGGTGCTAGCTCAAACTCTGAGCGAGGCTCGTGAGGCTCGGGCGCTTCGAACCAGTAGGCCCATGCTAACACATGGTGCTCATGACGTGGACCCCTGTGGACCACCCGATTATGAAGATCGGATGGTGGCGGTACGTGCAAGGAGTGACGATGTGGCCAAAGATAAACCATCCGATTAGGACAATCAGACGATGCTTGTACGCTCTGGCGCTTCTTCCTCCGCCGTAGGGGTGGCAGCGATATCTGTCCTACGGCGACACTTTTGGACCTCCGCCACTCCTCTCCAGGCTCGGTGAAGCCCCATGAAGTGTCCTGGGAGCATGTCGACGTAGCTTGAAGCACGGGCGAGGCGTAAATCAGCCTGGAGGAGTCTGACGACGTTCGTTCATTGGAGGCAGATCTTTTGAAGATCACTCCAATGACACTCCGGCCATTGATCAATTTAACACCTGCAAGGTCAATAGATATCCAAACGACAAGGTACGACGCAAAATGAGTGGAGTAGGAGCCTAGGCGAACGGAGAAGATGGAGGCTTGGGTGCTCCTCCACCATGAAGGGAAGAGCAGATGGAATGGAGTAGTGGGAGAGTATGGACAAGCGAGAGGATGGGTGGAGGTGTGCACGAAGATGGTGGAGGTGTGGTGAATCTCGGGTGATGATGTGTGGAAGGTGATGGTGTGCGCAAGAGCCTAATTAATTACGAGAAAATTCAACGAAAATACAAAGGAGGATTAAGATACTTACCTGGGGAAATTGGTGGACGTCGACCAATGCTTGAGCTCCTAGGCGGAGTTCCGATCTTCGCTAAACCCCGTCAGCAAAGCAAAGCAGCTCGCTGGCGAGCGAGCGTCCGAGACATAGCCTACATGGCTATGGGTCTCATCGGAAGCTCCGCCGTCTTCGCGCCTTCAATCTGGCCTCCCTCTATCACGGGGAGGCAGAAAGGGGATGGGCGAAGCCCCAAGAACAAGTGGACAACGAGGATGGTGGCCGGAGATGGTGTATTTGAAGGGAAAGTTTAGGAGATCTGGTGGTGGCCGATGGGTTTTGCGGGGGCGATACAGAACTAGTTAGAGGGGATCGTGGGTAGCATGGGTGTCCGCGAGGAAGAAGGATGATGGGCCTTGATCGTGGAGTGGTTAGGAAGATAAGGGGAAGGTTGAGGAGGTGGCGAAAATGGGAAGGGTGTGTTGGGTTAGCGAGGCGGAGAACGTGGGGGGAGAAGAAGAAAGAGTCTCGGTCGTTGGATCTCGCGATCCAACGACTGAGAGGAGGGCACGATCAAAGGCTATGGGTGTGGCATATGTCAAGATAAGATGCATACGGGGGCAGACGGTCTAGATTTGGTTTGATGGTCGATCGAATGATGGATGATGTAGCAGGGAACATGCAGCGTGGATTTAATGCCTTGCAGAAGATCGGGCAGCAACGGACGACCGTGATGCAATTGGGGGGATCAGATGGTTGAGAATGGCACTGGAGTGAGCGACCCTGATTGAATCTTCAGGAGATGATAAAATGGCAGGCAGAGAAGGCATGTGGCGCGCAGAGGAGTGAGCCACGTGGCTCAACCAGAAAAAACCACGTGGCCCAATCAGGTTATTCTAGAAGAGAAACTCAAAAAAGGTGGAGAAAATGGCTGATTTTGGAAAAACTCAAAACATGAAAATTGTAGACCTCGATGAGATCTACAAGTTTCATGTTGACCAAACATGAAAAAGATGTCAAACGAAGGGTAAAAATTTTTTATGAGTGTTTTAAGGGTATAAAAATACTACGATTTTTTGTTATTTATTTTTTTGTATTTTTATTTTATTTCAAGACTCCGATATATACAATGATTTATCTGATTTTTATTGACACTAAATTAAGCTAGGGAGTTAATATTAGCAAATTAAGATGTTGAAACTGAGTTTCATCAATGGGTGTATGTTATCCCAACCTGAGATGCAGATAGTAGGATTGTCTGTAAGTTTATAAAAGATCGTATTATTTCAAGGTTCAGGGTTCCAAAAATTTTGATATCCAATCAGGATAGACACTTTGTGAACAGAGAGATGAAATCTTTAGCTAAGGACTACAAGTTTGAGCATCTAGTAACTAGTCCTTATCAACCTCAATCAAATGGCATGATAGAGGTTTAAAATAGAGAGGTGAAGAGTATTCTTCAGAACCTAATCCGTTCCGATAGGAAGAATTGGTACTAATTGCTAGACCAAGTTCTATGTGCCAATAGGACGGCTTACAAGACCTCTTTGGGTACTTCACCTTTTAGGATGATATATGGCAAGCCATGTCATTTTCCCGCTGAATTGATTCAAAAGTCTGAGTGGGTAACTAAGAAGATTAACTGGAGTTGTCACTTAGGAAAGCTTTATAGAGACCTAAACCTTAATGAGCTAGTGGAAATCTGCAACCAAACATATGACAACAATATGATCTATAAGGACAAAGTTAAGAAGTGGTATGATTCGTATATTATATGTAAGAACTTAGTCCCAGGATAGAAGGTATGGTTGTTCAATGCAAAGTTAAAGTTTTTCCACGAGAAACTTAAATTTAAATGGACAAGTTCTTAGATAGTCAATGAAGTGCATGATAATGGCAGTGTATAGGTAGCAGATCTCATAGATGGTGCACCTTCCTTCTTGGTCAACAGTCAACTGTTGAAACACTTTGTCAAATCCAAGAACATCTAACTCCAGTTGAGGTTATTGACTTCATGTCGATTGAGTCATTTGCAAATATTCCAGATACAACACGAAGCTGCAGCTTAAAGATTCACATCAGATAGATTCAACATCCTGAAGATCCATATATTATTTTTCCTACACTGACTCTATTCTTTTATGGGTGAGGATTCCTCTCTTATTATTTTCTTACTCCTAGCTTAGGCTTGTGAGAGCCTAAGTATAGGGGAGATTCTATCCTGTCTTATGTATATCCTCCTTAGTGCCTTTATCATTTGCTCATTATTTATACTTAGCATGTTTTCGGTATAAGTATAGGGGGAACTGCGCCCTTGTTATTCTTTCTCATCTATTCTTTTTGTACCCATCTTTGATGTCTTCATGTCATACACTTAGGCTGTTCAATGCCTAAGTATGGGGGGTCTGACTAGTTGTCTTATCCATGTTTTTGTATTTCCTCTTTATGCTTAGTACGAGCTTTGTCTTTCATTCCACTATGTGCCATGAGGACATAGTACAAGCTAAGTATATGGAGGTTTGTGTATATATTACATATACATACATACATATATATATTCATAGCTCGTACTTTCACATATTTTGTATAATTATTTTTGGCTATGAGTATGGGGATTTGAAAATATTTGTACAAATCGTTTGTAAAATGTTTGAAAAATTATATATATTTAGTTGGTTTGTAAAATGTTTTACAAATTAATTTCAAAATAGGTATAAATTTGTGTTGACAATATACATATTATTTTCAATTTATATTTAGATATTATTCTTTATTATATATATATCTGAAAATATATCAAAAAACAAACCGTGCTTCAATTTTTCAAGAGAAGTTTATTTTCTGAAAGGGTGCCTTAGGTGTAACGGTTAGATTTTGGACCGTTGGATTCTTAGGCTATAAAAGGTTGTCTAGACCTAGTTATTTACTGAGTCAAGTATGGGGGAAAATATGGATTTGAATTATATATTTTGAAAGATCAAGTCGATAAAGAGTTCTTTGAAAAGAGTGATGCCGATTGAGGAAGATAATATTTTGTTAGAAGAGTTAGACATGGAGAAACTTACATATTTCTCGAGGATATTCAGTTCTATGATTGTATTATTACTTGTAGGTTAGGTTTCACTCTTGTGTCTAGTTTTTCTTTTTTAAGGAAAACCCAAAAGTGTGTTGCAGGAACCAAGGGTTGGATGCGTCTTCCCTCTATTTTGGACAATTTTAGTTTTTCCCATGTACATATGGATATTACATTTGAGAAAGAATGTCATCATTCTAAGTGATTCATTTTCCAAGTTGATGAAGATCTTTCTTATTCTGATTCTGAGGTTTACTCTATGAGGAAGAAGTAAGTGAAGTATAAGGAAGCCTGCGATTTCAAACCCCGAAGATTCAAGATTGATTCTTGAGGAACTGAAGTTTGTAGTATTGTGTGGTAATCTTTGTAATGTTTTTGTAAGTGTCTGTTGTGTTCTTCTCTATTGTGTTCTATCTTTGTTCATCAAGGGTACATGTTCTCTAATTCCTTTTAATAAAATATTCTTCAAGAATCCTGTAAATATTAACTTGTTAATTTGGTGTTCTTCCCTGCCACTTTCTCTTTACACTCAAGTCTTGTTGAGAATCTTTAACACTTAGTTTATGAGGTCCAAAGACTTAAAGTAAATCTATCATAATCATTAGGATCTTAGACTTAATAATTCAAACTTACCTAGTTAGAAAGATTTGTGTGCTATATTGCATGCTTAGTCTCTTCCTTAATGAATATGACCAACACTCACTTGCACGATTGCATTCATGATTGAGATGAGTTGAGGTTTCACTTGAGGAACTGGGATTTGAGATTCAACTTTGGACCTGATTTTATGATACTCAAGGATGGGATAAGATTAATAAAGGCTTCATGAACTATGAGTGTCAGCATTTTAACTAGTATGAGAACATGCTTCTTATACTAATCTCTTGATTTAAACCTAAGTGCCAGAGTGTGATGACGTTAAATTAAATTGTTGATCAATGTGCGTTAATTCTAGTAAAAGCAGTGGAGCTAGCTGATTAATCTCCATCTCATCACCTTTATTCTATCATTTTGACCTTAAAAACCCTAGCTAATGCATGTAACTAACATTAATTTGCACAAAATAGCATTCCTTATTTATTGCATTTATTATGTAAATAATATGGTTTTAATGCCAAAATTATAGAATAAAGAGAAGAGAAGAAAAAGAATAAAATGTCGAAGATATTTTATGACTCTAAACTCTGAGACCAAGTGAATAATTGAGCTGGTCGACAAGGAATAAAGTAGGGGGATATAAGAGCTAAAAATCCAATAAATACCCAATTCTTTTATTCATTATTTATCCATTTTGACACCTAATTTATTCGTTGTTAGTTATTCATCAAATAAAGAAACTTTGTACACGAAAGTTGTAGATAATAATGTAAAAAAATACAAAATTGAGTTTGTGCAAAAATAATTTACAATGTACATTTTCTATACAAAAAACCAAAATCCCAACTTCACAGACCCATATCTTTCAAATAAAAACTCAAAATGTATTAAAATCACTACTAATTGTATATAACTTTTCATAAGCTATTTAATGGAGGTGGTAGTTCATATTTGTTGGAGTTATTGTGTGAAAGTTAGGTTTTGGACCTTCATTGTACATTATACCTGATTAAAATATTCAATTTATTCATCCTTCATTATTTTTACAAATCCATATTTTCATAGTTTTACAATTATTATTTATAGATTATGTACATACTAAAATCAAAATAAAACCAAAATGAAAATATAAAATAAAATAAGTTTATGTGAAAACATAAGCAAAATACCAATAAAATTACATGCACAAAAAAAAGTGAATTTCATTCTTTTATCCTTCATTCATTTATAATCTTGTAAATATTATTAAAAATATAAAACCAAAACAAAACCCAATAAAATACACTAAAAGAAAATGATGTAAAAGAAAATACACTAGGAGCCCTGATCTTTAGCCTGGTAGAGTCCCTCGTGACAGGAGGCGTCTTCTCGTGGTCGGGCCGAGCTCTAGAAGGACGGGGTGCACTCACGGCCGCCACCTCCGGTGACCCTGCTCCCTGGAAAACTACCAGGTATAAGAGTTGTCTTTTATCATCCCTTTTAATCGCATTTAGTTGTAGGTTTAATTTCCCATTTTTAGTTTAGGTTCTAGCTAGTTAAATTAGGGTAATTAGTGATTCACGTTGTTTGCCGGAGTTGAGCTCCGGTGGGCTCCTTTGTGTGTGATAACATGCTCATCATCGCTCAGATCACCCTCATATACTTCCCCATCCGATTCCCTGCATCCCATGCACCTTCACTCACCCAGGTCGACACTCGATCTGGAGATCAGCTCCTTCACCTCCGTCGCTCGCCGGAGGAGCTCTGCCCGACTCCACCTTCCATTTCTCTCCACCAAATAAGGCCCCAGAACCCCATTTTTTCTTGCTGGAGTTTCATTTGCAGGTCTCGGAGGCTAGAGGACCCTCAAGAGTCGATTTTTGAAAAGATAAGAGGTACCTGGAGCTTGAAACTTCATCGAGCTCGTCCGTCGTCGTTTGAGCTCCAGTATACTTCGTGAGGATATCATCTAACACGGATGACCCTCAAGAAAGAGAAGAAGCTTTCGACGGAGGGATTGGAGGCCAGAGATGCTCGAAAGAACCGATCAAATCTCACCCCAAGCGAGTTCTTCTCCTGTTCTTCCAGGCTGCTTCTCAGTCGTTCGATCTTCCATTATTCTCCAGATGCTACATGTGGCATTGGATCAAGGCGAGTCCTGACCATCTGATTGCCTTGGCCGATTTAATCACTATCGTCCAGCCACGAAGGGGTATCCATCGTCCGCGCGTCGACGCATGGATAAGTGATGAAGCTCAACCGTCAGATCACACCTAAGTTGGGTAAATTTCAGATCTAGCCCTATTTTTTGTATTTATTAATTAGTTTTGTAAATAAAATATGATGTGTAAAATAAATGAGAATTTTATATATCAACCCGTATACTTATTTCCTATTACGTATGGGTCCCTCCCAGGCTCAATCACGTGTTGTCCCACGTGACGAGGTCAAATTGCATGGAAGCCCCTAGCCTTTTTGTGTATCGTAAAATAGTATGTAAACATTAAATAAATGATTTTTTATTTAGGTACATTTGCAAATGAACCCTTGATGTTTATTTTAATTGCAAAAATGCCCTTACTAGGACATATATTTTTACGTTATTTATCTATTTATTAAATATAGCTAATGTGCTCCGAAAAATATACAAAATTTGGGTTAAATGACTCATGCATGTAATTTTGTGCCATATGTTCATTTTACATTTTTGGGCATTTTAATCATTTATTAAAAATAAAATAGATCCTATCTATTCCCTGTTTAACTTAGAAAATACCAAAAAATATAAAAACATGCCTACAAATTCCAAAAAAAAATTAAATATAGTATATTTTGTCCTATTTTAATTACGGACTAAAAATCACTAAAAAGGGAAAAACAAAAGGCTCAAAAAATGAAAAAAAATCCAAAATCTTTTATAAAAACATAAAAAATCCTTTAAAATCCAAAAATATTTTTTTTCTATTTTATAGTTTCCTCTATATAGATATTTATATTAAAAATTAACTTGGATAATTTTGGGACTTATTTACTATTTCTAATATTCAAATTAATTTCAGAATATTAGTTAATCCCTTATTTGTGGTATTTTTTACTTTAAAAATACATAAAAATTAGCAAAAAATTCCAAAAAAAATATAAAATTATTATAAAAATAGATAAAATCCAAAAATAATTTTATTATGTATTTTATCTATATTTATATATCTATATATTACTCTATATTGTATATATAAAGCATTATATATACCATATATATAAGAAAAGAAGAAATAAAAAATATATAAAAATATAAAAAGAAAATATAAAAACAGAAAATTAAAAATCAAATACGAAAATATAAAACACAAAAATATAAAATCTAAAATCTAAAAACCTACAAAAAGATATATGTATATGCGTGATAAATCACATGATTGTCAATAAATAACCATAGGCTACATATCTCTGTGGTTCGACCTCTACATGCTTACTGGCTATGCATTTTATGATAGAGATAATAAATTTTAATTCCACATTTTGTTATTCATTGACTTTTGTATATTGTGGTTTAAGTGCCGATCAATCAAGGTTTTTGTTTAGGGTTTTGCTTTGACGGCTGTCGGTCTGCCTTGTGGATTGACAAGACCTCTACGAAAAGACTTGTTATCACTAGCCAAAAAGAAAACAAAATCAAAATGAAAAAAATGAAAAGAAAAGCTCAATCATTACCAAAGTTTCAATTATATGAGCTTACACAAAAGGCGAGCACCCCCACCTCTAAAGTGTCCACTTGGACCAAAATATTAGACTTTTATGAATCAGGGTATTACCTCAGAAAGGGTTTTGCATTGTGAATGATACAAGTTTAGGTGTAAGTACATTAGATACTTAGAAAAGACGCACACTAGTGTACTCCCATGAAAATAAGTACAGACGACTCAATCTCTTTTGATGAACACACTGATTAGTAATAAAACATACAAATGTGTTGACTAAAGGAACTTGAGAGAAAATCTTATTCTAATGAGAGGAAGAAAAGAATTGACACAATCATATTTCCTTCATCATCTGACCTTCCATATATATTGTTGAAAGTCTGACAAACTAAAGATAACACTTTTTATAACGCATTGTTGAAAGTTCCCCGACTCTATTCAAATTTGCATTTAAGTCCCACATGGTGAAATTTACAAGCACAAACTGTCTGGTTTCGCTATTGTATTTCAGTTCCTTTTGGACTTATTTGTAATAAAATTTATAGTTTTTATTGCAGTTGTGCTCCTGCTTTGTTATTTTAATATATTGTGAACCAGAAATCTAATTTCAATGAAATCAGTGGCATTTGAAAGCTTATTTCATGCTCTTTCTTGTGGTGTATTTAATTATCTGATTTGATCCATATTTAATACTTATTATTCAGAGAGTATTTTGAATCTATTCAGCCCTATTTGCATTTAAAAATCATTTGAACTATGGTTGGATTGCATTCTTTATACCCTGATTGATCATTAAATTATTAATTGTTTTAGAAGTGTGTAATTCATTTACTCAGGAGTATATTTTTGTATTATGCATTTGGTTAAGTTTTATGTCGCATCATTATTTTTCATATAATACATTTGCATAAAATAGTTTAAAAATTGCATGCTTTACGATTGTTGCATCTTTCTTGATCTAGATAGCATATAAATCACTTAAGCAGATAATTGACCCCCACTAAATTACATAATTGTTCACGTCCTTGTGTTCGATCCTGAATATACCAGGTACAAATTTAAGTTGAGAAATCTTCGCAAAGATACTCTCTCGGTTCTGAGTGATTGTTGATTAGCCTGTGCTACAATGAGTGCATTTTATATTAACCTAATGACACTTCACTAGCATCTCCAACACACAATCCATGGCAACAAAACCCTTCACCTTGACGTAAGAACATCGGTGTCATTTATATGATCGTCCATATCCCATTCAAATTTTAATCATTTTGAATCATATTCATTACGATTAATTCTTCCAAGAGAATTACATCTCCATGCATAATGGAGTGTTTAATTTAATTGGATCTAATCAATTTAATCATATTATTTAATTAATAAAATATCCAATTCAATCAACCAATAAATGATTAGGGTTTGCTTGATATTATTATATAGTATTAGCTCTCACAAGTATGTATTATTCTTGATTTTAGTAGTTAGAGTACAACTTGACTTATTCATATTACTCTCTCATCAAAATGGATCAAGCCAAATCGGGCAGATAATATTAATAGGGAGTGCTTCCACTGCGATGGAGGGTGCCAATTAAGTAACCCATTAGCATATCCAAGGCCTAGACAACATCAACATAATGACTAAAGAATAATAATAATTGGATCAATGTACATGCAGCTTTATCGATCAAAATTAATGACTGACATTATACTGTATATAGTAATCACTCATAAAATATTTTTGAGATCCTAAATTTATAATCATATCAAGAAAACATGTTCTTAGTTTTGCAAGTAAAAGTTGTCCTACAACTATTGTATGATAAACTGGAGTTTTGGCATGGAACTCTCATCAATGGTCGTTGATGTTTAATAAAATATTTTTTATAAATATTAAGCATCAAATTAATCAGAGTAAATCCATAATTTACATGCTTTTCATTTAATGATAAGCACATTAAGAAAGAGATCTTGATAATCCAATCATCATCTGCCCATCTCCACTAAATATGGAATATCTAAGACAAACGGATCGAAATCGCGTGAACTAAAATCAAGCAATTTGCTAGTTTAATATTCTACTTATTTAAGGTATTTATTTCACATTTTATTAAAGTAAAATATTCAGCAAAAAAAACTCTTACATATCCTTGAATACATGCAAAAATAATTTCATCGCGGGAACATTTCGAATTTTAATTCATGCACTTTTGGTGTCAACAATTGGTTATTATTTTGAAGACATATTTATACATTATAAATATATGTTATTATCCAGAAAATTCATCCGAACAATGCATAAATAGAGGGATTTTCATTTTAGCGAAAAATTATACGAAACATGCATCATATGCACAAACCATGAGTTCCCGCGCATCCGATATGCAAAACCTCATTCCCTTAAGATTTGAATCATATACAAGACCTTTAACCTATAGCTCTGATACCACTTGAAGGCCATGGCTTGGGCCTTAGCGCATCCCGAAGTGTATAGGTTGCATCACATACGACCTAGGGCAACTAGTCATACTAGTTTCGTCGAGCAGTGGGAATTAAACTTTTTAAAATAGATGAAATCACATGATTTGAGAACACTTCTCATCATTTCATCAACAGCACAAAAAATTACAATGAATACTTTTTGAAGTGTGTTTGTGATCGTGTCTCTAAATGAAGAGATCACATGTCTCAAGTCCAATCCAACAAAGGTCACACTTGCAAGAGCGTAGATGAGATGCATGCTTCCCGCAATCCAAGTTAATGATCCGAGCGAGGAGTCTCCTTATTTCATCTCACAAAATCTGATGCCTTCTTCATGATCAAGAAGCATCTAAGATGGAGGAAATTCATGAACATTTGATTCGGCGGTACAACAACGTTGTGACGACTGCAAGATTCTCTAAGTCAACATTATGGATGACCACATTGTTGAGACATAGAGTGGGCATGTATGAGAAATATGGAGAGCGAGATTTGTTGTTGAAATTCATGTAGTTTATCAAAAGAAAGGTTGGGGCTACCCTTTCTTTTTTACTATTTTCGATGTCTATGGATCACAATCTATGTGCACAAAATCCGATAGTTGAGATTATTTTGTTCTTTCAATCAATGGGCATGATTTTATTGCATAAATTTGCAAAAACAAATAATAAATTTAAAATAAATTAAATTTGTTGCAAATAATTTACAACACATTTAATTTAGTTCAAATCAATCTCATATGGAATTAAAGGAAAGAGGACATGCCTCCTTCCCTTAATAGAGGGGACACTCATATATGGAGTATAACTCCATGGCCATCCACCCTACAAGA
This sequence comes from Ottelia alismoides, assembly GCA_037367405.1. Taxonomy (NCBI): domain Eukaryota; kingdom Viridiplantae; phylum Streptophyta; class Magnoliopsida; order Alismatales; family Hydrocharitaceae; genus Ottelia; species Ottelia alismoides. The sequence goes on from JAZKJV010000603.1 coordinate 1,045,412, forward strand.
GGAGAAGGTGGCTCTCCTTTTCCTAATTGGTGAGATCTCATATCTCTCTAAAATTTTGCATGTGCAACAATATTTTTTGCGTAATTATTCACAAAAATAATTCCAGATTATTTTGTGATAATTTTATCATGCCATTGATGAATTGTGAAACATATTCACACAACCAAAATAAAAGTAAATTGCATTTACAATTAATTTTCTAATGTGAATCCAATTCACATCAACATTTAATTTGTAAATATCAATTACAATTATCTCTCTATAATACATTATAGATCATATTTATAATATATATGATTAATATGGATAGTGATATCCACATTATTCATATTTTTAATAATTAAATCATATTTAGTTATCTTGGATCTCCATTCTCATGTGTCCAAATAATATGAATCATGTTCATATTTTTCATAATAATTAAATCATATTTAATTATTAATTTTCTCAATGCTCAGATATATTATCTACTATGAAATTATTCTCAAACTCCTTCAAGAATAATGTGCTCTCTCCATAGATACTTGGAGACAAGGATAGGGTGATTGTACATTCCATGTATAGTGACTTGGATGTTGAGATCATATCTCAAATTCATATCTCAGGAACCTCTCAAAGATGTTTGATTAAATAAAAACTGTAAATATAATCTTCTCATGGTATCCGAATCATATTCAGATCAATGTCCAACATTTGGACTAAGATCATATTACTTCTCTATTAAAAGGAGTCACTAAAATCCAAACATGTTTCATCACTCCCTCAGAATGGAAGTGTCACGTTTATACAATCGTACATCACCCTTGAGTATTCTTAATACACGTACATCCTGCATACTGGAAGACCTAGAAAAAAATCAGATGTTTTTTAGATCACTTTTAGATTCTTCTTCAGGGTTTTATCTTAAGTTTCTCATTTGATCATTAGATGTTGGTATCGATCATATACATTCGAAAAACATATAACATAACTAGGTATTGATCACATACTTTCCAAAAGTATATATCATACCTACAAATTCAGTTAAGCTTCCAACGCGAGATGACCGTGCATGGAATTTGTTCTCAATATCTCATGAGTGAGCTCATATCTTCCAGTTCAGTAATGAACATGTATGATATCTTTTGAGAGATCTTATTATTCATATGTCATTGTATGCACACCAGCTCAATGATGCATAGACCTTGAATGGGTCATCAACCTATCGGTCTACCAAATGTACATACTTAGACATATTGTAACACATCTGTCTCGGTCAGAGGATGTGTGCTTATATCGTGACTGTATACGACATAGGTTTTGGTTATCTTGATCTCATTAAGTCAATTCTTTGACCTAACTTATCTAAGACCTCTGAATCTCTATTCCTATGCAGATCACCTGCATCAAGAGGTCGGTCAGATATCAACCTTTAGAGAAGGATTGTCATCTCATTCTCAGTCTGGAGATCCTTTCCTAACAATCATTTAATGATGCTCGATGAGTCCTCAATCTAACTCTTTAGATATCATGCAAGCACCTTCCTTTATGATTCAACCATTGAATCAACAATTGTATAATTATTAAGATGACCATGGTACATAACCCTAATTGTATTAAGGGACCTATTATACAAATTAGCTATTCTTCATTTCAGATTAAGGAGTGAATTGCTATAACATTTATTTCATAATGGCTCACCGTGGGCTCATATGTCAAACATGTTGACCGACCATCTGATCATCTCTACATATTCACCCTTCCATCCTATGTCATCCCGATCCTTTACCCACCCTGATCTTGTAGAGATCAGGGACATCTAATCTTGTTCTTCACCCATCATCAAAGCACATTCGCCTCTCCATTCCAGACCCCTCATTTGCTCATATGTGGGTCGAGGAGCTTCTCCCTCGAGCCCTGAAGCTTCTGGTGCAGGCTAGCGCACGAAAGGACCCCATCTGAGGGAGAATCATTCGAACCTGCAGCTCCAGATTCCCGAAATAGTCCCAGGAAGGTGTAGAGCATTTTAGCACTTAGGGTAACTGTCAGGATCAAGCAAGAGGCTCGATCAAAGTTCAGCCATGAGCGGCTTCTTCCATGTTCTTCCTGACCTCTTCCTGATTGTTGGATCAAGAACAAAGTACAAGTGGACTAGCAGTCGTCCGATCAAGCGCCAAGGGACTATCATATTAGAGGGTGGGATCTAATCTCTGCCCTCCATCCTTATACCGTCATCGGTCATCTAGCTTGCGCCACGTAGATAAGTGGAGTAATTGCAGCTGTCTGCCAGCACACGTATTGGGTATTTTGCATCTTAACCCCATCTTCTTTTTGTATTTATTATTTAGTCTATAAACTTTCATTTACTTTTATAAAACTTGTGTAATGAAGACCTCAAGTTTCTTATTTATTGCACTTTAGTCCATTCCACATCACTTCATGTGTCTGTGCTTGTATGGGGCGTGGATTTTACATGGACCCCCTCCAGTATTTGTGTTGTTATTTGGTCTAGAAACTTTGAATCTAAGTACAAAATATTTTAGAGATTTTGCATGCTTGGTCCAATTATTTCATATATTTGCATTTATACACCTGTCATCGTAGATTATATTTTATTACATGAATAATTGCATGTATGTCCCTGAACTTTGTTAAAGTATTATTAAATGCTTTGAAACTTCTTGAAAATTGCAACTAGGTCCATACGTTACTGATTTTATTTTTTTACTTCTATTTTAATTATTAAAAATAACATTTTGCATCTAGTAATTGAGGTAAAATGATCTTAAGTGCCTGAAATTATATTTTATCACATATATTTTTTACAAGATAATTAAAGTTATTTTCCTATTTATAAAAGTTCAAAAACATTACATTTTCTCTTATTTAGCATTTAAAACTTCATAAAAATTATAAAATGTTTGAAAATTTCAAAAAAGATTCCTATCTGTCTATTTTGGTATTTTTATCTTCCGACCAAAGATTTTTGCAAAATATTAAGTAAAGCTCCTAAAACTTACAAAATATAAAAAAACATGGTAAAAATTATAAAAAGAAAAATCACAAAAAATATTTTAAATATCTATTTTTATATAATTTAGTATTTAGAAAAATTGAAATCGGGATCAATCTGATTTCATAGATATTTATTAAGACTATTTCAAGTTCTTTTATTTACTGCTTTCTTTATTTTGTGTATTTCCTTATTTAAAAATCCATTAAAATCAAAAAAAATTACTCAAAAATGATAAAAAAATAGAAAAAAATATAAAACTCAATAATATTTTATTTCTAAATTTTTGAGTTTTTTACTATATTTAAAAATCCAAAGCATCTCTTTTCTATTTCCTTCATATATAATGTAATATATATATATATATATATATATATATATTAATCTGTATTTTAATTCTAGAAAACAAAATTAAACAAATTTACAAAATCAAAAACATAAAAAAATATATAAATAAAAAACTTATAAAAATATTCAAATCAAAAATACAAAAAATCCCTAAGTAATCTATTAATTTTTCTTGCTCTGCTTCGTGTGCTTTTTTGTGGTTCGACCCCTACTACTTGCCACTATAAACATCTTTGTAGGGTATACTAAATTTTTGCTTACTCATTTATATTGCTTAATCATATCGTGGATTAATTGTTGATTAAGGAGATTTGATTTGAGTACCAAGAGTCGAGAGAGGCGTCGATAAAGTGATTGTCGGATCTGACTTGTTGGACATCACATGCCCTCCAAGACCAGATGTTAGGCACCCCTTCAAATCTCATTCATCAATGGGGAATAACATTGTTATCACTATGCATATGGCATGTCTCTTTCGAGAAGAAGAGAATCTGATCCATGTGCACTTCATTGGAGCTATGACTTTGAATAAGAGTCTCTACTGCACAATCCATAGTGACAGAACCATTCACCTTAACAGGAGATCATGGATGTCATCTTATGATCCTCCATATCCCATTCAAATTTTGATTTATAATTATGATCAACCATTCCAAAGAAAATCCAATTTTATTAAATATAGACTATGTATTTTAATTAGATTATAATAATTTAATCACATTAAATCAATATTAATCTAGTGCAACCAATAAAAAAATCTTGTTTGACATTACTATATAGTATATACCCTAACTTAGTATATTTTATTTCAATTTAGTTGTTTAAAAGTACTCAGAGACTTCTCATGCTACCATTACTTGAATTGAATCTGGCCAGGTCATAAAATTATGATAATAGGGGGTGCTTCTACTGTAGTGTAGAGTGAAAACTAGATAACCCATTAGTATATTCACACCTAGACACCATCACCATTCTAATTTAAGACAAGATAATTTGTACATATTGTACTAAGAAGTTTTATAGATCTTTCAACCATGTATGATACTCTATATTAATAACTCTAAAATTTAGAAATTTTAAAACCATTTTAATTTTCCCAAACTTCTAGTCATATCAAGCAAACAAGTTATTTTTACATGTAAATGTTGAACTACAACTATTGTGGTTTCAAGCTAGCTTTTGTCATGAAGTAATCATTCAATAAAGTTGATAGTTGTCAAATATTTATCTTAATATATGAATAGTCATATAATTAGATCAAATTTCTACTTTCCATGATTTATATTGAATGATTAACACATCAAAAACGTCATCAAGATGATCCAAGTATCTTCCAACCAATCTCCATTAAATATCACATATCTATGACAAACGGAGCCAGAATCATACGAAGTAAATTCGATAGGTAAGATGGTTTAATTCATAAAATAAAAAATATATTTCTAACTTGTTTCATGATAGAAAAACTGTAGAAAAATCATTTAGTTATAAATCCGAGTTTCATGCAAATTAACATAATGCGGGAACCTTTCGAATCTAAAACGATGTCCAACTGTTGCCAACCTGTGACGAACCTTTTGGAAACATGTTCAGACAATCCAAACATGATTTATTATCACAAAAAATTGTTCATATCAAGAAAAATAGTAGCTACATCAACTATATAGAAAACCGATTCGTAATCATATCTATGTGAAAAATAACAAGTTCATGTGCATATGATATCCAAAACCTCATTTCCTTAGGATTTGGATCATATCCAAGACCTTAAACAAGGATTCTGATACCACTTGAAGGGATGTGATAGTGCCTAGCACATCATAGAAGCGTGGAGATCGAATCGTATCCGATCTAGGTCGACTAGTCATACTAGTCGATAGGGCAGCATAAATTCAAATTTTTTTCGATGGAACCACATGACATGGGAACAAATCCCCTGTCAGTTCATCAAGATCACACGATTAATATGAATACCACTTGAAGCGTGATAGAGATCAATGAGTCTATAAGAGAAGAGATATCATGTCTCAAGTTCGATCCAATGTAGAGAGCATTTGTAGGCACATGGATGAGATGTGTGCTTCCTACAATCCAAAGCGACGATCCGAGAAAGGAATCTCCTGATTTTATCTCACAAAATTTGATATTTCCTTCACGTGCATGAGGTGTCGAAGAAATGGAGAATCACGAGCCATTGGTCCAACAACACGATGGCAACGCGACGACGATTGCACTCTCAAGAAACCCTAGGTGGATGGACACAAAGGGTTGAGGGGGAGAGAGAGGTCACATGTAGAATGGGAGAGATAGAGTTGCAACAATTGCTATAACTTAATCATGTTTTGTATGTAAAAAAAGAGTAGAGTTAGTCATTCTTTTATACAAAGTAGGATGACTACGATGCACTCGTAATTAATAATCAATGGTTGAGATTAAATAGTTTTTCTTGTCTTTCAAGTAAAATAGAATGTAGAATTAATAAATCAAATATGTATTCAAGCTTCAAAAAGTAATCTCAATAATAAATCATTCTCATGAATAAAGAGGAAACAAGAAAACCACCTTCCAAGAATGAGGAAAGGAGATAACCTCCTTCCTAATTTGGTGGTGGATGTCCATCTTGACAATTGGAGAGATATTTTCTTTCTTCATTCTCTTTAATGTAATCTCACTACATCAAATATTTATTGGTAGAATTGTTTATCAACAAAATGTCATCAAATAATTTAGAAATTATTTGTGATAATAGAATAAACCAATGCATATTCAACCATCCAATATTAAATCTAAATCATATTTACATTTAATTGTACAATGCGTATACAATTCACATTTACTTATAGTTTATGAATCTTACTCACAATTGAAACCCTCCCATTACATTACATATGACATCCACGATTATTGTGGATAGTGCTATCCAAACTAACATTATCTATAATAATTAAATATAATTTAATTATCTTAGATTCCCCTTTACACATGTCCAAATCTTGTGAATACATCCACAATATTAATGATAATTACATCCAACTTAATTATCAATTTTTCGATGCTCAGATATTGTCAATAATGAAACTATTCTTGAACTCTTTCAAGAACAGTGTGCCTTCTCCATAGATACTTGGAAACAAGGATAGGATGATTGTATATTCCATGTATAGTGACTTGGATAGTGAGATCTAATCGCATATCCAGATCTATAAGGCATCTCAGAGATGCTTGATCAAGTCAGACAGAATGTCCAATCTTCTTAGTGCATTCGAATCAAATTCAGTTCAATGTCCAACATTTGGACTAAGATGGACTAAGAGAGGGTATGTGGTAGGAAATACATGGGAAAAATTCTAACAAAATACTTCTTAATTAAATTTTGATTTGAATAGGGCATGCCCAGGTACATCGTATAAACAACCAAACTAACGGAAGGGCACAAGTGTTAACGGGTGCAACGACATAAGGTCACAAGTAGGGTTGGCTATCGAGCCCAATGAGCCGAGCCAGGTCCTGGCCCAGGCTCGGGCTTAATAAGTCCAGCTGGGCTCCGGCTCGTTCGAGCCCAACCAAGCTGGCTCGGGCTCGGTGAGCTGGAGCCTCTTATCGAGCTAGCTCGGGCTTCATAAGGCTTGAGTCGAGCCTGTTATTGAGCATGGTTTGGGCCCGAGCCAAGTCTGGCTCGTTAAGGAAAATGACATTTTTTGGTACAAAAGTTCTTGAACCCGTGACCTCTTCTTTAGAGAATATCTTCCTTACCGGTAGGCCACTATCTGAGTTATCACTACAACAAAATTGAGCTATAGCAACGTTTTTTTTCAAAATATGTCGTTAATTAGCCATTGTTAAATATATTGACGACAATATTCATTATGAATTGATTTTTCACACTTAAAATTAGCGATGGATAACATATATGTCATTATATCTTTACCAACGCTACAATAGTGATGCTTATATGTTGCTATTTTTCAAACTTCTAATTAATCATCGCTAGATTTTGAACTAAAAAATAGCGATGATTAGTTGATATTTTGAAAATAACAATGGATAAGCGTTGCTATATGGACAGTTGCTAATGATTTAGCAACAAATATACTATTCGTCACTAATTTCAAGTATGAAAACTCATTTCGCAACAAATAATATCGTCCTTATATATTTAGCAACGACTAATTTAGTGACAAATTTTGAAAAAAAAATGTCGTTATAGCTCAATTTTTTTGTAGTGTACATTTCAAAATTTAAATTATATTATATTTTAACCTTCTATTTGCTAATAAAAATACTAATTTTCTAATTATAACTTAGAAAAATACAATATCGTCGCTATATGTTCCTGAGAAAAACATAATATCAGTTGTCACTTTAGTGGTTAATATATTATCAAATATGTTCCTATTTAAAGAAGTATAATAACATGAGCTCATAATAAGTCTACAATATAATATATATGGAACATTAGTACATTGGAATTCACCTTACAATATAATATATATGAAACATTACCATGATGGAATTCACATTCACATATATGGACATATATAGTTCTAAGGTGCCCTGTGCCCACGAAATAAAATTATATCGATCTACAATTTGGTTGGATATAATATATGTATATATACGATTAAATGAGGCTACACCCTGAGTGTAGCCAATTGGCTACTCCCACCCCCGTTTTCTCTCTTTTTTTATTTTTTTTGGAAATAGAAAATGTGTATATTCATCACTATATCCCCCTAACATGTCATTCAATTTCGTCCGAAACAGAGACTCATATGCCCTCCATCTGAAGGGGTTCAATTTCAGCAATTCTGAAACCGTTAAAATTTGCCAGCCTTAATGGAGGGGATAAAAGTCTCGAATTAAGTTGAATTTTGAATGACATCATGGTGACATATTGTGATCTAAATTCCAATAGGTTTTATTTCAGAAAAATAAAAAAATACAGGGGAAAAGGGATGGGAGTATGTAAGCTGGCTACATCCAGGGAGCATACTCCATTTTCACACACATACACGCACACACGCATGCACACACACATTTAATTACTACCTATGTAGATAGTTACAACTGTGGATATATGTACCGATTGTTGAACATGCAACTCCTCTTGCGTATATATTATATACAAATATAAATATTATATATATATATATATAATATTCCTTATCGAGACCCCTATCGAGTTATCGAGCCGAGCAGGGATCATTTCGAGCTCAACTCGTTAAGCTATCTAGCACAAAATTCTGGCTCGGACTCGACTCAATAACTTAATGAGCCAGGCTCGCGAGCCCTTATCGAGCCAAGCTCGAGCCTGATTCATCGAACCTTGACTTAATAACCAGCCTTAGACACAAGTGTAGTTGTAAAAATGAGGTAGGTGTACAAGTGTTAGTATAGAAACTCGAAAGGACAATGTAACCATCTTAAGAAAGAATTTCCAAGTCAAATACTGTGTAATTTATGGTTGAATGTGGTCGGTAATTGACGTGCAAAATAGTAATATCTTCACGTTAACTTCTAAGGATTAATGCTTTAAATTTCAGTACTTACAATGGTAATCAAACAGGAGGATGTGCTTAATAGATTGAAAGAGGTAACAAATATTCTCTCCATTCACCTTCTAAGTAAGGATATTAGGCGAGTGCTTGAACTTGAAAAAAGAAGAAAGGAATTTGTGTTTCCATTTTTACCTCTTGAATCATCCCACACAAAAAATTTTGTTCTAGAGAAGAATTTATGTTGCTTTTATCACTCCTAAAAAGGTAAAGCCCTATTATCCAATTATTGATTCGAAGCAAATCCATAGCTCACGGAAGATGGGGAAAAAATAAGCCAATAAGAAGTTGAAGAAATCTATAGAAAAATGTATACATATCAGGAGTAAAATGTACACATTTTTCTTCCAAGTAATATGTAGTCCCATATCATGAGAGTAGTACTCCATCAACCAATACATCAGATAACACCCAACCAAACCAATTTATATGCCACAATCATATAAAAACAAGAAAAGAAAATTGCATGGTTCTTATGAACAGGAAGAAGCCAAAACACCATAGCCAAAGAATTTGAATCCTAACTGTACATTTCATACAATTGCACGAAACAGGCCTACTCATGGAACACCCCCCCCCCCCCCCCCCCCAACTGTACAAGCTTCAAACACCATCATTCTTGGTGCTTACAATGGATTAAAGAATGATGAAGTTACGGGATATGAAATCTTAGACATGGCACCTTGCTGGAGAGTGAGCTCATTTATGTCCCTGACAATATCAAAAACAGCTTCTGGTTGTGCTAACTTAAGAGCATTCTCAGACATCTCTTTCAGTTGGCTTGAATCAGGTCCAAACCACCTTGCAACCAAGTTTGCTGTTTCCTTAGGACTGTTGGAGAAGACACCGGCACCATTATCAACAACATATGGTACATTTCCAACTTCCTGCAGTAAACCATGTCGTGAACATGGCTCAAAAGGATGTGCAGCTATATATTTACTTGACATTCCAATATGATACTTAAGTTTACGGATGTAGTGTTTATAAGGATTGGTTTTGCAATTCAAAAAGGACTAGCGGCAGAGCTTGTTGCCCGCTTGTCTACTATCTCAATGTAACCAACTTCGTAAGATATAATTTCTATAGTAAGTCATCCATGGATGAAGATTTTATTACAAAAAAAATATGATACTTAATGCCATGTAATTTGCTTTAACCTCTAACCTGTCCTGGAATGAAGTCATTGAGGATGATCGGAAGACCACGTATAAGTGCTTCAGCTATTGTACCTGGTCCTGCCTGTATAAAAAAAAGGCCAAATAAGGTTGTAAGTCAAGTTATAATGAAAATTTGAGATATAGAGATCTATACCAAAAGGAATTTAATGCATGAAAAAACAATGGCAGGTAACCACAACCTTTGTAATAATACAATCACATGCTCCCATCCATTTCTCCATCTGTTTCTCAAATCCTCTAATCTGCAATTATCAAAGTGGTTTTATAGAACATGATAAGAACTAGTTCATTAGTAGATCTATAATAGAATGCTCCAAATAAAATCCTCATATCCTAGAAAAATGTTATCGCTTGAAATAAATAAAAACTTCAACAGAATCAGAAAGAACTAGCCAAACAGATTTTGCAAATCGTGTTGCATAATTGTGTAAACATCCTTGATTTACTAATAATGAGAGAGTAGAGCAAAAAAATATAGCTTGCCTTGACAGGAATTTTCCATTCATTCGACTTGAGTGTAGAAGATAAAATTTGGTTGCGACCACATACGACGATCATCTGCCCAATAGGTTGGTCAAGCTCCTTACTGTAAAGTGCTTCTCCTAAGGCTTTGGCAGTTTTCTTGACTGGACCCATACCCTCACCACCTCCCATCAGCAGAACAGCCGGCAAATCTAGGTCCATCTCTAGTTCCTTTCTCAACTCATCCTGCACAGAAATCTAAGCTACTTAAGTTCTGCCAGAAGCCTGAGAAAAATAATACAGTCACTGCGAATTTGACCTTGTTGAGAACTGCCCGACAAAAGGAAGGTCGAATGGGCAACCCATAGACTTTGATCTGGGAAGGCACCAAGCCTTCAAGGGAAGCCCTTTTAGATACTTCGTCGGAAGGGCAATAACACCTAGTGATATAGGGGTGAAACCTGGAATTAAAAGCGAAAATCAGGATTCTTAATTAATAGAGTGATGAACACAGGAAGCACATGTCATGACAATTTTAAACATACCACTAAATAAATAAACTGCAAGTTAGATTTACTAACCACGTAGGATGGCAAGTATTAAGGTCTGTGATAACAGTCACAAAAATCACTTTCTTATCAAGGCCCTTCCTTTTTAACACCCACAGAGGTATATGCTGCATGAGAGGATGAACACTAATGATGATATCAGGCTTGTACTTCATTAGTCCAGCCTCCACCCTCCTGTACTCCAAAATCATAAAGAGGTGTAAAAGCCAACATTTATTGACCTTGCAACTAAAAAAAGCAACTCATGCATTGAGAAGCAGCAGGACCCATCATAATTTGATAGCAAGTTTCTTATCTCAGGAACTCATAAGAAAGTTCGACCAGCATCATCCTAAACAAATAAATCTCGATATTTTGACAGTACACTCGCACCATTATAATTTCTGCTTATCGTGAAAAATCCAGTTGTCTGCTACAGAGGGAAGATAAGATGAACGAACCATGAATTTAGTATCCACCCAAACTGTACTTAAATCATCTCCAATCCCACAAGTGTGTGGCAAACCCCATGTCAGAAAGATATATTAAAGAAATCATACCAATATGAAAATTCACCTATTTCACTAAAACTACAAAGTTGTTCCCATATGAGATTCATAGCAAACATTTGCATTAGGCAACAACGAAGTCGACAAGATTTCTATACTGATAAATAAAATAGAAATGCATTATTTATAAATAAAATAGATCAGATTAGAGATGCTTTCGGGATTTCAAGCACCACAGAGTTCCCCTCAGCAAGAGTTCGCTGTCTCATACCCCACGAAGTGGACACGTGGATGTAACTAAGGAAATTTTTACGAAACTAAACTACAACAAAATAAGAAACCAACATATGACAACAAACATGACAGCGTGTTCATAGGCACAACAGCAAAGCAGATTGCAACAGCATGGCTGGTAGCTAGAAATGTTACGAAGGCAAAACTAAACATGAAAAATACTTTCAAATTAGAGGCATTAATCATTATTTCAGAAAACAGGATCGGAAAGTCACAAGGAATCGTCTTTCCAAACAGATTTATTAACAACAATCGTGGATGAGACATACTCAGCATAGAAGGCAGCAATAGCGGCGAGATAACCGGAGTGAATCCAGCGGGGAGATGTCCCATGGAAGGCGACCTTCCAAAGCTGCACGTGCTTCACCATGAACTTGTACGACCTCTCCATGTCGTTCAGAGGCCACCCTGCGTGCTCCTTCCACACATCCTTCACAAATATCTGCATAGCATCGTGTTGTTTTATGGGCAACTCTACGTTAAGGTCAAAACCCGTAAAAGAGTTCCGAGATCGAAGGTTCTATCATCAAAAGAATAGATCGGAAAGTCGTATATATCTACCCTATAATCATCCCCGAACTCGATCTGGAATGCGTCCCTGATGGCCTCGGCAGACGCCCTGTGGCCGCCACCGGTGTCGCTCATGAGAATGAGGACGTTCTTCGTCCTTTCGGCCCCGATCTGCTCCATCTCCATGGTCTCTCCAGCGCCATCATCCTCGTCCACCTCCACGTCCTCCACGCCGCCGTACACACCTCCACCGAGGTACGTCGTGCACCGGCGTGCGTGCCACGGGCTGTTGTAGGCCCGCATGCTCTGCAGCACGGCGTCCTTCAGCGATCTCCTCGGTGACGCCACCGTGACCATCTCCGTCGTCAGCCGGCCCGCGCTTTCACGGGAGAACGAGGCGTGCCTGCGTTGTTGGATTGGAGGGAAGCGCGAGGAATGGAGAGCGAGAGAGAGGAGTGGCCGCTTGTATAATAACGACGGTTGAGAAGGGAGGAGGGCCGACCACGTGTCGGGGAGGTCGGTTGGTTGGTTTGATGATTCGTTCCAGGAATTATGCGAAGAATAACCTCTGTCCCTGGAGTGCCAAGTAAGCTAACCATTACTTTATTCTATTTTAAATTACCAATATTCAAGTTAGATGCGAATCTGGATGAAAGAATCTTATGGGCAGGTGCCAGCAGTGCGACCCCACCGAAATTAGGATCCCCTTCGATAGAGGGGAACGGATCCTCTACTGCTTGACGGGAGGGTAGCAAAGACTATTGTAGGGACGTGCGATGTTTGCTCTTGATCGAGCGGTTCGCACGATTTTGCACTATTTAGGGGCTGTGTGAACCACTCGATCACGATCGAGTGGCTCACGCAACCACAGCAAAGATATCACTACAGCAGAGGATCCTCTTTGTCGATAGAGAACATGTTCCTCTTAAGAGAAAAAAGAAGACCGGTACGCGTCTCCATCTTCATTCTCATTGTTCCAGGACGCGGAGAAGTAGGACGAGTAGTTTTCCTTGTTAATAAATGCTCTAGACTTGATCTAAAAGCACATCTAAAAAAGCTTGTAAAGAAGATGGTACACGAGACTATCTCGAACGTGTTGCATCTTCGTTTTCAGGAAAAGCACATCTAAGGATGTGGAGAAGTGGAACATGTAGCTTTTGTTGTTAATCAATGCTTTGGATTTATATGATAGAACTCGTCGAAAAAACACATCTCAAAAAGTTTGTTGGAGTTTTTTCCCCACAAAAAATGTGATCAAGACACATTTTAAAAGTGGTTGTGAACAAAATCGATGAAGAGTACTTATGTTCCGCTTATTTACTTCACCACAAGAAACTCGCGGTACATGTTTTACCTCGGAAAACATAACTTGAGCTTGTTATTCTGGTGAGTATCTAGCTAATCATGTTAAGAAGTCCAATCAGCTAAGAATTAAGCATAAGACACATGTAAATACAAACAAATACAAACTAATCTACATATAGTTCAATGTTGAAATATATAAAGCAACAGTAAAATAGATAAACAAAGAATAAGAACATAAAGAGATATAAAAAGTGAACGCTACTCCGTGATGAGCGGGATGAAGTCACAAGAGAAGGCATCAAAGGACTGGATCTTCTTATTATATCTCTCGATGAGTATATGGGATGTAAGGCTCCCTATACAGTCCCACACATAGACCAGATTCTCACATATAGTAGATGGTAGACTAAACATGAGTGTGAGGTAATAAGATCTTTGAGAAATCGGATTGTCCCTCTATTAGATACTCCAACACTTCCCTTCATTCTGATTCTTAGGTACTTGAAGATGCTTTTCATTGTCATCCAGTGTTTCTCTCCATAGCAGGATTGATAACAGCTTACCACTCCCACTGCATGGTAGATGTCTAGTCTTGTATACATCATGGTATATATCAAGCTTCCTACTGCCGATGCATAAGGGCATCCAGTCATTGATTTTTTCCCTCAACAACGAGGAGTTATCCCTTCAGATAGGTGAATATCATGTCTTAAGAGAAGGAAGCCTTTCTTGGATTATCCATAATGATTCTTTCCAAGATATTCTTGATATATCCTTGTTGTAATAATTCAAATATCATATTTTGTCTATTTCTGAACAACTTCAAACCCAATATGTAAGAGGCTTCTTTGAGATCTTTCATCTTAAAAGTGTTGGACAACCAAACCGTAATACTGGACACATACTTGTATCATTCTCAATTATAAGGACGTCATCTACATAAAGTACAATGAACAAGATGACATTCCCACTAAGATTCTTGTACACACAAGGTTCATCTGGATTCTGAACAAAATCATCTCTTTATAGTTTCATCGAATTGGATGTTCCGACTAAGAGAAGCTTGTTTGAGCCTATAGATGGATTCAACTTACACACTTTACCTTCCTCGGCTATGAAGCACCATGGTTGCTCCATATAGATATTTTTTTCAAGATCCATTTGGAATGTTCCGATTAAGGAATGTTGTCTTGACATCCATTTACTAGATGTCATAGTCAAGGTGTGCAGCTACATCAAGAAACGCCCAAATGGATTTAAGCATTGTCATAGGAGAGAATATATATCTTATCGTAATCGATTCCTTCTCTATGTATGTATCCCTTGGCCACGAGTGGTGCTTTCCATCAGGTCCCCTCTTTCTCTTGAAGACATGTTTGCACCCAATGAGTTTGATCCCTTTAGGTGGATCTTCGACGGTCCATACACCATTCTTGTACATGGAATCTATCTCAGACTTCATTGCTTGCATCCTACTATCCATGTCACGATCACCCAAAGCTTCATCCAATGAAGTTGGATCATCATCAGACTCTTCTTATACATGCAATCTGTACCTTTCTGGTTGGCTTACAATCCTATAACTATTTTTAAAAGGTATGGTCGTGTCATTTTCAATTATATGTTCGGTTTCTAGTGTAGGAACTTCATCGGTCTTGCTAGATTCGATTAGTTCCTCAATTTCATTATTTTCTTGACTTCTAAGGAATTCGTCGTCCAGAAATTTAATGTCTCTAGAAATGAATACCTTTTGAGTCACAGGATCATAAAGTTGAAATCCAATACCACTCTTTACGTATCTATTGAAGTGGCACCCTATAGTCCAAGATTCCAACTTGCTTGCATCCACGTTTTTATGATGGACCAAACAACCCCAAATCCTCAAGTGTTATATACTCCCCTTAATTACCACACCAAAGCTCATGAGGGGCTTCATGCACAGATTTAGATGAATCTTGTTTAGGACATAGGTTGCAGTCTCTGCATGTCTATAGAAACTAAGAGGTAGGCTTGCTTTACTCATCATTGGTCTCACCATATCCGACTTGATTTTGTTTGATGAGCGCACCTCCCCTTGCGGATAATATACAAGAATGTCTTATGATTGTAGTAATCCGTGAAGAGAAGAGCATTATCAAATAAAAAATTATAGAAGAGAGAGAGAGAAAGAAGGAAATATAAATGAATAAGAAGATAATTTCTCTCTTTTCTATTTCACTTGAGATTTACCAGGTAAGTGTCCCTAGGTCGAACACAAAGAGGCAGAAAGTATACCTAGAATTCGAGATTGGATTTTGTGATTGAATTTCATCTTCAAAAAACTTTTTTTGTGGTTTTTAGTTTTTATTTTTTTATCGATATTAAATTTTGCAAATTTATATTTTATTTTTGTTTTGCAATTTTTATTTGGTTTTCAAGAATGATTAAATTGGAAAAATTAATGATATGTTATAATTTGTGGAATATGTGATAATATATTGTTCTAATATAGTGAAAATAAGAAAAGAAAATGCTTTTTTTATTTTCAAAAAGGGAAATTATATTTTCAAATCGATAAATTATATAGTAGATAGGTGATATAATATATGGGGTACTATATAGGTAGGTGACATGAACAAAATAAAGCAACAAGCTCAAAAAGACACACAACAAAAATTAAAATGAAGACTAAGTTCGCAAATTCAAAGCAAAGCAATAAATGATAAAAAAATCTTGAAAAATGTCTCAAAATCATGCTAGGGTAGTTGGAAAACTACCCTAGAAAAATCAAGAAAAAATAAGCTTCCTATAGTATCCACTAGTCATAATATGTACAAGGATATAACTGCAATACAAGAAATTAAATGTTCTCGAAAGTAAATGAAATATTTTCATTTAGGTCCCTGTAGAGGGACCTAAATGAAAATCAATAAATGTTGTGAGACACATGAAGATATCAAAAATCGGTGGGCTGAAGATGCAATTTGTCCATCGCTTCTGCTTGGACGGCCTGGATTAGAAGGCAGTCGCTTGATCCGCTCTGTCATTTATGTCCATACGTTGAATACATGTGTGCTTGGAAGTCCTTGAATGTTCTTCCCCAAATCAGGAAGAACATCGACGGTAATGAATTCGATCGTCTCCCGGGTCAATTGGTAACAGTTCGAGATAGCTGGAGAGGCAGAAGCTAGGCCAGAAGGGGGCTCCTCCCCCTTTGAGCTCCCCTGATGCAAGAAAAAGGTTCGAAGATGAAGATCAAGAATTTGTTAGGGCTCTAGGATGCATGAAGAAGGCTTCAAGTCAGGTGCCGACTCGATTCTAGATATTGTTCCAAATGAAGCAATGATTCTCGTTACAATTGATTCCAAAACATAGCTTCAGAAGATCAAACAACTTGTAAGAAGAAATGTGGCTCGATTTGTACTGAGTCAACCTGGAAATGACAAGTTCTTGCATAACAGAATATGGTTCAACAAAGCAAACTTGAGCTTCAAATTTATCAAGGGATCAAAGTGAATTGAAGAGGGATTTGGATGCAATTGAAAGGTAGGTGATTAATATGACTAAGAGTAATGATTAAGTGATCTAAAAAGGAATTAAAATGTCAAAAATTGTGAATGAATTCATCTGTTAATTTAAGGTCGACGAAGTTCCTGGAGCTCTACACAAGCGGTGGAGCTATGATTCAAGGTAGCAAAGCCCTAAAACTCTTCCTCGTGCTCTCCTCATCCTTGTGGAGGCTTGAGTACCCTCGGTTGTCACCCAAAGATGGATCTCCAAGCTACGGAAGAAGGGCTCACGGTCTGTTGGAAATGGAAGTTGGAAAAGTTGTTTGAATGTGCCATCTTTGGAGATTTAAATAGAGAAGATGGAATTCAGTTAGATTGAAGCGAGGATCGAGCGTGGATGGTGAATGATCAAATTAGACGATCCAAGTGTTAGATCTGATGTTAGGTTGTTGAAACAAGCTGCAACCGACCTCTTCTTGAAGAAGAAGCATGTGTCAGCACTACAAAAATCCAGAAGTAATAATACTTTGTAGATTGGGTAATAAATAGTATATAAAGTTATTTTGAATATGTACAAAAATGAAAAATAAATACAATTAATTTCTAAATTATGATGTATTGTGTATTTATTAATAATATATATTTTATGATATACAAATAAAATACCAATAAATATATATAATATGCTTTATAAATAACATTTATATTTTTAATTTAATATTTTAATAAATAAGGTACCATTTTATATTTTATTAATGTATATAATAATAAATAATATTTGTAGGAATTTTTATGGAATTTAATAAATTATTTTATGTAGATTAATAAATACAAGTATATACACTATAATTCATTTTTACAAATTTTTAAGGGTTTCTCATTTATTTAAAACATTAAATAATAATTTTATTTTTAAATTTTATTTTATAAATAAACTAAAAGATAAAAAATAATAAAAAAATTACTAAATTAATTGTACTATAAATAGTATATATAAAATAAATTCAAAAGCCCAGAAACGCAGTTGTCATTAGGTCCCAAAACCGACTTTTTGTAAACGTGCTCTGTCTTCGATAAACCACCTTCATTAGTTAGGCAATTTTATTTTTTAAACTTTAAAGATGAGTAGAGTGAAATTGGATTCATATGACGAAGTTTTGAGGTTCAAAAGTTGGAAAACTGGCAATTTGTAGTTTATATTTCTTGGCATATTTACATGTTGGAATTTTTTATTTTTTAATATTGTATACATATTTTTATATACAAACTAGTGAAGAGTTTATAAAAAATATGTACATATGAATTCAGTAAAATTATGTGAAGTTTGTATAAATAAATGTAATTAATGTGTTGTGTACATGGTTAGTTATTTTTTAGTTTTCTTCCTTATCTCCTCCTACTTTATTGTTTGTCAACCAAGCCATGCTGACTTGGTCTCGGAGATTGGATTATATAAATATATCTTGAATCTATATTTATATTTTTCTTAAGTCATAGTGTATAATATATACATATTTACAGTCTGCCTTATTGTTTTATTTTTATTTTCCTTATATTTTTTCTTTTCAACATATAAAAATGGATTTATATTCATGAATATGCTTCTGATAAAAAAGTAAATATTTATGCATATTTACATGTATTTTTAAGGATTTTAAGATAAAATAAGATAGAAATATTAATGAATCATGGATTCGTCAACCCCCTCTACTTAAACTTTGCCGGTCCCTTAGCAAACACTTATTTGAAGATTAAGGAAAAAGAAAGTTAGAATGAATTTACTTTCCTAAACCAATTTATGAAAACAGACAAAGGGCAGTGCATGAGCAGGCCTTAAAATAAGCATTTTGTCGAACCCTTAACTAGGATTAGGATTTTAGTCTTAACAGTCCTCAAGGTCCAGAAATCTATATTCAGGTTCTCCTCAACAGCCAGCTCAGATACACTTATCCATCATGCTAACTCTTTCGACATTGAAATCAATTTGTATTGTGTGTGAAATGTGTTAGCTATTCATGCTTAAGGAGGCGAATAAACTGACCACCCAAGTAATACACTCCCATGACCTCCTCATCTAGCTACTCGATCCTTGAGGGGGGGTATTCCCTTCTAAAATTAGGTATGTGTTGTATCCACAATCGAAAAGGGAAGTAAGTAGATGAATGAGAAAGGAACCAGTGTGTGACCAGTGTAGTCATATCTCCTTGTGTAGCTTGACTAGTGTAGCCAAGTCTCTACCAAGATATGCAGGATCTATGAAGCTTAGACCATTTTTAGTCAACAATGTACTTTATAAATTTTCTCTGATGGATATAGAATCTTTTGTTTTGTCCATGTTTTGGGTTGTAAAAATAATTGCAATGCATTCTTGTGTGTCCCGACGGATATAAAATCTTTTGTTTTGCCCATGTTTTGGGGTCTTAGAAAAATTATGCCAGCAGATCATCCCTCATTTGAAGTTTTATTGCAACCCCACGACTACCGTCTTTAGATATCTACACCACTAGATAAGGATGAAAATGCACCATTAAAATGAACGGCCCTTCGTAACCCCGTGCACGTCGAGCTAAGTATGGAGTGCATAATGTTGGACTTGTAAGCCTTCGACGACCCATTAATGTAATAAAATTTATTATTTTATCATGTCCATCTGAAATGAAATGAATGAATGTGAATTCACTTAATTATTAAGATCCCTTTGTACAATTAGGATTATGTACCATGGTCATATTGAATACCATGTAGTTGGAAGGACACAACTGACATCAAACATGTGATATTCAATACAAATCTCCAGTCTGAGAAAGAGATGGTAATCTTTCTCTAAAGATTGATTCCAACTGACTTCTTGATGCATGTTAGCTACATAAGAATGAAGATTCAGAAGTGTTGGAATAATCAAGTTAAAGAGTTAACTTTATAAGGTCAAGATAAACTAAGATCTGAATCGTAACTGTTACCATCAGACACACATCCTTTGACCTGATACATGTATGCATCTATATGCATGAGTATGCACATTTGATAGACCAATAGATTGGTGACCAAGCTAAAGTCCATATACTAGCGTGTTAGTGTGCATATGAAGTCATATGAGACGTATGATCTCTCGAAGTAATCATACATGTTTATAGTTGATGAAACGGGATATCGAGCTCACTCATGAGATATTTTGGGGTCAAAATGAATTCCATGCATGGTCGTCTTATTTATGAAATAAGACACGAATTCGAGATATTAATATATGCTTTTGGAAAGGTATATGATTAACGTTGTCACCCAATTATCAAATGACAGATCTATTGATATATTCCGAAGAAGACATTCAAAGCAGGGCTTAAACTTCGGAGTTATCAAAGTCTTCCAGTGTGAAGGATGGATAAGTATTGGGAATACTCAGGGTTACATCTGTTGTAATCGATCATCTACCATGACACTTCTATTCCGAGGGAGTGATAATACATGATTGACTTTTGTGTGTCCATTTAGCTAGATGATTTGTGATTTAATTGGATTAAATCAAATTCATTTGAATCCAATTTACAATTCCAATTTTGATGTCCAAATGTTGAAAATAGAAATGGTCATGAAAATGGAAATATACAAGCTCCTTGAGCTCATTTCTTAGCTCCAACTGGTTTGGACTATGATTAGAAATGGTCAAGGAAGCTAGATTTAGCTCACCGACACTTTGTCCAGCTCGTGGAGAGTGTGATGTATTCCCTTGAGCTCATTAAGAATGTAAAGTGTTACAGCTTAAGCTCAACATTCGTAGGTGATAGATTTTTTTGCAAAAATAAGCCTTGAAATTGGATAGTTATTCACATTTCAAGTCACTATGCATGGATAATATGATCTCTTTGGCATTATCTCTGAATATCTGCATTTGTATCTCATGAGTCCTAATTAGATTATGACTCATACTTATTGATTTCAATATTGTAATAATAATAGTTATTACTGCATTATTTTTGTAGGGAAAAATATATCTCAATAATTAATGTGAATAGTGATTCGCAATAATAAATATTGATGTGGATATGATTCATATAAATAACTATGTAAATATGATTTACATAATATCTCCATGGCATGAAATTGTGTGAATTTGATTCACATTTTTTGTAGATGTAAATTGGATTTACATTTATCTTTTAGTATAATGAATATGATTCATAAGCTTTGAGGATTAACTCCATAATTTTCCAATGTTTATAATATGATTATCAAGTGAACTAATTAATTAATTAATTAAAATTTACAACAACAACTTCCATATATGGAAGGTGGTGGGTGTTTATACCATGTATACATGGTTCTCCATGTTCTTGAGTTCTAACTAAATGTAGGACTCGAAAGTTATTGCTTTTTTATTTTAATTAATTAATATTTATTGAAGATAATAAGAAGATAATCCTTATTGAATTAGGACTTTCTCTTAGCTCTTGATTTAAAATCCAAGGGCAACCATGGTACATGTTGGACGTGTACAACACGTATAAAAGGAGGGTTATGCCCTCTCTTTTCAACACAATTCTAGAGCAAATTTCTCGTCTATATTTCGTATCCCCATTAGAGAGAAAGAGTCATGAGAGTCTTAAACTCTTACAACTCTCTTCTTGTAGCCCTAGTCGACGTCTGGGTTCGTAGGAAGCAACACGACTCATCTAAGAGCCCACGAGAGACAAGTATACATATCAGACTTGATTCGAATGTTTCTTTCGTAGAAACTCAGGCTTCAAAGATAACCCTGATCTACCTGTCATATTCACCATGAATATTAGATATAATAATGGAAATTATTTCCTTTCTAATTTGATTTCTAGAAGCACAAGTTTTTGTGCTACATTATCTAGTTCATACGATGAACTAACATTATTTTTGCAAACTGTTTGCTAGATATTTCGTGTTTCTATGATGCATAGTAAATACATTTTTAATTTACTTCCTTCAATTGGTATCAGAGCCTTAGTTTAGAGGATTTAGATTAGATCCAAGTCTGATGAACAGTCGGTTAGATCATCCGATTATCCGGTACATTGTCTTACGACAGTTTTAACGATTGGAATGATTCGAGGACTTTTGAAGTTGCTATTGTTCTTCCCTATCTTGAATATATTTTTGAGAGATATATGAGGTCTAGAAGGTCTTAACTCAGACCCAAAAGATATACCAATTGTTGGTGATAAACGTGAGAAGATTTGGATGTTAAAAGCGATCACAGACTCTGATTTCAACCGAAGACTGTAGGAAGAAAATTTTGATTTTTTTGTTACTATTTTGGGTCATATAACATGATAAAACTAGATAAATAAGTCAATGATCAAATCTCCAATTAGTGTGAAAATAGTTCGTGTGATTCCGACCGTGCAGTCTTGAGAATTTGGATTTCTCCAAAGGCAGAGTTTAAAGAGGACTTGATTATTTTAACTAAATAATTTCTCATATTTTGAGACTCAAAATTGATGGAAATATATTTTATATACTGACATCAAAAGTTGGACCTAATATTTTAGAATATTTAAGGTCATAGTGAATTTTAAGTTCAAGTTATATGATGTCTTCTAATTTAAAGTGCGATGGTCGCATCTTGCAAATTCAAATTCGAAAATCATTGTTTGTTTATTTTGGAAATATGAAATAAAACAGAATATTTTTTATTTCGTATTTTCCCTGATTAATTATGAATTTTAATGTTTAAAATGCAATTATAAATTGTATAATTAATTTGAATAAATTCACTAGTTATCAAGATTATTGCACTAGACATCTTTTAAAACTAATTATTTTGATTCAAAGAATTGACTAGATTGTTGCACCGAACCTTTTGAAATTAAAAAGAAGTTTTTAAATTCAAAAAGTATCTAGATTGTTGCACTAGACATTTTGAGAAAATAAAAAGAGTTATAAATTCTTAAAATATATGAGAGTTGCTTTATAGTATCATGCAATCGAAAGATCGACAAAACCTCCTTAGTACAATATGTACCGATTGTGTTGTCTCGAATTGATTCGGAGAAGGTATTTAGGTATTGGACATGCTAATGGGTTACTTAATTGGCACCCTGCACCACATTTGCAGTGAAAACACTCCCTGTTAGCATTGTTTGTCCGACCTGGTTGGATCTATTTCGATGAAAGGTGGCATGAGGTGGTATGTCGTACTTTAACTACTAAAATTAGAACATTAAATTGTACTAAGTGAGGTGTAATACTATATAAAAATATCAAGTGCATAAAAGGATCAAACCCTAGTTGGGAACGTTTAAGTGTCAATGTTTTAATTGGATTAAAACTAAGACAATAAGCATGTATCCTAACTCTATCCCTTAGATTAATCATGAGAATATGATTCAAAATGATTAATCATTAATTTAAACATTATATGGACTAAGCCATATGATGATATCCATGGTATCTCATCATTACGAAGAATTCGGTTGCCATGGATTGTATTTTTGAAGATGTTCATGCGTAGTCATGACTGTAGAATACAAATTCATATGGATCGGATTCTTTCTTTCTCAAAAGAGATGAGTTGCATGTGTAGTGACCCCGATGTTGTTCTCCATATTATTGACGCTGCATTGGATTACGCATAGCGTAATTTGATATTCGCTCATTAACGTTGATTTAATTGACAACATGCTAACTCCATATATGTGGGGGTATGGGTGTTAAAGACCGAAATGAGAATACAAGTTGGACTTATAAGGTGGAAAGAGTTCCCACTTTGCATTTTCTCATGTTATTGGGGTGCAATGAAAATGGAAAGGAGACTCAGATCTCGTAGTGACGTCGTTGGTTAAACTGCCTCATGCTTTGAAAGCTTATAAGGGAAAGCATTTCAAAATACAAAAAATACGAGAACTATTGATATAAGGGATTTTTATACCCATAAACCTGAGTAATCTTGTAATGACAATCATAACCCTGCATAATCGTGAATTACACGAGAAATCCCGAGTAATGCTTAACCTTTACATGACATAACCCTGTGTCAAGACCCGTTTTGAATCTCTGTTAACTCGGATGGAAAAAGCTAGATGTTGACAATATTGGCCTTCAAAGTATTTTATATTTATAAAATGATGCCCTCTCCCATCGTCTGGAAGCCCTCCCCCGTTTCTTCCTCCACCGTCCTCTCCCTGCCGCCTCTGACCTGGAAGCCCTCCAAGCGTTGCCCTCGGAAGCCTCACTGTCGAAGGTCCCCCTCTTCCGTCGCCTGGAAGCCTCCTCCGATCCGCCCCCTTCCTGCTATCGCCCTCCACCCATCCCCCTTGTCGTCTGGAAGCCATAGCTACCACCCCTGACCTCACTGTCGATAGCCACCCAATCCCATCGTCTGGAAGCCTCCTCTGATCCGCCCCTTGGACCTGGGAGGCCTCCCCTGCTATCGCCCTCCACCCATCCCCCATGTCGCCTGGAAGCCATAGCCACCGCCCCCTCCCCCAAACTGCCCCTGACCGGAAGGTCGCCCGCTCGAAAGCCAAAGACCCCCCCCCCTCTCGGAAACCAGAGCCCCCCCCCCCCGTCCCGTCGCCTAGAAGCCATAGCCAACCCCCCCCCCCCCCACACACACACCCACTGCCCCTGACCGGAAGCCCCCAGCCTGCCCGCCCCCCCTCCCAATCCCGTCGCCTGAAAGCCTCCACCGATCCACCCCCTGGACCTGGGAGGCCTCCCCTGCTATCGCAACCCTCCCCCGAACCGCCCCTGACCGGATTCCCCCATGGTCCTGGGAGGCCTCCCCTGCTATCGCAACCCTCCTCTGATCCACCCCAACCACCCCTAACTGGATCCCCTCCCCCTCCCCCGTACCGCCCCTGACCAGAAGCCCCCAGCCCGCCCGGAGAAAAAGCCGGGTACGGTTGTGGGTAAACGAAGAGTGCTACCAGGAGAGACAATCACGTGTTCTGTAGAGGGAAAAAGTCCAATCTTTTTTGCTTTCTGTTTTAAATTTTAGCAGCCGTCGGATAGAATAAGGATTGGATTAACCCAATGATAGGGTTGGGTTAAAGGGAAAACTAACAGACGGTTATCAATGTGAGACGGAGTGACTATCCGAGGTTTCTCATGTAATTCGCTATTATACATGGTTATGATTGTAATTGCAAGATTACTCAGGGTTATGGGTGTAAAAATCCCTTTATTTAAAAATATTAAATTGTTTAATTTCCTTAATCAAGATATTAACGTGTATTTTATTTTTCCTTTTATTTAAGATGAAATCTCTCGACCCGCTTAACATTTTACTTGAGGCCAATCAGTTAACCGGTCCAAATTATGCAGATTGGATTCATAATTTGGAACTCATACTTGAGATAGAATACATAGTGTGTGTGCTCTTGTCTTTGAAGTATGAGAACCCACAGACAAAGGATGCATGCAGTTCAACAAGAAGTGGGACGAGGATCATTCGATCGCTCGTTGTTACATTCCCGGAGCATTGTATAATGTGCGTCAGAAGCAACTTATAGACATTGAATCTGCTCATGACATCATCCTGAATCTGAAGGAGATATGAATTGTACTCTTTCTACATTAAAATCCACTGAGGATATTATGAAGAAAGAATTTCCCTCTAGCAGTGCAATGGTTGCACAGGATAAAGGGAAGCACGAGAGGAAGCGTGGATCTAGGAAGGGTATGATCCAAGAGAAGAAAAAAAGGTCAAACTACTGATCAATCTTCTAAAGCTTCAAAACATCTGACACCCATAGAGATGTATGTATATCATCACTGCAATAAGCTAGAATTCTGGAAGAGTAACCATCCAGAATATCTAAAGTCCTTAGAGAAGGACAAAAGTATAACACTGTCAAGTAAGAAATATACATTCATCATTGAAACCAACTTACTCATAGGACAAGAAGAAAGTTGGAATGTTGATTCTGATGCTTCTGTACATGTATGCAATCAGTTGCATATGTTTCAAGACACTGGAAATCTTGATGAAGGAGAGATAGTCATCTAGATGGGATCCGATGCAACTATTGTAATGATCGCCATCAGGACATGTAGACTCTCATTATCTAGTGGGAGAGTCCTAGATATTAGAGATTGTCTCTATCTACCCAATGTTAGAAGGAACTTACTATCCATATCTAAGCCGGTTAGACATGGATACACTTTCCTTTTCTATAATAAACTTATCATAAATCATTATGGTAATTTTATAGCAGATGGTTCTCTAATATCAGGTGGACTCTATGAACTGAACATGCATGACTGTGTTATGAATGTTAATACCACTAATAACATTAACATTAAAAATAATGTTAAAATCCCTAAACGATCAAGGAATGATGGAGATCATTTAACTATGATATAGCATCAAAGACTTAGACATGTGTCTGTTGATAGGATCAATAGACCGGTAAAGGATGGACCTCTAGATTTCCAAGAAGTCTGTAATTTACTAACTTGCAAACATTATATTCATGGGAAAATGTTCAGGGCATTCTCTAAGAAAGGTGAACAATGTGAATGTATATTGGACCTGATACATACTGATGTATACAGTCACTTTCTTGATGGACTTTATTGCGAACATTGTATGTGTATTGTGACTTGAAATGGACATCAATATTATGTTACTTTTATTGGTGACCATTCACGGTATGTTTTTATCTTTTTATTACATCACAAACATGAGACCTTTGAAAAGTTCAAAGAATTCGTGGCTTTGGTTAAGAACCAAATAGGAAAGAAGATAAAATGGATTTTATTTGATCAAAATGGTGAATACCTCTAAGATGTATTCAACGAATACCTTAAAGAGGGAGGAATTATTTCTAATCTCACTCCTCCAGGTACACCTCAACTCAACGAAGTTGTGGAGAGATGCAACAAAATCATGTTAGACATGGTAAGATCAATGATGAGTAAAGCAAATTTACCTCTCAGTTTTTGAGGACATGCAGTAGAAACTATAGCTTATGTACTAAAAAAGATTCAATTTAAGTCTGTACCTAAAACCCCTCATGAGATTTGGTATGGTACCAAGCCAAGTGTACGACACATGAGGATTTGGGGTTGTTTAGTCTATGCTAAAAACGTGGATGCAAGCAAGTTGGAACCTCGCACTAGAGATTGCTACTTCATTGGATATGTAAAGAACGATATTGGATACCAACTTTATTATCCTGAGATATTGTTTCTAGAGACTTCAAGTTTCTGTAAGATGATATCCTTAGAGGCCAAGAAAATAATGAAGTTAAAGAACTAATCGAATCTAAGGAGATCGATAAAGTTTCAAATCTAGAAAATGAAGAGATAATAGAAAATGACACGATCGTACCTACTAGAAGGAGTTCTAGGGTTGTAAGAGAACTTGGAAGGTACTAATTCCATGTATCAGAAGAGTCTGATGATGATCCAACTTCATTTAATGAAGCTTTGGGTGATCGGGACATGGATAGCTGGATGTAAGCAATGAAGTCTGAGATAGACTCCATGCACAAGAATGTTGTAGGGACCCTCGAAGATCCACCTAAAGGGGTCAAATCCATTAGGTGCAAATGGATCTTCAAGAGGAAGAGGGGACCCGATGGGAAGGTAGAGACCTTCAAAGCACAACTAGTAGCCAAGGGTTGCACACAGAGAGAATGCATCGATTACATTGAGACATTCTCTCACGTGGCTATGCTTAAATCCATTAGGGTATTGCTTGCAATAGCTGCACTGGACCTGGACTATGACATCTGGCAGATGGATTTCAAGACCTCTTTTCTCAATGGATACCTCGAAGAGGACATCTATATGGAGCATCCCCAAGGCTTCATAGCTGAGGAAGGAAAAAGTGTGCAAGCTAAAAAAATCCATCTATGGGCTCAAACAAGTTTCTCATAGTTGGAACGTCCGATTTAATGAAACCATATGGAGTTATGATTTCGTGCAGAATCTGGATGAACCATGTGTGTACAAGAAGCTCAGTGGGAGCACCATCGCGTTCTTTGTGCTTTATGTAGATGGCATCCTTACCATTGGGAATGATACATGGATGATGACCAGTATTAAGGCCCGGTTGTCCAATATCTTTGAGATGAAAGAACTCAGAGAAACCTCTTACATCTTGGGTCTGAAATTGTTCAAAAACATACAAAAGAGGATATTGGGACTTTCACAACAAGGATACATTAAGAAAATCTTGGAAAGATTCAATATGGATAATTCCAAGAAAGGCTTCCTTCCCCTAAGAAATGGTATTCACCTATATAAAGGGATGGCTCCTAAAACTATTGAGGAAAAGAAAGCTATGGTCGGATACCCTTACACATAGGTTAAGGGAAGCTTGATGTATGACATGATGTGTACTAGACCAGATATCTACCATGTAGTGGGAGTGGTAAGCCATTACCAATCCTACTATGGAGAGAAACACTGGACTGTAGTGAAGAGCATCTTCAAGTACCTAAGAAGAACTCAAGACCACGTCTTGATTTATGGAGATAATGATCTCCAAGTCTTAGGGTACATTAGTTTGGATTTCCAATCAAATTTGGATGATAGGAAGTCAAAGATTCTTTTTTTTGGGCAGTAGCACCCTGTGAGCTAAGTGTAGCAAGAAGCAGGACAATGTAGTTTTCCAAATAAAGTAAAGCATTGGCTGAATAAGATGCAGAAACTACATTGGATGTAGTTAATGTTTACTTAGGCTATGCAAGTTTGTAACAGAACTTGGCATAGTCCCTGGTGATAGAGTGACTAATCAGCTTACCCAGCTATCTGACAATTAGTTGACGATTAGCATAATTAATATGGGGTTGAGATTTGTACATGAATGGCTCTGAGGGTTAGTGGGAGACGGTTGGACTTGTAAGCCCTCGGCGACCCAGTAATGTAATAAAAGTTATTATTTTATCATGTTCATCTGAAATGAAAGGAATGGATGTGAATACACTTTATGATTAATGTCCCTATGTACAACTAGAATTATGTACCATGGCCATATTGAATATCATGCAGCTAGTATTCTCATCTATGAAGTTTTTTTGCGGCTTTTTATTATGTTTATCCCGGGCACACTATGCATTATTTTTGAATGAAATAAATTTTATACTTTTCTTTGTATTTTTATGTACATTGCTCATGTTCAAAGTTTATTGATTTGGGGTATAGATAATAAAGAATAAATAGGTCCCAAAATACAATTATTGATGAATAAACATTAGGGTTTTCTGGGTATTTTTTTGTACAATCTGCCCTATCTCACCCTACTTTATTCATTGTCGACCAAGTCATCATGATGACTTGGTCTCAGGGTCTAGGGTCACTCAGTGCCTTTGGCATTTCATCCTTTTTCTTTCTTTTATTATTTTATTTTGGAATTAAATATAATATTTTATATTAAATGTCAATTATTTGGTGTTATTTTGTACAAGTTAATGTTATATACATGCATTTAGCTAGGGATTTAAGTCTAAAATGAAAAGAATAAAGGTGACAAATAGATACTTATCAAGGACTATGATCTTTGACCTAAACTAGATCCAAACAAACTACAATGCAACTAGGTTCACCAACTCAACATCAGTGAAGTCGTAAAGGTTCGACTTTTTATCTTGTCAATGTTTATTTATTGTAATCAAGAAATATTTCAAACTTAAGTCCTTAGCGCTGCCCCTATAGGCAAGAGAGTACCACCAGACAATCATTATTTACTTCCCATTGCCTTTGTAACCAGTAGCTTGTACTTTTTCAAGGTCCTTGATATCCTATCTGGGTCTGCTACTCAGCTACAAAAAATAGAGAGGAAGTCGATGTAGCAAATCAAATACTTCTCTCGAAGGGTACTAGGATGTGGCATGATGAGACAAGGTCCCACCATTGCAATACCCCTACGCTCAAGTAATTTAGACCGAACCCGCAAGTGGACTCAGCCTTAGTCACCCATGCATCGATAGAAGCAATATTTCTTTATAGACCCATGTGATAATCAAGGAAGTACTCAGGCTGGGATTTGGGCTCTATTCCTTAAGGTTCATGCCTCACTCAGAAAGTGCATGAATACAATGAGGGCTTTATGAATCCAAAATAATCAATTTCATTACAGACTTTATTTGGGTCAATGTTTATTTGCAGTTTCATTATTTTAATTTTTATATTTTCTATTTTTTGAGTATTTTTTAATAACATCTAATGAATTTTCTGATTCTCAATTAGTCTAAGAAAAACAAGGGGAGAAAATCGGAAAAGCTGATGTGCGTGAAAACTATGAATGCATGCATGGGATAAAAAGGTGTACCTTACTCCAATACTCTACATGCAAAATGATCCACGCATATAATTTAAACTAAGCTATATATATGCATTTGAAGAAATCACCCTAAATAGGGATTGCTATTAGCATGAAGAACTGATTTGATTTGACTAAGTCCAAGTGAAGAGACTATATGTACATGCAGAGATTAGAGCATTGGACCTAGTTTATCGAGCAAGCAATCCTAAATATCTAAAGGTTCAATTAGTGAAGACGTAAAATAGAAAAAAAGTGAAAAACACAAAACATGAGAAACAAATGAAAATAAGTAGGAACATATGAAGAATAAAAATATGGAAGGCGATAGAAACTATGTAAAACCAATCAGATCCTCGGGTGAAAAAACACCTGGTAAAATAGGTCTGATAATGTCTAAGTGTCCAGAGAGTGTCAATTACTGCAAATTAATATGAATGTCACTCTCTCACCAAAATAATATAAAAGCTAAGTTATGCTACAATAATGCTCTACAAGGTCTCCTGGTCAGATTTTCGGTCTCTCATATTGTCTTGGTCTGAATAAGCCAGCCTCCGCCTCACTTGGGTGCTTCGTCTCTCCTAAGAAAACTACCATCACTCCGCGAGCCCTCACAACAAAGACAAATAAATGAGTGATTAGAATAGATAAATAAAATATCATCAAAAGGAAGTAAAGAGTAAATAAAATAAATAAGATAGAAGTAATAAATACAAGATACACTAAAAATAAAACAGTATTCTCCCTAGCAACAGTGCTATTTATTGAACGGAGATTGATCTTTCATTCCTGACAAGGCTAGAACGATAGTCACTGCTTGACCAACCTCTAATTCAAACAACAATTAATCTACATGTAGATAAATCAGTCAAGTGTGTGTAGGTGATGAATCTCCATTTCATCACCTTTATTCTATCATTTTGGCCTTAAAAACCCCAGCAAATGCATGTAAATAGCATCAATTTGTCTATAATAGCATTCATTATTTATTGTATTTATTGTATATAAAATAAAGTTTTTAATGCCAAAATTATAGAATAAAAAGAAGAAAAGAAAAAGAAATAAAATATCGAAAATATTTTATGACCTGAACCCCGAGACCAAGTAAAGAATTGGCTTGGTCGAAAAAGCATAAAGTAGGGGGGGATAAGGGCCAAGAATACAATAAATACCTCATTTATTTATGCATTAATTATGCATTTTTTACACCTATTTTATTATTTATTGTTTATTCATCAAATGAAGGAACTTTGTACATAAAAGTTGTAGATAATAATGTAAATAAAAATATAAAATTGAGTTTTTACAAAAATAACATAGTGTGTTCAATTTACACCCAGAATAAAAAGCCAAAATCTCAACTTCACAGACTCATATCTTGCAAATAAAAATTCAAAATCTATCACAATCACTTTAATTGAATATAACTTTTCAATAGCTATTTAATGAAGTGGTTTCATAATTTTTGGAGTAAATCTGTGGAAGTTAGGTTTTTGGCCCTCATTGTATAGTTTACCTGATTAAAATATTCATTATATTCATTATTCATTATTTTTACAAATTTATATTTTTATAATTTTGAAAATAATATACATAATGCATGTACATATTGAAATTAAAAGAAAACAAAAAAGAAACCCTCAAATAAAACAAGTCTATAAAATACATAGACAAAAATACCTATGTATACATGTAAATAAAAGGGAAATATATTCTTTTATTCCTTATGCTTTTATATTTTTAGAATGTTGGGAATATTAAATATATTATATTAAAAATATAAAACCAAAATACAAACAAACAAAATACATTAAAATAAAAAGAAGTATATAAAATATAGGCAAAATACCTATTACTATACCTATACAATTCATATACCTATTTATTTAAGTATACAAATACTATCATAAAAATAAAATAAAAATATATTTATGTACCTAAAAATACATTATAAATATGTAAAATAAGAAAATAAAATAATAAAATAAAATATACAAAATAAAAATAAATTATACAACATACATGTAAATATACCTATAAATACACCATTAATAATTAACTTGTAATCAAATACATCAAAAATAAATAAAAAATCATAATAAAATACTGTATAAAATAATAAACATTTTTTTATTTTATACCCAAAAATTAATAAAATCATTTATTATTTTTAAATAATTATTCTTTAATAACCCTGTTGTTTTGTCCTGTAGCGAGCCTACATGGACCAATGGCAAGGCTCCCTCTGTTGACCTCCGGAAAAAGTCGACGGCCAAAGATCAGATAGTGAGTAGAAAAGGATCCCTTATGTGCTCCTGTGGGGATTTTGCACGGCTAGCCCTAGGCTTTTGGGATTTAATCCTTCGTCTAGAAAGTTTTTTATTGTGATATATATTTTCTGGAAAATTTACTGACCCGTGGACTTTTGCTTAATTACCAAAATACACCTGTCAGGCTTTTCTCTTTGTTTCTTGCATTTATTTCATGCATGTATAAAATCCTAAAAATTTTCAAAAAATTACCCTACCTTCCTGTTGCGTTGCACTTCCACGCCATATTTTTATTTTGCATTTTTATTGCATTTTATTATTTATAAAATTTCAAAAACATGAATTTTTTTCGTTGTTTGTATTAAAAAATATATAAAAAATTATAAAAACATTTTAAAAAATTCCAAAAAAATATATTCTATGTATTTTTGCATCTTTTAACTTCAGACCAAAAATCACTACAAAATATAAAAAAACTCCTAAAATTATAAAACCCCAAAAACCTTCATAAAAATATTAAAAACTCCTAAAAAATCCTAAAATATAATTTCTGTTTCCTAATTTTCTTTATTTTATTATCTTTATTTTAAAATTAATTTGGAGATTTTTTGTTACTGTTTTGTATTTTATTTCTCCATTGTAATTTCAGTTTTTTATT
Source organism: Ottelia alismoides (assembly GCA_037367405.1). Lineage (NCBI taxonomy): Eukaryota > Viridiplantae > Streptophyta > Magnoliopsida > Alismatales > Hydrocharitaceae > Ottelia > Ottelia alismoides. The sequence goes on from JAZKJV010000603.1 coordinate 1,078,772, forward strand.
TTATTCACTGTTTTAAGCATTTTCTACTTTAAAAATACCAAAAAATTAGCAAAATTATAGAAAAATCATAAAAAACACTAAAAAAATATAAAAAGCACAAAAATATTTTATTTCCTGAATTTTGACTATTTTTACATAATTTTATAAATACATTATCTCTCTCTTCTTATATTGTATATATACTTAATAATTCAAAAAAAGAAATTAAAAAATATAAAATATAAAAAGAAAATAAAAAATTGGAAAATTAAAAATCAAAATATAAAAATAGAAAATTAAAAAAATAAAATAAAAAAATACAAAATTAAAACCCACAAAAAATATCACAGTTAGACAAATATATCACAATCACCTTTATGCATTTTTGCCCTGATCTACCTGTCTGGTCCCTGTGTTCGACCTCTACACTACTTGTACTATACACATCTTTTGTAGAGTTCTAATAAATTTTAACTCCGCACCGCTTTTCATTATTTGATCTCTGTTGTGGGTTAATTGTTGTTCAAATCAGGGTTTGTTGCGGGTCGCCACATCGACTGCATCTCCACCCTGTGTGATACATACTTTAGACCCGTGACTAATCATGTTCAACAAATGGTGCCATTACCGGGGAGTAATGTCGTTTGGTATATTTATCGATGTATTCGATTCTTAGATCTTGTCTATATTTATTTATTTATTTTGATTATTTATTGATAATTATTGTGACTATTCTGACCATTTCCTTTGTTTGACTTTGATGCGAGGGACCACTGCACGACGGAGGACTTCTTAGGAGGAATGCACCCGAGCAAGGCGGAACCGACTTTCAGACCTAGCCAGCAGGAGAGAGCACCAAAGACGGAGGAGGATTTTGTAGAATAGTCTAACATTTTTGCATTTTTATTATTATGTATATTCATGAGAGAGGGATAGACACCTGGTATGTAATAATTGGACTCTCTACAGACACTCCGACTTCCCGAGGTCTATTGCCCGAGGGACTGTTCCCTCAAGGGCCTCGATGACTTTTACGCTTTTCTTTTTTTATTTTATTTTATTTTTATTATTTTGTGTGAATGAGCCCTAGCTTAGGATTGTTTGACGTAGACTAAGGCCCAAACCCTAATATATATACATGTACCTATAGATATGATTTGGGACTTCGTCAATTTTGAAATATGTGCTTCACGATAATAGTATCATGTACCTATGGCAATTTCATCGGATTGCATATGCATATAGTATAGGTTTCAATTCTGTTATGCATCCCGCATGGAGAGAGTTGGAGGCACTGTAAGTCTTCTTACTTGGCATGCATCATTGTTTTCCAACTTGCATGGATTTTCCGATCTTCTCCCTCTGTTTTTGATCACCTAGGATGCTTAATGGAAATTGGAACCTCGATAGGCACGTGCATTGAAAACAACCAAAAAAAGTGATAACCTAAATAAAATCGGGACTGCTAACTCTATTGGACTTAAAATAAAACATAATGGATTCCTTGTATTGGGGAGAGCAACCCCCTCATTGTTTGAGCATTTTATTCCTACGTACACCCTTAGATAGTACCCCAATCTCAGGCCTCTCTTCGGTGTGTACAACTTTGTGATCACCTAACTCGAAAATTGAAAAGATAAAATGACCGACATTTGTCGGTCTTCACTGTGTTATGTAGGTGAATCGAGGGATTGCTTTGTGTATTGATTGTGACTGGGGGTCCATATTGCATTTTTGTATCCCTTTGAGTTATCGATCACGTCCGTGTGAGTCATGCATTTTTCATCTTTGAGTCTCTTTACCTCTCTTATACATATATCTCCTCATTTGCATTGAGTCGTGATATAGGCATGCGAGCTCAATCAGCTTCTCCAGACCTTTGTGTTTCTTCTTGCCCACCCTCCTCGTGCCCCCCGTATCATCTCTTCTATTACCCGAGATTGTCGTGCTGGTAGGTATCGTCCACATCTAGGATTTTGACTTACATTGATTATTGGAGTAAGTCGGGTGTGTTTTGAGGATGCTGAGATTGACTTGGTGGATCTGACTTTCACGTTGTGCATAAAAGCTTATTGAGGATTTTTGATGATGCACAATCATTACGTGTGATTCCTTATTGAGGATTTAGATCTCGCACACCGGATTGAGGATGTGATCTATGTTGATGATTCGATGATGATTTCATGAGCATTGATTGATCTCTATCTTTTGAGGTTCCAACCATGTTACTTTTGAGAGCTGACTGAATATCTTGGATTATGTTTTATAGAAATGGTGTGCGAATCTCGCATGATGTCTCTCATCTTCTTAACTTACCCATCCTTCATCTCCTGACTCTATCATCCACCTTTGGCACCTAGAGGATTTCTGATTACTTATTGTGCCATCTCAGCTGATTTACTTGAGGGACCGTATTGAGATTGACATATTGATTTTGTGTCCCTCACATGATCTTATGTCCTCCCGAGGTTTCACTGATTGAATGCTTTTGAGGACCTGAGATTCAATGCCAGCATTCCCATGATACTCACCACCTTAGCTCACATTGTTCCTCGAGAACTATCTGCGGGAGAATGCGACACTTTATTTATGGTCAGTACCACCTGTTGTGTGTGTCTCCATTCTGTTGGGACACGGAACCGAGCCCTCTGATACTTGCTTTAGGTCCCACTTCCATACCCATCCGGGATCCATCTGATTAGGCTCCTTTGAGTCTGCTCTCCTTGACAGTCCTCGCAAAGATGAGCCTTGATATTCCAGTTACTTACTGCCTAGTTCATAGCTCTCCGAGGGTTATCTGTGAGGTGCTATGACTCATTTCCGAGCTTTTGGTCTCTTATGCTGGTAGTCGCTATGTCGCCTACCGAGACTGATGCTGATGATCTGTCTAATGGATCACTGACGCCTTTGCGTCCACTTACCTTGATGATCCTCGCAAGGTTGAGTTTCTGTTTGATTATTCGATGATTATCATGTACTACTCTCCGAGGGTTATCTGCGAGAGGGTACATCATATTCTAGGTACTCGGCTTCATTTCTGGTGTCTCCTATTTGTTGGAGCACGATGTCGAGCCTTCCGACTTGTGTTCTTGGTCTCCTTCTGGTTGTGTTTCCATCCTGTTGGAGCACGGAGCTGAGTTTTCTGATGTGTGCTTGGTCCCCTCCTTGGTTGTGTATTCAATCTACGGATCACAGGGCCAAGTCTTTTGATTAGTCCGATTTTTCTGACTTATCTGAGTCCACTCACCTTGACGACCCTAGCAGGGTTGAGCCATGTCTTGTGCTATTCAATGTGTCCCAGTGATTTTCCCATCTTATGTCCACCGGATACCATGTAGTCTCTCGTTCTTTACCTGCCATATCTTATTTCGACTCTGATTGATTGGGAGGAATCTGTATTGTCCCTTCTTCCTCCGAGTCTTACGGTATCGGCTCCGCTCACCCATTTCACACCTTATGAGACGATGTTCTGCCTTCGTTACCGGATACGTGTTTAGTTTTCGATCTCTGTTGTCCCTGGTAGCTGATATCCACTTGATTACCCATCTGGGTGTCTTTTTCTATTCTGACTGCGGCCTCGTTCTCACAGGGAGACGATGACGAGAGCACGGTACTCGCTTACCATATATTGTAATGTACCTCATCAGTCTTTACTGGTTGTATATATGTGTCATTCCTTCTTTCTCCCGCATGTTACATGTGCTCCATATCTATCGTCGTATCTTTGTGACTATACTTAGGACATACCTTGTCCTAAGTATATGGGGTACACACCGCGGTGTTCTTTACTTGTTCAGTTACGTCGCTCCTGCTATTGCTTATACGTAGGGATCTTTATCCCTAAATATAGGGGGAGTGACGCATACATTCTTTACAATATTTTCATCTATTTGTATATATCTATCTTTTCTTCTTTTCCTTTTCATTTTCTTTATCTACATAAGATGTCTCCCCTTGGTGTCAGTTTTCTGTACTTAGGACGTATTTTGTCCTAAGTATGGGGGGTTTCACCCCGATTCATTCATTCTTTGATCCCCTCCACTGTCTCCTCTCATGTTGATCTGCTCTGCTATACTTAGGGATAACTTACCCTAAGTATAGGGGGAGACAACCCGAGCTGTGATCTGTTTATTTTAAATTTTCACTCCCACCCGTGACCCTCCCTGCGTTGTGTACAGTCTACTATACTAAGGATTATTTGATCCTAAGTATAGGGGGGTCGGTCACCTTCTTATTCATTTATCTCTTTATTCTTTCGTTCCTTATTCTTTCAGTCGTTGTAGTATAGGCTTTTTTATACTCAGTACGAGTTATGTCTTCTCTTTCTCTTTTTTGATCTATGAGGACATAGCTCATACTAAGTATAGGGGGGTCGTATATACTCTGTATATACTTTAGCCATAACTCGTACTTTCATATTATTAATTAATAAATTTGGCTAAATATACTACACACACACACACATATATATATCATTGAAAGTCATTTAATAAACATCAATCATTCCTCAAATTGTTTTTGCATATAATGATTAATAAATCAGTTTAAAATTACTTTTGCAAAATGATTTGAAAAATGGTGTGAACTGTTTGGAAAACTTTTTGTGAAATGTTTTCAACCTTTGTAAAAATATTTTTATTTGAAAAATTATTTTCTTTGTGTGAAATAAAAGAGTTGAAAACCTATTTGCAAATGATTTGGAAAATATTTTGTAAAAAAAGTTTGAAAAATGTATATATTGTTTGAAAAATCTTTGCAAAATAGCTTTCAAATGCTTGTAAATATTTGCAAAAATTATTTTGTAGTATAGTTTTGAAAATTGTTTTCAAATAAAATTGAGGAATGAATGTGGCACTAAAATAGGAATAAAATGTGTATATAAATCAAAATAAAATTCGTTATCAATTAAATGTATGTATCTATAATAACTTTGTTAAAACCTGTAAATTCTTTAAAATTCTTAATTATTAAAGAATCACGTCTGTGTAAATAGATGTAAATATTTTATACTTTGTGTGCCGAAATTCTTTTCCAAATTCTTTTTGTAAAAAGATTCTTTCATTTTTAAATTCTATGTGAAAAATTGCATCGTTCTTTCTGCATTATACCTAAGCATTGTGCATAAGCTTTTGCATGTTATTCTTTGATTGAGCTTGATGATTGAATAGTCCAATAAAGTCGAAGATTGGAGCTTGGTTGGACCTTACTGCACCTAATTGCACTGGAACCTTATGGGAACTAGGTTTAGGGTACTTCAGGTCTATTCAAACTTAATTCTTTGAGACTCAGGGCTGGGTTCAAGTCACCTCAACTGACTAAATAGAACTTTTCGAGACACACGCATGACTCTTGTCGGTCATGACCTAACTTGGACACTTGCACCTTTCACTTGGCTCAACTCAGTTGGAGTGGTGAAGGGGTTGGATTTGCCAGTTTGAGACGCACATGGGTGGAAACATTCGTCCTTGTCTAGAAGAGGGAAGTGCACCCCATCCTGGTCCAGTTTCAATGAAGTCTAGAGACAGGAGAGTGTGGGTTGCAATAAAGCTTCAAAAGAGGGATAGTCTTCTGGCTTAAGAGGAAAAACTCCTTATGTAAATGATGCTGTAAATATATTTTCAAAAAAAAACTCCGAAAAAGTGGACATGCTTGTAAATAAAAAACTAAATGCCTGCCGGAGTATGTATATATGTTGTATAGAAAATAAGCAAGCTTGAGCATCAAAGTTATACCATGTGAGCCTACAGCTGGATGACTTGACTACACTGGTCATGCATCCCAGGATAGGTAGCTACACTGGCTACCATCCATTCTTTTCTCTACCTCCTCCTCTTGAGTTGCATGCCACTTGAACTTAGAAGGGAATACCCCGCTCCTCGAGGGCAGAGGGCTGGATTGGGGAATCATTGGGTTGTCATTCTGGAGAAGTCAATCTCTTTTTCATTTCAGTTGGGGAGAGCCACTATCACTTACACTGTACAAGTCAGCTTCATAGTCATAAGGGTTTGCCTATGATGTAGGCTAGTTCTGACCTGGCTATTGAGGAGATTTGAATCGAGTTCTGTGCCTCTCGAAGGCTGTTGTGTTTTAAATATGGTTCCCAACCAGGTTCTAGACACATTTTCACACCAAGGTCTAACCTGAGCTCCAAACTTTGATTTTGTACAAATGAGTTTAATAATCATGATCACTTTAATTTCCTTTAAATTCTTTATTCTTACCTTTTCTTTTCTTCTTATTCTTTCTTCTTATTGTACTTATTGCATAAGTATTTGCTAGGGACTAGCAAAGGCAAATATAGGGGGTGATGAATCTCCATTTCATCACCTTTATTCTATCATTTTGGCCTTAAAAACCCCAGCAAATGCATGTAAATAGCATCAATTTGTCTATAATAGCATTCATTATTTATTGTATTTATTGTATATAAAATAAAGTTTTTAATGCCAAAATTATAGAATAAAGAGAAGAAAAGAAAAATGAATAAAATATTGAAAATATTTTATGACCCGAACCCCGAGACCAAGTCAAGAATTGGTTTGATCGACAAAGAATAAAGTAGGGGGAGATAAGGGCCAAGAATACAATAAATATCTCATTTATTTATGCATTAATTATGCATTTTTGACACCTATTTTATTCTTTATTGTTTATTCATCAAATGAAGGAACTTTGTACATAAAAGTTATAGATAATAATGTAAATAAAAATACAAAATTGAGTTTTGACAAAAATAACATAGTGTGTTCATTTTAGATCCAGAATAAAAAGCCAAAATCTCAACTTCACGGACCCATATCTTTCAAATAAAAACTCAAAATCTATCAAAATCACCTTTAATTGTTTATAACTTTTCAAAAGGTATTTAATGAAGGTGGTTTCATAATATTTGGAGTCAATCTGTGGAAGTTAGGTTTTTGGCCCTCATTGTATAGTTTACCCGATTAAAATATTCATTATTCATTATTTTTACAAATTTATATTTTTTAGAATTTTGTAAATAATATACATAATACATGTACATAATGAAATTAAAAGAAAACCAAAAAGAAAACCTCAAATAAAACAAGTCTATAAAATTCATAGACAAAAATACCTATGTATACATGTAAATAAATAAATGGGAAATATATTCTTTTATTACTTATGCTTTTATATTTTTAGAATGTTGAGAATATTAAATATATTATATTAACAAAATACATTAAAATAAAAAGAAGTATATAAAACATAGGCAAAATACCTATAACTATAGCTATACAATTCATATACCTATTTATTTAAGTATAAAAATACTATCATGAAAATAAAATAATAAAATAAAATATACAAAATAAAAATAAATTATACAACATACATGTAAATATACCTATAAATACACCATTAATAATTAACTTGTAATCAAATACATCAAAAAATAAATAAATAATCATAATAAAATACTACATAAAATAATAAAAAATTATTTTAAACCCAAAAATTAATAAAATCATTTATTATTTTTAAATAATTATTCTTTAATAACCCTGCAATTTTTTCCTGTAGCGAGCCTACATGGACCAATGGTAAGGCTACCTTTGTTGACCTCCGTTCAACTCAGCTTCAAGCCCCTGCAAACACGTGATTGTCACGTGCGCTTGTGGGGATTTTGCACGGCTAGCCCTGAGCTCTTGGGATTTAATCCTTAGTCTAGAAAGTTTTTTATTGTGATATATATTTTCTAGAAAATTTACATTTTGACCCCAGGACTTTTGCTTAATTACTAAATACCCTTGTCAGGTTGAATTTTCTCTTTGTTTCTTGCATTTATTTCATGCATCTATAAAATCCTAAAAATTCCCAAAAAAATACCCTGCCTTCTTGTTGCATTGCATTTCCACGCCATATTCTTATTTTGCATTTTTGTTGCATTTTATTATTTATAAAATTTCAAAAACATGCATTTTCTTCGCTGTTTGTATTAAAAAATACATAAAATTATAAAAACACTTTAAAAAAATTCCCCAAAAAATATATTTTGTGTATTTTTGCATCTTTTAACTTCAGACCAAAAATCACTAAAAATACAAAAAAAATCCTAAAAATTATAAAACCCCAAAAACCTTCATAAAAATATTAAAAACTCCTAAAAAAACCTAAAAATATAATTTCCGTTTCCTAATTTTCTTTATTTTATTATCTTTATTTTAAAATTAATTTGGAGAATTTTTGTTACCGTTTTGTATTTTATTTCTCCATTTTAGTTTCAACTTTTTATTTTATTCACTGTTTTAAGTATTTTTGACTTTAAAAATACCAAAACAATTAGCAAAAAAAAGAAAATCTCAAAAACACTAGAAAAATATAAAAAGCACAAAAATATTTTATTTCCTGAATTTTGACTATTTTTACATAATTTTATAAATATATTATCTCACTCTTCTTATATTATATATATACTTTATAATTCAAAAAAAGAAATTTTAAAAAATATAAAATATAAAAAGAAAATATAAAATAAGAAAATTAAAAATCAAAATAAAAAATAGAAAATTAAAAAAAATAAAAAAAATACAAAATTAAAACCCACAAAAAATAGCACACTTAGACAAATATATCTCAATCACCTTTGTGCATTTTTGCTTTGATCTACCTGTCTACTCCCTGTGTTCGACCTCTACACTACTTGCACTATACACATATTTTTGTAGAGTTATAATAAATTTTAACTCCGCACCGCTTTTCATTGTTTGATCTCTGTTGTGGATTAATTGTTATTTAAATCAGGGTTTCTTGCGGGTCGCCACAGCGACTGCGTCTCCGCCCTGTGTGAGACGTACTTTAGACCCGTGACTAATCCTCTTCAACAGTAGGTTAAAATTTATTATAATTCTACACAATTGTGTATAGTGTAAGTATGTAGAGTGGTGAACCACAGAGAAAAATAGATGTAGTAAATACTATTAATTATTTCTAAATAATAATAATTAATTTTTTAGTTATTTTCTTATTTTTCATGTTTTATGGGTTTTAAATTATATTTATTTTGATGGATTTTTAATTGTTTTATATTTTTATGTTTTTAATTTTTAGTTTTATATTTTCTTTTTGATTTTGCCATTTTTAATTTTATTTTTGAAATAAGGTATATAATAATATATAATAATATAGATATTATACCATATATTAGTAAAGTATATATATAAGTAAAGTATAGTATGTGGAAAAATGATGCGGAAGAAGCCCCATCAAACCCATAGTATATATAAATAATATAGCTATATAGATTTTTATTGAAGTCAAAATAAAGTCGAATTATAGAAAATAAAATATTTTTGTGTTTTTTGTATTATTCTCTATTTTTGGTAATTTTAAAGTGATTTTCTAATTTATAAGAATTTTAAAGTAATAAAATGTACAAAACAAGGATTGTATTAATTATATGAGATAGTTCGGGGTTTAATAAATAGTTATAAGTTTAAAATTAATACAATACTATTTGTAAAATATAATATATAATGAAGAAAATTCATAAATAGAAAGAAGTATTTTATTTTTATATAATTTTCGCTAATTTTTATAAGGATTTTAGGGGTTTGTGATTTTTATATTTTACATTTTGTATTTTTTGTGATTTTTGGATATGTGATAGAATAACTGTAATATAGATTATATAATTTTTAGATTTTTGGCGATATTATCAAATTTTTATGGGTTTTAAATAGTTAAACAGGGAATGTAAGAATGTTTTTGTATTTATAAACATAGGCAAATTAAGATAAATCCTAAATAAAATTATGCATGAATAAACAAGGTATCATGTACTATACCAATTTTCCTAACATTTTTTGGGAAATATTTAATATTAACCATGCAAGAAAAAAATAAAATACATAACTGGTAGGGACCTGATTGTAATTAAAATAAAGTAAACAATGAAGTAAACATGCTATTTATAATAGGTCTAGAGAATTAAAGGGCATACTTGCAATAATTACAATGCCTCACGGGGTGCTAAACGTCGGCAGAAGGACCAAATTGTAATTATAGGAAAGCTTGTGGTCCAGGTAACAAATATTCCTAAATAGTTTACACTACATTTAATATTTACAATATTAAACGTTAAATACAAAAGTGTGTGGGGTATCTATGCAATTATTCATCGTCCACTTGAGGGGGTGATGAATCCACATTTCATCATATTTATTCTATCATTTTTGCCTCAAAAATCCTAGTAAATGCGTGTAAATACCCTTAATTCCCACATTTTAGCATTCATGCATGTTCATGTAAATATTGTATAAAATATGGTTTTTGAAGCCAAAATAAAAGAATATAGAAAAGAAAATAAAAGGAATAAAATATTGTAAATATTTTATGACCCAAAACTTCGAGACCTAGGCATCTCGATGAATAGGTCGACAAGGAATAAAGTAGGGGGAGATAAGGGCCAGAAACCAATAAAGATCCCTCTTTGTTTAATTCATTCTTTATTCATTTTGGAGCCTATTTTTAGTTTCACTTTTTTATACCTCAAATAAAGAAACTTTGTACATGAAAGTTGTAGATAATTAGATATAGAAAAATACAAAAGTGATTTCATACAAAAATAATGTACAGATAAAAAGTTATGATCTGAATAAGATTCTAGAATCCCAACTTTCCAGACCTGTATCTCTCAAATAAAAACTTGAAACGCATCAAAATCACCATTAATTATATATAATTTTCAATAAGCTATTTAATGAAGGTGGTTTCGTATTTTGCGGAGCCACGGTTTGAAAGTTAGGTTTTGGACCCCTCTTGTATACTTGTACAGATTAAAATATTCATTTTATTTATTATTCATTATTTTTATAATTTTATATTTTTATAATTTTGTAAATATTATTTATAATATATGTTATATTAAAATCAGAATAAAACACTAAAGAAAACACAAAAATTAAATACATGTATATAATACATAGATATAATACCTGTGAAGATACATATATAATTACTACTTCTATTTTATTAAGTGTATAAAATACATCAAAAAATGAAATAAAAATATATTTAAGTGTATAAAAATATTTTATAAATATGTAAAATAATAAACAATAATAATAAAATTAAATATACAAAATAAAAATAAAATATTAAACTATATAGATATATATACCTATATAGGCCATAAAAGGCAACTTGTATTTTTATACCTCAGAAAAATAAATAAAAATCATCATAAAATAATTTATAAATTAATCAATATTTTTCATTTTATAGCCTAAAATTAATTAAATCATTTACTATTTTTAAATGAATTTTCAAATATTTTTTTCGAGGCCTTTACCTAGTTAGTCCACGTGGACCAACCAGGAGGCGGTAAACTTTGACTTCGGTCAACTGACTGTCCTTCACCCTGTCCCGTTGTCAGAACGTGTTTTTCCCTCGATTTCGTCGATTTTTGGAGGATGCACCTTGCATCCTTTGACAATGAAGCCTTCTTGACTTTTTCTCCTCGAGGGATGAGCTTACACGCCCAGGGATCCCCTCGAGGATTGGATCCATGATTTCATCGATCTCCCTTGATCTTTGGAGCGCCATGGCCATTTCATCAACTCTTCATATATGGACCCCCGACCTTTTGATTCAAATTCGAACCTCTTTTGCACCAACTTCGTTCCCCCTTTCATGCTCAATCGTGAGAGGAAGGTGATTGCTTCATTCCTCGCGCGTCAGGTCGATCGAGGAAGCATCGAGGCGGCTCCACCACCTCCGACGAACACCCTCGCCATTGAGGTTCTTCCTCCGGTGTTCTTTACCTTTGAGGTTCATTTTTCTTTTCGTTTCGCGTTCACCATATGCATAGGAGTAGAGTCCCATCGTTAGTTTCACGTTTAATCCATTCGATCACAAAATCGAACCCTCACCGAAGCTTGCTCCAGCCGTCCGACCATCTCGCCGTCCTCTGCATCCCTTCGCTTCTCCAGCCGTTAAGGCATTTTGCCCTCGACGGTTTAACCTTTCATGTGCAGGTCTGAATGCCAAAGCCGCATCTGGAGTAGTTTTGAAGGTTCGCCGGAGATCCTCTGGGCTCCAAAGCTCTGTCGTCATCGTGCGAGCCCCTACGGTACACACCGGGCCTTTTGTGAACTCCAGCCTCCAGAGGAAGCCTTCAGGAAGAGAACGCGCCATTTTGCGAGCTTCAAGTCCGCCGGAGGCCGGAGGAAGAGCTCGGGGAACTTCGCCCAACCGGACCTCCTCCTTGTTCTTCCAGTGCCATCCTCCACCGTCCGATCAAGGGTCGTCATCCACGCAAGTAGGCACCATGGATCCCCTCATCCCGCAGCCGTTCGATCAAGGGCCAGGATCTAATCCTGACCATTCATCTGCGAAGGGGTATCAATTCGAGGCTCGTCACGTGTCAAGTGAAAAGACCTCTGCTGTCGGATCGCCAGTGCTTGGGTATTTTGCATTCTTTTACCAGAGAGTTTTTGTATTTAACATTTAGCCCTGAAACTTTCATATGCATTTTAATAGTTTTGTAATTTTTGCAAAAACACCCTTGAACTTTTCGATATTGCACCTAGGCCCATGTCCACATCACCTCACGTGACTTGTGCACGTGGGGTGAGGGAGTTTTACGTGGGGACCCTCGCGACTTTGTGTATTTCTATTTAGTCTAGGAACTTTTCAGTTCAGTGTAATATTTTTGGCAAATTTGCATCTTGACCCTCAGCTTTTTGAATATTTACAGTACAGTCCATGATAGTCATGTGCCTGGCGCACATGACTTTGGACAATTTGCACAGTACCCCTGTAGGTTTTGGATTTAACATTTGGCCCAGAAATATTTTTATTACGTTATATATTTTCAGGAAAATTGCAAGTTGCCCCCTGAACTTTTGGATATTTACAAAAATACCCATGCTAGTAGAGTATTTTCTTTTTATTTCCTTTATTTATTTCATGCATCTATAAAATCCTTAAAATTCCCAAAAAATTACATAGCCTCCGGTTTGTTGCTCTTTCACACCATATTTTTGTTTTGCATTTTTTATTGCATTTTAATATTTATAAAAATTCAAAAATATGCATTTTCTTTACAATTTGCATTAGAAAATATATAAAAATTATAAAAACTTCTTGAAAAAATCAAAAAATATATTTTATTACTGTGTGTTTTAACTTCAGACCAAAAATCATAAAAAATACAAAAGAGAACTCCTAAAAATGGCAAAACCCCTAAAATCTTCATAAAAATATTAAAAATTCGTAAAAAAATCCTAAAAATATGATATTATCTTTATTTTAAAATTAATTTGAGGAATTTTTAAGTCTGTTTGACATTTTTCATCCTCATTTTAATTTCGGATTTTCAGTTTATTCATTGTTTTCAGTATTTTTGACTTTATAAATACCAAAAAATTTAGGAAAATATAGAAAAATCACAAAACCATTAGAAAAACATAAAAAGCACAAAAATATATTATTTCCTGATTTTTGCAAATGTTTACCTATTTTTATATACATATTATATCTCTCTTTTCCTTATTGTATATATCTTACTTTATAGAAAAAAGGGAATATATAAAAAAATCATAAAATGTAAAAAGAAAATACAAAATCAGAAAATCAAAAATCAAAATATAAAATTATAAAATTAAAAATAAAAATTTATAAAATTAAAAACCCATAAAAAAGAGCATAGTTAGGCATATATATCACATTCACATTTTTGAGCATTTTTGCCCCGATCTGTCCTGCTTGTTCCCTGTGTTCGGCCTCTACATGCTTGCACACTATACACATTCACTGTAGAGTTATAATAAATTTTAACTCCACATTTACTTTCATTGCTTGATTTATTTTTTGTGGGTTGATTGTTGATTTAGCCCAGATTTATCGAGGGTCGCCACAGCGACTGTGTCTCTGCCATGTGTGAGATACATTCAGACCCCGATACATCTGTGTTAGTCAGGGGGGTATGCGATCTGATCTTGTGTTCCTAAGTTTGCCACGTGGTCTTCACTTATGGATGGACAGTGATGGAGGTGCAACAGTTCGCTTTAAATCCAAGGGGATAGTAGATCTGGGCCCGGACTTCAATCAGATGGCTTTAAGGAAGTCACGAAGAACAGGTGAGAACACTTCTTTATTCCTCGTTCGATATGTGATTCCTTCTAGCTTCAACCTCATCTCTCCTTACTAATGAGCTCTTATCCTTCCTGGGAGCTTCCCGTACCTGCAGGGGGCCTTCACATGGTCCATGCCTTGTCAGAGGAGGCCTAGAGAGGTCTTCTTTTTCAAGCACTTGGGCTGCTTGTTCTTCATCCAATCCGAGTCCCAGGTGGTTCTTCTTGGCCTCCTGCCTGCACAAAATGATAGAGGAGCTCGAGGGTTATGTCCTCAACCCATGATTTGAGCTGGCATCATGAAGGGGAGGTGAACATGATGATCTCCGATGATGCGTGACTGGTAAGATCTGATACCTCAATTCTTGCATAATAGAGGGGGCTTAGGTGGAGGATTTGATGAAGAACTGAAGGGGAAGAAGATGGTTGTGTTGGATAGTCAAAATAGTGGCCAAAGCATGGTGAACAGATGGCCAGAGCTGAAACTCTGATGAACTAAGATCTTAAAATTCTATGCTAAATAAAAGGAAATGACATGAAACTAAACATGTATCTAAGATAAGAATGAGAGATAACTTGATTAACCTAGAAGCTCGACTTGGACAGAACCAAGGAGCAAAAAGCCCTTGTTGGAGACAAGCTTGACGATAGCATGATTGACTTCTTCGACCTTCTTTCTCCTCGTCGACACCTGGTTGTCTTTCTGCTATCACCAGAAGGCTCGAACTCTACAGGGATTGGGGTTACAAGGGTTGAAGAGCGATTAAACTTTCAAAAGATGGTGGGAGCATATTTTATACAAATGGTCAATGGTGATGCTGAGATTGCACGAAGAGGAAGGGGTTGGTGAGACCTAAGATCATGGCGATGGAAAGGGGTGTGTAGTGATCAGAATGGTGAAGTTCTCGAGATGGAAGAAAGTAAGGAGAAGGCATGTGTAAATGGAGAAGAAGAGTCGACGCTTCTGACAGGGTTAGAAGCTTGTGTGGGTATAGTTAACTCGAGGTCAACAAAAGGGGCACCCTCATTGGTCCATATAGGACCAATGAAGACAAAATAGAAAAAAATATAAGCAACTCAGAAATAAAAAAGTACATGATTTTATTAAATAAAATATGAAAATGTGTATTATTTTATAAACTATTTATGGTGATTTTTATTTATTTTTACAACCTTATTTATTATAGGTCACTATTTACAAGTACATATATAGGTATATATACATATATTTTATATGTTATATTTTATTTTGTATTTTACATACATAATATTATATTTACGTATTTTATATATTTATAACAAAATTTAATATATATTTAAGTTTTTTATGGTATTTTTATGATTTTATTTATATGTGTAAATAAATACATATATACATATTATAGGTAAAGTATACCTATGTATTATAATGTATTATTTATTTTAGGTTTATTTTAAATGTTTTATTTGTATTTATATTTTTATAATATTTTATATACTATGTAAAAGTATTTAAAATATAAAGAGAAACAAATGTAAAAAAATAAAATAAATTATTTTTATATACAGATGTCCAGTACAATAATACCCCCAAGAAGGTGAATTTTGTATCATAGCTCCCTTTTAAATAAAACCACCTTCACTAGATAGATAATTTAATTTTAAATAGTGGATATGGGTTTGATTCAATTTTAGTTCATATGGAGTAGATATTGATCAATGAAGTTCGGTTTGTGGCTTTTTCATCTGTGTGTACAAAGTGCACTGTGCATTATTTTTATTGGTTATTTTTTTTAATTTTTAATATATTAATATGTGCATGTTTTGTCTAGAACATTATTTATTTGAGGTGTGTATAAGTGTAAATAAAATAATGTAAAATGACTATTTACAAAGTATAAAATTAGGGTTTCTATACAGTATTTGACCCTTATCTCCCCCTACTTTATTCCTGATCGACGTAGTCAATATTTTACTTGATCTCGGAGTTTAGGATCATTCAGTATCTTTGACACTTCATTTATTTTTCTTTTCTTTATTATTTAATTTTGGATTTAAATAATAGGTATATAAGTGTTAATTACAAATGAATATTTAATGTTAATTTAAACGTATTAGTTGTATTTACAGATGTTTTGATAGTGATTTAAAGCCAAAATGGAAAAATAAAGGTAGATGAATGGTAATTCATCATAGGGCGAGATGGAGGTTGATTGTGCGAGCATGTGTCATAAACAACTCAAGGCGATCAGAGGTGTTGATGAAGCGTAAAAATTTGGAGAAGAAGATGGGGTTCACAGTTTTGATTAGGCTATGTCGTAGGGGGAGTGTTGGTCAGGGGGTCAGCACTCTAACGGGCCCCATTGGGCCACGTCAGACGCTAAAGGACAAACGAGAAATTGGTAAATAGTGATAATTCAAAATAAAATAGCAATTGATTTTATTTTAAAAAACTCAAAACATGAAAAATGCTTCTTATTTTCTAAACTATATGATAGTGATTTTTATTTGATTTTATATAGTATTATTTATAAATATTTATACCTATATACTGTGGATTTACATTTTTATTCTATTATTTTATGTATAATACCATATTTAAGTAATTTGTTTATTTATAATATCATTTAATACATATTTACATATTTGTATGGTATTTTAGTGGCTTTGTTTGTAATACAAATAATTAGATTTATTTACAACATAGGTACAATATACCTATATATTAGGTTTGTTAATTATTTTCGTATTTTTGAGTGCATTTAATTTGTATTTGTATTACTTATAGATGTTTTATAATATGTACAATGATATAAAAATATGTAGAGTAAAATATAATGGCTTTATATACATATGTACAAGTATCATAATACTCCAATTAGCCAGCTTTTGCATCTTGACTCCAATTCAGATGAAACCATCTTTATTTTAAAGATAATTGAATTTCAAATATAATAGAGGTGATTTGATTCATTTTGAGTTCATATGAAGAAGATATTGATCAATAAAGTTCTGTTTGTAGCTTTTTCAACTGAGTGTACTGATTGACTTGTGCATGATTTATGTTTGTCAATAATTTCTTATTTTTTATACATTATTATGTACAAGTTTTGTGTCGAAGATATTATTATTTTAAGTGTTTATGATGATAAATAAAATAATATAATTTTGGTATATTTATACATTATATTATACTTAGAATTTCTAGTGTTTTCTTTGCATTTTTTATACTATTTCACCCTATCTCCCCATACTTTATTCCTGAGCGACCTAGTCAATATTTAACTTGGTTTCTGGGTTCAGGGCCAGTCAGTATCATAGATACCTCTTTTATTTTTCATTTATTTCCTTTATTCTTTTACTTTGGGTTTAAATACAGACATTAATACACTATTTATACATTAATATTAGAATGCTAATTCATGCAAGTTAGTGGTATTTACATGTACTTTACAAGGGATTTAAATCCAATATGAAAGAATAAAGGTGAATGACTGTCTATTCATCATAACATCACTTAACTCTGCATGATAACTTGTACTTAGTGATGAGTCATTGTTTTCCCCAAGCAACAAGGATGTGGGAGACTAGCATGAGACTTGATTTTATAATTCTCAAGGATGGTAAAGAGTTTTTCTTATCTCATGAAACATGGGGGTCACCACGTAGACAATATGGGGGAAATGATCCTTGTACTATCTTGAAATATCCTATGTAATTTGTGTTTGTTTATGGATATATTAAAATTACCGATCAACATACGCCAAATTGGTAAGAGCTAAGGATTTAACCGGTCAAAATATCCTATAAAAAGTTAAAAAATATTTGAAAATTCCTTTCAAAGATATATTGGACATAACACTTGTGCAAAGTGCTCCCAACTTTATGAGTATTCACTTGGACTGAGGAAAGTAGGCCACTATTTTTTTTGTTTCTAACTCTAAACTAATTCCACCAAATAGGACCGAGCGATAATGAAAAAAGGGATATGCATCGTATATGTTAAAACTATGGGCATGGAAGTGTACAATGTTATCGCAAAAGGTTGGCCCTAGTGCATCCCATAAAATCAAGTGCAAACGGTCCAAAATTGACATACATATTAGTTCCACAACAAAAATAAAAATAGATGTGTACGTATATAGTAGTGCATATACAACACATGTGTGATCTTCCTCATGAGCGGAGAGAAAATAAAGACACAATCCCAATCGTTTCATATGTGGCCTTTCACACTCACAACATTTTGAGTTTGGCAACTAAAGAAATAGTAGACTGAGATGAGGCAAGCTCTAAAATTAGAATTAAGGACTAGGTCTCTAACTGAGCCTCAAATACTTGGATCTTTGGTGAAGCATTGAACGTACACCAATGATTATACAACAACAAAGCATTTTCCCACATTAAGTAGGGTCGAAATACACACCAAGGATTATAATCAACACAAAAATGCCATACTCAATACATATATTGTATATAGAGAGTCTAAAAACTAGAGAGCTTGAGTTTCTTCCAAGTGTCAGTCACTAATAGGTTTTGTTGAGTCACCAAAATGAGAGGCTTGATAAACAAGTTTTTTATTCTTACTTACATAGCCAGGAATATAACCAAAATTTCTAACTTATTCTTCAAATATTTTTTTTAAGAACTAGCAAAATTTAAAATATATGGAGTTGATGGATATGTGATTCGTCTACTTTATACCCGAATTTTATCTTAAAATTCTTGAGAAAAATAACAGAAAATACACATCAAAAGACAAAATAAAAAATCCACTCAAGTGTTAAAAATGGCATAATTACATATAATTAACTCATCGTTAAAATAAAATCACATAAAACAATGAAAAATAAGGAGTTGAAAACTACAAATATGTGTGTCTACAAATATATTGTACAATCTTCAAACATTTTTAACAATTCACACAAACTCCAAATAACATAAAACCAATTCAATTGTCTATCTAATACTAGTCTTAATAAATGAAAAATACCAAAAAATAATAATGTTTATATATTTTAAATAGACCCAAACCCTAATTGAGATGACTAAAAACAAAAAACAAAATATCTAACTCATACAACTCATACAAAACTCTACTTGATTTTGAATTAATGAAAATCAAAGTAACCATAAAATAAGATCAAATTCAAAGGAACTGGTGTTCATTTGTAAAAATTGGATTTTGAGACATAATTGTGTAGTATATAATTGACTTGACTTTAGGTCAATATGTTATATACATATATAAGTATTTTCTTTCTTTTCTTTTTTTATTTATTTTCTTAGTTTTATGTTTTAACTAAGTACATAAAAATAAACAAACAAATAAAAAAATGTAAAGCCATGAAAAAATTATAAGTTGTATATCTAGTGCCTTGGTCCCTCATACATAACTCCCTTTTTTTATTTTCACTTTTTCTAAATTAATAAAACTAAGATGAACATATTAGTGTGTAAATATTTAATTAGTATTTTATAAAATTATTCTAGGCATATTATATTAATTAAAAATCATAAAAAAAATACAAAACACCCAAAAAAATGTTAGTTGATGCATATAGCATATTTTGGTTTTTAGTCATATATGATCGAAATCTATAGATTTCATATTTCAAAAACCACTTTTCTAACTCCATCTATATATCTAATATAAATTTTTTTCATTTTCTTTGTTTTTCTCAAAGGTCAATGCCACATACCATAATTGCATTCGCCACCTCATACACCACTTTAGCAGTCGTTGATCCATGGTCAACCAAGTCACATACGCCTTATCCACCTATCAATAGCATCACATTAGCAGGTCCATTGACCCTGAACATGGTCAACTCTTCCTTCCCCTCCATTTTCTCCATGCACCTAATTTTATGAGGTCTCCAGCCAATCAAATACCAATTCGATCATCTCTGATCCTTTGATCCCTTCAAACTAACCTAATCATTGCCATCTTTGGAGATCAACTTCACCCAATCCCACATGAATCTCTTCTTCCCAACTACAACCAGACTTTTAACCACCTGATAAGATCCAATCCTACACCTCTGATTCACACCCATTCAATTCATCAATTCAAATTAGATGACCAAACAGGCCCTCTAATCTCGTCAAATCGCCCAATTACTGGATTCGTATATGATCTCTCCAATCTCAGACGAACTTAATCCTACCAGTTACCTTCGATCATCTCTTCGATCTTTTTTCGAGAAAGCCTACAATCCATCTCCTCAATCTCTAGACCGCCTTGCTGTTACCCACCGCCATTATATCTGCGATCGAAACCATCAAACCCCAACTCTGAAGATCTCTCTATTGCCTCTCACCAAACCAATCCATGATTAGGTGTGAAGTCATGTGCTTACGTCCACGATATGTTATCGATGACAACTGAACCAGACAATTTGTTTGGTTTGTACCCAAATGGACCCGTTGATAACCACCCAAAATACTTAAGTCCAAGTTCTTAGGTAGTAATTTGTCACTCTTATAACTCACTCTCACACTTTGTGAGTTTCTGATGTGGACTATGTTTCGGGGTTGAGGTGTTACAACATCCCCCACTTATATTCATAACATCCTCTTTGCATCATAGCACATCACTTATTCCCAATGACAGTGATGATTGCAACCTCTGGATTGCCTTTTCCTCATATATCTTTCGAGGGATGGCTCCACTTCTCGAGTAGTCTTTTTCACTATCAGTGAGAACCCGCTCTGGTACCATTTGTAATGGAATCGATCGTGGGGAATGCAGAAGTGTGTGAATTTGCTAATGCATTATCGAACTGTTATGGAATCAAGCATGATAATCAATGAGCATAAAAAATTATTCCTTCTCAAAATGATCCATAAAATGCATTCAAACTGACTATTCTTTTATTACAATACCAACAGGGGTATATATGTAAAAGAAGACTAAATAATTGCATAACATGACGCTTAGTTCTAGTAACCATACATATATCCTTCTGAAACCTATCCATCAATAATCTCGTACCAGTACAATACAAGTTTGTGATAAATAAATAATTCACCTTGAATTATAAATAAATCGATTCTTACATTTTTCCTGAAAAATTCAACAACACATATTATGAGCCTAACACTCAGTATATGTCAAGTTGATGTCAAGTCAGTTAGTATTTAAAATCAATCTCCTATTTCTATTTCGAACCATTTCTGCATAACATAATTAGTCTAGTAAATATTCTTATCAAGGGACATTTATAACTATTCTAGATTCCCCAACTTAAAATAAACTTCACAACATACATTATCCATGTACACAATCCGTTGAATATGTTTTTCATCATAAAATAATGTGTATGGGTTTCACTAATATTCTCTTGCAAAGTTTACAGTATCAACAGTTACATGAACATAATTACATAGGTGAAATCACATTTATATCCAACACCTATCGATATATAGCAACTTTCACATATACATCCTTATCTTATAATAACAAAGGGATTTGCTTTGTTCTCATTTCCATCATCATATATCATAGACTTTTTCATAAAGCATATAAAGCATAAAAGTAGTGTCATATCATATTCACTCATAAAACACCCTTATCTTATTGCATACAATATTTGACTTGTTCTCAACAATATCAATATACGGTTCATTAATAAACATAATTATGCATGCGAAGAGGATATTATTTCCATATCCATACATTGAATATCATACTTTCATATATGCCTTAACATTATCATATTTGCACATATGCCCTTTAAAATCATAACATTTGCATATATGTCTTAATATTTCCATAATTGCACCTATACCCTTTAAAAACATAACATTTGTACATGTGTATTAACATTGCCATAATTTGCACATGAGCCCTTCAAAATCATTCCATTTTCCATACAATAATGATGGCTCACGTAAACATTTCGATTTCAATATTTCATTGGCAACTTTTATGAATTGAAAATCATAGTGATACTAAATTGATGATACTTTTAAAAGGTTCTCTCATCCATAATTGTGAACAATCAGACACGCACAATGCCTGATTTTCTTGATAAGAATTCAACGCAAGTAGTTAAAACTAAATACTATATTTTTATCTTTCGTCCTAATTTGATAGATAAATGATGATGCAGAAGAAACTAGATTCACATATTGTATCACTACTAAAAGACAAAGAACAAGCCACGGTGTGGTATCATGGCTTAATGTCATATTACCGTGATCTAATAAAATTGACCACGGTAATATTATTGTGGTTTATACCACCGTGCCTTATAGTTTACCGTGGCCAAAGAGTGTACTCTTTAGCCACGTTTAACTTACTATGACTATGTTGTTTTGACCACGGTAATTATACCGACGAAGAAACATTTAGGCCATGGTTAAATAGCATGCCAAATCCACTTTAGCCGTGATAACTAGAATGTGGCTAACACCATCTTGCCAAAGAGAATAGGCTTTTGACCACGGTAAGATAGTTGCGGCTATGAAGATTTTGCCATGAGAGTTATACTATGGTAAAAATAGCAGACTTTAAAAAATCCTATGCAGGAGTCAATTTATCTTTTAACAAAATCCCATATGACATACATATGGTATGCGATGTCCATTCCCTGTACTATCACAATCACATGTTGAACATGCATACACATGATAAATCCACATACAAGCTAACATACAAACTTATGCTAAACATAAGCAAATATTTTGAAAAAGTGCATAATCACCATATCAACAAAAGGTTTTTAACAAAATAAGATGTAAGTAAGGTTCAAATAGCTGATAAAACATTAGAAAGTATCTAAATTTTGAAATCTAATAATCTTAGTTATAACATAAAGACTAATCCAAAAGTAACTGCTACTCATCTAAAGCGAAATCATCAAATTTGAATCATCTTCGGAATCTCCATAACCATCTCTTCTTGGACCAATGCCTCTGCTCATTCCAGATGATGAACAATCTCTTTGTGATGAACGATTGCCCTTAGATGATGATGCCTCTTGTGCACTGGCAATGGCAACAACTGATTTTGCTATCTTTGTTAGCAGAACCTCTAGTTTCGTCACTCGATCATGTAAGCTACGATCTGGTTGTCCTTTATATCCATAGTACTTTATGGATTAACACCCCCACCTACTCCTCACACGTGCCCTGGATGTTCAGACCCAGTAGCTTGTAGATATGTTGCGTCTGGGGAGATAGCAGGAGACCCATAATTAGGATGTTGAAGTTCCATCATGTGCTCCCGAAGCAATAAAATAAAAAGAATTTAAATTAATATGTATAATTAAATTGAGTTTTAAAAACAATTAAATTAACTTATATGCTGCTTTTGCAATTTCTTATCATGTCACACTCTTGAGCCATCTTTTCCTTCTCTACTTTTTGAGTATATAAAAAGATTGCATCGGTCTGTATCAATACCTTCTTCACCTGAAGTTAATTCTATAAATAAATATACAAGTTAATGCATAAAGATTACTTAAATTACATAAAATGTAATCACATACCAACTCGTGCTCTAACTGCCGGGTGTTTTTTCGACCCATGCGATGAGGAGTATGCGTCAACTTTGATCGATTATTTATATTTCTGCACTGCATTGCCTGCAACAATATAATTCCTAGAATTAACACTTATTTTGTATGGTTCGTGTGTTAATAAGACATCAAAACAACATCCAAGAAATGCTGGAGTCCCTGTGTAGTTGGAGTCCCTACATCCTCCTCATTTGGAGTTGCTGATGCAGATGATGGTCTCGTAGGAGGAGTGGGTGAACGATGCTCATCTAGTGTGTAGTGATCATGAAAACTACAATAAATTAGCGGTCGACGAGAGGCCACCTGGTGTGTTAAACAATAGAAAGTAATCATATTATAAAAATGGTAGCCTTTACTAATAATATGATTCTCATGTTCATACAATCTTTATTAACACAAATTTACCGATGCAGATGACGGCCTCGTAAGAGGAGAAGGCGAACAATGCTCATCTTGTGTATTGCAACCAGGAACTCTATGATCAATTGCCGGTCAACGAGAGGCCACCTGGTGTGTTAAACAATAGAAATTAATCACAATATAAAAATGGTAGCCTTTACTAAAAGTATGATTCACATATTTATATATCCTCTATTAACACAACTTTACTGATGCAAATGATGGACTTGTGGGAGGAGAGGACGAACGACGCTCTTCTGGTGTGTTGCGGTCATGTACTATATGATCGATCATTCGTCGACGGGAGGCCACCTGTGTTACAATAATCAAACACATTAGTAATTTTACAGAAAGATAATAAAATAACAAGAGTTCGTATTAAAGTTATACAATAATATTTAACTAAGATTTACCGATGATGGTCTTGTAGCTGGAGAGGGTGAATGTTGTTCATCTTGTGAATGTTGATCATGTACTCTACGATCGATCGATCGTCAACGAGGGGCCATCTACATTACAACAATAGAAGATTATTAATTTTATAAAAAAAGATATTTAATATAAAGGAGTATGGAAAACATATCACATATGTTATAGCAACCAAAGCAGGAAACAATTGAGATAGAAACAATAATTGTTTATATTTAAAAAAAACTTTTGCAAATCCAATTTCTTTAGAAAGTTTTTTTTTGCACTGAGATTGTATGCAATTGCCAGCTTGACATTTTTCTAGTTGTGTAGAAGCTCATATTCGGTAATTGTTAGAAGTTCCTTTGAAATGCCTCCTTAAAATTACAATAATTGTCTGTCTGGATGTAACTGTTATGTAATGGAAGAGGAAGAAGCCATGTGTGTTTTTGGGTGTAGCCCCAAAAGAAACCAAACAGTGTACCTATTGCCTCTTTATTGGTTTGTCTTTGGTTGTCTCCACTTATCCACTTGCATCTCAACTTTGGTTTCTGGATCAGATTCTTGTTCACTAAATTTCCTGCCAAGTGAGTTCATCACAGGGGAATAGCTGATGGCTAGGCTCCTTTCTATCCTACTCTGTGCACTTTCCATGTTTTTTTCAGCACTGGCTTTTGGAATCATGAAGGGAAGATAATTGAATATATTATTCTTCACAGAGAAAGGTCGGTGGATCCTAAATGAGATTAAAAAAGATGGTAAGCGTTTACATAGACCAAGCCTCGCATAAAGCCCTGAAATCAACCAACATCTTCTCCGCATTACACCACTCTTGACAAAACATCAAACCATTTCCGGAGAGCCAAATCACCCATAGAGGAATAAGAGGTCGCAAACAGCTGCCACACATAGAAGGGTAGGCCTCGAGCACACCTAGAAGTTTAGGCCTCGAGTATAGAGCTCCAAATCTCTAATACATTGAGGACATTAGACATGAAGTGCGCATGCATAAAATTCCTATTGTGTTTCATATATATTCACATCTTCCACAACCATTATCTCATATTAGCTATTGGTCTTTACGATAATAAATTAACCCACGATGACATTTTACAATTAGAATTAGAGCAATAGAGTTAAAGAGACCTGCCTTCAACTACTGTTTCAATTATGCATATCTTTGTGGACTTTTTGCTCTCTTGATATGTCTTCTAGTACTCCATGCCTTTCCTGTTTTTGACCAATGACTAGACCTCCCTTGCCTAGTAAGCTACCATGAGATTAGACGTTCTAGAATATCAATTAATCATGTCGCTCTGATCTTTTGGCAGTGCCCATAAGTTTGACAGTGCTATCATCTTCACCATTCTATGGAATTTGTGTGATCTCATATGTTCCTACTAGCAATTGTACAAACCATCTCACATAGCTTGATTGGTTCCTATCATCTTGTTGTGTTTCTTCATCTCTAATGTTTTCTCCAT
The DNA here is from genome assembly GCA_037367405.1 of Ottelia alismoides. Lineage (NCBI taxonomy): Eukaryota > Viridiplantae > Streptophyta > Magnoliopsida > Alismatales > Hydrocharitaceae > Ottelia > Ottelia alismoides. Next base: position 1,104,647 of record JAZKJV010000603.1, read on the forward strand.
ATTGTATGATCATGATTATGTTTAATTCTAAGTGTTTTTTTACATTTATAGCCTTTCAAGTTATCACAATCACATTTATGCTCCTACCTTTTTTATAATAACATTTGTAAGACTACCTTTTCGCACCATTAAACAGTTGTACACTTCTGTTGATTCATCATTTATTACATAAACCTATCCATATTTCCCACATGGTAGATTCTTTGTTACTATCCAGATTTCGATAAAAAAACTCATATTTCTCACATGGTAGATTCTTTAAGCATCAATATGGGCTCTACAAATTGAAAAAAAGAAAAGAAAACATAACTAAGATTACAACACACAACCTTCCAATGCAAAACATGCAAAACTCGAACCCTCGATATAATTCTGCAGTGGGTACCTTAGATCATTCTCCCCTTTATTGGTTTAAGAAAAACATTGACTCCATTGTTAGTGCATTATAAAATCGAAGGGAAATCAGTTTGGATGTTATACCTTCTGTTTGTCATGTTGAATAAACTTAAGTATTAATCTTTCTTGCTGTCTAAGGCTTATTTGGAACTTAATTTTTCTTTCACATATCATTAAGGATAAAGATTTCAGGCTTATTCTGGTTAGTGCTATAGAAGTCTAGTATGGACTAAAAAAATACAACCTTAAAGTAAAAGCCCCCTTAGACGTGAATGGAGTGACCTTTCCACCACAAACCCAACTTCTGAGATGAACCCACAAAGTGGTAGACAACAATTAAACATAACAAGAAACATCTCCAAAATACGAATCACAAAACGAAAACACGAAGAGAGAGAGAGAGAAGGTAAGTTGATTGTCACCCCAAAAAGTCGAAGAATACAGAGGCTGATTGAAACCTGAAGATTTGGTGTGTGCGTGAGAAAGCAGCCACACTCCATCATGCAACGTTAGAACGTCAAGGTGGCACAGGTAGGCTGTGACGGAATGAAGATACGGAGTGACGGAGTTAGGGTTCACAGAAAATGGAGAGGGGGATGATTTTGTGCGGGGAAAAATTAGAAAGGGAGGGATGGGTGCTCGATTGGGAGGGAATTATGGGATTTAGGCGGAAGATTTGAGTGATAGGACAATTTGGAGGGAATATAAATAATTAAACTATTTTGGAATGATGGAGTGCGTTATTTTTAGAATTTGGGGGGATTGGTGGGATTTTGTTAATTGTATTTATTAATAATTAATGAATACATCTTAACTATTAACTAAAATTCTCTATTATGAAAAAAATAATAAAAGAAATTAATTGTTAGCTTGAATTTTCTTATTATGAATATATAAAAGTTTTATGGCGAAATAATTAGTATTTGACTATATTCGAATATTATCGATATCCGTATATGAAAATTTTTCGAAATCGTAAGCGGATCTTCGGATATATCTATATCCATTTTCATCCCTACCTCCATATCGGTTGACATAGTTAAGAGATTAAAAAAATAAAGACTATAAGTGAAGACATAATAGATGACTAATCATGATTCATGACGTGATCATAAAAAATAGCTTAACATAGGATCTTAATTTTTCATTTTTATTTTTAAACAAAATCAAAATCATATATATGATGGTCATTGCATTTCTAACAATGATAGAATCAAAGTCTGATATTTCATTACTTTCAGATATAATGATGGGATTAAATTTTCCTTATGCATACTAGGTTTGGCCACGATAGTTTCGTGGACTTTGATTATTAGACATGGTAACAGTACCGTGGTCAAAAAATATTGGCCACGTTAATAGTATTGTAGCCTAACATGTTTGGCAATGATAATTATCGTTGCAATTAACTTTAAGATACGATAATTTATTGTGGTCTATATTTTTTAGCCACAATAATATTTATTGTGCCTTGATCGCGCGGTTAATGCAATATTTTTTACTAGTAATATCCCCATATTATGTCATTCAAGTTTCGTGAGAAATAGAGACTCCTATGTCCTCCATCCAGACAGACATTTTTTAACGATCGCATGATTTTTTTAAATCGATCTTATCTGGATGGAGGCCGTAAGAGTCTCTGTTTCTTATGAAACTTGAATGACATAATATAAGAATATAATAATGAATTTATATGGTTTTATTTTTTAAAAAATAGTGTGTTGTTATGTGTGCGCGCGTGCTTGTACGTGTGCGCGGTGACCACCATCGGAGCACTACTCATACATCCTCCACCTGTGCTACAAGAGATCCACCCTTCCTTTTATTCTCTATGCTTAATGCCTGAGCGGAGCAAGAAATCTTGAGAGATCTTACCCACTTGCAGGTCTTCGGTGACCAGGAGCACGAGTAGCAACAGACGCACTCGAGGTAGCAGCTCCTTCGTCCCATCTCCCCCACCCTTAATCAACTTCGTTGGAGGAGCCACATTAATTAGAATCAACATTAGAGCTTGGTCGTATGTCGATCAGGTTAGCCTCTCGCCATCAGCTTTCCGCCAACAGAGCTCCTCTGCTCCATCCTATCATGTGCCTAATGAAGAGAGGAGGGATGACACCAACCTATAGTCATCGTCTGATCAACATGAGGATCTCGATCGTCGTACACCGTAGAGCCAACATCAACTATTCATCGGATCAAGCTCCGGAGGTCATCTTAGGGCCCGTTCGGTTCGGGAATAAGCAGGAATAAGGATGGGGAATAAGGAGAATAAGGGTCTACTCTTTGTTCGGCTGGAGAATATGAATAAGGAGAATAAGGTGAAATAAAGGTAGGTAAGGTGGGATAAAGATAGGAATAAGAGTGAAATAAGATGGAATAATGAGGAATAGTCATACCACTGGAAACCGTGTCGGGAGGAGAATTGACCCCTTATTACAGGGCTTATTCTCCAACCAAACAGGGCCTTAGAGATGCAAGATCGGAGGATACGAGCAGCTTCTCAGTCGCACATCTTATAGCATTGGCTAAATATTTTTGAGGTGCTGCTAACTTTCAAAAATTACAAAAGAAAACCATTTCTGGGCAAATTGCCTAAGAACTGATATTTAGAGATAAGGCCATATTGTTAACATATTGAGTTTTTTTATTTGCTGAGAGCCGTACACGGATTGATTTATCTTGTATCATACATCATAAAATTGTAAATTTATGTTTCCTTTTTCAGCTCTATTAGTTCTCTTTCATTTGACATATTGTGGACCATTTACTGGATGCAATTGTGGTATTCCTGATTTTTGGAGCAAAACATCGATTCCGATATTATGAAATCATTCTAAATTCAGATATATCTCTGAAATTAATGGAAAATAGTCATTGTGTAGACCATGATACATGTAAAACTTTGGCATTGATATTTTGGATATTCATTTAATTTTATGCTCTATGAAATTTATTCATTACATTCTTTGTATGATTTTTATATTATAAATATTACAATTTTTTTTTAAAATATAAATGCCTTTTTGAATGCTCTATCATTGGCGATTTATTAAGATTTTTCTATGGTGGTTTTCTATGTTTAAAAATTGACATACATCAAATCAAGGCTTTTACTTATTAATTCCAAAAATTTCAAAAAAAATACAGTAACTTTCTTTCTAAATTGCATCCCATGTTATTAACTTTAAAAAATTATATACTTTAAATTAAAAATAAAAAATAATGCAAGCATCTCATCTGATTCATCTTTAACAAAAAAAATACAAAAAATATGTTCTGATTTTCAGGGATAAATCTTATATAGAAATTTAATTTACAACACTGTCATATTCCATTAAAAAACACTTTCAAAAATAACCATTACATTGCACCATACATTATCAGTATAATATTGGCACATTATTTGGCCACACTCGATTGCCTGAAGTCGCATCTAAAATATCCACCACCTCGAGTTTGACCTTAGAATTCACTGAGGAAAAATAAACAAACACCACACCTCTTCACAGAAATTGCACTTGCACATATATAAGTGTAGTTTTTGATAGATCGTTTTTTATCATTCTATACTACAACAATTCGACTGAACTAAGAGAGAAAAAACCAGTAGGTCAATGTGGCCCGAGACCTTGACAATGGTAACAAATGATATCAAATGATACTGTCATAGTGTCCATGCATGTCATAAGGAAAGCTTTGCACCATCTACCGAGGAACAACGTTTGTTTTTTTCCTTTTCCCAATTTGATTGTTCTTCTTTGCCTGGGAAACAAGGGTAAAATTTGAAGCAAATAAGGCCAGAGTCACATCATAAGTATTGGGCAGAAAATATGGGCCAACTCAGAATCAAACATTTTATGTTTCCATGTATATCAAACCTAACATAAGCAGGGGACAAAACACGTGCAATTTATGTTAGGTTTCAAGGGCCAACTTAGAATCAAACATTTTCAATGACAAAAGTAAATGCAAGAAGGAAAACGTATACTTCAAATGACGTATTTTATGTTTCCATGAGACTGCAAAACAGATTTAGAACAACAATGTCATATCTACGGTTTACCGCAAATTCGAGATGGAGATGCAATCCTTTTCCATCTTCCTTCCTTTCTGTATAAGGCTAAACTGCCAGGCATGATCATGAAATTACATTAGAAGATATCAAGCAAGTTAGTTCCCCATGCCATACAAGTTACACTACCAAGACACTAACCTCAATGAATAGCAGCTTCCAGCAACTGCAACTTTGACATGATAATGCTACGAGGCGTAATGTCTACAAGAATTCTGATTTGCTTCTCTCTGCTCGCATTGCTCTCTGAAGATTCACCTTCGGCTTGCTGCACGTTACAATGAATTGTGTGCCATGCCAGTTTCTCTTGTTGAAACAACCTGGCATCGTGAAGCACTTGCAAATGATCAGCATACTTCAAAAACAGCTACATCTATGAATTTCCCGAGTCTTTTCTTTCCTAAATTTATAAATTAAAAAAATTGAAATTCTTACTACTTTGCAAGTTAGAAATCAAAAGGTCAAGTTAGTTAAACCGATTGAAGGTGTATTATAAGGTTATATCAATTATTCCTACAGCCTTTTCATAAAAAGAAAAATGCAAAAAAGTGCTGCCAGTTTTAAAGGAGTAAAGATCACCTTAAGTAATGTCCAACCCAATGATTAAACAAAGAAAGGTTAAAAACTTTAAAGGTTCTTGAACTAAGAAATACCATTTTCCATATTCCTGACAATTAGACTATTAGATTGAAATGAAGAATATACCCATTTAAGATAAGACAAACAAGAGGTTAGAGAAGACTCTGTCTAAGGATCTTCCTTTCAAAGTTGTACAATTTGAGTGACGAGTATGAAAAACGATTATTTACTCTTGCACAAAAAATGAAAGACTAAAATAATAGCTTAATTCTTGATTTTATGGATTCATTTGCCAACCAAGAAAAAAGGCATATATATATTTCAGTGAACTTCAAAATTTTATTTCCACCATCATGGCAGAAGATAGAGTTTTGAGGTATCTCTAAATGATCTGCAAATGGTGGACCGGAGGGTGTGAATCCAATATATTCCCCTTGATGTATTCAGTGGATGGCATTCTTGGTCGTTGTCAGCTTTCTTGGACGAAAGATGTTCCGTTTCATGCCTAACCACCTCCTAACACATGCATCTTGAAAATATTAGGAAAAGATTTACATATGGCACTGCACTTCCCCTCAAGCTGGAGTCTAACATTCTCAGTTTGTCATAGTTATGAGAAAAAGTGGTTTGGAACGTTTGTAAATAGACCATAGATCTGACAATCAGAACTGATGCTGGTAATTTGGATTTAACCTTTTTGAATCATTTTTGATAAATGATGGGATGGACCTCCATTAAAGACCCATCCAAAAATATATTGCTACATAAAGATTATGTACAGAATTTACAATCTCCAAATTTCGCACAATGGCATGTTCAATTACATTCTCACAATGGAAACTCCTTTCTTGGAAGACAACCTCATTTCTAGCCAGCCAGATTGCCCACGCATGTGTGTAGATCTTTAGCTTCCCCTTCATTGAACCTGTCTAGTCTTTGCAAATCGAGTGCCAGAACGAACTCGCATCATCCCTTTGGACTTCTGGAAGATCCACCTTCCCCCACACCTCCCTCGAATCAGAGCACCAAAAGAACAGATGATCAATATCCTTCTCTCCACGTCTCCTACAAATCCCATTGCACTCAGGAAACAACCTCGCTCACCTGACACCAACCAGAACACCTCCCCCCACCCTTTAAGTAACTACAAGAAGATCTGTATTCATGCGGGCAGCTTCTAGCTCCAGATCCTAGCACAGTCCCAAGAGACCTCCCCGATGTCCAGCCCACCAACCTCTGAAACCACTTTGTGAGCCTTCTTCACCGTGAAGATCATATCTCTCCAAAACACAAGAATCGATGCCATCAGATGGAACGACCACTCTCGCCAATGTGCAAAAAAAGACCAAGGAATCATCCACCCTTTGATTGGACAACTCGCTCACGAAAGTAGGCAACCAGGAGCCGTCTGACCAGAAATCAGCAACCCTTGTTGGACATGCGAGCCCACGGCGAGCCATTATGCAATAAATGTTAATGCAATTCACTCCTTAATCTGAAATAAAGAGTACATAGTTTGCATAATAGGTCCCTTAGTACAATTAGGGTTATGTACCATGGCCATCTTAATGATCATACAGTTGTTGATTCAATTATTGAATCATAGAGGCTGGTGCTTAGATGAGTATCTAATGAGTTAGATTGAGGACTCATCAAGCACCGTCAAATGATTATTAAGAGATGATCTCCAGCCTGAGTAGGAGATGGCAATCCTTTCTCAGTTAGGCTGATATCTGACCGACTTCTTGATGCAGGTCCTCTGCATAGGAATAGAGATTCGGAGGTGTCAGATTAGTTAGGTCAAAGAGTTGACTTAACAAGATCGAGATAACCAAAGTCCTATATCATATGTTGTCATGATATAGGCACACATCCTCTGACCGGAGACAGATGTGTTACTATATGTCTGAGTATGTACATTTGGCAGACCAATAGGTTGATGACCTAATCAAGGTCTATACACCGGCGCGCTGGTGTGCATATAAGGGCATATGAGTAATACGATCTCTCAAAGGGATCATACAGGTTTACTACTGAACCGGAAGACATGAGCTCACTCATGAGATATTAGGAAGAATCAAATTCCGTGCGCACGGTCGTCTCGCTTTGGAAGCTTGACTGAATTTGTTGGTTTGATATATACTTTTGGAAAGTATATGATCAAGACCTAGGTATGATATATGCTTTTGGAAAGTATATGATCAATACTGACTCCCAATGATCGAATGAGAAACTTACTGATAAAACCATGAAGTAGACAGTATAAAGTTGATCCAATACTTCAGGTTTAATCTGGGTCTTCCAGTATGCAGGATGTACAAGTATTGGGAATGCCTGAGGGTGATGTGATCATAAACGGTTGTATAACCATGACACTTCCATTCCTAGGGAGTGATGAAACGGGTTTGGATTTCAGTGACTCCTCTCAATAGAGAAGTAATCTGATCTTAGTCCAAATGTTGGACATTAATCTGAATGTGATTCAGATTCAATGAGAAGATTAGATTTGCGGTCTTGATTTAATCAAGCATCTATGGGAGGCCCACGATCTGGATTTGAGATATGATATCAATATCCATGTCACTATACGTGGAACAATACAATCGCCCTGTCCTTATCTCCAAGTATTCGCGGGGAAAGCGCATTATCCTTGAAAGAGTTCGTGGATAATTCTATTGTTGATATATGTATCCGAGTATTGAGAAAATGGATAATTAAATGTGATTTAATTATCAAGATTAATATGAATTTGATTCATATTATAAAGAGAGTTATCTTAGATAATTAAATGTGATTTGATTATCAAAGATGTGAATAATGTGAATGTGATTCATATTATTTAAACACATGAGATAAAGAGATCCAAGATGATTAAATATGATTTAATTATCAAGGATAAGAATAATGTGGATAGTAATATCCAATTATCCATAATATATTATAAATACGATTTATAATGTATTAGAGAGAGTTAAATATAATTTATATTAGTAGATTAATTATTAATGTGTATTGGATACACATTGTCTAATTAATTGAAAATGTAAATTACATTTGGTTTTGGGTTGTGAATATGATTCACAATATTCCAATGTCAAGATTGCAATATTTCCAAAATTATTTGAGAATTATTTTGGTGAATTAAAATACCAACAAATTGTTGTTGGAAAATAAGTAGAGAGAAATTCAAGGAGATGTGCAATCTCATGGATTGCCATGAGATTGCCCTCCCTTTTGGAAAGAGGGGGGCGGCACCAATTTCCTTGTGAAATTGGTGGTCGTCCCCCCCTTCCAAAGAGGAAGGTTGATCTCTCTCTATTCCTCTCTCCTTATTTGATTGATTTAATATGGTATTAATATTTATTTGATTTATCAAATATATTTTTATCAAATTAAGTCACAAGTTGTTGGTTTTTACCAACAACAATCTTGACCATTGGATTGACATAAATCAATCTCATCCATTGATTTTATATGTCACATGGATTGAGATCCATGGATCCCAAAACCCTATAAATAGAGACGCATACCCATGCTCTCTTTTTACACACAATGCTTGAGAAGCATCTCTCTCTCTTTTCTCTCTACTCGACAGCCCTCTCTCCCTCTCATGTGGTCGTCCACCATGGATGACCTACGAGAGGTTCTCCATCGCCGCAGCATCCTTGTTATGCTGCCCGTTCTTCTGCTCATGGATCTCCGTCTCCTTCGGTGCGCCTCGCTCGTGAAGAAGACGTCGGATCTCGTGTGTCGAGATCAGGAGATCCACCGCTTGGATCGTCAACATGGATTGCGAGAAGCACGCGGTTCATCCCCGCGCTCGCAAGCGTCTCCTCCGTCGGATCGGACTTGAGACAGGAGGTCTCTTCGTTTAGAGACTCGATCGCAACCACGCTTCAAGAGGTAATCCTATTACTTGTTTGTGGTTTAGACGAAACGATCCGAGAAGTGTTCTTGGGTCATGTGGTTTCATCGTAAGAAAAATTTTTAATTCCGCTGCATCGAGCAACTAGTGCGACTAGTCGCTCCTCGTCGTATTTGATACGACGCTCATGCTTCCGTGATGTGCTTGAGGATATAACCATATCCTTCAAGTGGTATCAGAGCCTTAGGTCGACGGTTTCGAATATGATTCGCTAACCGAGGACGACTTGGGTTCGTTAAGATCGCGAAAGTTTTCTTCGCATTTGATTTCGCAGATCTGTTTAGTAAATAAATTCGGCGCTGTTTAAATTGTTTAAACACGAATTTAATACTTGTATTTTGTTCCCCATTAAATAAGGAAATCATAGGATCTGAGTTTGCATAAATCGGATTTCGTATGCTCGAGATATGGTCGTTTTAATGAACTTGTATGCACTGTTGCGGGAACTGTGAATCTGAACGTGATTAAAATGTTAATTACTGTTTAGACTTACCTCGAAATGCGTGAAACATCGCTTAGTTCTGTCCTAAATCAAATTAGCAAACTTTAGAAATTGACTTTGCTTAATTCGGATTTAATATGATTGAGATATGCTAATTTTAGTAAGTAGGGGTCACTGCTGAAATTGCTTTCCTAATCAAGAACCATGTGATTGTCAATTAATGAAATTAATTGTTAATTTCGAGAAATAATTATGGAAAATATTTATGAAATATTAGAAGATGATTATTTCCTTAATTGACTTGGCCCCAATCAATTAATTGATTAGATTTGATCTAAATCTTAATTGGTATCACAATCATCAAACTTCTTGCTTGAATAGGATTGGGAATTTGTCTAGCAAATTTCCTTATAATCAAAATTGTTTTGATTACTATATGGTATAATTTCGGTTGAAGAACCGATGATCATCTCAAGTACAAATTAATCAATTTGGCATTATCCTTTCCCGAGGCGGATATGGTGTCTAGTCGGGGATCGCTGGGGTAGCGGGTTGCAATGTATGCGTCCGTCCCACTCCCGCCAGTACTGGCCATGACAGCGGGTAGGGCCGGGATAATGTCCGAGGGATTATGATGTATTTTTCTAATTATTAAAATACGAATTAATACGTACTTTGAGAATAATGCCATATATATATATATATTCAAGCATTAAATTAAGTTTGATTGATTAAATTGGATTGATAATTAATTTAATATGATTAAGTTAATTATATCCAATTAAGAATACTCTAATATGATTAGAGTTAATAATTCCCTTGGAAGAATTAATTATATGAATGTGATTCATAGTAATTAATTAAATTTGAATAAGAGGTGGAGGATCACGTAAGTGACATCCATGGTCTCCCGTCAAGGCGAAGGGTTTCCGTCGCCAGGGATTGTATATAGGAGACACATGTACGAAGTGACAGCTCCTATATACAAGCGCATCTGGATCGGACTCTTTGCTTCTTGAAAGAGTAAGGCCGTATGCGTAGTGACCCCAATATCGGATCCTCATATTATTGGGGCGATATTGGATTGCGCATAGCGAGTTCTATTCCTGTTGACGGTTGGTTCAATTGATGACGGGTCAACATCACCTTAGGGGTGGTGGGCCCGGGCATTAAAGACCGAATTGGGAAATGCAAGTTGGACTTGCAAGGCGGAATGTGTTCCCGCTTCTCTTTATTGGAGTTGCAGTTTCTCATATTATTGGGATGTAACAAAGATAAAGAGAAGATCCCAGATCTTGCTGAGATATAATGGTAAGTATATCTCTTACATTGAAGGTGATTAAGGGAATGAACTTTCAGTGTCTTTGACAAGGCAGGACAACTTTGATATAAAAAACTCCTAAATCAAAGTATAATATGTATATATATAAACTTATACACTCATGCAAATTTCTTATTTCAGATAATCCTTCATTAAACCCACTCAATTCTATACTCAATAATAACCAGTAAAATATCATGGATTGGACCCTTGATCCAGATATTGTAATTGCAGTTGGACACATAATGTATGTGGTTGCAATATGCAAGTTTCCTCATAATAATGAGAAGTGATAATTAAATAGACAATAGGACTAAAACCCTAGGGTTTGTATGTCTCTATAAGTCTTGATCTCATCGAATGTACTTTTGAAGTGACATGTCGATAATGATCGTAATTATCAAATAATCCTTATAAAATCAATAAAGATATACTGGCATACATATGTGCTCTTGATATTTAATCATGAATGACATGGTTCTCTACATCATGTAGAATGGTAGCTCTATAACAGATGATGTATTCAAATTGTTTGAGTACCTACCTGAACCTATGTTTTAAGAGTTTAGATGGATGTAGATGATGAGTGTCATCATTCTACTGTCTATACTCTAGTCATTCATGAAGCTTCATAATATTCATATTATATGAATTGGGTGAAGCATGTATAAATGTTGAAATACTCTTATATTAAATTCTTTTGAATTTAACATAAGAAATCCTTAGTCTTGAGTAATAGTTGCTTATAGATAAAGGGAGCGCAGTGGAAGCATGGGTTGGACCCAAGTAGGAAATATAGTCAAAAGGTTGACTGTATTTTTGTAACTTCCATATGACATTCAAAGAGTTGAATAAATGCCAATACTGCATAAAATTGATGTGTTGATAGTATGACTATCAAATCTATCTAGAATCTTTAGAGAAGGAATCAGATAGTGCATCAGATTAATCTACATATAATCATTGATATTGACTTACTTATTTGATAAGATAAAGTCTAATAATTGTATCTCAATTTTCTAATGACACTTGCAATTGGTTGCATATGTATTAGAATTTGATCTTAAGTTTTATTGGTCATCCATGTTGAAAGTGATGCAAGTGTTGTAACAATTTCCATGAGATCAATAGACTTCATATTTTCAGTGGGAGCCCTTAGTCTTAGAGAATGTCTCTATGACCTAGATATTAGAATACACTCATTGTTTATTTCTAAATGTTGGGAATAAACATGAAATCTGGAATAGATCTATCATAAAGAGTTATGATGGAGATATTTCATATAGTAATCTTACATCTAGTGGATTCCACTAAATTAGAAAATTAATGAATGGTTCATTAAAATTTATAATACTGAAAATTAAACCTTTAAAGATCAATAGGAGGATAAAGATCATTTGACAATGATCTGACATAATGTTTTGGACATATGTCTGTTGATGAGATCAATGGACAAGTAAGAGATGAAACTTTAGAATGTCTAGAATTTCAAAACTTGCATACTTATGAATATTGTATTCATAAGTAGAAATGTCCAATACACCCTTCCTTGGAATGGTGAAAAATGTCAAGGAATTCAAGATCTCATACATATTGATGTATGTGAATCATCTATATCAGAATAAACATTATGGATATGTGATATCTATTAATGATTATTTGTGATATGAAATTTCTTCTCTTCACTTAGAAAACTTTGAAATGTTCAAAGATTTCACAATTTTAGTTTAGAACCAAAGTTTGAAGGAAGATGAAATGAATTTGATCTAATCAAGGTAGCTTGTACCTATTAGATGAGTTCAAGGAATACCTTATGGAGATGTGAATATCATTTCTATCTCACCCCTCCTAATGAAGCTTAACTCAATAGAGTTGTAGAGAGATACAATTGATCATGTATGACATGATTTGATCAATGATTAATCTTAGCATAATTATCTCTTATTTTCCAGGTATATGTGGTAGAGACTACATTATACACTTAATAAGGTCCCAAGCTGGTAAGCTGGAATCTAGCACAAGAGAGTGCTGCTTCATTAGGAAAATAAAGGATGGTATTAGATACCTACTTTATGACCTTGAGATTCTTAAAAGATCTCATCTTTGAGAATATGATTATTATAGGATGACTCTCTTGAGAATCAAGATGAAAATGAAGTAAAGGAACTCATTTAATCTTGAAAAGATAGTGAGGCTCCTGAAATCGGAAACTAAAATAGATAATTAAAGATGAAACATTAACACCTCTTCAAATAAGTTTGAGGATGGATTCCATGTGTCAGTTAAATCTGAAAAAGGTCGGACTTCATGTGATGAAGCTCCTGAGGATCATGACATGGAAAGATGGATGTTAGCAATAAAAGTCTAATGTAGACTTCATATACAAGTGTTGTATATGGACCCTCGAGGATCCACCTATATGGGTCAGACCCATTAAGGTGTAAATGGATCTTCAAGAGAAAGAGGGAACCTGATGAGAAGGTATAGACCTTCAAAGCACGGTTCGTAGCCATGAGTTATACACCGAAGAGAAGGCATCGCTTGCGATAAGACTTGCTCTCCAGTGACCTTGCTTTAACCCATCAGAATATTGCTAACTATAGCTACACAACTTGTCTATGACATCTTCATGGTGTGAGTCAAGATTGCATTCCTCTATGAATACTTCTCTGAGGATATTCATATGAAGTAGCCCCAAGGCTTCATGGTTGAGGAAAGCAAGGTGTGCTAGCTGAAGAACTCCATCTTTGGACTCCAATGAGTTTCTTGTAGTTGGAACATAAGATTTGATGAAATTATAAATGTTGTGATTTCAGATAAAATCTTGATGAACCATGTGAAGCTTAGTGGGAGTGCCATTGTATTCATCGTGCTTAATGTAGATATTATTCTAATCATTTAAAATGATATAAGAATAAATGATAAGTGTTTTATAATTTGGTTGTTCCATACCTTGAGATACGATCTCAAGGATACCTCTTAGATCTTAATTCTGAAGTCGTTCAGAAACAAAGAGAAGAGGATATTGGGACCGTCACATTAGTAGTACACCTTGGACTTATTCCATTTTCTGTAAAATTCCAAGAAAGGCTTCCTTCCCTTAAGATGTGGTAGTGACCTGTCTAAAGGGATAGCACCTCAAAAGAGTTGAGGAAGTGAATGCTAGAACTGCTTGCACTTGTGCATCAGTTATGAGAAGCTGGATATATGCTAGATGTGTACAAGAGCCAGATGTCTGCCATGCAGTGGGAATAGTAAACTGTTACTAATCCTGCTAAGGAGATAAAACACTTGATTGCAGTAATAATAATATCTTCAAAGATGATAAAACTTAGAGATAGTGATCTCAAAATCTTATCTTCAAAAGTTTAAGATCTTGTTGATAGTGATCTATAAGGGTCTTGACTGCAGATACCTTAGGAGATAGAGATCTCCAGGAATGAAGGTATTCTAAAAGGATTATGGGAATACTGGTTATGATAATTAATAAGATGTAGTGTCAATGACACTATAACTGACAAAATTGAGTATTGGTTGCATAGGATGCAACATTCGCATTGGATGCAAGCACTGTTACTAGGAGATATGCAAGTGCCGTAAAAGGACTTCGCGTAGTCTCTTGGGAACGGAGTGATTGATCAGCTTACCTAGCTATTTTCTAAATAGCCTATGATTGTGGGTTTAAATGATTAGCCCATTAATGGCTCTTTGGGCTAGTTGAAGATTGTTGGACATGCAAGCCCACAGCGAGTCATTATGCAATAAATGTTATTGCAATTCACTCCTTAATCTGAAATAAAGAGTACATAGTTTGCATAATAGGTCCCTTAGTACAATTAGGGTTATGTACCATGGCCATCTTAATGATCATACAGCTGTTGATTCAATTATTGAATCATAGAGGCTGGTGCTTAAATGATTATCTAATGAGTTAGATTGAGGACTCATCAAGCACCGTCAAATGATTATTAAGAGATGATCTCCAGCCTGAGTAGGAGATGGCAATCCTTTCTCAGTTAGGCTGATATCTGACCGACTTCTTGATGCAGGTCCTCTGCATAGGAATAGAAATTCGGAGGTGTCAGATTAGTTAGGTCAAAGAGTTGACTTAACAAGATCGAGATAACCAAAGTCCTATATCATATGCTGTCATGATATAGGCACACATCCTCTGACCGGAGACAGATGTGTTACTATATATCTGAGTATGTACATTTGGCAGACCAATAGGTTGATGACCTAATCAAGGTCTATACACCGACGCGCTGGTGTGCATATAAGGGCATATGAGTAATAGGATCTCTCAAAGGGATCATACAGGTTCACTACTGAACCGGAAGACATGGGCCCACTCATGAGATATTGGGAAGAATCAAATTCCGTGCGCACGGTTGTCTCGCTTTGGAAGCTTGACTGAATTTGTTGGTTTGATATATACTTTTGGAAAGTATATGATCAAGACCTAGGTATGATATATGCTTTTGGAAAGTATATGATCAATACTGACTCCCAATGATCGAATGAGAAACTTACTGATAAAACCATGAAGTAGACAGTATAAAGTTGATCCAATACTTCGGGTTTAATCTGGATCTTCCGGTATGCAGGATGTACAGGTATTGGGAATGCCTGAGGGTGATGTGATCATAAACGGTTGTATAACCATGACGCTTCCATTCCTAGGGAGTGATGAAACGGGTCTGGATTTTAGTGACTCCTCTCAGTAGAGAAGTAATCTGATCTTAGTCCAAATGTTGGACATTAATCTGAATGTGATTCAGATTCAATGAGAAGATTAGATTTGCGGTCTTGATTTAATCAAGCATCTATGGGAGGCCCGCGATCTGGATTTGATATATGATCTCAATATCCATGTCACTATACGTGGAACAATACAATCGCCCTGTCCTTATCTCCAAGTATTCGCGGGGAAAGCACATTATCCTTGAAAGAGTTCATGGATAATTCTATTGTTGATATATGTATCCGAGCATTGAGAAAATGGATAATTAAATGTGATTTAATTATCAAGATTAATATGAATTTGATTCATATTATAAAGAGAGTTATCTTAGATAATTAAATGTGATTTGATTATCAAAGATGTGAATAATGTGAATGTGATTCATATTATTTAAACACATGAGATAAAGAGATCCAAGATAATTAAATATGATTTAATTATCAAGGATAAAAATAATGTGGATAGTAATATCCAATTATCCATAATATATTATAAATATGATTTATAATGTATTAGAGAGAGTTAAATATAATTTATATTAGTAGATTAATTATTAATGTGTATTGGATACACATTGTCTAATTAATTGAAAATGTAAATTACATTTGGTTTTGGGTTGTGAATATGATTCACAATATTCCAATGTCAAGATTGCAATATTCCCAAAATTAATTGAGAATTATTTTGGTGAATTAAAATACCAACAAATTGTTGTTGGAAAATAAGTAGAGAGAAATTCAAGGAGATGTGCAATCTCATGGATTGCCATGAGATTGCCCTCCCTTTTGGAAAGAGGGGGCGGCACCAATTTCCTTGTGAAATTGGTGGCCGTCCCCCCCTTCCAAAGAGGAAGGTTGATCTCTCTCTATTCCTCTCTCCTTATTTGATTGATTTAATATGGTATTAATATTTATTTGATTTATCAAATATATTTTTATCAAATTAAATCACAAGTTGTTGGTTTTTACCAACAACAATCTTGACCATTGGATTGACATAAATCAATCTCATCCATTGATTTTATATGTCACATGGATTGAGATCCATGGATCCCAAAACCCTATAAATAGAGAGGCATACCCATGCTCTCTTTTTACACACAATGCTTGAGAAGCATCTCTCTCTCTATTTTCTCTCTACTCGACAGCCCTCTCTCCCTCTCATGTGGCCATCCACCATGGATGACCTAAGAGAGGTTCTCCATCGCCGCAGCATCGTCGTTATGCTGCCCGTTCTTCTGCTCGTGGATCTCCGTCTCCTTCGGTGCGCCTCGCTCGTGAAGAAGACGTCAGATCTCGTGTATCGAGATCAGGAGATCCACCGCTTGGATCGTCAACATGGATTGCGAGAAGCACGCGGTTCATCCCCGCGCTCGCAAGCGTCTCCTCTGTCGGATCGGACTTGAGACAGGAGGTCTCTTCGTTTAGAGACTCGATCGCAACCACGCTTCAAGAGGTAATCCTATTAATTGTTTGTGGTTTAGACGAAACGATCCGAGAAGTGTTCTTGGATCATGTGGTTTCGTCGTAAGAAAAATTTTTAATTACGCTGCATCGAGCAACTAGTGCGACTAGTCTCTCCTCGTCATATTTGATACGACGCTCACGCTTCCGTGATGTGCTTGAGGATCTAACCATATCCTTCAACCCTCACATCCATATTCCAGGTTAAAGCAAAGAGTCTGGGATACCGGTCACAAAAGGCCCCCTCAGAACAATCATCCTTCCATAACATGAACCACATCCATCTCCGACCACTGGCCTCAACGAGCCCGACACCTCTGGTAGACTCGAACAAATACCCCTCCAGAAGGTGGAAGAAGAAGGCACAGCATCCACGCGAGTACAAAGGCTAGGTGAGACCATGTAAATCAATCTTACCATCATACGAAGCAGGTCACTGTCATCCCCCCAAATCTTCGTTATCCACTTCGCAAGCAACGCCTTGTTCATACCCTCGAGACATATGGCTTCAAAAAAATACCCTCGAGACATAGCACTCCCAAACCGCCCTCCTTGATTGGCAAGGACACCACCCCCCAATCTAGTAGTGTGATCCTTCTTCCCTCATGCCCCAATCAAAAGAAGTGATGCATCAGAACCTCCGACCTCATGAGGACACCCACCGTAATCACCCTAGTGGATAGAAGAAAAAAAACAAGGATATCGGAGAGGACAGCCTTCACCAGCACCAGTATACCTCCCCTCGACAGGTATAACGCCTTCCAACCAGCCAACTCCCCCCCCCATCTTCTCAACAACAGGAAACTAATTGATCTGCCTAAGTCGACCACACAGCAAAGGCAGGCTAAGGTAGTTAATAATCAGACTTCCCTGCTTAGTATCAAGATCACCTCACAAGTCGGAGCCACTTCTTGAGAAAAGTTTAACAGCACAAAAGCAGATTTTGCCCCATTCACACTCAAATATGAGAGCTCATCAAATATGTCAAGAACTACCCTAATCGCCCTGCACTTTGGCATACCTCCATCCACAAAAAAATTTGTGTCACCTAAAACTATGGAATCAAGATCGAGAAATCCTCCTTGGAGTAGCCCTTATAAAACCCACCCACCTCTGCCAAACATGTCATCACTGCCAACGCATCCATTGCCAAGACAAACATCAAAGATGCTAGGGGGAAACCTTGCTTCACATCTCTTTGCGGCTGAAAGTATCCCCCTTATTACTTCCCATTAACCAATACCAAGCATGATGATGTAGTAATGCACCTCTCCATCCAGTCAATCCAGATGTCTGGGAAACCACTTCGGACCAAAGATGCACATATGAAGCTCTAGTTCATGATGTCGTAAGCTATCAAAAAATCCACCTTCCAGAGGAACCCCTCCGTCCCTCTTCCAAACTGACACAATCTCTGATGCAATGGTCACGCCCACTAGCAACTACCGACCCGTAATAAATGCCAACTGTGCTGGAAAAATGAGTGAATCAAGGACCCCTCTGAGCTGGTTGGTCAGAACCTTGGCCAATATGAGGTAGATAACATTGGACAAAGCAATCGACCGAAAGTCTTCCACACGCTCCGCTCAAGCTTGGAAAATAGGGCTTGGTCGATCAGACCAAGAGCCCACATGCTTTTATACCCGGTGTTGGTTAAACGGATCCAGATTCGAAACCGGTTCGAGTTCGGATCCGTTTACCGAACTGCGATCGTAAAACGACCGTATCTCCCTCAACCAATGTTGGATTTAGACATTCTTGGTACTGTTGGAGAGATCTCAACAAGTACTACACAATAGACTACTTTTTTTTACTTAATTCGAATAGCAGATCATGTCTGAAATCTTAAAATAAGTGAACAGAAATGTACGGAGGTCTGATAAAAAAACCGTATCTCAAACTATATCGAGACTCGGATTTAAAGGGGTGTTCGACACCTATACTATATTTTGTATTTTAATGCATATATAAGTGTTCCAATCTCACAGAAAAGGATAAGGAGGGATAAGAGATATGGGGAGTTTATCCCTCATTTTTGTTTGGTTGGAAGGATATGATTTAGGAGATAAGTAATAGTTATTTTCTATTCTCTATTCGGTTGGAACAGAAGGGATATAAGTTAATTATGTAAACATGAATAAGTGATAGTATTCTTTATGACGTAAAAGGTCAATGATGGAGGAATAAGGGGCCAAACCCTATCACTCATATTATCTCCATATGCAAAACGTTGGATGTATAGGGATAGAAAATTTGAGGGATGAGGAGGGATATCCCCCTCCCTCTCCCTCAAACGAACAACCCCTTAGGAAGCTCCACTGACTGTCATTACTTGAATCATCCGTCACAAGTCGTTGGCATTTCCCCCTCATAGCTGAGCTCCATGTCACCACCCTTGCCTGGAGATTTGCCCCTCCTATCTCTACCTCTTTGGTGCCTCCCCAAGCATTGTCCTCTCTCCACTTGCCACTTGTATAGAGTACCACTACCGTCTATACCGCTCGTAATGCCTTTGTGGCATCACCGCAACTAGCCGCATGTTGCGGTTGTTTGCCTCATGTGTCTCCACCATAGCTGTGATCTCTTTATCACAATGTCATACACAACCAAGAAATGATGTCACCTCAACTCACTATGATGTCACCTCAGCTCGTTACTATCGACAAGATAACCACCACCCCTTTAAAGCACCGTAATTTGAGAAGAATCACCCACCTCTGAGGGAGTAGATCCTCTATTGTAAGAATACCTACAGAATGGCACGTTGTAGCCTCATATATTCCTTTGCATGTAAATAGGGACGAAGCCAGGATTTTCAACATGGGGAGGCCAAATGGATCAAAAGAAATATACTCATATTTTATATAAATAGGTACAAAGTTCATGTCAAATCTAAAATTACCAACATAACCACTTAGATATGCAATATAATATTAAAATTGACATTTGATGAGGAATATTTACGGAATTTTTACACTTATTCCTTTAGGAGTTTTTTCAATAACATTTATATCACTGACTCTTATGAAATTACGCTTATGTCCCAAAGTTCATACAAAATTCACGATGCTAAGTGCAAAAAAGTACTGACGGCATAAGTATTATTGGAAATATTCAGAGATACTTTATAAAAATCCTATAATTTGATTCTTTTCATATTTTATATTGTTATATTTATAACAATGAATGTCATTCATTATTATATAATCTATCATTCTTTGTGTTTACAACCAATGCTATATTGATTTCTATATTACTAGCAAAGAAACATTTAATGGTTATCTTTTGGCAAGTACTATATAATGTTTAACGAAAAAGTTAACGGATAGTTATTGTTATACAAGCCTTTAATCATGCCCACGACATTCTTGCAAATTACAAACATAAAATGCGGTTTTACAATGAATAATATTTGCTATAATTTTTTCATTGGATGATATGGCAATGAAAGTACAAATTATTTGATTGAATAGAAAAAAATGGCCAGATACACATGTACATGACGGCATGATTGAAATCTTCTTGCTACTGTATACAAATGTAATTTTTATTATTCATGTATATTTTTTAGCAATGTACTTATAATCTTAGGAACTCTTAAATAAAACTCTATTTTATTTATCATGTAATTTGTGCTCTCAATTTCTCAATCTCTTATGATTCGTTCATGCTCTTTTATCTTCTCATCATCATACTTTATACGTGATCATAGTTTATGTTATTTTTCTACAACATATAATTCAAAATAATTAAGCAAAATTCTTGAATATGACTCTATTTTATTTATTCTTTTAAGATAAAAAAAAATAAAAAGGCCAACTTATAGTAGTAACATAGCATGTCATAATTGTTTCTAATGATAATATATCATATATTTTTTTAAAAAAAATACAATGGCTCCAGATCGATATAATTTTTTCTAATAAATATAAACTTCTTTGATAAAAGTTTCCAGATATAACTACTATTTCAAATCTCATGAAAAAATATATGGTAATAAATCTCCTTTAAGAGAGAGGGCGGGGGGTTGGGTGGATTAATTAACAGGAGTAGAAATTTTATTTTTAATAATTAATTGACTAGATTTATTTTCATTTCTGTTTATAGTAAATTTGGGAGTTTAAAAATTATGGGGAGGCCAAGTCTCCTGTATTATGGGAAAACTTCGGGATGACGGGGAGGCATGCCCCCGCCTGCCCCCCTCTCCCTCCGTCTCTGCATGTAAAGAATCCAACCTTACATATTTGAGTTATGCATATTGTTCTACTCACGCATCATATTTTGTCAAAATCCGATATTTTTAGCTATTTTTATCTTAAAGGTCAAAAAAGTCTGACTTTTATGAGACTTAAAAACTCATTTCAAAATTGATTAAATCATTAAGCTTCAAGATAAAATAGCTACAAATATCATATTCTAACCAAATTCGATATATGAGTAGAACAATATTCATAACTCGAATATGTAAGGTTGAATTTTTCACATGGATTTTGCCAAAAGAATAGACGAGGCTACAACATGCCCTGTTGTAGATATTCCTACAACAAAGGATCTGCTCCCCAACTCTGATTTCTCTTTATGTTTATCTTTTTATTGCGAATTTTAATTCTGTAATAAAATCTCGAAACTTGACCTTTTTGAAGTTTAAAATAGTTTATTAAATTGTGATGCAACTACACCATTTCCTAATTAACATTATTGTGAAATTTATAATTTTCCATGTTGCTTTTGCTAATTAGCTAAATCGATTTCAATTTAGTTTTAATTGCTAATCAGCCGCTAGCTTTTCAAATTTCACAAATTAATTCTTCTCATATTGTTTCAATTATAAAAAAGTCAGATCAGAAAAATTTTATAAATAGTAGAAAGGGTTTAAAACATCTTACTTCATGTGAGACCCGATAAGGTTTTGTAGATCCATACTTAACATGCCATCTACACTCCTACTTGCATTTCATGGCATAGTCGAGTTTAAAAATTGTATTTATTTTTTAGCAACCTAAAAAGAAATACCTTAGGATCCACAGTTGTCACACCATTTATGGAATTTGATGATAGACACATTATATCACAGAGAGAGAGGGGAGATCATGTGAGAGCTAAAATCCGTGAGAGCATGAGAGGATTGATTCTGGACCACTAGATTCTATCATCTCTCTCCTCATTGATTGCAGGAGGAGAGAAAAGAACATAATCTAGTGGTTAAGATCCACTGCTCTCATGCTCTCATGGATTTTGGTTCTCGCAAGATCTGTCCCCTATCTCTATATATATAAAGGGGGAGATTCTACTTCATGAAGTAGGTAACTTTATCTACTTCATGCTCATTTTTGACAAACTTTTTTATTTCATCACTATATCCCCTAAATATGTCATTCCAAATTCGTTGGAAATAGATATTCCTATGCCCTCCATCTAGAACATGTAATTTTAACAGCCTTAGAATGGTTGTAATCGACTTGTTCTGGATGGAGGGCATAGGAGTCTCTATTTTTGACGATATTTAAATGACATATTATAGGGATATAGTCATGAAAATCCACGATGATATTTTTCGAAAAAATAAAAAATTACCAAAAATGAGCATGAAGTAGGTAATGTTATATGCTTCATGAAGTAGTCTCTTATATATATAGAGAGAGAGAGGGGGTGGTTGATCCTATGAGAGCCAAAACCTGTGAGAGCACGAGAGCAGTGATTCTGGACCACTAGATTCAACTAGGAGAGAAGATACCAGGAGAGAGAAGACAGAATCTAGTGGTCCAGAATCACTGCTCTCATGTTCTCATAGTTTTTTGCTCTCATAAGATCAACACCCTCTCTCTCTCTCTCTCTCTCTCTCTATATATATATATATATATGAGTGATCCCGTGAGAGCAAAAAACTGTGAGAGCATGAGAGCATTGATTCTGGACCACTAGATTATGTCTTCTCTCTCCTAGTTGAATCTAGTGGTCCGGAATCATTGCTCTCATGCTCTCACGGGTTTTGGCTCTCATAGGGTCACTAATATATGTATATATATATAGGATTTTTATCCAATAGGCCCTATGGTCATTTGTGTCATGGTAAGCACCAATTCTATGCCATACACATGTATTAGCAATTGAGTGGCTACCTATTTAGAATGATGTCATTTTGGAAGGAGATTAATATGCAAGACGATTTAACAATAAGTATTATTCTAAATATATCATGTCCTTAAAAAGGGAAGAACATCGGAAAGAAAATATTCAAATCAATGATTTATTTTAGAAAAATGAGATTCAAATACTCATGTTAGTAATATATATACAATATTCAAGTAAATGATTGCTACGAGATCAGTAATACACAAACAATAATCACTAATTTACATTCATTTTATTATATAGTACCGAATTCAATAATATATATACACCGATTAAGTAAGTTCTTATTATGAAGTTAGTAAAGCCGTAAAAAATAGTCAGTAATTTCCATAATACAATTCTTAAGTAAATTGTTGGTGTGTGTTCAATATTGTATATATCTATGTCATATATCACAGGTTCAGTAATATGTATACAATTCTCAAGAAATGACTATTATGAGATCAGTGATAACAAAGTAATGGTCAGTAAGGCATGGACATTGCTCAAGTAAGAAAGTAACAAATATTTAGTAACATATTCTCCTTCTATACGATTAATATGTAAATAGTACTTTGAAAAAGAAGTTATTAAACACATGCACATAAGGAAAAATGAATTAGTGTAATTAATGGAGTGCTTCGTTAATGAAAAAGGAAAAATATTACAGAAATGAATGCAATGTGCATTACATACACAATGATATTACTAATCATTTGTTATGTTATTACTGATCTCACAACACAAATTTACTTGACCATTGTATACATATTACTTAATTCTTTATAAGGTAATAATTTGAATGTAAATTGTTGATCATTGTCTTGATATTACTAATCTCACAACAGTCATTTACTTGATCGAAACCATTTATTTGATCGAAGAATATTTATTATTATCCTAGCGTTTGGATATTAATCATCTGCACGAAATTATTTATTTGAAGTTTTCCTTTCCAAAACCATCTTCTTTTTTTTAAGGATACAGTATAAATGGAAATATAGTAATTGTTAAATACATAGTAGCCTATAATTAGAAATATATTTGCTATTACACGTGTATGGCTTAGAATTAATGCTCACCAAGACGTTTATGGGCATAGGACCCTCTAGATAAGTCATATATATATACATATATATGGGGTTGGGTTGGAAGCATGCACCCATGTGAATTTTACATGCATCAGGGCCTATATCTTGCACTTTTTTGTTTTTTGAAAAATATCACCGTGTATATTCATCTGTATATCCCTCCAATATGTCATTCGAATTTCGTCAGAAACAGAGACTCCTACGCCCTCCATCTAGAATGGGTCGATTGCAGCAATTCTAAGACCTTTAAAATTACCCATTCTAGATGGAGGGCATAAGAGTCTATTTCTGATGAAATTCGAATGGCATATTGGAGGGATATGTAGATGGATATACATTGTGATATTTCTCAAAAAAATAAAAAAATGTGCAAGATATAGGCTCCGGTGCATGTAAAATTGCATGCACCTGGGTGCATGCTCCCCAACCCCTATATATATGTGGTTAAATGGGGTTGCCCCTTTGGGGGGGAGCTAACTTGGTTCCCCCGCCCCATTTTTTTATTTTTTGAAAATTACTTCCGTGGATTTTCATCAATATATACCTATATTTTATCATTCAAATTTCGTGTGAAACAAAGATTCCTATGGCTTCCATCCAGACGGGGTCGATTTTAGCAATTCTGTTACCTTAAAAAATGACTGTCTGGATGGAGGTCGTATTAGTCTTTGTTTCGTATGAAATTTGAATGACACAATATAGAGATATAGTGATGAAATTCCACAGAAGAAATTTTCAAAAAAATAAAAAAAATGAGAAAAATGGGGCAGGGGAGCCAAGTTAGCTCCCCTAGGGGCAGCCCCATTTAACCCATATATATGAGATTAATGGAGTTGCCCCAAGCATGGTTGCCCCCGTGTCATTTTCGACGTTTTTTTTTATTTTTTTTGAAAAATATTGCCATGTATATGCATCACTATATCCATTCTATATGTCATTCAAATTTCGTCAGAAACAAACTCCTATACCCTCCATCTAGAACATGTATGATTACAACAGTTCTAAGACCATTAAAATTACTTGTTCTAGATGGAGGGCATAGGAGTCTCTGTTTCTGACGAAATTCGAATGACATATAGGAGGGATACAGGGACGAATATACATGGCATTATTTTCAAAAAAAAATACCGAAAATAGGGGACGGGGCAGCCATGGGCAGCCCCATTAAATCCTATACACACACGGGGAAAGGGAAGCTACTCCATGGAGTAGCTAACCTTAGCTACTCTATGGGCATTTTTTGCCTTTTTTATTTTTTTTCAAAAATACCACCATGGATTTTTATAATTATATCCCTCTAATATGTCAATCAAATTTCATCAGAAACAAAGACCCATATTGTAACGTCCCGAGCTTAGGTCCCCGGTCCGTTATCGAGGAAAACTGACCCTGCAACTTGTTGGGTTCGGGCCCAAATGGACCCGTTGACAACCATCCAAAATGCTTAAGCCCAAGTTATTAAGTAGTAATCCCCACCACTTATAAACCACACCCATACTTCGTGAGTTTTAGATATGGTACTATATTTGGGGTTGGGATGTTACAACCTCCCCCACTTATATTCGCAACGTCCTCGTTGCGACATGGCCCATTCACTTATTCCCAGTGACAGTGGCGGCTGCACGCTCCCGGCTTAGTTCCCTTCGGGTAGCCCTTTCCACTATCAGAGGGAACTCCCTCTGATACCATTTGTAACGTCCCGGGCTTAGGTCCCCGGTCCATTATTGAGGAAAACTGGCCCTAACAACTTGTTGGGTTTGAGCCCAGATGGACCCGTTGACAACCACCCAAAATGCTTAAGCCCAAGTTGTCAAGTAGTAATCCCCACCACTTATAAACCATACCCACACTTCATGAGTTTTAGGTATGGCACTATGTTTGGGATTGGGGTGTTACAACCTCCCCCACTTATATTCGCAACGTCCTCATTGCGACATGGTCCATCACTTCTTCCCAGTGATAGTGGCGGCTGCACGCTCCGGGTAGCCATTTCCTCCAACCTCTTTGTAGGGGCGGCTCCACCTCTCGGGTAGCCCTTTCCACTATCAGAGAGAATTTGGCTCTGATACCATTTGTAACGTCCCGAGCTTAGGTCCCCGGTCCGTTATCGAGGAAAACTGACCCTGCAACTTGTTGGGTTCGGGCCCAAATGGATCCGTTGACAACCACCCAAAATGTTTAAGCCCAAGTTGTCAAGTAGTAATCCCCACCACTTATAAACCACACCCATACTTCGTGAGTTTTAGATATGGTACTATATTTGGGGTTGGGATGTTACAACATCCCCCACTTATATTCGCAACGTCCTCGTTGCGACATGCCCCATTCACTTATTCCCAGTGACAGTGGCGGCTGCACGCTCCCGGCTTAGTTCCCTTCGGGTAGCCCTTTCCACTATCAGAGCGGGTTCCCTCTGATAATGGAAAGGGCTACCCGAAGGGAACTAAGCCGGGAGCGTGCAGCCGCCACTGTCACTGGGAATAAGTGAATGGGCCATGTCGCAACGAGGACGTTGCGAATATAAGTGGGGGAGGTTGTAACATCCCAACCCCAAATATAGTACCATATCTAAAACTCACGAAGTATGGGTGTGGTTTATAAGTGGTGGGGATTACTACTTGACAACTTGGGCTTAAGCATTTTGGGTGGTTGTCAACGGATCCATTTGGGCTCGTACCCAACAAGTTGTCCGGGCCAGTTTTCCTCAATAACGGACCGGGGACCTAAGCCCGGGACGTTACACATATGCTCTCCATCCAGAACATGTATTTTTAACGGTCTTAGATTTGCTGCAATCAACATATTCTGGATGGAGGGCATATGATTCTCTGTTTCTGACGAAATTTGAATGCCATATTAGAGGAATATAGCTATGAAAAATCTAAGGTTGCAATTTCGAAAAAAATTTAAAAGGGTAAATTACAATTTGGGTCCCCATCTATGGGTCTGATCTCAAAATGGGTCCCGATCTTTAAATTGTAACGATTCGGGTCCTAAGACCATTTTGGAAATGGAAAGTTTGGGGTTCATGACGAATATGCCCTTATTTGGAAGGGAATGGAGGTTGGGTTCTAACTTTAAAACAAGGGCATACTTGTCATTAGCCCCAAAAAATTCCTTACATTAATGATCCTGGGACCCGAATTGTTACAATTTAAAGATCGGGACCCATTCTGAGATCAGACCCATAGATGGGGACCCAGATTGTAATTTACCCAATTTAAAAAGAAGAGGCGAAAAGCGCCCAAGTAGCTAAGGTTAGCTACTCCATGGAGTAGCTTCCCTTGAGAAGTTGCTCCATGGAGTAGATAAGTCGGCTACTCCACGGAGCATTTTCTCTCATTTTTTTATTTATTTTTGTGAAATTCCACAACGTATTTTCATCTATATATTCCCATAGTATATCACACACGTACGCACTCACACATACGCACACACACCATGTTACCTCCTTTCGTGTTCTAGTTGTTACCACTGTTTTTGGGTGATTGAGGCGATCTTGCAGCTTTGGGAAGTACATTGTCTTGAAGGCTCGCCCTCTACTATACGATTTTCGTAAGATTTGTGATCATGGAGTGTACTTCGTTTTTCCCCGTCTATACGGTAATTGTGATGACAATACTTATATAAAACTTATTTTTAACCTCTGTTTTAGCAAAGATATTTACATGATTTCTGGTTATATCGGGGATATGTTGCGATATTACTAGATATTTTCTTTTTCGGACCTACCGAAATGACATCGATATAAGAATTTAAGTCCATGATTCCATGTAATCAAACAAACATTTTGAAGCTTTTAACTTGTAAACACAATTTTCAAATATTCAAAATTGAACATAAATATATGACAATCTCAATAACTAATTTTATACTAATATAATATAAGAGCTTCTGGCGTACTTATTTATATGTACGCAATATCTTATATTATAAATATATTTTATTTTTGGAAATAAAGAGATATTGCATTTCTCCAATCATATTTATATTCCTGATTTAATTTCAGCTTTGAATTACTTAAAATTATAAAGAGAAAATGATAATAATCAAAATTATGTTAATACAAATCAGTAAACACTGTTTAAACCCTTAACCCAAACATATGAAACAAAACTTACATATTTAATTCTTATATTGCAAATAAAAGCTGATCCGGATTTCTCATAAAAAGTAACATAATTTATAGGGAGTTTTACGCTTGTGATATGTAAATAGATTTATGCTTCTATATTTTTTGCAAGAGATTTTTACCTGACAGGCCCTATAAACTCTATCGATTATCACTACGACCTTTGAAACAACCTAATTCCGCCCTTAACCCCGTAAACTTGCTCTCTCTTATCCCACAGACCATGTTGTCATATTTAACTTTATTGGAGTCAATTACTTGAGTTAAACTTGAGTTAATCAAACAAAAGAAAATCAATGGTGGATCTTCAATCAATCTCTCTCTCTCTCCCTTCCTCCTCCTTCATCCTCTTCTTCTACCCAATCAAACGAGAAGTTGCAGAAGACCTGGAGGGCAGCGGACCTAACAGGTGAGAGGGAGGTAAGGGAGGAGGGTCGAGGTGCCTACGAAGGCTCTGCCCTTGTCCTACACCACCTCCCTCTACGGTGTCCGCGCCGCCCACGATGATTGTCGTGAGGTCAGGTCCATCCTCGTCACCCACCGTGTTGCTGTCGACGAGCGCGACCTATCCATGGACCCCTCCTTCAAGGCCGGGCTCCGTGCGCTCCTCGGCCCCGCCTCCACCCTGCCACTCCCCCAGGTCTTCATTGGCGATACGTGGGTCAGTGGTGCTGACTAACTTAGGAGGTTGGAGGAGAACGGGGAGCTCAGGGAGGTCTTGCACATGGTTGAGCTTGAGAACCCCTGCAAGGTGCGCTTCGACTGCGGTGGTACCACGTTTGCCATCTGTGGGTGGTGCTGCGAGAGCCGGAAGGAGTTCGTGTAGGACGAGGGCAGAGCTACCAGGTGCTTCCATTGCAATGAGAATGAGTTGCAACATCCCCCAATAGCTTAGCCTAGGGTGAAGATGAGGGGGAAGGGGGTCCCTGTTGGGGCAGAGGTAGGGGAGGAGGGGGAAGGGGGAGAGGGCCCCTGCTACGAGTGGAGGTGGGGGGAGGGGAGCGGGGATCTGGATGAAGGCAAAGGAGGAGGGGAGCGAGGTGGAGGAGACGTGGAGGGGGATGGGGAGGGGGCGGCAGGCCTGGAGGAGGAGGAGGTCAGGGAGGAGGAGGGCGAGGGCGACAGACCTGGAGAAGGGCGAGTGCGACGGATGTCGAGGAGGTGGGTGGGTGATGGCCTGTTGGTTCGAGAACGAGAGCTGAGGGTGAGGGGGAGTGGTACTCAATGTAAATTTGTTACATAATGGGTATAATGTAAAAGAACAGAATTCAATTAGTTTTAACATATAAATGGATGAAAATTGACCACAAGGTTTGTAAGGTAAGGGTTAGCAAGTTTACGGGGTTGATGGGAAACTAGGTTGTTTCAAAGGTCATGGAGGTAATTGGCAAAGTTTAGAGTCTGCCGGGTAAAAATCCCTTTTTGCAATAACACGTGCAGTATTCTTACAAAACTCATAGTACTATTCTTCTGTTATTTCACTTATGCCCCTGTATTACATTGATAGCACGGTGGAACATGCGTATTTTTAAAACTCGAAGAGACCCAAGTGTAAAATTGTGCTGCATGGAAGTCAAGTATTTTTATCCGGTAACATTATAAAACAGTCAAAACATATTTTCATTTTGAAAATGTCCAAAATAAATGGTTGCTGCTACATCCAAGATTTTGGTTTGAAACTGCTTTGTTCAGCATTGCCATCATCTTTGGAATTTGCCCTCAAGCTAAACCAATCACTTTCAACTCCGATTCTTGGGCACCAACTGACAAAATAAGAGTCCTCCGTAAAACACAATACCCTTTTTAGATATACAAACTGCAGAAGGAAAATAGATAAAAATAACAAAATGTAACCAACAAGAGAAACAAAAGATGATCCATAACAAGTGCTTCAACTTTATCAGAATGACAACTGGGCACGTCAAGTTCTCTTCATCTTTTCTATGGCAAGTCATGACCGGCTTCTTCAATCTTCGGTGCAGCCGGACCTGCCTTGCGACCTCTCCCCAGGGCATCCTCCTCTTCATCCTCAGCATCTAAAAGACCACCTTTTCCTAGCAGTTCTTTCACCTTCCTGAACTCATCATAATGAGCCCTTCTATGCTCCTTAAAGCTCAACCTCTCTCTTTCTGCGTCCGTGTCTAGGAGAGAACAAATTGAATAATGCATGTCGAACTTCGTTAAGAACACTAAGATGCATGTCTTTCTTACATGAACAAAAAGATTGCAACACAAATAAAAATAAATTACTGAAAGCATAAAGAAAAGGGAATGTTTTACGAAAACAACTTCGGAGATATGTTTTGATTATTCTTTGTAAAGTAAATATAATGAATTTGAATGCACAAATTCCTTTAAAGAATCGATTGCAGTTGTTCCATTTTGCATACCTTGAGAATACAATGTTGTGAAGTGGTTCTCGTAGAGAGTGGGCAATAAGATGGCTAAGGTTGGTTTTCCTTCTTTTATAGCTATGGACTGGCTCTGAGGCCGAGGTCAAAGCACTCTTCTAACCTTCTCTGAAGGTTATGAGTCCTACTACATGGCCAGCTATAGACTATCAGATGTGCGACCAAGAGAAATGCCGCATCAGTTGTCTCTACAGGTAAGTAAAGCATTTGAGGTTGGTTGTCAGCATTACAATACAATCCCAGGTCGAAAAATCCGGCCCTTCATGTCAGAGGTCAGCAAGGCAGTTGCTTGTGCAAAGCTTTAAAAGTTACGAGAAAAACAACCCAACCTCGATCCAATAGGCTTTTAGATCCTTCAAAATTTTGATTATGCAGGATACTTCTGATTCAGTGATCGGAGCAGCTACATCATCTGGTTTATTGATTTGACCAACAAATGCACGGTCTAAGGCAAAGTGTTGGAGGTAATTTTACCAAAGGTAAAATACCGTCTTTGGTAAAAGGAATCGGCTATCTGCACAATGCTGTCTGAGTTAGTATGTATTATACTGAGGTGATCTCGAAGGCTAATATATGGTCTTGGCATCGCCTAGTGGAGACGACCACCTGCAGGAATTTGGTATTTCTATCCCCTCACGCAACCAGCATACTTTGGCACATTGATTTAGTCTTGAGAATTCATCTGTGGTTATAGATTCAAGGTCTTTATGGAGGTTCATCAAGTCCCTAGATTTTTTAGGGTCAAGAGGGTCGTTGTGAATGGAATCCACAAAGGCCATGATATTGGTCATGAGTATATCGAAGAATTCAACAAAGGGAGAAGTATATCGAAGAATTCAACAACGGGAGATAAGTTATCTCTTTTCCACGCAATGATCTCATATGTAAGTTCCTTGACTTTGCAATGCCATCTCTGGAAAGGATTGTAGGCTTCAAGGGATTGGACCCTGAATTTTATACAAGTTGTGTGAAGGATGGTTTGCTAAACTAGAAGGCTTCCATCATGAAAGGAGTTTTAACAAGTTTGAGGAAGGCTTCCATCATGAAAGGAGTTTTAACAAGTTTGAGGGTGGCAGTAGACCAAAGGGTTGTGGTCGGAGAATGTTTTGGCAACATGGTAATTTTGGTCACGGGGGATATATCTAGTAGGGATGAGAAAATAAAAGGATGTGATCTAGAACTGCCCAATGACCATGGGATTCGTTCATCCATTCGATCAATCAGACCGAAACATTGACACCAATCCGCAAACCTTCAGCAGTGGGTCGAGGAGAGGCGAAGGTAAGACACCTTGTTGGGATATCAATGGATGTTGCCAATGGAGGTGTTGAAGGAGGACAGATGGTCCATGAAAATCCCTTTATCAGTGGAATGTGACATTTACAAGACATATTATTCTGAATTGGTAAGTGAATCAATTCGAACAACGAAGAATAATCATTATCAGTGTAATTTGTGCATTGAAAGATAAGTGGGTCCCAACTTGTAAGGATTCTCCAGGGTTTGCAACCAGGGTTTGAGTGCTAATATAGATAATCTAGCAAGGGTAGCCTTGTTCTCGTGTCTATCAATCGGATCTAATTTCTTGGATGACGAAGACGTTGCGTTTAAATTTGGTCAAAAAAAGTTTAGTCATGCATATTTCCATGGGTCTCATAAGCCATGAATATTCCAAGTTAATGGGTCAATATCCATTTAGGAAGGGGAGTGGGAGTACGAGGTTGGAACACAAGCTAACATAATGGTGATTCTGTTGAACATGCGAGCCCATGGTGAGCCATTATGCAATAAATGTTATTGCAAATATCATTCCCTGATCTGAAATGAAGAATAATTATTTTTCATAATAGGTCCCTTAATATAATTAGGGTTATGTACCATGGTTATCTTAATGATCATACAGTTGTTGATTCAATTGTTGAATTATAGAGGTTGGTGCTTGAATGAATATCTAAAGAGTTAGATTGAGGACTCATCAAGCACTACCAAATGATTATTAAGAGATGATCTCTAGCCTGAGTAGGAGATGACAATCCTTTCTCTAATGGGCTGATATCTAACCGACCTCTTGATGCAGGTCCTCTGCATAGAAATAGAGATTCGGAGGTATTAGATAAGTTAGGTTAAAGAGTTGACCTAACAAGATCGAGATAATGTCGAATGCTGTCACGATATAGGCATGCATCCTCTGACCGAAGACATATGTGCTACTATATGTTTGAGTATGTACAATTGGCAGATCGATAGGTTGATCTAATCAAGGTCTATATACCGACGCATTGGTGTGCATACAAGGGCATATGAGTAATAAGATATCTCAAAGGGATCATACATGTTCATTACTGAACCGGAAGACATGAACTCACTCATGAGATACTGAGATCAAATTCCATGTATGGTCGTCTCGCTTTGGAAGTTCGACTGAATTTGTAGGTTTGATATATACTTTTGGAAAGTGTATGATCGATACCTAGGTATGCTATATGCTTTTAGAAAGTATATGATTGAGAAACATAATGATAAAACCCTGACGGAGATAGTCTAAATGAGATCTAAAAGACTAAAACTTCGGGTTCATTCTAGATCTTCCAGTATGCATGATGTACACAAGGCCTTAAATGTCGGTTTCGGTCACCATTTCGGTGACGACCAAAACAGAATTTCGATGGAATTTCGGTCAAATTTCGGTCGAAATTTCGATCATTTCGGTCATTTTTTGTACTAGGACCCCCATATTTCGGTCATTTCGGTTGAATTTCGATTTCGACTGGATATCGATATTCGACGGAAATTCGACTGAATTTCGCTGAAATTTGAGGCCATGGATGTACAAATATTAGGAATACCTAAGGGTAATGTGATCATAAACGATTGTATAAACATTACGCGTTCATTCCGAGTGAGTGATGAAACATGTCTGGATTTTAATGATTTCTCTCACTAGAGAAGTAATCTAATCTTAATCCAAATGTTGGACAATGATCTGAATGTGATTCAGATGCAATGAGAAGATTAGATTTACGGCTTTGATTTTATCAAACATCTATGGGAGATCTCCGAGATCTGGATTTGAGATATGATCTTAATATCCAAGTCACTATACGTGGAATGTACAATCGTCATGTCCTTATCTCCAAGTATCCATAGAGAAAGCGCATTGTTCTTGAAAGAGTTCAAGAATAATTCCATTGTTGAATTATGTATCTGAGCATTAAGATATTGATAACTAAATGTGATTTAATTATCATGAATAATGTGAATACGATTCATATAATTTAAATACATGAAAATGATGATCCAAGATAATGAAATGTAATTTAATTATCAAGAATATGAATTATGTGGATAGTAATATCCATACTATATATATTATAAATGTGACTTATACCATATTAGAGAGAGCCTATTGTAAATAGTATATTCAAATTAATTGTTGATGTCAATTGGATTTACATTGGCAATTAATTGGAAATACAATTTACATTTTGTTTTGGGATGTAAATATAATTCACAATCATTTAATGACATGATTGCAATATTCACAAAATTAATTTGGAATTATTTTCGTGAATTAATTTACAACAAAAGTTGTTGTAAATATACATGAAGGATTAGAGGAGCCAACTATTGTATTTAAAGTATGTAACTAGGCTTTTGATTAGAAAGTCTATGCAATTACAATAGGAGTTAATTTGGTTTCAATTGGGAAACCAAATGGCTTGGAAGGAAAGCTAAGAATTCTCAAATTTGAAAGGAGAGTTATGGGTGAAAGTTTAGAACCACATCTAGTATTTCTAAACTTTTGGTGGGCTTATATATGAGTTCACACCTCAAGCACTTGTACCAATAGTAGAGAGGAGGAATGGAGGACCACACACATGCGCGCGCTCCGCTCCGTCTCTGGCTCGGGCTCAGGAGAGTCAATTCAGATCTCGATACTTTTTCTACGGGTTTCATTTGGCCGGACGATTAAATTAATCATAAATATTAGTTTGGATTCGGCTGCAATGGGAATCCGACTCGACCCAAACGGCTTGTTTTAGCCACAGTTTTGGAATCCGAAGAGACACACCCGTTGAGGGGCATTTTCGGAAAACAGAAAGCACCACGCGTAGGGCTCGCAAACCTCTTTTTATACCCCCTCCCCCAACGTCGTTTTTTATCTGTCGCAAGAAAAACTCTTCCTCCTCATGTTCTGTTCTTCTGCTCCCGCGGACGAACATTCTTCTTCGTTGGTTGCAGTTCTCTGAGGTATTTTCGAGGACGATCTTTTCGGTGTGCGCAGACGAAGATCGTGTGCCGTCATATCCTGGGAGCGGATCGTCAGACCCACACCCGTATTGTGGGGACGATATCCCCTTTAAGGACAGTCCATTCCATGGACGCTTCGGTGATTTCCAATCTAATATGTTTATCGTTTTGTTTGCTGCAATGTGTTTGTAACTTTGTCTTTCCTGGATCTCGCTCTATTGATTTATTCCGAATAATAAAAATGGTTAACATTTGATTTTATTGGTTCCTACATGCATATCATAATAATTATTTGATCGGAAATGTTTGATTATGCTTTTATTAATTTGTAATGCATTGATTCATAATGATCTTACCGAATATTATTTTGTATATGTCGTGCTTTTAATCATGTTACCAACAATCTTAGAGAGGATATCAAGAATCAGATTTAAAATCATGTCGGAAACGATGTTTAAAACGAGATGGATATAACAAGTATGCCGGAAAAATTCAGTGATCAGAATTTCAAGCGTTAGCAACAATGCATGAATATCTGGTTAACCACCATGGGATTAATCTCTATACTTGAAACCGATTGTCCTAATGTGGAAACGGAAAACCCCACACCCGATAGCCAGAAGGTGCAATCCGCGTATAAGGAACGAGATCATATATGTCATGATTGCATCTTGTTGGCTTTGTCCAACACGTTGTTTGATGTATATTGTTCGTCTACGCAGACTGCGAAGGGGTTATGGGAAGACTCTGATCGGAAGTATAATACCGATGATCTCGGTATTGAGAAATACTCCGTCGCCAAGTTCTTGAAGTTTTCCATGGTCGAAGGGAAGTCGGTTTCTGAACAAACACACGAGTTTTTACTCCTGCTCCATGGTTTAGAAAATGTCGAATTGGGAAGACTTTGGTATGACCTTGAAACATAGAAAGGGAAATTTTTCTATGGATGACTTGATGATGGCAATTGCTATAGAGAAGGAACACATGAAACAAAAGCATGTGGTTCCTATTGATGTTCAGGCTAAAGTCAATTTCATGACCTCAAAGGGAAAAGATAAAAGGGGAAAGGGTAGTAACAATAATAAAATGAAACCAAAGGGTAATATCCAGAAAAATGTAAAGAATAAACCATGCTGGCACTGTAATCAAGTTCGTCATTAGATTAAGGGATGTCCGTCCTTAAAGGCCCAAACTAAGGATGCAGATGGGAGTCCACAAGTGAATATGATCATTGTGGGACTCGGAGCTAGCGAGGGGTATGTCTCTGTAAAACCTGAACTATACCATATTCATGATACAAATAAGTGGCTTGTAGATACAGGAGCCAATGTAAACATTTGCTCTGACAGAAATTTATTTTCTCCTTGTCATACCTGCAGTGGTGGGACTGTGAAGATGAGGAACGATTCCGCGACCGTGCTGCTAAGGTCAGGACAAGTCAACTTGAGATTATCCTCTGGACGTGTCTGGACATTGCACAGGGTGTTGCATGTTCCTGACATTAAGAAGAATGTTCTATCTGGATCTAATTTAGATAGAAATGATTTTGAATTGAACTTTAAATGTAATAAAGTTGTCATTCTGAGACATGGCATTTTCTATGGAAAATGCTATCTGGCAGATTTTAATTTGTTGTTTAGAATTAGATGTGATTCAGTAAACATTGATGCAATGAATGTTTTGAATTCTGAATGTTCTAATTATGTGTCTCATGTAGTTAATAACTAGAATCTTGTGATATGTGACATGGTAGATTGGGACATGTGAACTTAAACTCAATTAAAAGCATGATGAATTTAAAGTTGATCCCTAAACACACTATTGATAAAATTCAAAAATGTGAAATTTGTATGCAAGCTAAGACACCTAAGAAGTCTTTTCAGTCTGTCTATAGAGATAGCGAGATCTTGGATCTAGTGCACACGGATATCTGTGAGTTTAATGGTGTGTTGACCCGAGACAATAAGAAATACTATATCACCTTTATAGATGATGGCAGTAGATACTGTTATGTGTATCTTATGAAAACCAAAGATGAAGCCTTAGAAAATTTTCTTATATTAAATGTTAGAAAATCGGAAGCGGAAGCGGAAACGATAAACAGAGCATAGAACAAGAAAGATAAACATGGGATACCATGATTTTACGTGGAACCATACTCCGTTAGGAGCGGGATGAAACCACGGGAGAAGCCCTCAACGGGGCATATCTTTCTATTGCTTTTCTCAATGGATACATGAGGTATGGGGCTCCTTATATAACCTCTCCAGAGCCTCCAAGTCCCACCGCTGGGCAATGTGGGACTAAACACTGGATGGGGTAAATGGATCTTCTCCAGGATCCATTTACCCTGCTACAAGTCAATGACGCACATAACAAATACTCCAACACTCCCCCTCAAGCTGGAGCATGCAATGCTCAGCTTGGACAAACATAAAGATACTCAACTCAACGCTACAAGACACTACGGACAATATCAACCCAACGCGCACATTGCTGCAGTCGAGGACGTTGCTTCTGATGCCGTGCAGGTGAGGAGGACGAACGGGCTGGAGTGTGAGTCGACTGAAGACTCGGAATCTGACCATCGAGTCTGAAACTGCGCCTGAAGTCTCCTAGTCGGAGAACTGGATCTCTCCCATCTGGCTCAGAGAATGGTGCTCTACTCTGGAGTACATATGATACCACATGAAAACCCTTGCCCTCAATGGCATAGGGAATGGTCCTCTGCTCTGGAGTCCCTATACTCACATGAAAACTCTGGCCGAACAACAACAAGAATGATGGGGACCTCGAACTCATGATGGCAACATATGCTCATCTGAAAATGACCGCAAACTCGTGCGTGTCTGAAACTGAGGACTCGGAAGACAATCGTCGAGTCTGAATAATCTGTTGTAGAGTCTGAAAGAATGGCTGGTCTAGAAATCTGCATCTGGCATATGAATCTGGAACACAAGACCTGTGACTCTACATATATACTCCCCCTTTCTCCCATACTTGTCGGAAAATGAACACCGACAAAGTTGGGAGAAGACAAGGACATGAGGAAAAACTAAACATGAAATTTGCGGCTTTTCATTTTTTCATAAGCCGTCACTATTTTTTTTAAGCCATTGATATATTTTTTTCGGCTTTGCAAATCATTTTTTTAAAATGCGTAAGGTTTTTTGCTATATGTACGCACCTTTTTTTCTCTCCCTTTTTTTAAAACACAAATCTCCTCTCTCTTTTTAAAATATTACAATCATTTTTTTACAGAACTGCCCTTTCCAACCCACTGTTGGGCTTTTAAAAAAAATTTATATAAAGGGGCCCGCTAGGTTTCTGGTGTTGGGAACCCCTCGTAGTCCCGTCGCCAAGGGGCTCTAGCCGCATGTGGGGATGTTCTAATGGTGCGTGGTTCGCTTTGCGCACGATGGAGGAATAGCGGGGCTTCAACCGGACTGGAGCGTCTACGCAGAGGGAAGAGTACGCGAGCACTTGTGCGCGGTGGAATCTCAACGCCTGATCTCGCTGCAGGAGCTTGCAGTCGAAGTCGCCTGAGAGGGGCTTGCCTGCATATCTTGAATCGCCGCAAACGGCTGAAAGGCTGAAAGAGGAGGTGTTTCGGCGGCGCGGTGGGGAGGCCTGCATGAGTGCGCGTGTCGCCTAGGAGGCGGTAATGTTTCCTCCTGGAGTCGCGCCACTGTTTCCGAAGGAGATCTCGGCATCGGGCCTGGGGGAACTCCATCGCTAAGGGAGGAGGGCCTGAGGGGAGCATCGCGCGCCAGGGAGATGCGCGCCTGGGCTGCATCCCACATGGAAAGGCGGCGGCCTGGAGGGCGGCGCACATGGGAAGGCAGCGGCCTAGGATGTACCGCCATGTCGCCTGGGTGAGAACAGTGCGGGGGGCGAAGCTCGCCGCTTGATATGGGCCCACGAACGAGGGTTTTGGAGCTACACCCCCGCCGTATGGAAGATCTGGACGTTCCGCCTGGGATGGAGCGTGGAGATGTTCGCCGCCAACGACAAAAATAAATCGTGCAAGGGCGCTGCCGGCTAGAAGAAGGAGCGTGCTCCTCCAGAATTTAGGGTTTCAAAACCCATAGAGAACGGCAGAACTTGAATCAAAATAGAAATCTTCATGAAAAATGATCTTCAATAACCGCACATCAAAAAAAAACTTGAATCTCATACAAATAGTCAATATAAAATCCACGAGAATCAACCCGCTATGATACCATGTTACAAAATCGGAAGCGGAAGCGGAAACGATAAACAGAGCATAGAACAAGAAAGATAAACATGGGACACCATGATTTTACGTGGAACCCTACTCCGTGAGGAGCGGGATGAAACCACGGGAGAAGCCCTCAACGGGCATATTTTTCTATTGCTTTTCTCAATGGATACATGAGGTCTAAGGCTCATTATATAGCCTCTCCAGAGCCTCCAAGTCCCACCGATGGGAAATGTGGGACTAAACACTGGATGGGGTAAATGGATCTTCTACAGGATCCATTTACCCTGCTACAACTCAATGATGCACATAACAAATACTCCAACATTAAAGAATGAGGTTGAGACAGAAACAAGAAAAGTGCTTAAACGCCTAATGTTAGATAGAGGATATGACTATACTTCTAACTTGTTTGATGAACAATGCAAACTATTTGGCATAGTTCAAAATGTTACTGCTCCATATTCACCACAATCCAATGGGATAGCAGAACGGAAAAATAGGACCTTAACTGATAAGATCAATGCTCTCCTACAGAGTTCTGGACTTCCAACCGATATGTAGGGAGATGCCTTGAATATGGCTTGTCATATTCTGAATAGGGTCCCTCCAAGACATATGGAAAAGTGACCTTTTGAATATAGGAGAAACATGAAATCAAGCTTAAAGTATCTCAAAGTGTGGGGTTGTCTTGCTAAGGTTTTAGTCCCAGAACACAAGAGATAGAAGCTAGGTCCTAAAACTGTTGATTTTGTCTTTTTAGATTACTTGGAAAACAACTATGCATATAAGCTCTTCGTAATTCGGTCCAAGATACCAGGCATAGATGTCAACACTATTGTTGAACTCCGTAATGCTACCTTCTTTCAGGATGTCTTCCCTATGAAGACTGGGATTCCTCATAATCTGACCAATGATGTTGCCTCCACATCAAGATCTATTCCAGATCAAGTGGAAAGGATAACGAATGTGGGGGTTGAAACTCAACCTGAACCCAATGACATTTCAAAAGAAATTAAGCCAATGAGGAACAAACGACCTCGGATAGCCAAGGATCTGGGCAGTGACTTTATTGTCTACTAGATCGAGGGTGATCAACCAAGCTACAAGGAAGCCATGGCTTCATATGAAGCAAAACAATGGAAGGAAGCCGTCAAATCTGAGATGGATTCCATTATGGGTAATGGAACTTGGGAACTAGTTGATTTACCCAAAGTGTGCTCTACCATTAGGTGCAAATGGGTATTTAAGAGAAAGCTTAGGCCTGGCGGATCAATTGAAAAGTATAAAGCCAGATTAGTTTCCAAAGGCTTTAGGCAAAAGGAAGGTATCGATTATTTTGATACATATTCCCCTGTAATGAGGATGACCACAATCTGGATGCTCATAGCATTGGCTTCTGTATATGATCTCTCTATCCACTAGATGGATGTAAAGACCGCCTTCTTGCATGGCAATCATGAGGAGGAGATCCATATGGATCAACCTGATGGGCTTGTGACTCATAGAAATGAGGGAAAGGACTGCAAGCTTGTTAAATCCCTATACGGATTAAAACAAGCACCAAAGCAATGGCATGAAAAATTTGACAAAACCATTTTGTCATGTGACTTTAAGGTTCATGAATCTGATGAGTGTGTTAATTCCAAGGTGAAAGGTGATGAGTGTATTGTCTTGTACATGTGTGTTGATAACATATTGTTGTTTGGATCACATATGAGGATTATTAATGAGACTAAAGCATTCTTATGTAGCAAGTTTGAGATGAAAGACATGGGTGTTGCTGATGTGATCTTGGGTCTCAAACTGACAAGGTCAGCTGATGGGATCGTAGTTTCTCAATCTCACTATGTTGAGAAGGTACTAGAAAAATTTGGATATCAAGACCGCAAAGCTGAAG
Organism: Ottelia alismoides; assembly: GCA_037367405.1. NCBI lineage: Eukaryota > Viridiplantae > Streptophyta > Magnoliopsida > Alismatales > Hydrocharitaceae > Ottelia > Ottelia alismoides. Next base: position 1,145,707 of record JAZKJV010000603.1, read on the forward strand.
CACTCCTTTTGATTCATCCAAAACGTTGTTTAAGAATAAAAGTGGAGTACTTGTAGTTCAGCTAAGGTATTCACAAGTGATAGGAAGCTTAATGTATCTTGTAAACTGCACGAGACCTGATATCCCATTCTCGGTTACAAAGCTGAGTAGATACACTAGCTTTGCTGACCGTACTCACTAGGAGGCTCTGGATCGAGTACTGAAGTACTTGAAGGGAATTGTTTCCCTTAATTTGCATTATGGTAGACATTCAACTGTACTAAAAGGATATAATGATGCAAGCTGAATCAGAAAAATAGAGGAGTCTGTGAGTAATGGTGTTACTGGATATGTCTTTACCCTCGGAGGCAGTGCAGTCTCCTAGAGGTATGAGAAACAGACCATTCTAGCTCGGTCTACTTTTGAGGTTGAGCTATGTGCTTTGGACACTACTGGGATTGATGTTGAATGGCTAAGGGAACTTCTTTCAGAAATTCCCATGGTAGATCAGTCAGTCCCTACAATCTCGGTACATTGTGATAACATGATCACAATTGACAAGATCAAGAGTTCAAAGTTCAATCAGAAACGAGAAGACACATACAAATCAGACTTAAGATGTTAAGGCATTTGGTGTCTCGAGGAGTGTTGGATGTGGATTTTGTTGGATCCAAAGACAACACGGCAGATCCGTTGACTAAGGGACTTGAAAGATCTTTAGTCCTAAAGTCTAGGATTGGGAAGAGACTGAGACCCTCTAGGAGTTCCTCTACAGTAGAAACCCAACCCATCTGAGTGGAGATCCCACAAAGTAGGTTCAATGTGGTAATAACAAGCTGTTTGGAGAACTGGTTGACAATCGTATCTCAATGTTCATGCATGAAGCGTGAGTGCCTTATCCCTGGAAGCTTGAGTGTTATTTAAGCTCCAAGTTTAGGAAGAGTGTAGGCTCTGAATGGGTTCAAGCTTTAGGCAGGATGTTAGCAGTACATCCTTGAACAACGTCACCTATGTGAGTGTTACTGTGGACCGCAGTTAAAAGAAGATGGTCTTTCCTGAACACACTCATGAAACAGGATAATGGTGCATGACTTTTAAAGAGCACCAACCCTAAAGATTGTACCAAGAACAACATCTTGTTGTTTCTACCTTATACTTTAACACCAAGGTCTGAAGTTCAAGCCATAGTTCACTTCGTTCCTGTTAAAGTGAAAGTAGTAAACTCAGGTAGAGGTTCAAAACGGAAGGTACCTTTACTAAAAGCAAAGTGTGACAACCGAAAGATGTCTTTTAACTCTATTTGAATCTCTTTTTCAAATTGGTGAATTCGTGGGGGATTGTTATATTTAAAGTATGTAATTAGGCTTTTGATTAGAAAGTCCATGCAATTACAATGGGAGTTAATTTAGTTTCAACTGGAAACCAAATTGTTCGAAGGGAGTTGGGAATTCCCAAATTTGAAAGGAGAGTTATGGGTGAAAGTTTAGTGCCACATCTAGTATTTCTAAACTTTTAATAGTCTTATATATGAGTTCACACCCCAAGCTCTTGTAGCAATAGTAAAAAGGAGGAATGTAGTACCACACAAGCGCGGACGCTTCGCTCCGTCTCCGACTCGAGCTCAGGAGAGTCCATTCGGATCTCGGATATCGATACTTTAGCTACGGGTTTCATTTGACAGGTCGATTAAATTAATCATATGGATTAATTTGGATTCGACTGCAATGAGAATCCGACTCGACCTAAACGACTCGTTTTAGCCACGATTTCGGAATCCGAAGAGACATGCCGTTGAGGGGCATTTTCGAAAAACGGAAAGCACCGCACACTAGGGCACGCAAGCCTCTTTTATACCCTCCTCCCCCGACACCGTTTTTTATCTGTCACAAGAAAAACTCTTCCTCCTCTTGTTATGTTCTTTTGCTCTTATGGACGAACATTCCTCTTCGTTGGTTGCAATTCTCTGAGGTATTTTCGAGAATGGTCTTGTTGGTGTGCGTAGACGAAGACCATGTGTCGTCGTATCCTGGAAGCGGATCACCAGACCCTACACAACGGTATTGTAGGGACGATATCCTCTCTAAGGACAGTCCATTCCATGGACGCTTCGGTGATTTCTAATCTAATCTATTTATCGGTTTGTTTGCTGCAATGTGTTTATAACTTTGTCTTTCCTAGATCTCGTCCTATTGATTTATTCTGAATAATGAAAATGGTTAATATTTGATTTTATTGGTTCCTGCGTGCATATCATCATAATAATCATTTGAATCGGAAATACTTGATTATGCTTTTATTAATCTATAATGCATTGATTCATAATGATCTTACCGAATATTATTTTGTATATATCGCGCTTTTGATCCTGTTACCAACATCAACACCAACCATTTAATAGATGGTGGACGACCACCCTTTAACTAGTTCTCAAGGATGGTCGTCCCCCCCTTTTAAGAAGGTGGATGGCCTCCTTCCCAATCCTCGTATGCTAATTGATTTAGTTCAAATTAAATTATGTTGATTATTCAATATATATTTAATTTAATCTTAATTAATTATTGTTGTATTTTTACAACAAAGTCATGGTCATTGAATAGAAACACAAATCAATCTCACCCATTGATTTTGTGTTTCACATAGATTGGAATCCATAGACTCCCAAAATACTATAAAAGAGGAGGCACCCCCAACTCTTCTTTTACACACAACAATTGAATCATTTCTCTTTCATTCTCATACTACACATCACATCTCTCTCTTAGTTGCCGTCCACTTTGTGTCATATAGAGAATTATCGTCGTCGCAACGCCATCATGCCTCCGCTTCGACCGCTCGTGGATCTTCGTCTCCTTCGGTGTGCCTCGCTCGTGAAGAAGACGTCGGATCTCGTGAGACGAGATCAGGAGATTCGCCGCTTGGATCATCAACATGGATTGCGAGGAGCACATATTTCATCAACGCGCTCGCAAGTGTCTCCTCCATTGGATCAGACTTGAGACAAGAGATCTCCTCGTTTAGAGACTCGATCGCAACCACGCTTCAAGAGGTAACCCTAATACTCCTTTGTGGTTTAGATGAAACGATCCGAGAAGTGTTCTTGGATCATGTGGTTTCATCGTATTTGAATTTTTTTTAAATTCTGCTACCCCGAGCAACTAGTATGACTAGTCGCTCCCGATCACATATGATAAGATCCCCACGCTTCCATGATGCGCTTAAGGTTTTTCCCAAACCTTCAGATTCAGCATCCCATATTCTCTCTATAAATTGAGTCTTGCACTCAGAATTATGGAAGGAAAACATCATATTGTGTAGCACCTCACATGCATTTTTATGGGTGTTAAGAGTAATGAGAAAAGGATCAAGCTCAGGGGTGGTTGTTAGAAAATCACTTAGAGAGTACATATATTCAAAACCATGTTTGATAGGGTCAAAAGGCACAAATGTGTACCTGCAGATGGATTGGATGCTTCCGGTTTCACCTCAATGGATTCGGGTTTAGCAAGGTCTGTGGTACGGCTTAAGCGGTCCTTGGCAAGGGAGTTGCAAGAGTAGAGGAAGCCACCCATGCAACCTCGTGGTAAGTGGGGTTGAAAGTCATCTTCATTTTCTCCATTGCCTTCTTCGAGGGAAGCAATCAAACTTGTTTGATAATGTTTTTATCTATTGTAGTGCCCAAAATTTGAGCCACAAGATTGTGTTCTCGACATATTCCCTGTTCAGGTCTTTGATGAAGTGAAAGCCCATGTTTGAGGAGATACCATATGGAGTTGTTTTAATTCACGTATCACCTATCTTGAGAAAGTTGTGCGCATCCAATATACAGGGCCTTGTGATACATGTTTTATTGAGGATAATCAATATACAAATAAAACTATTAGGTAGCTTCTCCAGCAATCTAGGACGATCATCTTGGTCATCTCAAACAATGTAAAATCCAAGTTTTTATATTAGTCATGTTGTTTTAGGTCCAAGTCACCGTTTTCAACATTGTATCTAGGGATGCACATGGATTAGATTGGATCAGATTTTAGCTTAATCCATGTCCAATCCAACTTTAACTGGTTTTAACTCTTTTTCAATCCAATCCATCAATAATTGAATCCAAACCAATCCAATCCAATCTATCAGATTACGAATTTGATGTGACTGGATCGGATTTTTTGCACCTACATATTTCCGTTCGGTAGTCTACCTTGTAATGTTTGTATTTTATAGCATACTAGCTTTTGACATTTAATTATGGCTTCAAAATTGATAATATGGATATCAGGCTTAATGAAAAGAATATTTGAAGAGCGCACAATCAAATTAAAGTTGAAGGACTCTATTAATCTATTATAAGAAGTTGAAGACCACACGATCAAACTAACAGATTATAAACTTGGTATCTAAGTTTCTTTTTATTAATGGTACATTAGCAGGTTTTTTTGTAAATGATTTCCAATATATGATTTAAATAAGAACAATGCAAGTTACCAAATATGGATGTAAAAACTAGTTAGATAATAAAAATGTGATCTCTTTGGATGGATATTGATGAAGCATGTGATGAATTTAGATTGTTAAGCTATGTCGAAATCAAATTACTCCAAAGAACATCTTTCTAGAAACTATAGCATATCGTTAGCATACAAGAATCATAAAACATTCATATCGTTTAAGTATCCAAAAGAAATCCAATTTAAATATAGTCCTCCAATTAGGCATCATGCTTCTCATTTAAAATAGACTTGAAATAGAATTTATTTGTCAGATGAGTACTTATAGTTAAAATATGTAAATCTTTCTGCAAAATATGAATCAAATTTGTATATCAATTTAAAAAGGAAAAGAATTCAAGTATGCTTGTTTGTTCTTAGATGGTGTGCTACATCTCAACATATAGATGATCTACTTTCATGGTAAGGTTGCAAGATGAAACAAGCAAAAGGGTTGAGAATAAAATATCAATGTACTAACCAATTATTCCAAATCTAATTATTTTTAGCGAAGATCAGATGAGTTGTAACACGCTCAGGATTGATGTTATCACGTCAGAGAGGGACGACATTTTGCGAGACAAGTGACAACATCATAAGGGAGGGAGACATCGTTGTACTAGTGGGGGACAACGTTGTGCAAGAGGGGGGCATCAAAATGGACCGAGAGGGAGAGGGAACTAGTAGTTGAATATTGGCAGTTGAGGGTGAAATGAGAGGAAAAGGGAATTGGAGAGGAATGGCCAAAGAGGATTCATAACATTACACACTATAATCTTATTTTATTATGGCTTTCAAAAGAAAGAGATGGGATTGGTAATAGGACTTGAATCCAACAAATATGTGACAAATGACGTTGATTATGGCTTTATGGGAAATTACAGATAGGTGATAGTATATATTATGCATGTATTATATTTACATATGCATATATATTAACGGATTAACAGATTAGATCGAATTGGATTTTGATAATGATCCAATACATATTTTAACGGATTCTAAAAATTCCAATCCGATCCGATCTGTTAAAATGATAAAATCAAACCAATCCAACCCAATAACATCAAATTGGATCAAATTATGGATTTTGTACAATTTGTGTGCACCCCTAATTGTATCAAAGTTGTGAGATGGTATGTATCATCATGTTCATGGTGTGAGTAAACATTACTTTAAACATGAGCGAGGTGGTTTGTCTCATTTTCAACATGGAGTAGAGATTTTAATCTACTTTCAATGAGGTGGATTATAAAGTGTTGTCACGTACGTTAATTGTGAGCGAATAAGATTCCAAGTTGACTCCGACCTGAGGGAAGGTGTTGATAATCGTAAAGAGTTGCCTTCATAAAATCTTGGATTTTATGGAAAGATCAGCTTATTTATTGAGGTCATGTTTAGCCCCCATTGGCTACTGTGGGAGTTAGGTGTGAGTGGGTCCTCTACATGAGCTTTGTACTACAAGTTTCAGTGACATGAGTCAATATACAACTTCAGCTCTCATTCCTTTCTTTTCCTTACACAACACAACTCCTTTTCATCATACCTCATCGTCTTACACCTTCCATGAATTCACGCACTTTTCGCAAAATCCTTATTTTTCGAGCTCTGCAAGAAGCCCATGCATCCCCAACTAAATCCCCCCCCATTGGGAAGCATGGTTTGCGAAAGTGTTAATTAGGGCATAGGAAGGAAGGGGTTGATGTGTTGTTTAAGGAGGAAGAAGGAAATAAAGAGTAAAGAGATGACACTGCAATTAAATGAAACTCTCCATGATATATTTTCAAAATTGACACTGCAATGTTCAGCGTCCCTTCATCTCATTTGCATAATCACCTTCGCTTCCACCTTCTTCACCGCTTATAACTTTCACCGTCGTTATGGATAGAAAAGAGTGCAAACAACTCGCGGTGGAAACAACTGTGGTACAAAAAGAATTAAAAAGCAATAACAAGCAACCAACATTCGACTGACAGTAATAGCAATGACAAATGGGAGGGAGGATGAAAAGAGAGAATGGAGGCGAGTGTGGTGAACATGAATGCAAGGGCAGCAGGGGCTAGGGAGGTGGAGCGAGCGAGGGTGATGGAGGAAGAAAACCAACCAAGGGGGAGAAGGGAAAGGAAGCATCAAGAAAGGTGGAGATAGGTGCCAACTTTACGTGGGGTTGGAGGTGGAGGAGCTTGTATGGCGGTTCGTCGAAGGAAGATGTTGGATGGTTCTTTGACAATTGGTAGAGGCGTTGCAGTGTTAGATCGTATGGTATGGGACCTAGGTACGCCACTACCATATTTAGTCTAGTAACAGTCAGATGCTTCCACTAGAGAGAACTTGGATATCTTGCTCTTTCTTTTCGCAACATTGTGATGTGTTTCCATTGTGGGAAGTCTAGCCACCACCAAGGTTCATGTCGAGCGGGGCGGATTTGGCAACCTCGTGCAACATAAACAGAATTTTGACTGTTTGATTGGAGAATGCATGGAGGAAGCTGAATATTCAGAATATGTTTTTCATAATAAGACAAAGGATCATAGCACTCCTTATATAAGTGAAGACTTAGGGTTAGAGTTACAATAGGAGGCAACTCTATAGTGAGTTGACCATAATACCTATCATGGTTTCAGATTTCGTGAAATTTCGTCGAAATTTTGATTTCGACAAGGAACCGAAATTTCAAGCGAAATGGCGATATGAGAGCATTTTTCGGTCATTCCTTCACAAAAGGTGCTCGATTTGGGCGAAATGTCATCGAAGTTTACAGAAATTCTCAACAGTCCCCTTCAAGTTAGAGCATATATATCAATCATGCTCAGTTTGTTGCAACATTTCTCAAACTGTGTACGAGCAAGTAGTGAACATATATGTTGTCTAATCTGTATAGAGTCATGTGAGAGTACAGAACAACCCTCTCTATATCATATGTCTAGTGTAATGGCAGTCAACTTCTATATGTTTAGCTTGTTCGTCAAACATGGGGTTATTGGCTATATGCATTGCTACTCGGTTGTCACATATGAGTTTCATGGTGTTATTGCGAGTAATGTGAAGATCTATGAGTGCAGATCGAACATTATTTCTGTATGTGCATGGACCATAGCTTTACATTCACTCACAACACTTGAGCGGAGACCACTACGCGTTTCATGCTTAAGTATAACCAAGTTGCCCTCCAAGTAAGTGTAAAAGTCTATAGTAGATTTTTTGTCTATTATTCATCCTCCATAATATGGATATGAATAGACTATGAGATGGAAGGCATTGTATTTAGTGAATATCATGCCTTTCCCTAGAGAGAACTTAATGTGTCTTAGGACCATCATGCATGCATCGAAATGAGCTGAAGTAGGAGAGTCCATATACTAACTTGTTTCCCAACTGCACGCGATCTATGCTTGTGTAATCATTAGCTACAATAATTTTTCCATTGGTCACCTACAGCGATTAGTATCGTCGACACTCCTAACTTATAAATGTGTCCCTTACGATCCTTAGGTAACTGTGCTGTCATAGATCCTAACATCTCTGTCTCTTAAAGAAAATTGGCGGCATACTTCAGTGGGACATAACTAGACCTCTCTTATATCTAGCTATTCGAATCCCTAGAAAGCATCTTAGTATCCCAAGTCTTTGATCATAAATTGTTCTGCTAGTTGCTTCTTAGCTTCTATAATGCAGTCAGAGTCATCTCCTGTAAGGATGATACCATCTAGGTAAACAAGCATTACCACAGTTCCTTTTTCATTCTTTTGTACGAATAAAGAATAGTTTCATGATGATCTAGCGATGCTCAGAATCTCTAGTACTTAATAATTTCTAAAACTGACGTAAGGAGTCTGTTTAAGTCCATATATATCTTTATGTAACAAACACACCTTCAGACACTCCTCTTTAGCCTCAAAGTCAGGAGTGTGAAGAAGAGAATGAGTTGTTTTTATTCCATGGGTCTAGGGTCTTACATAGAGAGAAACCCTTGAGAGCAAAAAAGGGGAAAATACATATACGACCACAAGGGTTACAAGACTCAAACAAGATAGAAAACATAATAACTCTAACATTCCCCCTCAAGTTGGAGCATATTTGGTGATCATGTCCAACTTGGAAATCAAATACGAGAGATGCTTCTTCGACAGTGCCTTCGTGAAGATGTCTGCAAGCTGAAGTTCAGTTAAGATCTAAAGTGGCGATCTTTCCTCATCGTACTGCATCACGAATGAAGTGATAATCAACCTCAATATGTTTGATCAGCTCATGGAAAACATGATTGGTGGTGGTGTACGCAGCAAACTCGTTGTCACATTAAAGGTACGGGAACAACAGTTGAAAGTCCTAGTTCCTATAGAAAAAGACAAGCCATGTGATCGCACAGGTGGCTTGGGCCATTGCCCTGTATTCTGCCTCTGTACTTGATCTGGAGACCACTGACTGCTTCTTGCTTCGTTACGTAACCAGGTTGCCCCCAACAAGCACGGTGTAGCCTGTAGTAGAACAACGGTCCTCATGCGAACTAGTATAGTAAACATATGTAAAGCAGAGACAAAGTGTGACCATTGACCTTACAAAAGAGTCCACATCTGGGAGACTCCTTCAAGTATCAAAGGATTATAAAAACATCATGCCAATGATTGTAAAGGGGTCTATCCATGTGCTGCTTGGATCTGTTCACAACAAATGATATATCAAGCCTAGTAACAGTGAGATAGAGAAGTTTACTCACTAGGCTTATATGCCGTGTAGTATTCAAATGCAGGATCAATAGATGTGGAATGTTTCCTCACTTCTACAGGGATGCTAGATGGCTTGAATTCAAGTAGTCCAGCATCGGTTAGAATGTCAAGGCAATACTTCCTCTGTGAGAGATGGAGCACCTCTACAGTGTGTATAACCTCAATGCCAAGAAAGAAACGAAGCTGGCCAAGATCCTTCATGACAAAGACCATCTGGAGGAAGGTCTTGGTCTCTGAAATTACGATTTCGTCATCTCCAGTGACGACCATATCATAACAGAGACAGTAAAAAGGACGGTGCCAACAAACCATCGTATAACGAAGACAGCGTAGTGAAGAATCCCATATTCATCATTGTTATTTGGATCAATTATCCCTCTATCTTAAACTATTCAAATAATTTAACTAGTAATTAATTCATTTTAACACTTAACCTCTTGTAAATAAATAAGGCTAACTATTGCATATAATTAAGTATCAAAGATTGGTGTTTATGATTCCTTTGTTTTATGTGTTTCTTACTATTGAAAATCAAATAAAAAATAGAATAATATTGTATATAATTTATTGTACATTATTCATCATGTAAAATGTCAAAAATAATATAATAATTTAAAGAAGTGTTTTTATTTATTAAAAAATACTTACAAAAATAATAAGTATGTATATATGATGCATTTTGACTTTGAATTCTACATGAAAGTTGTAAATCTTGAAAAGATAAACAATTTGCATGTTGAAAACTTTTTCATTTGACTTCGTTTGATATTTTATTTTGATTTTACATGATTTATACCATTTATCTTTGTTCTGATTGGTCCACGTGGCCCAAACACATCATTCCACGTGGATCGTCCTTTCACAATATCCTGCCTCCTTCCTAGGTCGTCCGATCATTTTGATCAGACAGTTCTGATCAGATCGCACCCGCTCTTTTATGGGTCGCTTGATCTTTTGATCAAGCAGCTCGGATCAACCTATTCACGCACAAAATTGGGTCGTTGTCAACCTCCAGAGGTTGAGTCCCCAAAAGTTGCGACCTTTCGCCGGGGTAACTTCCCCATTTTCTACCGACCACCTCACGTGCCTTCTCCTCATGAGTCCTATACCCCAGCATAGCTAATTCAACCATCTTCCATGCCATAACCTCCATGGCCACCTTCGCCCTCACGTGAGACAACTGCACGAGTGCGAAACCTCCTCCTTCAACCACCCGTCGCCTGATCAAAATGCCACCTCCAACCAACTGCTCTAGTATCCATCTTTATGTGAGGTGCTTCCTAGTCCTCCTCTGGTGACAGCACAAGGATTGAGACACATCTCCAATGTTAATCCATGGCTAATGAGCCATGTACACAGCCATGATCATGGCTGTCAGAGCTTCCCGCAATGGCTCCGCGGGTTAAGCGAAGACCCGAGGCTCCGTTGAGCCTCAACCCCAAGCCACCTCCTTCATCGTCGACGTCCTCAAGTTCCAGGTAATCTTCATTATTTGTTTTCTTTCTTTTTCTATGATTTTATTAGACATCCACAACCACCTTCGCGTTGTCCCAATCGTACTAATGTCTACCGTGCATCCCCAATCCACGCAGGACAGTTCAATCATCATTTCTCCTTTTCCATAGCCTCCTCCACTCCAGTTATCTTCCTCTTGCATGGAGGAACCCATTTAGGGCCATGTTTCCCCCATTTTGACAGCCCTCTGTTTCACTCACAAACCCCCTCATCTCGTTTCGGCTATGCTTCTCTAACAACTGCAGGTACCAAACCCTTTAATGATCAGAGCTTCGAGGGGTGCTCTGTTCTAGAGCTTCGTCTCCAGCGAACTGTCATCGACCCGTCGACCCTTCTATCCTCAACCCTTCTCATAATGTCCCAGATCTTTGTCAAGACCTTGCGAAGGTTCATCCATCTTCAACTGAGGCAGAGGAGGACAAAGGAGGAAGAACAAGCTCGTCGGAGATCCATCCTCTTTGTCGTATCGCAGAGGAGTTCAAGGCTCCTTCAAGCTACAGATATCGTCCGGCCACACTGATAGGGCGAGCCAGATATAATCCAAGCCTCTGTCACGAGTCAGGAGCCTCGGTATATAACTGTCCAGATATCTGGCTCTGTCTCGACGGTAAAAAGGACGGTGCCACACTAATAGACCGAGCTACTCTCCGAAGCCCTCGAGCCATCCATGTAGCCCGAGGCCCTGCATCCGACCAGACCTCATTCCAGGCCTAGCAGCACGCACCCTGCGCATGCCTCCTAGGGAAATTGCAGCCGAAGCTCCGCAACTTCTTCAATTTGCATATCAGTCCCACCTCGCGTGTTTCACTTGACGTGTCTGGGATTTTTGTGCTCTTACCCTGTCGGCTATATTTAATTGCATAAATAGCCTCGTGCAGGGTTATTTACATATAAACTTCAACCGATTTTCCTTATTTACATGTATGCCCTTGCCTGGACTCAAATGTGATATTTATGTATTGAAAAGTATGTGTATATTGCAAAAATACTCTTGGATTGAAACATTAGTATTTTGTGAATCATAAATCCAATTAAAGTGATTGTTGTCTTATTTTAAAACCCTGGCGATGCTCTTTAATATGTTACAATTGATTCTCTAAGTTGATCAGTTTGTTGCTATTAATAATTCATAGTAATTCTCTGTCCAATCATCATCGAATTGAAGTCCATTAATGTATTATCTTGCATTAAATAAACCATGATTATGATTTATATACATAGAATTCAATTAGGTCATTCATTTATTGAATTCACCACCTTTATCATCTGATTGATTGATGGACATTCATTAATTAATATTAAGGTAGTCTTAAATAGATGCATTAATGGATCTACTTGAACATTGAGAAGACACTCAAATCTTAGGGTTTAATTACATTAAGTGGATTTCATGAATGCTGTTTTAATTTAAGAGCATTAAGATGTACTTGTACATATATATGTATCTTAGTGTAATGCATTTCATTCTGTAGCATATTGTGGTATATAACTTTCATTATAAAACCAATAAAAATGCATGCATTCATATCCATTGTGTTATTTGAATTTGACCTAGAAAACACTATTGATTACTTAACCTAGGTGTTTAATCATCTCATTAGGTACATTAATAGCCCGTGTCCTTGTGTTCGAACCTGAACTTATACATGATGAATTTAAACCCAACCACTTTTAATGGAGATTCTGCTCGGTTCTGATAGATTGTGAAGTGGTCGTACATCATGGGGATGGCGTTGTTGCCAGGGACACAGCATCATTAGCTTATTTAATTAGGTTTAGATATTTAGTTAAATGATTTTTAGTGTGTGTTGAACTTTTACAATTTTGTTGACCTCGTTGTGTTCTGTTAGTAACTTTGTGTTGTTTATTTATTTATGTAATGTTTTGTATGTTTAATATCTCTGTTGCTATCTCTAATCATAATTGTTGTTTTAGTAGGGCTCATGGAGCCAAGGAAGCTTGGAGTGACGTAGAGGCAAGGAGCTTGGAGCTCCGAGAGGAATCCACAACAGCTACATTTAAGGAGCCAAGAGATAGATAGCAAGCTTATTAGCTACTTAGATTTTTGTGTTTATATTTGTTGTAAATAATTATAATGATAATTCTTTTTTGAAAGAAATAATAATTATCCTTTAAAGTGGTTCTCGTTTAAGAACTATGTTTGTACAAAAAGACTAACTTTATACGTATTGTGTCGAGACCTGTTTCACCTTTGACCCAAGGGTGGGGCTCGACTTGAGTAATCGAGATTAGGTTAGGCACACGGTTCTTAGAGCTTTACTTAGGTCATTCATTTCTGTGCCATCGTAATTTTAGATCACACATATCTTAAATGATTCACTTATCTTATGATTCATAATAAGATGCACATAGATTGTTCTTTCTAGCCCAAATAATTCCACATTCTTCCTGCTAATAGAACTTATACTTAGGTGCGGTTTTCGATCAACTTGCATGCATGTAGCTTAAATTTATTACAGTATTGCATCCACATGAGAGCTAGGAATCACTGCAAGTATTCTTCAGCATGAGCATTCATCGTTGTTTCTCTCTTGCATTTAGCTTTTTCTCGAATCCTTCCTCTTAAGTTTGTAACTTAGGATCAAAAGGAACCGGGACTAGACGTTAGGCGATTTATTATATGCTCACATTAATATATTGATAACCTAACTATTAAAATTGAGACTGATTAAGCAAGTTGATCCATACAATGGAGTTAATTAACCATGTACTAAAGGAGAGCAATCCCCTCATTATTCGCAGGTACATACCTCCAGACAAAGTGGGTAAGGACGTATCCCTAAGAATAGAGCTCAAATCATTGGACTTACCTCCTAAGTCTCCATTTATGATTTTCGTGAATTTTAGAGCAGCAAGGGCTTGCCTCTGACTTTAGTTTACATTTCGGTTGTGTAGGATTGTTAGTTTCTTTATGGGTGTGATATTGAACCTGGCAGCTCGGAAAGATCACCCATTTAATTGAGAACTATCAAGAACATCGTTGGGCGTAAGGAGACTCACTTTGAGTTATGGATTCTATATTGTACTATCACCAATCAAAACAAACAAGATAATTCGATCGAACTCTCACTACCTTCATGTGTGAAGTTGGTGAATGGTTTGCTATTGTGTTCGTTTTATGTGAGTATTTTAACACTTTCTTACAGCACTTCCGTCGGATTTTACTCCATTCAGCTTATTAAGATTCATATCACAAGATATTTAGCATTTTAAGATTCACTTATTCTTTGATATCTAACTTTACCTAAATTCATTTAATTCTCGATTCCCTCTTCTTCAAGATCTTGACTTTTCTACTTAGGCTACTTCAGCCTAGGTATAGGAGGAGCTGAGTCCATGATTCTCCGTTCTATCGGTGTCCTTGGGATCGTCTTCTTTCAGTTCTCGTAGCCTTCAACTAGGCTACTTTAGCCAAAGTATGGGGGGGCGAGCACATGTGTGCTTATTCCCTCTATTCTTTTATTTATTTTCTACCCTCTTCCTTTGTCCTTTCTTCTTATACTTAGGCTATTTAAAGTCTAAGTATGGGGGGGTAGAAGTACTAGTTTCAATTATGTACAAATCCTTATATTTAGTACGAGTTGTCTTCATTTCACCTCGTGCTATGAGGACATAGTACAAGCTAAGTATATGGGTGTGTACGTATATATTTCATATATACTTTACCCCCAGCTTGTCCTTTAAAATATTTTCTTATTATCGTGGGCTAAGGGTAAACGGTTCGAATTGATTTTGCAAAATGCTTTGTAAAAAAATTTCAAATCTATACATATGTGACATGGTTTTTATAAAAAAAAATTACAAATTGTTTGCAGCTGGGAATTTGAAATTTATTTTGTGAGAAGATTTGTAAAATATTTTGAAAATCTTAATATCTATTTGACGTGGTTTTGTAAAAATATTTTACATATTTGCAAAAAGGGTACAAATGATTTTGATACATTATTTTTGTAAAACAACACTAAAGCCTTTTCCACAATTAAGTATGGTCGGCTACATGGATTCTTTGCCTCCATTCAGATCTATCTTGGGTCAATCTCGGGTTTATATCCAAAAAATTAAGATCCCTCTATATAGTCTCTTTCCAACACTTTTGGGCTATCCTCGCCCTTTCTTAGCCGGCTCAGCATCCCAAAACTCGCATCTCCTAACGGGTGCATCAGTCGACCTTCTTCGCAAATGACCAAACCATCTTAAGCGATTTTCTCGCATCTCATCCTCGATCGGAGCTACACCAACTTTCTTTTTGATTGCATCATTCTGAATCTTATCTTTACGTGTGTGTGTGTATGTGTGTCCACACATCCACCTTAGCATTTTCATTTCTGCCACAGCCATTCTTTGCACATGTCTATGGTTTACAGGCCAAAATTCATATCCATAGAGCAAAGCAGGCCTCATGGCTGCTTTGTAAAACTTTCCTATGATTTTTAAAGAAATTTTTCTTATCACAAAGAATAGCAGAGGCACCTCTCCACTTCAGCCAGCCTGCATTTATTCTATTAGTAACATCTCCATCAATTTCCCATCATGTTGCAAAATAGATCCCAGGTATCTAAAAGAATCTCCTCCAAATGTTATCGTCACCAATCTTCACCTCGATTCCTTCACCACTGCTTCCATTAAAGATGCACTTCATATATTCAGTCTTAGCCCTACATATACGAAATTCTTTAGTCTCTAATGCATGTCTCCATACCTTAAGCTTCTCATTTACCCCATCTCTAGTCGCATCAATCAACACAATATCATCAACAAATAACATACACCAAGGTATCTCATCCTGAATGTGACTTGTCAACTCATTCATAATCAAAGTAAAAAGAAATGGACTCAAAGTTGAACCTTAATGTAAACCAATGTTGATGTCAAAATAGTCAGTCGTCCCAGACTGGATCCTTACACAAGATAAAGCCCTATCATACATATTCTTTATGAGGTTAATATATAAGACATGTACTTGTCTCTTCTCCAAAACTCTCCACAATATCTCTCATGGGACTAAATCATAAGCCTTCTCCAAATCAATAAAAATCATATGGGGGTTCTTCCTTTTAGCTCTATAAAGCTCCATTGTTTAGCTCAGGAAACGGATGGTTTTAATAGTTGAGTGACCTGCCAATAATCCGAATTGATTTTCTTTTACTTTGGAAACTTGCCTCAACCTTCTTTCGATTACACATTCCTAAATTTTCATAGTGTGACTCATCAGCTTGATACCTCTGTAATTTAAACAATTTTGAATATCTCCTTTCTCCTTATAGAGAGGTACCACAATACTCCTCCAATCTTAAGGCATTTTCTTGCTTCGCCAAATAACATTGAATAGATTCGTAAGCCAAGTCAAAGCACACCCACCTAAAACTCTCCATACTTCTACAGGGATGTCATCCGGTCCTACACCTTTTCCAAGTCTCATAAACTTCAAAGTCTCATCTACTTCCTTTCTTTGTATTCGTCTATAGCTTATACGTATGATTCAAGTAACTTTCACTACTAGCTAGATCACCCAAAGTGATCTCTCTATTTCCTTCCCCATTGAAAAGTTTATAGAAATACTGCTCCCATCTAGTTCCTATATCCTTCTGAGTAATAAGCATGTGACCTTCATCATCCTTAATGCATCTCACTTGAGAAAGGTCTTTGGACTTTCTTTCTCTTGCTTTGGTCAACCTGAATATATCCTTCTGGCCCTCCTTAGAGTCAAAATTTTTGTACAAAACTTCACAAGCTTTTGACTTAGCTTCGCTTACAGCCTTCTTTGCTTCCTTCTTCGCTATTTTGTAGTTTGACAGTTTCCTTTGTTCTATCCTTAGACATAGCTTTAAAGCATGCTCTTTTAATTTTTAGTTTCTCTTGCACCCCTTCACTCCACCACCAATCCTCCTTTTGACCTGGAGTTCCTCCCTTTGACTCGCCTAGCTTCTCTTTTCACCATGGAGTGTTTTTGTATATACTTACAAAATTATTTGAAAAAAGTGGAAAACTATAAGAATTGGAAAACTAGAAAAAGTATGTTAACTAATAAATGATTTTATCCCTAACACTTTCACATCACGCAAAACTTATGTAGTTCATGATACTTGGTTTATAGTGACACTTAACGCAATGTTAACCATTCTTAGTTGTTAGGGTTCTTAGAAATTTATTACTTAAACTTCCTATTTTCAAAGATATACATGATATATTATATATAGAATCTATATTCTCAAAAGAATATGACCAACACTTCATTTGCACGCTTGCATAGACTTTATGATAAGTCATTGTTTCTCTTGAGGAACTAGGATGAGAGGTTTAAGTTTCGACCTGATTTAATGATGCTCGAGGATGCGACAAGATTGAGGATTGCTTCATGAAATCCAAGTGTCAGTATCTTAGTCAGTATAAGAACAAGGTTCTTATATTATCTTGATTTAAACCTAAGTACCAACATGAGTAACATCATAAAAATTATTGATCAGTATGCGTCGACTTGGTAAAAGAAGTGGAGCTAGTCAAAAAGAAAGAGAAGAAGAATATATATATATTGAAAAGCAAGCTCATACATTCCAAAGACAAATTTCAAAAGCTTTAGCGACAGCTCCCAACCTTTTCAAAGTGCCCACTTGGGCCGAATCAATTAGGTCATATGAGTCGAACGAGCATGAAAAAAGGGCTCTACATCATTAGTGATACGTTGAAGGTATAAAAGATACTCAAAAGAGACACAACATGGTGTATCCCTGAAAAAAATGCAGATGACTCAACATTCTTGATGGACATACTAATTAATAAATAAAAATACAAGTGTGTTCAAAAGGCACTCGAGAGATCTTTGTTCCTATGTGAGGAGAAAAGAAATGGCATAAACCTATAACCTCCATACTTCACCATTACATCCCAACCTTTTAAGTCTGACAACAAAAGAGACAGTGGAATGAAGTAGGACTTTATTTATTCCCTAGAGTTGAGTCTGGGGTCTTAAGGAAGATCTTTTAAACTGGAACCTCGGGCAAATCTTTGACTCTACACTTGTACATGTAATCCACACAAAATGACATATCACTTATATTTATATGTATACAGATAGTGATAATTAGGGAAGTTGAGTTCCTTTTGACTAAGACTTGGTTAAGCTTATAATTTAAGAGCCGTATGAAACTCGTATCATGAACGTAAAGACCTGTACATCACATGCACAGTCAACTTATTCATTCTTTATTTGTTCGAGGATGAGCAATAGCATAGAGGGTGATGAATCCCAAATTCATCATCATTATTTGGATTAATTATCCATCTATCTTAAACTATTCAATTAATTTAACTGGTAAAATTCATTTAAACATTTAACCTCTTGTAAATAAATAAGAGTAAATATTGCATAAAATTAGGTATCAAAGATCGGTGTTTATGGTTCCTTTGTTTTATGTGTTTCTTATTATTGAAAATTAAATAAAAATGAGAATAATATTGTATACAATTTATTGAATATTATTCATCGTATAAATATGAAACAAATAATAAAAGAATTAAAAAGAACCATTTTTATTTATTAAAAAATACTTGCAAAAATGATAAGTATGTATATATAATATATTTTGATTTTGAATTCTATATGAAAATTGTAAATCTTGAACAGATAAAGTATTTTCATGCTGAACAAACATGATTTATTTCATTTATCTTTGTTCTGATTGGTCTACATGGCACAACCACATCACTCAAAGAGGACCGGCCCTTCACAACATCCGGCCTCCTTCCTAGGCCACCGAATCATTTGATCAGGTGGCTCTGATCAGACCGTACCCACTCTTTTATGGGCCACTTGATCTTTAGACCAGGCGGCTCAGATCATCCCATTCATGCCCAAAATTGGGTTGTTGGATCTCAAGATCCAATGGACGTGGTTCATTGTCAACCTCCAAAGGTTGACTCCCCAAGGTTGTGACCTTTCGCCGGGAAGTCATTTTCTATCGACCACCTCACACGCCCTCTTCTCACGAGTCTTGTAACTCGGCATAGCCAATTCAACAGTCGTCCACGCATAACCTCCATGGCCACCTTCGCCCTCACGTGAGACAACTGCACGAAGGTGAAACCTCCTCCTTCAACCACCCATCGCCTGATCAAAAAGCCACCTCTAGCCAACTGCTCCAGTATCCACCTTTATGCGAGGTGCTCCCTAGTCCTCCTCCTCTAGTGACAGCACGAGGAGGGTTGAGGGGCCAAGACAGAGATGTGTCTCTGGTGTTGATCCATGGCTGATGAGCCACGTATACAACCATGATCGTGGTTGTCAGAGCTTCCCACAGTGGTTGCGTGGGTCAAGCGAAGACCCGAGGCTCCGTTGAGCCTCAAGCCCAAGCCACCTCCTTCATCTCCGACGTCCTTAAGTTCTATGCAATCTTCATTATTTGTTTTCTTTCTTTTTCTCTGGATTTATCAAACATCCACAATCACCTTCACGATGTCCCAATCGTACTCCAATGTCCATCGTGCAACCCTGATCCACGTCGGACAATATCACCATTTCTCCTTCTCCATAGTTTCATCCACTCTCGTCATCTTCCTCCTCATGTATGGAGGAGGAACCCATTTAGGGCTATGTTTCTCCCATCTCGACAGCCTTTCATTTCACTCACAAAACCCCTTGTCTCGCTTCGGTTGTGCTTCTCTAACAACTGCAAGTACCAAACCCTTCAATGGTCAGAGCTTCGAGGGGATCTCCGTTCTAGAGCTTCGCCTCCAACGAATTGTCATCGATTCGTCGACACTTCTATCCTCAGCCCTTCTCATAATGTCCTAGCTCTTCGCCGAGGCCTATTCATCGATCTTCACCTGAGGCAAAGGACGAAGGAAGAACAAGTTCGTCGAAGATCTATCCTCGCTGTCATGTCATGGAGGAGTTCAGGCTCCTTCAAGCTACAGATACCGTCCGATCACACTGATCCGACGACCCGGATACGAACCAAGCCTATGCCATGAATCAAGAGCCTAAGTAGGACCTATTCACTCCACGAAGCCCTCTGAAGTCGCCTCGTCTACCCTTGTTAATTCAATCAAATTAACGATCAAATTAAAAGTTAGACTCTTTGCAGTCAGGTTAACGAGACTTCGTCAAAAACCACTTCAAGTAATAATCAATTAAATGCGAGCGGCGGATTTTTATTTTACTTGGGCAAGCCCAAGGTCGAACTCAGGGAGGCAGCTGTCTCCTTAGGTGAATTTTAAGTGAATTTTGAGGTCAGATTTTCAGAGGAATCTTTTTGGTCTTTTTTAGAAATTTTTATGCAATGAAGGAAAAACAATGCAATTTCATGCCAACTTTACAAGTCAAATCAGAAATATAACCAAATGGAGTCCAAAAATTATGAAACATGGCCAGAATATGAAATGCTATGACCTTGTGTCTACAATTTTTTTGGAATTTTTCGACTCTAAATGAATTTATTATGAATTAAAGATGAATGCAGGATTATTTTTACAAAATTAATTTTAATAAATACCAAAACACATTATTTCCGAATATAAAAATTATCCTAAATGGATCTAAGTATGATGAATCCAGGAAAATTAATAAACGTAAAATTCTATGTGAATCGGGCCTATTAAAAATCAATTAAGAAAATCATTGTTTGATTTATTCAGGCCTCGTGATGCGTGCAAATGCAATGATTTTTGGGCAAAATGTAGAGTACTTGATCCTAGTCTAATGTGATTTTATGGTGATTTTTGGAGCAACAAGGAATTTAATATGAATTAAAAGGCACATAGTAAGCAAAATATAGAAAATTTCATCAATTTAATATTATTCAATTCCAGATGACTCACAAAAATAAAACACGTGTCACATGAGATAGAGGACAAGTTAAACTACAACATGCAATTTTTAGAATTTAAAAATGAAGATAAATGGACATCTAATTATGGTGCAAAGACAGGGACCAAATTGCAAATACAGAAAATAAAAGTTTTGATAATAAAACGTGTTGAGAGGGACTTAAATGCAAAGGGGGTGGATGCAAAATTCCCACAAAGACATACGCTCCTCGCGTGACGCGCCTGGCTGGGACCAATTTGTAATTTCCAAAACCTTCAAGGGCCTCTGTGTAATTTACCCAGCCCTCACGTGAGAGACACGTGCGGGGCTAGTCTCGGACGGCGATCAAGGCTAGGGCGGAGGCTCGGATGGCTCTGGAGATTCGGACTTGGCTTCGGGGTTGGCTTGTGTGCTCCAAGCCTAAAGGTCGGGAAAGCGGCTCGGAGGAGGCTACGTGGCGCGAGATGGACCACCAGATCAAGATGATCCGACGACTGTTGATGCTGGATACGTAAGGCATCTGAGGACCGTTAGATCGAGATGGATCTAACGGTGAAGGATGAAGTCGACGTGGCGTGGTCAGGAGGCGTCAGATCCTTATGAGATCGGACGGTTGATGGCGCTTGATGAAGCGGGCGACGTGGCAGAGTGGTGGTCGTTGGATCCCCCTGATCCAACGGAGGCGGGATGCAGGCGACGTGGCGCGATCAGGACCGTCGGATCGAGGCTATCCGACGATAGCTGTCAGTGTTCAGAGAGGCGGCCCAGGAGGCCATATATACGTAGTCGGGTACTGGGCCGAATCGCATATCCAGTATTCGGTCCATATGCGGTTTGGGCGAGTATGCGACCGAGTAAACCGTAGTTGCGGCCGCATACTCGGACGTCTTTTGTATAGAGCCCTTTTATACAGGTTTCATCTTTTAGTTGATGGAACCGGTAGCTACTGTTGCTGCAGTAAAAAATAAATATTACTAATTATTTATTAGAAAAGATATTTATGTTGTTTGTAAAAAATAATTTTTCATTTTTTATTTAAAATAAATGTTACTAATTGTTTATTATAAAAGATGTTTATGTTGTTTGTAAAAATAAATTTTAATTTTTTATTTAAATAGAAGATTTTTATTTAATTTCAATGAATGTCGTTTCATGCATTTGTTTAATTTATATTCAATATACTTTTAAATCAAATACATCTTTTATGAAAAATATATCTATGAGTCATTTGCTTTCTTCAGTCAATACTTTTTTCAATTGTTAAGAAATTATGTAATAGAAAATTACGTTAAATCCTCCCTAACTAGCTGTCATCTCGTTAATGCTAGATAAAAGGGAATCCGGTTATTTAATCAATTGAAATATATTGATTCATAATCCAATTTTCATTTAGTTAATTCCTATAGAAACATAGCAAATGTTTCCATGATTTATTATTGTTATATCTCAAATATTTTTTTCTTATATTTTCATTCCTATAGTAAGTATGCCAATAAATTTCACTTTTATTTTTTTATGATTCGCTCTTTTATTTAAAATGGTCATTTTTTCAAAAGCTTTCTCTGAAATCATGTCGTACTAAAAAGTATATGCATATATTTCATCTATTGTTATTTTTTCAAAACATAAATCCCTAATATTTGAATTCAATTTATTACTTTAATTATTTTTAAAATAACACAAACTGCATAATCCGCATATAGTTCTGCATATACATCCACATATCCACTTACTCGCTTCAGACCGCCTGACCGAACGAATACCGCATACCGACTTTCTGAACCTTGGTAGATGTACGTCTTGTTCCCCCAGTGCCTCCTGCGGCGGACTTGGCGGGGCTCCGGCGATGGGCTCCTTACTCCGCCTCCTTCGTCAGTGGTCGATGAAGCTCTCCGATAGCTCCTGAGATGCTCGTATTGTTCGTGGAAGTGTCAAGGAGCTATCAAAGGTCAGAGAGGCGGCTGGCATCAACCGGAGTCCTGTGGAGGTGAAGCTCGAAGCAGCTCCGGCGTGGGGTCCGGTCAATGAAGATAGGTGTACCTGCAGGGTTATTCTTTGCCAAGAAGCAAGTACATCATGTTCGTGGGAGGTGTGCGAGTGTGGTGAGGCCTGAGGCGTGTAGTGGTGACAGCCAGAGGTGGTATTCCGTCGTGACCGGCGGAGCTGTGATCGGAGTGAAGTCTGAGGTGTTGTTGGAGGAGATGGACTAGCTCGCGAAGATGGGAGCTCCAAGGCGGAGCTCAAGGGATGGTCAGGCGAGGATGCAAGCGATCGGAGCGGAGGAATAAAATCAGAGAAAAACGCGAAGAAAGGAGATGGAGATCGGAGAAGAAGATGGAGGGGTCTACCTGGAGTCAGAAGCTCGGAGAAGAGCTTCCTGGTCTTCGCTCAAGGGCAGGTAGCGTCCCGAGCTCGAGCAGCTCGTTGGAAGAGCTGCTACACAGCGGAGGTGTGCCGCGGATCTCGCCGGAGGTAGTCGACCGTCTTCGCTCGATGCCGTGCCCAATCGTTGTCACCGATGAGGAGAGTATTGCTCGGGGGTGCCTCCTGCTATGGCGGATAGGGTCGAAGGCAGCCGGAGGCGGGGTATTCATAGGAAGGAGATGGAGGTTCAGGCGATCGAGACATGGTGTTCGTGGAGCGAAGAGGAAGGGGATCATGGTGGTTGTGGGTTCTGGTGAGGATGAGGGATGTTGGGGCTACGTCGTGGTGGTGTCGATGGGCGGAGATGGTGGTTGTAGTGGTGCCAAAAATAGAAAGGGGGAGAAGGTGGTGCGAGGTGGGCGACGTACGCGAGGAAGTCGGCTGGAGGTGGAAAACAAGCTCTGGACCGTTGGATCTCGTGATCCAACGGCCCAGATTGAGGCGCTAAGGAGTGGCCTAGATCAGATCGGAGAGGTGTGATCGAAGGGGTAGGGGAGAACACGTGGCGAAAGCAGGTGAGGGCGCTAAACGACGGCCCAGATGTGATCTGGGGGAGCGATCGAACGACGGTGGAGAGTTGCGGGATGAATGGCCCGGATGGAAACGATCGAAAGGCACATGGTAAGCCACGTGGCGCAAGGTGATGGAGGCGAAAATGAGTGGCAGTGATAAGATTTGGTCAATGATCCAAGG
Source organism: Ottelia alismoides (assembly GCA_037367405.1). NCBI lineage: Eukaryota > Viridiplantae > Streptophyta > Magnoliopsida > Alismatales > Hydrocharitaceae > Ottelia > Ottelia alismoides. The sequence continues at coordinate 1,169,346 of JAZKJV010000603.1, forward strand.
GTTGGCATTGAGGCGGGGATGGGTGGCTCGGATCTGAAGAAGGGGAGGCCATCGGGTGGCTGTGGAGTGCGCGACGTGGCGCAATGAGATGAGGGCACTGGTGAGCAGCCCAGATGCGATCTGGGTCTTGATCGGGTGGTCGAGGTTTGAAGCGGAGTGGATGACTGGGATTTCGAAGGAGAAAGCGCCATCGGATGGTGGAGAAAGATGGGCGCGTGGCGCATTATGAGCGGGCCGCGTGGCGCAACCAGAGGGCGCCACGTGGCCTGATCTCGGTGGCTGAAAGAAAATGTGAGATAAGGGAGAGAAGATGGTCGAATTTGGAAAAACTCAAAACATGAAAGTTGTAGATCTCGATGAGATCTACAAGTTTCATGTTGACCAAAAACGGAAATGAGGTCAAATAAAGTACTAAAATACAAGGGTACAAATATACATACATATAGTGTACAATGGGGTCCAAAACCCAAGTTTTGCATACGAGCTCCGATTTAAATGAAATTGGTCTCATTTTGAAGGTCTCTGAATGTGTATTAATTTAAACGTGAGTAGACCTAGATCGGAGGTTGTATGAGAGAGAGAGATGTGCATTCTAAGGTCTAAGGTCTCCAACTGGGTTTGGGGTTTTATTGGGTAATTATTCAAATTAGAACTTTTTGGTATTTTCCTTGTGTTATTTGTCAGTAATATATAAAGTATGGAGTTGATTTTATTGGTTTTGGAGTGAGTATAAAATATATATATAAATAGGTGAAATATGGTGAATATTCACAAGTGAATTGGGCTTCTTATTTAATGCAAATGTGAATGCTAAAATGCAGATATTACTTATGCATGCATGAATGCTAATTATGCAATATAAGTGCAAATATGCATCTAATTACTCGGGAACAAGACTATATTTTCAACTTTAAGAGTGATGAATCACAGATTCATCACCCTCGAGCCATCTGCGTGGCATGAGCCACCTATGCCGACCAGACCTCATTCCAGGCATAGCAGCACGCGTCATGTGTGTGCTTCCTAGGTGAATTTTAAGTGAATTTTGAGGTCAGATTTTCAGAGGAATATTTTTGGTCTTTTTAGCAATTTTTATGCAATGAAGAAAACAATGCAATTTCATGCCAACTTTACAAGTCAAATCAGAAAGATAACCAAATGGGGTCCAAAAATTATCAAACTTGTCCAGAATATGAAATGCTATGACCCTAAGTGTCTACAATTTTTTTGGAATGTTTTGACTCTAAATGAGTTTATTATGAATTAAAGATGAATGCAGGATTATTTTTACGAAATTAATTTTAATAAATACCAAAACACATTATTTCCGAATATAAAAATTATCCTAAATGGATCTAAGTATGATGAATCCAGAAAAATTAATAAACGTAAAATTCTATGTGAATTGGACCTATTAAAAATCAATTAAGAAAATCACTGTTTGATTTATTCAGGCCTCGTGATGCGTGCAAATGCAATGATTTTTGGGCATAATGTAGAGTACTTTATCCTAGGTCTAATGTGATTTTATGGTGATTTTTAGAGCAACAAGGAATTTAATATGAATTAAAAGGCACATGGTGAGTAAAATATAGAAAATTTCATCAATTTAATATTATTAAATTCCAGATGACTCACAAAAATAAAACGCGTGTCACATGAGATAAAGGACAAGTTGAGTTACAACATGCAATTTTTAGAATTTAAAAATGAAGATAAATGGACATCTAATTATGCGTGCAAAGATAGGGACCAAATTGCAAATACAGAAAATAAAAGTTTTGAAAATAAAACGTGGGACTTAAATGTGGAGGGGGTGGATGCAAAATTCCCACAAAGACATACGCTCCTTGCATGACGCGACTGGCAGGGACCAATTTGTAATTTCCAAAACCTTCAAGAGCCTATGTGTAATTTACCCATCCCTCACGTGAGAGACACGTGCGGGGCTAGTCTCGGACGGCGATCGAGGCTAGGGCGGAGGCTCGGATGGCTCTGGAGATTCGGACTTGGCTTCGGGGTTGGCTTGTGTGCTCCGAACCTAAAGGTCAGGAAAGCGGCTCGGAGGAGGCTATGTGGCGCGAGATGGACCACCAGATCAAGATGATCCGACGACTGTTGATGCTGGATACGTAAGGCGTCTGAGGACCGTTGGATCGAGATGGATCTAACGGTGAAGGATGAAGTCGACGTGGCGTGGTCAGGAGGCGTCAGATCCTTGTGAGATCGGACGATTGATGGCGCTTGATGAAGCAGGCGACGTGGCAGAGATGTGGCCGTTGGATCCCCCTGATCCAACGGAGGCGGGATGCAGGCGACGTGGCGCGATCAGGACCGTCGGATCGAGGCTATCCGACGATAGCTGTCAGTGTTCAGAAAGGCGGCCAGGCGGCCGTATATGCGTAGTCGGGACTTGGGCCGAACCACATATCCAGTATTCGGTCCATATGCGGTTTGGGCGAGTATGCGGCCGAGTAAACCGCATTTGCGGCCGCATACTCGGTCGCCTTTTGTATAGAGCCCTTTCATACATGCTTCATCATTTAGTTGATGGAACTGGTAGCTACTGCTGCTGCAGTAAAAAATAAATGTTACTAATTGTTTATTAGAAAAGATTTTTATGTTGTTTGTAAAAAATGATTTTTCATTTTTTTATTTAAAATAAATGTTACTAATTGTTTATTAGAAAAGATTTTCATGTTGTTTGTAAAAAATAAATTCTCATTTTTTATTTAAATAGAAGATTTTTATTTAATTTCAATGAATGTCGTTTCATGCATTTGTTTAATTTATATTCAATATACTTTTAAATCAAATACATCTTCTTTTGTGAAAAATATATCTATGAGTCGTTTGCTTTCTTCAATCAATACTTTTTTCAATTTTTAAGAAATTTTGTAATAGAAAATTACGTTAAATCCCCCCCTAACTAGCTGCCATCTCGTTAATGCTAGATAAAAGGGAATACGGTTATTTAATCAATTGAAATATATTGATTCACAATCCAATTTTCATTTAGTTAATTCCTATAGAACAAATGTTTCTATGATTTACTATTGTTATATTTCAAATATTTTTTTCTTATATTTTCATTCCTATAGTAAGAATGCCAATAAATTTCACTTTTATTTTTTAATGATTCACTCTTTTATTTAAAATGGTCATTTTTTAAAAAGCTTTCTCTGAAATCATGTCGTACTAAAAAAAATATGCATATATTTCATCTATTGTTATTTTTTCGAAACATAAATCTCTAATATTTGAATTCAATTTATTACTTTAATTATTTTTAAATTAAAATAATACAAACCGCATAATCCGCATATACTTCCGCATATCCACTTACTCGCTTCAGACCGCCTGACCGAACGAATACCGTATACCGACTTTTCTGAATATTGGTAGCTGTACGTCTTGTTCCCCCGGCCCGCTGCCTCCTGCGGCGGACTTGGCGGGGCTCCGGCGATGGGCTCCTTGCTCCGCCTCCTTCGTCAGTGGTCGATGAAGCTCGCCGATAGCTCCTGAGATGCTCGGATTGTTCGTGGAAGTGTCAGGGAGCTACCAAAGGTCAGAGAGGCGGCTAGCATCAACCAGAGTCCTGTGGAGGTGAAGCTCGAAGCAGCTCCGACGTGGGGTCCGGTCAATGAAGATAGGTATACCTGCAGGGTTATTCTTTGCCAAGAAGCAAGTACATCGTGTTCGTGGGAGGTGTGCGAGTGTGGTGAGGCCTGAGGCGTGTAGTGGTGACAGCCAGAGGTGGTATTCCGTCGTGACCGGCGGAGCTGTGATCGGAGTGAAGTCTGAGGTGTTGTTGGAGGAGATGGACTAGCTCGCGAAGATGGGAGCTCCAAGGCGGAGCTCAAGGGATGGTTAGGCGAGGATGGAAGCGATCGGAGCGACGGAATAAAATCAGAGAAAAACGCGAAGAAAGGAAATGGAGATCGGAGAAGATGATAGAGGGGTCTACCTGGGGTCAGAAGCTCGGAGAAGAGCTTCCTGGTCTTCGCTCAAGGGCCGGTAGCATCCCGAGCACGAGCAGCTCGTTGGAAGAGCTGCTACACGGCGGAGGTGTGCTGCGGATCTCGTCGGAGGTAGTCGACCGTCTTCGCTCGATGTCGTGCCCAATCGTTGTCACCGATGAGGAGAGTAGAGCTCAGGGGTGCCTCCTGCTATGGCGGATAGGGTCGAAGGCGGCCGAAGGCGGGGTATTCATAGGAAGGAGATGGAGGTTCAGGCGATCGAGGCATGGTGTTCGTGGAACGAAGAGGAAGGGGATCATGGTGGTTGTGGATTCTGGTGAGGATGAGGGATGTCGGGGCAACGTCGTGGTGGTGTCGATGGTCGGAGATGGTGGCTGTAGTGATGCCAAAATAGAAAGGGGAAGAAGGTGGTGCGAGGTGGGCGACGTACGCGAGGAAGTCAGCTGGAGGTGGAAGACGAACTCTGGACCGTTGGATCTCGTGATCCAACAGCCCAGATTGAGGCGCTAAGGAGTGGCCTGGATCATATCGGAGAGAGGTGATCGAAGGGGTAGGGGCGAGACACGTGGCGAAAGCATGTGAGGGCGCTAAAGGACAGCCCAGATGTGATCTGGAGGAGCGATCGAACGACGGTGGAGAGTTGCCGGATGAATGGCTCGGATGGAAACGATCGAGCGGCACATGGTAAGCCACGTGGCGCAAGGTGATGGAGGCAGAAATGAGTGGCAGTGATAAGATTTGGTCAATGACCCAAGGGTTGGCATTGAGGCGGGGATGGACGGCTCGGATCTGAAGAAGGGGAGGCCATCGGGGGGCTGTGGAGTGCGCGACGTGGCGCAATGAGATGAGGGCACTGGTGAGCAGCCCAGATGCGATCTGGGTCTTGATCGGGTGGTCGAGGTTTGAAGCGGAGTGGATGGCTGGGATTTCGAAGGAGAAAGCGCCATCGGATGGTGGAGAAAGATGGGCGCGTGGCGCATTATGAGCGGGCCGCGTGGCGCAACCAGAGGGCGCCACGTGGCCTGATCTCGGTGGCTGAAAGAAAATGTGAGATAAGGGAGAGAAGATGGTCGAATTTGGAAAAACTCAAAACATGAAAGTTGTAGATCTCGATGAGATCTACAAGTTTCATGTTGACCAAAAACGGAAATGAGGTCAAATAAAGTACTAAAATACAAGGGTACAAATATACATACATATAGTGTACAATGGGGTCCAAAACCCAAGTTTTGCATACGAGCTCCGATTTAAATGAAATTGGTCTCATTTTGAAGGTCTTTGAATGTGTATTAATTTAAACGTGAGTAGACCTAGATCGGAGGTTGTATGAGAGAGAGATGTGCATTCTAAGGTCTAAGGTCTCCAACTGGGTTTGGGGTTTTATTGGGTAATTATTCAAATTAGAACTTTTTGGTATTTTCCTTGTGTTATTTGTCAGTAATATATAAAGTATGGAGTTGATTTTATTGGTTTTGGAGTGAGTATAAAATATATATAAATAGGTGAAATATGGTGAATATTCACAAGTGAATTGGGCTTCTTATTTAATGCAAATGTGAATGCTAAAATGCAGATATTACTTATGCATGCATGAATGCTAATTATGCAATATAAGTGCAAATATGCATCTAATTACTCGGGAACAAGACTATATTTTCAACTTTAAGAGTGATGAATCACAGATTCATCACCCTCGAGCCATCCGCGTGGCATGAGCCACCTATGCCCGACCAGACCTCATTCCAGGCATAGCAGCACGCGTCATGTGTGTGCTTCCAATGGAAATTGCAGTCGAAACCCCTGTAACTTCTTCAATTTGCAGATCTATCATGCCTCACGTGTCCCACATGACGTGTCTGGGATTTTTGCACTCTTTTCACACCGATTATATTTAATTGCAAAAAACTGTAGAGATATATCTAGTATTTATGTACTTATGTGTTAAGCGTAGGAGAACTAAAAGGCATAGCTCGAAAAGCGAGGAAGAAGCGAAAAGAACAAAAATGTATAGAAGAAGACAGCTCTAAAAAACTGGGAGATGTTTCTAGTGTTATGTCCTCTGTGCACGAAAAGCGAGGAAGAAGACAGCTCGTGCTAAGCGTAGGAGAACTAAAAGAACCAAAATGTATAGAAGTCGTCTTGTCCCCCTATAATTAGGCTCTGGCGGCCTAAGTATAGAAGAAGATCAAAAATGGGGCGGACGAGGTCAAGAGGGGAAATGGAGGAGAATATATACAATATGGGCATCGGTCCCCCCTATACTTAGGCTCGGCTCAGCCTAAGTATAGGACAGAAGTGGTATGAGGACTGATGTAATATGGAGGATATACAGTGAACGGACTCAGGTGACTCTCCCCCCTATACTTAGGATCTGGTCATCCTAAGTATAATCGTAGATGAAAAAAATGTACAGGAATGGTGGGTATATACAAGGATCGCGGTCTGAATCTTTCCAGATGCTGTTGATGGCGAGAGTTCACTGCTGCAAGGTCTAATGTGCAGCTCTATGTATATCTGCTGAATTTGTCTCACGCGTGAATACAATCTCCTCAACATGAACTAACTGTTCATTGGGTCCGACGAAGTGCTTCAACAGTTGTCCATTGACTAGGAATGTATGTGCGTCATCTGTGAGATCTGAGATCTCAATACATCCACTATCATGCACAGCACGGACAATGAAGGGGCCCGTCCACTTGGATTCAAGCTTGCCTTGGAAAACCTTCAGCCTTGCATTGGACAACCATACCTTTTGTCTAGGAACAAAGGTCTTTCGTCTGATATATCTATCATACCAACGCTTTAATTTGTCCTTGTACACCAAATTGTTGTCGTATGCTCGGTTTCTGACTTCCACAAGCTCATTCAGATCCATTTCTCTCTGTTTCTGCTCTAGGTGTTGTTCCAATTGACCTTTTTGATTGCTCATTCTGATTTGTGCACTAACTCAGCGGGCAAATGGCACGGCTTCCCAAATACCATCCTAAATGGGAAGGTTCCTAACGGTGTCTTGTAAGCTGTCCTATAAGCCCATAGGACTTGATCCAAAATCTGAGACCAGTCCTTCCTGTCTGGGCGGACAAGCTTCTGCAATATGGTTTTCACCTCCTTATTCGACACCTCAGCCATGCCATTGGTCTGTGTGGTAAGGACTAGCGATACGGTGTTCGATGCCGTAATCATTCAAGAGTTTCTTCACTCTCTATTTACAAAGTGGCTACCCCCATCTGATATCAACATTTTGGGGATCCCGAACCTAGAGATGATGTGATCTCTAATGAATTTACAGACAGTCTTGTTGTCTACAGCTCGGGTTGGGATAGCCTCCACCCACCTTGACAGATAGTCTACCGCCAGAAGGATGTATTCGAATCCGTGGCTAACAAGGAATGGGCCCATGAAGTCGATGCCCCAGGTGTCAAAGACATCACAAATGATGACAGGCTGCATCGGCATCTCATCCTTGGAACCAACGGTTCCTACCATTCGCTGGCATATTGGGCACGACTTCGCAAAAGTATAAGTCACACTGAAGTACCTTCCATGCGGTCATCTTCCCGGAGTGGTGTCCTCCTGCCTCCAAACTGTGGCATAAAGAAAGGACACTCTGATTTTCCTCCTGAGGAATACACCATCTCCGGACACAATCCGGTCCTTCAAAGAAAAGGATTGGATCATCCCAATGGTAATGTCGTGAATCCGACTTCAGTCGGTCTATGTGTCTCTTGGGCCAATCTTCGGGAACTTTCTTGGAGATGATAGTTCACGATATTGGCGTACCATGGGAGTGAGTCGACAACAAAAATCGACTCGTCAGGGAAGGAGTCTCAAATCGGCGTATCCTCAGACGCATTAAGATCCTCGAGACGGGAGAGGTGATCAGCTATCCACCTAAGAAGACGCGCCTTCGCATCCTTCTTTTCCATTAAGTATCGTAGCGTTGTATAGTCTGTGAACACAACTACCTTGGATCCGATTAAGTGAGATCTGAATTTATCCAAGGCAAACACTACCGCAAGAATCTCCTTTTCCGTAACTGTATAGTTACGTTGAGCAGTATCAAGCGCTTTACTTGCGTAGTGTATGGCGAACGGGACGCCATCCCTCCTCTGTCCTAACACAGCCCCAACAGCAAAGTCTGAGGCGTCCATCATGATCTCAAAAGGCAGAGACCAATCTGGGGCTTGTAGGTTGGGGCGTCCATGATCATTCCTTGTAATTGCTTAAAGACTTCACGACATTTGTAATCAACAATGAACTCCATGTCCTTGCCCAAAAGCTCAGTTAGTGGTCGGGCAATCTTAAAGAAATCCTTAATAAATCTTCGACAAAATCCAACATGCCCGAGAAAAGACCGCAACTGTTTCACGTTGGTTGGTGGCTGGAGTCATCTAATCACGTCCACCTTGGCAGGGTCAAATTCCATTCCTCTCTTAGAGATGACATGCCCCAACGCAATGCCCTCCGTCACCTTGAAGTAACTTTTCTCCCAGGAGAGCACCAAATTGACCTCACAACATCGCTTGAGGACGCGGTCCATATTCCTAAGACAGGAATCGAAGGAATCGCCGTGGACCGAGAAGTCATCCATGAATACTTCCAGGAATTCACCGACCATTTCGATGAATACAACAATCATGCACCTTTGAAAAGTACCAGGAGCATTGCATAACCCAAAGGGCATGCACCTGAAGGCATAAGTACTAAAGGGGCATGTAAACGTGGTTTTTTCCTGGTCCTCAGGAGCTATGGCTACTTGATTGTAGCCCGAGAACCCGTCTAAAAAGCAGAAGAATTCTTTCCCAGCTAATCTCTCTAAGATCTGATCAATGAATGATAAGGGAACTGAATTTTCTTCATTGCGGCATTCAGGCGTTTGTAATCCGCACAGACGCACCACGACGTGGGTACTCGTGTCACGATGAATTCCCGACTTCTTTGGGACAACATGGATTGGAGCCACCCATTTGGAGTCGGAGATGGGATAAATAAAACCCGCATCACACCATTTCTCTATCTCCTTCACTACCTCTCGTAAATTTGGATTCAACCGATATTGGAATTCACGAGAGGGTTTAGCCTCATTCTCGAAGTAGATATGGTGCGAACACAGAGCGGGATTTATCCTGTGGAGATCGGAGATGCTCAAGCATATCGCCTTGCTGTTTTTCTCCAAGATCTCTAACAAGCGAGATTCCTGCTCCTCGGTCAATCGTGAGCTGATGATGACTGGATACCTCTTCTCTCATCCCGCAAGGAAGGCATATTTAAGCATTGTAGGTAAAGGTTTGAACTCAGGTAAGGTATGATCATCAAGGAAGTCTGTCTCAATCGAATCTGAATCTGTGCTGGTAGTGGCTGAATCTGTCCTTGAAAGCCACCAAGTCGTTCGACTCTGGAATCGGTCGTCAAAGGTTTTCAAGCAATCGACAAAAGTCACGTCCGACTCATCAGACTCATCTTCTGATTGTCCTAAAGAGGGAAGGACTGACATGCCCAGCCGAGCCTCTAAGTCATCGAAGATGTAAGGGAATGCGCATTCTTTGTTGTACTCATTTCTAAAGATCTCGCAAACTGACTCATGCACAAGATCTTCTCTGGAGGAGAGAGACTCATCGATGCTAGCTGGGTTCTGTCTCCATGGCCCAACGGTGTCTACATGAATACAATCTGCTTCGGATGAAGAGTACTCGGTACTAGATTCTGAATCCAGCCTCTGCCATCTGGTCTGCTTCATCTCGAGTTCCTCATCTCCGCCTGGAGTTTGGAACTGGATTTTCCCGATCTTATAATCAAACAAGGCTCCTGCTATTCTGAGGAAGGGCCTGCCTAATATGATCTGGGAGTCTCTCCAATTGCGAGAGGTCTCCATATCAAGGACTGTAAAGTCCACCATGTACTCCTGACCCTCGACTTTGATGACAACGTTCCTCAATTCTCCTTGGGACCTCTTGGTTGATTTATCTGCAAACTGAAGTAAGGCCATGGATTTCCTAAGAGGTTCGAGATTAAGCCTCTCATAGAGGGTTGTAGGCATCAAGTTAATTGAGGATCCGTTGTCAAGGAGAGTGCGTGCAAACGCAATGTCATCGACATGACTCACCACATAATGTGCACCCATGTCTCTTCGTTTCCTTAGAAACGCATTCTTTATTGCGCAAGTAGTGGCTACTTATAGAATGTATTTCTCAACACGGCTTTTGGTTTTCCTACTGGCCCTATTCGGTGTGCATCCCACCTTAAGGTATTCCTGGAATGCATGTGTCATATCTACATACTTGTCAAAAGGGATTGTGACCTTGATATATTTGTTAAAGAATTCTGTCATCTCAGGGTCATCTTTTTGTATTTTTTTGGTTTTCTTATTTCTACCCTTAAGAGCTCGGGGGAAAGGGATTATTGATGCTAACTAAGATTTCAAAACTGAAAGATTTTCATTGAAATTAAGAACTGAGTTCTGTACATGACTCTAACACTTAGACTGACTCTGACTCTGACTAAAAGGAAATTGATGCTGCGAAACTGGTGATGCGTCTTCCGCGACTGCTGGGACATCCTCCTCAGATGGAGGTACGGGCTCTTCATCGGTCTCGCCGGACTCACTGCTGGTGCGGTTAGGACTTAGAAGTCTTCTTCTGCCGGTGGTGGTGGTGGTGATGCTACTCTACCTCCAAGTTCTCCTCAGGTAGAGACTTGGCGACATCTTCCTCCGGTGCCCGTGCCCGATCAGGTACGATCACGGTCCTTCCGCTCCTGAGGGACATAAGATTGACATTATCGTACGAAAGGATCTCATGTTCAGATAAAGAGTTATCTAAATAGTATATCTGATCTCGTGGTCGGTTCTACCTTTAATTCAAGCTATTTGGGTTGGTCTGAACCTGGGCGGGAATTGGGGTTTTTGACGCCATTTGCTGGTCCTGGGTACGGGAGACACGATTCAAATCGGTTCTCATATCCAGGTAGTCATTCTGAATCTGTAGGACCCTATCAGTCAGGGTTTGGATCGCCAAGGTGAGGGACTCCAATTCACTTTTGGGTTGGGCTTGTTGGTGCTGACTCGATGATGAGTTCATGTATTGGCCATGTTGGCGATGCCAATACTGCTGCTGATGGGAAGGTGGTGGAGGGCCCTGCTGGCCCAAGTGGAACGTGCGCTGCTGCTGAGGCCGGTACCCTTGTCCGGGTCGGGACTGTACAAAGTGTGGCACGGGGACGGAGCTGTTTTCCTGATAAGCTAGAGAAGGTCGGTGTGGTTGACCGTTATCTATCCCCGACTGTCTGCCGACGGGGTCATGGCTGTACCACAGCCCGTTGATCTTGAACACCTGCGGAGGCTCCTCGTATCCTGTCTGCACTTGTGGGGGTGCGTGCTGGTCCTGCTGAGTGTATGTCTGCTCCTCTACCCAGCTACTCTGAGGCCTCGGTGCCTGTTCCTGTACAAAATGAACTCGGTGTACAGGTACAGGTGGTGCAGAAGGGGCAGATAGCCGTATCTTGACTACCTTCTCAGTGAGTTCCTCCACTTGCTTCGGCAATCGTGAGAGTGCCTCAAGGCCAGTGACCCTTTTGTAAATCTGCTCGACCATGGTTAACTTGTCAGCTATTATCCGCATGTTGGGGATGAGGCCGTCCGTCAGATCCGCTACAGTTCTCCTAGTTGTCTCGTTGAATAGGCTTGAAGGAGACAACTGATAGGTCCCGGTGGCCTGAGATCTGCTTGTTTCGGCCATATGCTCTAGGATCTCATACGGCGTCTTCGTTCTTGTTCAGATAGCTTCCTCCATAGGCGGCACTCACTAACCCCTGCATCTCTGGGGTCATGCCACATAACAAGGTCTGGACTAAGATCGCTTTTGTAATGCCGTGGCACGGGCATTTCTGCGTCAAATCATTGAATCGGTCCTAAGCTTCATGGAATGGTTCATTGGGTCCCTGGGAGAATCTCGCGATCTTGGTTCTCATCTGGTTAGTCCTACTGAGTGGGTAGAACTTTTTCAAGAACATATCCTTGAACTGCATCCAGGTTGTACATCTCACCCCGAGATTTTTCAACCAATGTGCGGTCTTATCTCCTAAAAGGGTGGCCTTCAGCCTGATGTAGTCTTGCCCAACCCTAGGATGACTAAGGTTGTTGCAAACCAGCTCGAAGTCTCTAAGGAATGCATATGGTTCTTCGTTGGTGTTTCCATTGAACTTCGGCAGCAGGCTCAGAAAATGGGGCTTCAGCCCGAATGCTTCAGGGGGGACCTCAAGTACTAGCCAGCTATGTATTTCATTCTCTACGGGATTATAGGTGTCTACCATCAGTCGATCAATTCCTTCAGCATCAATCACATGTCCCATCCTAGCCATCAGCTCTGCATTCAGTTGTTCGGCTCTAGCTAGCCGAGCTAGGATTTGGATCATGGGGTCCTCTCTGTGTTCCTCGTCGTGAGGGTTTTTCTTCGGCATTTTGTCCTCTTTTCCTGGGTAAAGAAGATGGTCTTGGTTAGAGGACATATCAAGGAATGGATTCTTACCGAGGCGATGGTATTCCTCGGTGAGATCAGAGGAGAGAAAAGGGTTGGTTTGAGAGTAACGACCCTGGGGTTGAGGGATCCCGAACTCAAGAGGAGCATGAGCTCGGGTTGGCCCAAGCTGCGCTTGGGTCGGTGAAGATGAGCTTCGTGGGGGGCTCAAAGAGAGGTTGGCGAATCGAGAGTAGATATCCCCCCAGTCAGTCATCTTAGATGGCGAGAAGAAGAATCGGGAGTTCTAAGTGTAAGATAGGATTTTACTTCTACCTGAAGCAAGCAATTGAATCCAAACCCTGTTTTCACACTCAACACGGTGAAGGACTCGAAACCGAGTCCGATTAATCTTGGTTGATTTTAAGTGTGAATTTAATCACACAAGTACTAAAGGTAACGCGGCATATAGGGGAATCGGCTAAAAGCCGGATGCGTCTCCCATGTTTAACATGTCGCCTAAGATACCAACTCCCTTCCTTTCTCTGCTCTCATCACCCGCCAAAAGTTCAAGGACCTGCCCCTATCTACCTACAGAGTAGGCGGAGGCTGACAAGGCTCTAAATTCGCCCCTATCTACCTGTCGGAGCATGCGGAGGCTACTAGTAACTTGTCGCGGTGCACCGCAATTTCGCCTCTATCTACCTACCGGAGTAGGCGGAGGCTACTTGGCACTGGTCAGTTGAACCCAAAGCTCAGCTGGTGATATTTGCTCGGATCGGGCTACGCGATATGGAAGGCGGGGATTTTTGGCTCTGCCCTAGGGTGCTTACACATTCTAGTACCCTCACTCAGCCTGAAAACAAGGTCGGAGTTAATTTCCCGCAAACAGAATTTCCGATTTTATTGATTTTTTTGTCAATTTTGTTAAGCAGTCCTGGTTTTAAGTTAGGTTGCCATTGATTTAATCCAACCACAAAGCACGTCTATCGTCCAGTCCCAATTTCCTTTTTACCTAAGTTTGAAAAACCAAGAGAAAGGAGTTGAGAAAAGCTGATGCACGATAAAACAATGATGGTATGCAAAGTAAAGAAGACTTACAGTGATCCCTTCGCTTTTATGCAGGATGCAGAACAGAATTGAAAACTTTACACTACATGCAAATGCAAACGATAAAATCTGCTCCTATACAGGCAGTTCTATTAGCGAGTGAAGCGCATATTGAATTTGGCTAGATCTACGGTCTAAATGCGTCTTTTATGTGTGAAGTGTGGTCCTAGAATTTTACGAGCACAAGCAAGTCCTAAAGTAGCTCTAAGAGCCACAGGTGCAAGCCAAATCTACGAAAAAGCAATCCACACAGCACACGGGAACACGTTTCTACTATCTTTACACGCGCGAGAATCCAAACGGGAACCGCTGGAAAAATGCAAAAATAATGAAAATGACAACAATTACAAGTCCTCACAATCACTCAAAAAATTTAAATGCAAGCTCCTCGAAGTGCCTTCGACTCCTCATTTTCCTCGCACGAAAATAAGTTGAGCTCAGATAAAGGACGACACAAAATACACAAAAATAAACGACAGAGAAATATTAACAAGAAAAGCTTGGAATCAGACTACCCGGGAATGGAAAATCAAACACTCAAAATTCTCTAAAAGTTAACCTAAGCCGTTCGTTTCCCGGCAACAGCGTCATTTTGAAGTCGCCTCGTCTACCCTTTTTAATTTAATAATTAACGATCAAATTAAAAGTTAGGTTCGTTGCAGTCGGGTTAACAAGACTTCGTCAAAAACTACTTCAATTAATAATCAATTAAATGCGAAAGGCAGATTTTTATTTTACTTAGGCAAGCCAAAGGTCGAACTCAGGGAGGCAGTTGTCTCCTTAGGTGCATTTTAAGTGAATTTTGAGGTCAGATTTTCAAAGGAATATTTTTTATCCTTTTTAGCAATTTTTATGCAATGAAGGAAAAATAATGCAACTTTAGGCCAACTTTACAAGTCAAATAAGTAAGATAATCAAATGGAGTCCAAAAATTATGAAACTTGGTCAGAATATGAAATGTTATGACCCTAAGTGTTTACAAATTTTTTTAAATTTTTCGACTCTAAATGAATTTATTATGAATGAAAGATGAATGCAGGATGATTTTTACAAAATTAATTTTAATAAATAAAAAAACACATTATTTCCAGACATAAAAATTATCCTAGATGGATCTAAGTATGATGAATCCAGGAAAATTAATAAACCTAAAATTGTATGTGAATTGGACCTATTAAAAATCAATTAAGAAAATCAATGTTTGATTTATTCAAGCCTCGAGATACGTGCAAATGCAATGATTTTTGGGCACAATATAGAGTACTTTATCCTGGGTCTAATGTGATTTTATGGTGATTTTTGGAGCAACAAAGAATTTAATATGAATTAAAAGGCACACAGTGAGCAAAATGTAGAAAATTTCATCAATTTAATATTATTAAATTCCAGATGACTCACAAAAATAAAACATGTGTCACATGAGATAGAGGACAAGTTGAACTACAATATGCAATTTTTAGAATTTAAAAATGATGATAAATAGACATCTAATTATGCGTGCAAAGACAGGGACCAAATTGCAAATACAGAAAATAAAAGTTCTGAAAATAAAACATGCTGACAGGGACTTAAATGCAATTACCTATAATGCGGAGGGGGTGATGCAAAATACCCACAAAGACACGCGCTCCTCGCGTGACGCGCCTGGCAGGGACCAATTTGTAATTTCTAAAACCTTCAAGGGCCTCTGTGTAATTTACCCATCCCTCACGTGAGAGACACGTGCGGGGCTAGGCTCGGACAGCGATCGAGGCTAGGGCAGAGGCTCGGATGGCTCTGGAGGTTCGGACTTGGCTTCGGGGTTGGCTTGTGTGCTCCGAGCCTAAAGGTCGAGAAAGCGGCTCGGAGGAGGCTACGTGGCGCGAGATGGACCACCAGATCAAGATGATCCGACGGCCGCTAAGCTGGATACGTAGCGTGTCTGAGGATCGTTAGATCGAGATGGATCTAACGGTGGAGGATGAAGTCGACGTGGCGTGGTCAGGAGGCGTCAGATCCTTGTGAGATCGGACGGTTGCTGGTGCTTGATGAAGCGGGCGACGTGGCAGAGTTGTGGCCGTTGGATCCCCCTGATCCAACGGGGGCGGGATGCAGGCGACGTGGCGCGATCAGGACCGTCGGATCGAGGCAATCCGACGGTAGCTGTACGTCGTGTTCCTCCGATCCGCTGCCTCCTGCGGCGGACTTGGCGGGGCTCCGGCGATGGGCTCCTTGCTCCGCCTCCTTCGTCAGTGGTCGATGAAGCTCTTCGATAGCTCCTGAGATGCTCGGAGTATTCGTGGAAGTGTCGGGGAGCTACCGGAGGTTAGAGAGGCGGCTGGCGTCAAACTGAAGTCCTATGGAGGTGAAGCTCGAAGCAGCTCCGGCGTAGGGTCCAGTCAATGAAGATAGGTGTACCTGCAGGGTTATTCTTTGCCAAAAAGCAAGTGCATCGTGTTCGTGGGAGGTGTGCGAGTGTAGTGAGGCCTGAGGCGTGTAGTGGTGACGGCCGGAGGTGGTATTCCGCCGTAACCAGCGGAGCTGTGATCGGAGTGAAGTGCGAGGTGTTGTCGGAGGAGATGGACTAGCTCGTGAAGATGGGAGCTCCAAGGTGGAGCTCAAGGGATGGTCAGGCGAGGATGGAAGCGATCGGAGCGATGGAAGAAAATCAGAGAAAAACGCGAAGAAAGGAGATAGAGATCGGAGAAGATGATGGAGGAGTCTACCTGGGGTCAGAAGCTCGGAGAAGAGCTTCATGGTCTTCGCTCAAGGGTCAATAGCATCCCGAGCTCAAGCAGCTCGTTGGAAGTGCTGCTACACGGCGGAGGTGTGCCGCGGATATCGCCGGAGGTAGTCGACCGTCTTCGCTCGATGTCGTGCCCAATCGTTGTCACCGATGAGGAGAGTAAAGCTCGGGGATGCCTCCTGCTATGGCGTATAGGGTCGAAGGCGGCTGGAGGTGGGGCATTCATAGGAAGGAGATGGAGGTTCAGGCGATGGAGGCGTGGTGTTCGTGGGGTTCGTGGAGCGAAGAGGAAGGGGATTATGGTGGTTGTGGGTTCTGGCGAGGATGAGGGATGTCAGGGCTACGTCGTGGTGGTGTCGATGGGCGGAGATGGTGGTTGTAGTGGTGCTAAAAATAGAAAGGGGGAGAAAGTGGTGCGAGGTGGGCGACGTACGCGAGGAAGTCGACTGGAGGTGGAAGACGAGCTCTGGACCGTTGGATCTCGTGATCCAATGACCCAGATTGAGGCGCTAAGGAGTGGCATGGATCAGATCGGAGAGGTGTGATCGAAGGCGTAGGGGCGAGACACGTGGCGAAAGCAGGTGAGGGCGCTAAAGGACGGCCCAGATGTGATCTAGGGGAGCGATCGAACGACGGTGGAGAGTTGCGGGATGAATGGCCCGGATGGAAACGATCGAGAGGCACATGGTAAGCCACGTGGCGTAAGGTGATGGAGGCGGAAATGAGTGGCCGTGATAAGATCTGATCAATGATCTAAGGGTTGGCATTGAGGCGGGGATGGGCGGCTTGGATCTAAAGAAGGGGAGGTCATCGGGTGGTTGTGGAGTGCGCGACGTAGCGCAATGAGATGAGGACGCGGGTGAGCGACCCAGATGCGATCTGGGTCTTGATCGGGTGGTCAAGGTTTGAAGCGGAGTGGATGGCTGGGATTTCGAAGGAGAACGCGCCATCGGACGATGGAGAAAGATGGACGTGTGGCGCATTATGAATGAGCGGGCCGTGTGGCGCAACCAAAGGGCGCCACGTGGCCTGATCTGGGTGGCTGAAAGAAAATGTGAGATAAGGGAGAGAAGATGGTCAAATTTGGAAAAACTCAAAACATGAAAGTTGTAGATCTCGAAGAGATCTATAAGTTTCATGTTGACCAAAAATGGAAATGAGGTCAAATAAAGTACTAAAATACAAGGGTACAAATATACATACATATAGTGTATAATGGGGTCCAAAATCCAAGTTTTGCATACGAGCTCCGATTTAAATGAAATTGGTCTCATTTTGAAGGTCTCTGAATGTGTATTAATTTAAATGTGAGTAGACCTAGATCGGATGTTGTATGAGAGAGAGATGTGCATTCTAAGGTCTAAGGTCTCCAACTGGGTTTGGGGTTTTATTGGGTAATTATTCAAGTTAGAACTTTTTGGTATTTTCCTTGTGTTATTTGTTAGTAATATATACAATATGGAGTTGATTTTATTGGTTTTGGAGTGAGTATAAAATATATACAAATAGGTGAAATATGGTGAATATTCACAAGTAAATTGGACTTCTTATTTAATGCAAATGTGAATGCTAAAATGCAGATATTACTTATGCATGCATGAATGCTAGTTATGCAATATAAGTGGAAATATGCATCTAATTACTCAGGAACAAGACTCTATTTTCAACTTTAAGAGTGATGAATCACATATTCATCACCCTCGAGCCATCCACGTTGCCTCAGTCATCTATGCCCGACCAGACCTCATTCCAGGCATAGCAGCACGCGTCATGTGTGTGCTTCCTAGGGAAATTGCAGTCGAAACCCTTGTAACTTCTTCAATTTGCAAATCAATCCTGCCACACGTGTCGCACATGACGTGCCTGGGATTTTTGCACCCTTTTAACACCAGTTATATTTAATTGCAAAAAAATTATAGAGATATTTTTAGTATTTATGTACTTATGTATCATGCTTATTTTCGTTGCTCCATCTTATGTAATTTACCCATAGGCTTCCTTTATATAAGAGAGCCTAGGGTTCCTTGGAATAAACAAGCCCTCTCTTTCATTTCTTCCAGCATGGTATCAGAGCCTCCACCCTAAACCCTAATCGCCCCTCTCATCAACTGCCGCCCACCCCATACCCGCCGCCTCTCCTCCTCCCTGCCGACACTCCCCCTTCTGGGATTGGAGTTTGCGAGGAATGCGCAGGGTCTTGTGATGACCCAAAGGAAATACAATACAGATGTGCTTGTTGAGACAGGTATGATCGGGTGTCGACCCTCTACTCCTCCCATGAATCCTAATATGAAGCTATATGGAGATGATACAGAGGAAGTTGACAAAAGAAGATATAGAGAAATGGTGGGAAAACTTCTCTATATTACTATCACCAGACCTGACATTGCTTTTGCAGTTAGTCAGGTGAGTCAGTTCATGGAACAGCCCAGACAGATACACATGGATGTTGTATATATGATACTAAGATATCTAAAGTCGTCTCCAGGTGCAGGATTGTTGTTCAGGAAAGAAACAAGTCTTTCTATCTCTGCTTGTGCTGATGCGGATTATGCAGGATGTCCTAGAGACCGGAAATCTACCTCAGGTTTTGCAGTGTTTGCTGGCAGTTCCTTAGTTTCTTGGAAAAGCAACAAACAGACAGTGGTGGCTAGATCTGGTGTTGAATCTAAGTACAGAGCCATGGCATAGGCAAGTACGGAGATGATGTGGGTTCGAGCCGTATTAGCAGATCTGCATATAAAATGTACCATTACCCATGGAGTTACAATGTGACAATCAAGCAGCATTATTTATTGCTAATAATCCCGCATTTCATGAAAGGACAAAGCATATTGAGGTAGATTGTCACTATACCAGGGATATGATTCAGAAGGGGTTGATT